>CM046874.1:225448990-226122342 GCA_025667525.1 Glebionis coronaria
TATCTTGCCATTTCTTCAAAGTTGAAGGACCTTTTTACAATTTTGACAAACTTAAGGGACCAAACTTGTAATTATTAATATACAAGGGTTTTAAGTGTCATTTCTTCATTAAATGAGGATCAATCTTGTTTTGTCTTCAAGTCTTCAAGGGTATTTGTTGAATATTCCATGATTAGGGCCCGGTTCTTTGTACGGCTTCGTTTCTCGTGTCCGTTTTTCCTTGTAACTTGTGATCTTTTGTCTTTTTCACGATATCCATACCTAAAATACACAAGTAAACAAACACAAGCATATATATGGTATTTTATGACATTTTTATGCATTTAAAGCCCGAAAAGAACGATGAGATCATGTATAAATGCTATCTCATCACTCCCCCATACTAAGCCATTGCCGTGCCCTCACGCAATGCTAGAATAAAGTATCTAAGCATCACCAAAGTTCAATTTTATTAACCTTATTTGAAGAGTAAAAGACTTGCAACATACTACGAGAATGTGTAAAGACATAATGTATGATTTTCATCACCAAAAGTGACTTTTAGGGTCAAAGAATAGAAACAAGTTAATGTCCCTTAGAGTAAACTTCGTCATCCTTGATTGTCATACATTCCATGCTAAGTGCAAAAACAAGATCATTGTTGGTACAAGTCACAATGCTAACACTACTCATACGTCCAAATTGTGTAATACTTTTTCTCCCCGCAATCCTAGTTATTATAAAAGGAAATGGGTTACTAGCATTTTTTATCTATTTGTCATGGATCACAAGTGATTCATATTGACTTATTTGAGTAGTTATTAGTCCGAAAGCAAAGTAGCACGATTTGATCAATAGTTAGCCGAAGGACAAAATCTTTTAAAACGGCTTCTCGTGTATCTCCTTAAGTTCATATCTTGGCATAACTCGTTCACGATTTGAGACCTTTCTCGGACGATATTTGGCATGTACTTCATACTTCGAATCTTGGGAAGACGTTCTTGAAATTATGGTCTTCTCTTCATATTTTGGAATTTCTTCACTTGACGTTTTTGAGAGATTCTTCATATAGGACCACGACTTCATCATTTTTCTTCAATCTTTACTTTGGACTTTGATATACAACGATCCGCCTCCTTTTCGGACTTGGATATATTTATCCTCATACCTTGTTAGGGTCTTTTTGGATAGACTTTCTCCATTCTTTAGGGGAGTAATTGCTTCTCGTCGTGTGTCTCGATCCTTCATATTGATTTAGGAATAATGATACTTCACATCATCTTTGGATCTTTAGAAAAAATAGAGCTCCTCATGCCTTGTTAGGGCCTTTTTGGATGATCGCCAATCTTCGCGTCCCTCTTCAATAAGTTATGCCTTGGCTATGAACTCTATTCAACCCCGAGCAACTTTTAAACGATCTTGCGCTAGAGGCTAAGTAACCTTCAAATCGTACGACCTTACTTATTGCAATTATGTTTTATTCCTAATGCATTGATCTTATGGGAAGAAAAAGCCACAATTAAAAACATATGAGTTTTTGAAAGAACACTTTCATGTTCTACGTTTAGCATGATCACTTGTCTAACTCTATCATTTCTCGTTCTTCACTATATAAAGACCTCTAATTAAAGAGACTCGTGAATACTTAGCCATGCAAGTCAAAATTAAGCCAAATTTGGATTAGCTTTCATTAAGACTATATCAAATCAAAGTTTTGGGTTTTCAAGCCACCTATAGGATCTTGCACTTTCTTGTACTTTTTCAAGTTTAGAGAATGCGTTTTATAGTTCCCTTTATAAAAGTCTAGCAAAACTTGAATTGAGCGGGTTAAGGAATGTAAATGGCTCCAAATGCCCATCAAGTCAAAAATTAACTCTTATTCTACCCATCGGAAAATATACATTCGTGTCTTAAAAACACTTATGAAAACTAAGAAAAATTTTAAAATTTGGCCATTTTTAGCCTTATTAGCAAAACAAAACATTGAAAGTTGGAAAAACGTGAGGGCGTAGCAAAGCAAGTACCTATTCACCCCCCATACTAAAAGTAAACATTGTCCTCAATGTTTCGAGTCTAAAGGTGGAGCACCCCCATACTAGAGACGAAGAGTCGAATGCTTAGGATCTAGCATGGAAAGGGTGATCAACAATATATCTAAAGCCGTTTATTAATTATGCTAAAAGATAATTGTTAGAACAATAAAGGATATGTCATGGAATCGTGAAAAACTTCTTCAAACGAACGATGGAGGCTCACGTAAACGAACACGAGAGTCTTCAATCGTAGACGATGATGATGATCTAGATAACACAATCACAAACAACCACGAGACAACGAGTTGGAAGGGTACAAGTCCCCTTATTAGTAAATATAAAAGATAAGCATGAGATCTCCCCCACGAGGCACCTCGTTTTTGATTACCGAGTCATGAGCTCGACTCGATCCCCTCAATGCTAATTATCATTGGGGAAGGTGTCTTGGTCGGGGGGCAACCATTGAAGGAATTTCCCCACCAAAGTAGTGCTTAAGCCTATGTCCATTCACCTTGAAATTAGGACCATCATCTTGAGCTAGCTCAATGGTCCCATATGGAAACACTTGTGTAATGGTGAACGGACCCGACCAACGAGATTTTAATTTCCCGGAAAATATCTTAAGACGAGAGTTAAAAAGCAACACTTGATCACCAACGTTAAAAACCCGGTTTTTAATCTTTGAATCATGAAACTTTTTAGTCTTTTCTTTAAAAATTAATGAATTTTCATAAGCATTATCCCTTAATTCATCCAATTCATTCAATTGTATTTTCCGGTGATCTCCCGCGGTCTTCAAGTCAAAATTAGCATGCTTAAGGGCCCAATATGCCTTATGCTCCAATTCAATGGGCAAATGACAATTCTTCCCATAGACTAACTTATAAGGAGTGCAACCGATAGGTGTCTTATAAGCGGTCTTAAAGGCCCATAAAGCGTCATCAAGTTTGTCGGACCACGAAGCACGGTTTTCTCCAATTGACCTCTCTAAAATCCTCTTCAAAGCTCGGTTCGAAACCTCGACTTGCCCACTCGTTTGCGGGTGATAAGCCGTAGAAAGACGATGTGTAACCCCATATTTCTTTAGAACCTTTTCGAATTGGTCATTACAAAAATGGGTTCCACGATCGCTTATAATAGCACGAGGGGTTCCGAATCGAGAGAATAGTTGCTTCAAAAACTTCACTACCACACGAGCATCATTAGTAGGCAAAGCCTTAGCTTCCACCCACTTAGAAAGGTAGTCCACCGTGACGAGGATATATTTGTTGCCATGAGACGATGGGAACGGCCCCATAAAGTCTATTCCCCATATGTCGAAAATCTCACACACTTGAATTATATTTTGCGGCATTTCATCACGTTGAGACGATTTTCCTTGACGTTGGCACGAATCACACGACTTCACAAGTGCGTGTGCATCACGATAGATAGAAGGCCAAAAGAAACCGGCATCGAACACTTTCTTAGCCGTGAGATTAGCACCGTGGTGACCACCCGTGGGTCCCTCGTGACAAGCTCTAAGGATATTAGAAGCTTCGGTACCAAACACACAACGTCGAACGAGTTGATCCGCACAAATCCGAAAGAGATAAGGGTCGTCCCAAAAATAGAACTTGACGTCACGAAAGAATTTTCGTTTTTGTTGTGTTGTCATACCCTTGATTATGAAATTGCCCGCATGGTAATTTGCAATGTCGGCAAACCATGGGGTGGTGTCTTTAGAATTCACTACACCGAGAGTCTCAAGAGGAAATGTTTCGGTAATTTCCTTGTTCTCGAAAACATCTTTGTGAGGATCTTCTAGACGAGAGAGATGATCGGCCGCTAGATTCTCGGCTCCTTTTTTGTCAAGCACGGTGACATCAAATTCTTGGAGGAGGAGCATCCAACGAAGCAATCTCGGCTTAGCATCTTGCTTAGCTAAGAGATACTTGATAGCCGAATGGTCGGTATACACGATGCTTTTAGTCAAGACGAGATAAGGTCGGAATTTCTCAAAAGCATAGACCACGGCAAGGAATTCCTTTTCCGTTGTGGTGTATTTTAATTGAGCCTCGGTCATCGTCTTACTAGCATAGTGGATAGGACGAAAATGCTTGTCATATCGTTGCCCTAAGACGGCCCCCTATAGCATAATCACTTGCATCGCACATGATTTCAAAGGGTAATTCCCAATTAGGAGCAACAAGAATGGGAGCTTCGGTAAGTTTCCTTTTTAGAGTCTCGAAAGCCTTAACACAATCCTCATTAAAGTTAAAAGGAGCATCCTTCTCGAGAAGGTGTGTCATAGGACGAGAAATCTTCGAAAAGTCCTTGATGAAACGACGATAAAAGCCCGCGTGGCCTAGGAAACTACGAACTCCCTTAACGGTTTTGGGATGAGGTAACTTGGCGATGACGTCTACCTTAGCTTTATCGACCTCAATCCCCGCCTTCGACACCTTATGTCCTAAGACGATTCCTTGTTTACACATGAAATGACATTTCTCCCAATTAAGCACAAGATTGGTTTCTTCACAACGTTTTAACATTTGTTCGAGATTAGATAAACATGACGTGAACGAATTACCAAACACCGAGAAGTCATCCATAAACACTTCCATCGACTTCTCGATCATATCGTGAAAAATCGCCATCATACACCGTTGAAACGTACCGGGTGAATTACAAAGTCCGAAAGGCATCCTACGATAAGCGAACGTTCCATAAGGACACGTAAACGTAGTCTTTTCTTGATCACGAGGGTCGATAGGGATTTGAAAGTAACCGGAAAAAACCATCTAAAAAGCAATAGAATTCATTTCCCGCAAGTCGCTCCAACATTTGATCCATGAAGGGCAAAGGAAAGTGGTCTTTACGAGTGGCGTCATTTAACTTTCGGTAGTCAATACACACCCTCCAACCGGTCACAACACGAGTGGGAATTAACTCGTTGTTTTCATTAGGCACAACGGTCATTCCTCCCTTTTTAGGGACACAATGGATTGGGCTCACCCATGGGCTATCGGATATAGGGTAAATCATTCCCGCGTCAAGGAGTTTAAGGACCTCCTTTTTAATGACATCGTGAATTTTGGGATTCACCCTTCTTTGACTTTGAATTGCGGGTTTGTAGTCCTCCTCCATTAAAATCTTGTGAGTACAAAATTTTGGGTCAATACCCTTAATGTCGGAAATTTTCCACGCAATTGCCCCTTTGTGAGCCTTAAGAACTTTCAAGAGCTCGGTTTTTTCATCATTAGCAAGATCTTTTGCAATAATAACCGGCAACTTGTCATCACCTTCCAAGAATGCATATTCAAGGTGAGAAGGAAGATCTTTCAATTCAAGGATAGGTGGTTCCTCGATTGAAGATTTTGGTTCAACACTCATAACTCCCATCGGCGGAAGAAATGGTGGAATAGAAGTATCATCACTAATCAACACCTCATCTTCATTGTCGATTCATTTGAAGTGAGATCGCCTCCTTGGAATGGAGTGAGATTTGGTGTGGAATTAGCAAGAATCGGATCCAAAATAGTGGGATTGCCACTTGACGAGCTATCGGAAAAACCTAACACTTCTTGTGAAAACTCATCGCAAACCACATCAACGATGTCAATGTGATTGATGGTAGCGATTGCATAAACATGAGAAGGTTTCGAGTTTTGAGTAGCGTTTATAACAAGTTCCTCTTCGTTAAATCTCAAAGTGATAGTTCTCGCATGAACATCGATAAGCGATCTCGAAGTATCTAAAAATGAACGACCTAAAATTAGAGGAACTTGAGGATCCGCGGGGATGTCGACTACTATAAAATCAACGGGATAGTAGAACTTCCCCACTTTCACGAAAACATCTTCGGCTATTCCACATGCCATAATCGTAGAATGATCGGCCATCTCGATGGACATGTTCGAAGGAATGAGAGCCGGAAGCGAAAGCGATTTCCAAATGGAAAATGGCATCAAGTTAATGCTTGCACCAAGATCGGCCAAGGCGAGGCATTCTTTCATATCTTGTATGTCACAAGGAATGAGAAACTTTCCGGGATCACCAACTTTTTCCGGTATGCGGTTAAGATAAACCGAAGAACAATTAGCAAGCTTTGAAAGCTTTTCCTTATCGCTCATCATACTTTTAAAAGTAGAAGCGAAACGAGGCATATATAACAACGCGTCGGCTAAACTCACATCAAAATGCACTTGTTGAAACATTCTTATAAAAAGCTCGATTTGTTGTTTGTTACGTTCTTGCAACTTCTCTTTGTTTCGTCTTGAAGGGTATGGTAAAGGTGGTGTGGGTTGGTCATTAGGCAACGGCCTTGGAAACTCGGGTTCCATAATTGGTATTGGTTCAACCGTAGGTGTGGTTTGAGCGGTACTTCGTGGGATTGTAATATGCTCCTTTTCGACCATCACCTCGGGTTCTTTCTCGAATTCCTTCTCCGTAGAAGTACTTGAACGAGAGATTGGTTCCTTGAAAGTTTTACCACTTCGTGTAGTAATAACCTTCATTTCTCCCTTCGGGTTTGCAATGGTATCACTAGGAAGACCACCCGAAGAAGAGGGTTTACACATGATTAATTCAAACATCTTAGCCATTCGGTCCTCAAATTTTGATTGCCTAGCATCCGCTTTTAATAACTCTTGCTTAATCTCATGTTGTCCTAATTCCATCTTTTGTTGGTTTTGTTGAAGACGTTGGACATTTCCTTCTATTTTGTTTGCATGAGTTTTAAGTTCATTAGCAAGTTCATTTTTAAGCTCGTTTTTCAACTCGGATCTTAAGCTAATCATCTCACGTTGCATATTATCAAATTTAGCATCATTTGCTTTTGCATAATCCAAAAATTCTCCTTGCAAATTTTTCGTGTGAGCATTTTGAAAACCTTGAGTAGTGTTTTGAAAATTACGGTTTTGGTTTTGATTAGAGATTTGTCCATTCCCACTTTGATAATTCCCTTTGTTGTAATTGCGTGTGTTGCCTTGGTAATTACCTTGGTTGTTGTTTCGATAATTATTAGCATTTTGGTTTGGTGGAGCTTGATTTGGACGAGAACCTTGGCCGTTTTGGTTGTAAGTTCCCGTTGCTACATAAGCACTCGAAGTGTTACCATCCGCGGTAATGCACTCGGAAAGATCATGAGCTCCCTCACAAGATAAACAACTCTTAGCAACCGCTTTAACCGAAGCGGAATTGGAAGCTTCTTGAGCCTTCCAATGGGACATTAGATTAGCAAATCTATCAAAAAACCGATTTTCCTCATTAGCTTCATCATGTAAGGCGTTAATGCTACGAGACGATTGTGACGAAGATGACGAACCCATATTGGCAACACTCGGTGTGTTACGAGGGCTATAAACCTTAGATCGATTTTCAATGATTTGTAAAGCCTCATTTGTCGTCTTGCACAAAAAATTACCACCCGTGGCGGCATTCAAATAATCTCGTTCATGATCATTAAGCCCATTATAAAAAGTATCCACTTGATGCAATTCCGAAAAATCATGGTGTGGACATTCATGTAACATCTCTTTAAATCGTTCCCATGCCATTGAAAAACTTTCATTATTACGTTGCACAAATCGTGAAATCTCATTTTTTAAGTGTGTTATTTTAGATGGTGGAAAAAACTTGTTCACAAACTTAGAAACGAGATCGGCCCATGTCAAAATCGAATTTGGCGGTTCTTTCTCGAGCCAAATTTTTGCGGGTCCATCCAACGAATATGGAAACAACATAATATTAATGGCGTCATGTGGAACATCTTTGAATTTGCTAGTAGCGGTGAGACGGTTGAAATTCCTAATGTGGTAATGCGGGTTGTCTTTCTCGTGACCTCTAAACTTGTTTGCTTGCAACATCGACATTAAACCCGTCTTAATCTCGAAATTCTCCGCAAGAATGGCGGGAATAACAATAGCCTCTCCAAAACCCTCGGTGGGTGCTTGTAGCAACTCCATCATAGTACGATTAGCCATGACGACTTCTTGTTCTACAATAGGTTCAACAATTGGAGGTTCTTCAACAATCAACGATCCTTGATTTGCTTGCTTTTGAAGACGTTTACGAGCTCGTTTAGCTTGATTACGAGTGATCATAAACTACACGAAGAATGGGAGGTGAGCAAAGAAGATTCTTTTTGGTTGTTTTGTGGATTTTCAATTTTTTTGTGTTTTTGATGATATTTAGTTTTTTTGGATTTTGGTGTATCTTCGTAGACAACAATCTACAAAATCTCTCCTCGAATCAAACTCTTGATTAAAGAAGCCTCAAAGGAATGAAAACGATCACGTGGAGTGAACGCCTTCGAATGACTTTAGAACTTTGGTGAAAACCAAATTGTTCACGAGGGTTTAATCACAAAGAAAACCAAGCAAATATAGTATACGTATTAATACTTTGGGCGGCAAAACCCTCGATTAGCCTTCAATGTCAAAATACTCACAAGCAAGCGGGGGAAACGAGGCGGCGCGAAGCACTTAAGAGCCTTTTTCCTTAGGGTATATTTTATAATACCCGCCTTATACCCACCTTATAGTTTGTATTTTTCAAAATCGAGCTTCACGAAAGTATTTATCTATTTTTGCCTTTTCTTTTGTTTGAGATTCGAATACAATAATTAGGAGATCAAATCCCAATTAAGGTTGTGTTTTCACACTTTTGGGAGATATTGTATTTTGATTGTGATACTTAATACAATATATTAATAATATTTGTACAAGAAAAACCAAGAAAACCGATAATACGTGTTAAGGGAGTTCCACTTAACACAAATACTTATTATGGATAATATCAAAAACAAAAGCTTCCAAATTAAAGCACAACACACCTCCCCGGCAGCGGCGCCAAAAATGATTGTAGTGTTTTACTACTCTTTAGGAAAAGAGCGTAAATAGCGGAAAATATCGAACAAATGACTTTTAAGAAAAATCAAGTGTTAATGACCCAATCACTTAAAAAGAGAGAAAGTTCGTTTCCCAAGGAGGTATATGTGTTGTGAGTTAACTTGTATTTATTTGAGATTAATATTAAGAGAATGTGGATGAAAGGATGAAAAGACGGTTACGTTAAAATTAAACTACGACGTAAAAGACGTAAACGTAAAGCCGTGAAAAACTACCCAAATTAAAAAAATTATACCAAGACCAAAAACAATATCAATAATTAAAAAGACTAAAAAGAAGTCTTAAATAATATAAATAAAGATAAAAATCCAACAAAGATATTTTAAAACCTTTTATTAATTAAATATTTAATTTTAAATGCTAATTAAAGCCCTAAAATTAAATATAACTAATTCAAATGTCTAAAATATGATTTTATTGAACTATTAATTAACTTATATTATTAGAAGACTAAAAAGTAATTTTCTAAAAATTAAAAGCTATTAAAACTATTTTTAAAACTCTAAAAATGATTAAAAATGATTAAAACCTAATTAAACTTAAAATAATTATAAAAATAAATCTAAAAGCTATAAAATTATTCTAAAAATGGGAAAAGTCCTAATTAATGATAAAGAACCTAGGAAAAATGGAAAAGAAATAAAAAAAAAAACTTTGATTTTTTAATAATAAAATAATATTAAAATAATACTAAAAATAAAAAGTTTCTAAAATTAATTCTAAAAAATTTCTAAAATCTTAAAATAATCTAACTAAGAGAAAAACACAAATTAAAGTTCCTAAACCTTTTTTAATAATTTTAAAAAAATGTTTAAAGTTTATTAAAAACCTTAAAATAATATAAAATTAAAAATTAAAGTTTATAAAACCAAAACCTAATGTAAACCTCAAAATATTTATTAAAAAGCTAAAAACTATTTTTCCTGAAAATTAAAACTATTTTTACTATTTTTTTTTTGATTTTATAAAAACGGCTATTAAATAAATCCTAGAAAATAATCTAATAACGGGAAAAATTTCAAACCAAGCTAGAAAAATCACAAAACCTAATTAGATCCTAGGAAAATTCAAAAGAAGCAAAATTGATTATCAAATAAGCTGAAAATAAGGGATTAAGCTACGGCTTTTAAATAAGCTTACAAAGTAAAAAACGTGTTAAATAAAGGTTGAAAACAAACATAAACGTAAAAAGGTATCCAGATCAACGGTAGAACTCTTAACCCTCCAGCGAGAGGTCTAGGGTTCGAGTCCGTTGCGGGTATTCTTTTTGCAATTTTTTCCTTTTTTATTTTTTTGCTTTTCAAACCCAAACTGACAACTTGTATGACTTGTAATCCAAACCACTTTCACTTTTTACAATGATTAAGCTCAGGTTAAGCACAAAAACGTATGCAGGTTCACTTTTGAACACAAGCAAGTATGCTTGTGTCTTGTGTGAGGATTTAGCCAAGAGGGGCCTGGCTTATGGCTTATTTGTGGATGCTTATTGTGGACAGGGGGCACCCTTGTGCTTATTGAAGCACAAGGAGTCAAGCTCAATCAATAAACAATCACTTAGCACACATAAGGCTCAAACAAATAGCACACATAAAGCAATGCAAGTTTCTGATGTAAAAATGAAGGTCTAAGGACTGTTTAAGCTTATTACATGCACACTAGTGAACTTCAAAGCTTCAAATTTTGCACACACCAGCTCAAGCTAACACACAATCAATCTAAAACCCTATATCAACCTGGATCTAAACAGATTTCAAGATTTGAGCACAATTATCTCATGAAAATCAAGTAGATCATGGTTATGCAGAATTCTAGCTATGTTGATTTACTTATTTCTCACAAATTCGTTTCCAAACTTTGCAAACTTACTTCCTTACTAGTAAACAACCTTTCTTAATCCTTTTTCAATACTTCTAACACCTAATCAAAACCTTATAATGATGTTGTGCCCTGCTAAAACATAGATCCAAACACCCCTTTATATTATGTTTATGCAATTTTATCAAATCAAAATGCTCTAAACCCTATTCAAACTGATCACAAACAGGTCTAGCATGCATACAAAACCAAAGAACACCAATCAAACAGCTATAACAACAATAATCAAACAATCATGCATTTCACTTCAAACTTCACTTTTTCTGATATTTCAAAAAGGGAAAAAGTGTTTTTACCTCAGGACCCTACATCCAGGGCCCTAGTGGATGTATAATCCACCTCCTTACCAACTGGGGTTGGTGCAGATCCTTGGATCAACAACCTTCCACACCTGTTTAAGACAGATCAAAAAAAAAAAACAAAACAATAACAAGCTATATGATATTAATCTGTTTCTCTTTTTCTTCCTTCTTAAAACTTATCCAAAAACTTTTCAAACTTCTTAAAACGTTTTCTAAATACCTACTCACCAACTACTTACCTCTTAACATCAAAACCTGAAACAATCCTTACCAAGAAATTCAGATTTTCAAAACCTTTTATGAAAATCTGAAATCCTTAAAACACAAGTTGAATAACAATGGAACTCAGAATCAGCAATCAAACATCCAAACTTTTTAATAAACATAAAAGGAATTACAATTTCTTTTAGAAAATACCAAACTTTATATTAAATTTAAAAAACGGATTACATGAATGATTGCCTAAAACTAGAACAAAGGGTCATCACAGGTTGATGCCTCTATTTATACTAGTCTAATGAACAATCTAGAATGCTAAAAACAAAACCCTAATCACTAGAAAATCTCCAAAATGCCCTTAGACGTGTTTGAGTGGTGAGCTGTCCAAATTTGATCCTGGACGTTCCTTTTTGCTTTGAGAGTAAGCAATAAACATTAGCCTTTGATTGTGGACACGTCATGATGCTTGGGGACCAAGGTGAATGCTGATTGGTGGAGAGGAGAATTGGGGGTAGGGTCCACAGTAGTGGGATTGAGGGTTTTAGGTGTGGGAAAGGTTCCTGCGTGTGTGAATCACACGTGGGCAAAAGTAATTGGAATTTACCCAAGGTTTAAGTGAAAGTAATTTCTAGAGGTGTAAAAAGGTGAATAGTTCCCTTTTTGATCCGAAATTGGGGGAACAGGTTTTGTTTGGCGCAATTTGGTTTAAATGTTACAAAACAGACAACTTCAGTCCTTGTCCTTTGGTTTTTTTGGCAAACAAAGTTTTTAGCCCTAAAAACGTGACTCCTTTGTTAATAAGTTTCACACTTTGTCATTTTTGGCACCAAACTTTGGAATAAGGTTTCAAAGGATTGTTTTTGCCATTTTGAGTAATTTCAAGGGCTGAACTTGGACAATCTTGATCTTCAAAGGTCTTCAATGTGTCTTTCACTTCATGAGGGACCATTTTTGGCAATTTGAAATTGTTGAGGGACTAATCTTGCCATTTCTTCAAAGTTGAAGGACCTTTTTGCAATTTTGACAAACTTAAGGGACCAAACTTGTAATTATTAATATACAAGGGTTTTAAGTGTCATTTCTTCATTAAATGAGGATCAATCTTGTTTTGTCTTCAAGTCTTCAAGGGTATTTGTTGAATATTCCATGATTAGGGCCCGGTTCTTTGTACGGCTTCGTTTGTCGTGTCCGTTTTTCCTTGTAACTTGTGATCTTTTGTCTTTTTCACGATATCCATACCTAAAATACACAAGTAAACAAACACAAGCATATATATGGTATTTTATGACATTTTTATGCATTTAAAGCCCGAAAAGAACGATGAGATCATGTATAAATGCCATCTCATCAGAAACTCATTCTTATAATGCGGCTGGAGCATTGATGAGACTAAATCAAAATCATAAATCTAGCATGATCGGCTCGTGCACGAATAGCAGTCATGGATATGTCTTGCTCTTTCACTCGTCACTATTGGCAGCATGATCATGAATTCGATCTTGGAAAAGTGATTAACACTATAAGGTCGATTGGACATGTTGTCAATATGTGGAGGAGAATAACGGTCATGAATGGTGATTTGTTTAAATCGACGGTAGTCGACACATAATCTCATGGTACCGTCCTTCTCCTTGTAGGTTCTTTTGGAACGTATGGGAAGAATAATCAATTTGCTATGCGTAAAAGGACTTCGGTGGTCATGTCTTAACTGACAGCTAAAAATTTTAGCAGTCATGGCTAATCAAGCACGTGCTTGTAAAGCATAATGGTTTATACAGATTTTCCTGATGGAAAATCATGCTGAATATATTTAGGAGTCTTAACATCACCGTACATACTCATGAATCGTAGCATGGTGTGCGGTTCGTAGTCCATAATTAGGATTAAATTCAACTTGCATATGTCCGAGGTAATGCGTTATCAGTTGGGATCTTATCATTAGGCTGAAGAAATCCTTTGTATATATGGGGAATACGAATGGCGTCTGATATGGTCATGAACATATGAAATATAGGTGCAAGAAAGGAAAGTGTCATCCAGCGAACGTGACTGACCTTACTGATACACCGGTGATGGTACTGAAAATCTTGTGGCCTGATTAATACATGGCACAACAAAATATACCCTGGGAGGGTACCCTGAATTTCTTAGAAATGTTCCATAATTGGACGTGAGTCATGTGTCTTGACTCGTGTTTTGGAAATATAAGCATGACATATGTCTTGACTGGTGTCTTGACATGTGTCTTCAGAAAATATACGTGAGACATGTGTCTTGACTGATGTCTTGACATGTGTCTCGAGATGTGAAATAACTAGAACCACAATATTAGGTTATTATGCCAAAATTGGCGGATCGGTTGGACCACTGATCAATTGTATGTCTGATCACGTCCGCGGCCGGAGCCTCGGTTGCGATTTCTAGGGTAGTTGTTGCATAGTAGTGGTTACTATCATCCTGTCTGTCAGTTACATGATGGTCATTCTCATGACTGTGATTCATGTAACTATTCAGCTGAGTGGCCGGCTGGTACCAGTTTGCACTCATATGACTGAAACGACAACTGAATGACGTGTGACATGTAACTAAGAATTAGGGACAATGATTGATGAAAATCGTCTGATGGTGAAGCATCTACTCGTCCGATTGCCTTGATCTAACGCCTTTGTCTTCGTCTTATAAGATCTTCAGGTTGTGAAAAGCATCAGCATCTCGTAGCGTCTCCAACATCAGCAGCATCAACCCTAGTAACATCTCCAAGCTATGAGCGGCATCAGCAATCTTGTAGAATATCAGCAAGTGGACATACGCCTTAGATGATTCAGAATTGACAAGTGAATACTCATGAACTATTGCAAGTGAAATACACATGGATTTAGGTACGTGTAATACACATGGAATACGGAACATGGAGTACACATGGAATGCACATGAAATGATCGGTATGGGGTCGATCATTTGTCATGATTTAAAGAAAGGTATATCGGTTAAACGGTTAGGAAAAACCATCATGATAACCTGGCAGTGTTAGCATAGACATCATTCTGGTTATATCGAGAAACGTTTAAAGTGTGGTTACACAGAATTCAACGATGATTTGCCTGACAGCATGGTCAATGAAAACCAACCATGACTATCATGAAAGCAGGATTCAATGAAATCCAACAATGTCTTGCATGAAAGCATAAATTACAAAAGAGGCGTAAGACATAATCAACATGAAGACAGAATTATCATGAAGAAACATGAAACCATCTATGATGAAGAGTGTATAACGTAATCAGCATGAAACTGATGTTAACCATGACAGTATGAAAACATACTTGACATAAAAACATAGTAGCTTATGAGGGGACATGAAAAAATATTTTATGCCAATAAATCATGAGAAAAATTTTATGCATGAAAAACAGTGCATGAATGCGTAATGTAGTTTATAAAAACCTTTATATGTGCGAGGGGACGCCTATGAGTCGGTCCCAAAACAAAAGACATGCGAGGGGACGCCTATGGGTCGGTCCCAAAATTAAAAGTTTCGATAAAAGCACATGCGACTAAATAGGGCCAGTCCTGTACCAACCATTACTTAGTCATAATCCCTGCAATGATGATACATGAAACGTATATAAATGAAAGTCATCCGTCAAAACTTATTAGAAAAATTTATGTGACTAATTATGAACTACTGGGGTTCAGTCCACATAGCCACAGTTCACGAGGAACATTATGCATGAAACAATGACACATAACTAAATATGAATGACGGTTGTCCATCCATATTAGTAAAACAATATCGATGAAAACATCAAAGGTTAAAACCTCAAGGTGCTGAAAACATCATGGTTAAAACAAAAATGCGCTGAAAACATCAATACGTAGAATAACAAACGTTGGCTTAGGAAGCTCCTGGTGACTACCCACTAGTCACAAGTCAAGTTTTAGAGCATACAGGTCGAAGCCTTGGCTCTGATACCATAATTGTAACACCCCACTTTGGTAAGTGGATCGTTACGCGTAATTATGGCGTGTCATCAAAGCATGCAAGGTAATATGTAGCAAAACATACATGACCATAGGGTAAACCGGAATCAAACATCGGTTCCCAAACATAAGCTCAAAACATAATAAAGTAAATGAAATAATGGAAGACTTAAACAAGCACAAATATATGAAGGCAAAAGGAGAAGAAGTCTATGGCAGCTTCCATCCTATGCATGTCCTCCAAAATGATCGAGTCCGTCCTTGGGTACCTGCCGTTTTGGGACATGGAAAGGAAAGTAACGGCTGAGAAAAACGCTCAGTGCACGGATATAGACATAGTATGAATGACTAAGCATAATAAAGACTTAATAGCAGCGAAAATGTATACGTCCTGGAAAACCCAGAACATGTTCATAAAACTGGTTTTATAGTTTGAAAAGCCTTATGTTTATCTTATGAAAACTGTTTAACATATTTTACCATTAGCCAATATAGGTCATGAAAATCCACCATGCATGAATACTTGGAGGGGTGACCTCATCATACAAATTAGAGGGGCTGCCTCTAATTTAATATACTGGTTTTGGGTAGGAGGGATCAGCTCCTTGTGAAGGATGCAAGGCACACACCACATTCACACTGAGTAATCTGCTGAAAACATGTAACTAGGATGCACCCATACGCCCCACATGATAAATATAATAATATGGCCAAAAGCTTAAGGGACGCCACGAGCAATCACTCCGCCGTGGGGAAGTCATAACACCAGTGCCTCTAGTGTTATGGTTATGGTACCTCCATAACTAGGTGAAACTGGTCATGCATGTATATGGCTATAGGTATTCTAAATTAAACATAAGCAAATCAAACATATAAACTTATACTATGGGAAAACAGTTGGCTGCATACGGGGAATCCTAATAAGGAAAGAATGTCCATACTGAAAGGACGGGAATCCGTACCTTATGTCCAGTGAACGAAGAAGACGAACAGAAGAGAGTCCTACTTCGGTATCACTAATGCTACATAAATACATACGTGTATAAGTATCTGATTACTAAATACGTAACTGATTTTATGCCATGTCTTAGCTTATTTTATACGTTCCTGTTATGTTTTACTGTTTTAAGCTTTATACTGTGTTTATCTTATATTCTGTCTATTCTGATTAAGTATTTCTTATATTTCATGTATTATAATGCTTGTTGCTTAATAATAAGTAACTTTCTAAAAATAGCAGGTTTCCTAAAATAGAAAGTTTCTAAAAATAGAAAGTTACAAAAAATAGAAAGTTTCCAAAAATTGAAAGTTTCCAAAAATAGAAAGTTTCCAAAAATAGAATTACTGCTTAAAATAGATAAGTTTCTAAAAATAGAAAGTTTCCATAAATAGCTTAGCTGCCTTAATTAAATAACTTTCTAAAAATAGAAAGTTTCCATAAATAGATTAGCTGCCTTAATTAAATAAGTTATATAAGCTTAAGTGTTTTCTGATTATTATTCTAAGTCATGTTATTATAAAGTATAGTTTATTAATTATTACATGTAATTTAAATAAACTATAGGTTAAAAGTATTTAATTAAATATATCATGTTTTTAATTAAATAAAGTTAAAATACTTAGGTTAAAACATGTATTATTAATTACTAATACTATAACCTAAGTCATGTTGATTAATTAATTATAGTCATGGTTTTTAATAATTAATTAATTATAAAGTCTAATTAAAATAAATACTTAGGTTAAAATTCATGATCTAATAATTAAATTTATAACCTAAGTCATGTTAATTAAATTAATTATGTCATGTTTTATTAATTTAATTTTTAACATATAACTATTAAAATCATAAACCTTAACATAATCAATGAACCGGATCGTGACTAGAAACCATGAACCGGACCCGTAATCAACACCATACCCCGAACCAAGTCGGGGTTCCCCCTTGTTTGCTGCTGCCGTGGGACCCACACCACCATACCGAGACCATGAGGTCTCGGTGGTGGGTAATAAACCAAACCGATACCCCTTAGGGGTTCGGTTAGGCGTCGGCTAGAACAAACACCCCTAAAACCCCTTGTTTTGATTTACCCCATAATCAAAAACATGTTTTAATAAATGTTTTTAATTTGTTTTTAAAAACATCATGATTTTATGTGTTATTAAATCAAAACATAAAAGAAAAAGGTTAAAAAGGTTATACCGAATGCGTGGATCAATCAAGGATGAACACACACGAATGCTTGCACAAATTCCAAGATCAAAAATCAACCGAACACCCCTTTTTGATGATTATAGGTGGCGGCCAAAAAGGGGGCAAAGAAAGGAATTAGGGTTTTTCTTATTTTCTTGATTTTTGATAAATGAATATGTTTTCCTAATTTTTCTTGTTTAGTAAAAAAACAATGGGCTTGGCCCTTTTTATTCCTAATTTCGTGGGTAGGGGCCCACATAAGGGTAACCCGTACATTTCTCGAGTTTAAATATTATAGTGTGTTCTCGTGTGTTCTCGTGTTCGTAATTTATGTGTTTTAATTAGTTATCGATCGTGACATAATATATTTATTCGTGTTCGTAATAAATATATATACTTAAATAATATTAACTCGTGATTAAATTACGTTCATGATTTCATGATCGCATGTTCGTGATTATAATTATTATTTGAATAATTATCATGTGTTCATACGTAATAAATACTTATCGTGTTCTAACACGTACGTAATACTTAAAATTCTTATACGTGAACGTAAACATGCTATAAAAGGAAAGTTTTAATCTAATACGTACGATCTAAAGGGTACTATTCATGGTAAAAGCATGCGGGTTTTACGGTTTCGACCGTCATTTCCAAACCGTAATGAATTGATAAACTATCCAAATGATTCTAGTTGTTTATGATTTTATCTACAACTCATAGTTTTACCTTTTTCACTAGCTATATTCTTATAGGAGTTTTTAGTCCATTTACACAGCATGTTCAGATTTTACATTTCGTATCGTTTCGGTCGTATCTAAGTCATCGGGTATCGTCATGAGACGAGTCACGCGGCTAAATCTCCACGAAACAAAAGCCTATCATCATGTACTATTGTCCAAAGTTTAAAACCTGCTGAGTTTGACAATATAGCATGTTTTATCCACTGTTCGAAATTTCAACTATCACAACTTAATCTAGGGCTTGCCTTAGCTTGTTTTTCTCATTACAAATCACATATACAATGTCCAAAAACCATTAAAATCATATTATATATTACCTTTATAGGAATTACATACTAAATATACATGACCACTTACAAAAATTACATAGAAAACAAAGGACAATTCTTACAAGGAAGATGATGAAAAACAATAACATGGGTTCAACCATGCTCTAGCCTTTGTTTCTAATATAATAACCAAGTGCCCCGTGAATATTTTTATCCATGATTTATACATCCAATACATCTTCAAATTCAGCCTCAAAGATCTTTAAGTTATGATAGTTGTAATGGTTAATAATAAAAGTAACCCAAGAATAAAGGCTTAGCATATAAGACCTTCATCCTTATGTCAACATAACTAGAAAAATACTTGAGTGGTTGTTGTGTTTTGGGCTGTTCTTGCTCGGTTAAAATAGGGAGAAAGATTCAACTTTGTGTAATTTTGTTAAGTAAAAAATGTGAGGCTGAATATGATCTATGAGTTAGTAACATAACACATGAATTTTTCAATGTCCACGTATGGTTCTCTTCGTGTCTAAGCATGAGACCTCAACAAAAAGTGGGTGGTGTTATGTTACTTGTTTTATTGATTAAAATGTTACTCACAATTTGTAATGACGGGTATAATTGAAGTCCAATATTTTAAAAGTTACGCGATTTGAAAGAGACGCCTAAAACACAAAAAATAAACGCTCAATATAAAATAAAAACGTCGACATTCAGAGAACGTTGATATTTCTATAAATAAGTGAGGACTTATGATTTAAAATACGTTAAAGTGTTATATTATCAAATGGCACATAAAGCTTTAATTTAAATTGCGAAGAATGCTCGTTACACCAAAATTTAAAACGACGCCAATAGAAACAATTTCTATGTCATAACGAAAATGTTTACGGTCGATGACGGACATATACTTTGTCGATAAATAATAAATGACACGTACTCAATACGTTAAAGCCCTAACCATGACGGTTAGTCAAGAATTCAATATGATCCGAAAAAACAATCATGACAAATAAAAGTCGGTTAACAAATTTTATCCGAATATTAGAAATAAGATTAGAGATCGGTCTAAATGTTAAAATTAAATTTCGGGTTACTACATGTACACATATTCATACACAATTATATGGATGCTTTACTTTGTAGCAAAAAGATAATATTATGATAAAATTTGAAAATTAGACATGCATATAATGCAAACCATCATATCTTAAATACGTGAATATATGTGATTATGATTATCATTTTTCAGGGTAAACTGCGAATTTTGTCCCTAGAATATTTGAAATTGCCAAAAAAAAACTAAGAGTAAAGCTAGTGCAAAAATGCCATCAAACGTTTCCGTTTTTAGCAAAAAAATCTCTCAGTTAACTCTCCTCATGTGCCATGCACATGAGGCATTTTCTTCATTTCAAGTCGCCCCCTTCACAAATTAACAAATTAACTTTTACTTTATGCAAGTCTTGTCCATGAACACTTCTCATTCCCTACTTCTTCTTCCGCACTTTGATTTTTCAAGAACACTACCACCACCATCACCAACCTCACCACCGCCCCTTTTATTATCCTAAAAAAATTAACATGTACAGCAAAATAATGTGTTGTTGTCGCCAACCACCACCACCATCCTCGTCAATAAACGCTTACTCTGTTTGTTTATACACTGAGAATAAACCCTCAGAAAATCCAAGTTAGCGAAGCAAGATATGAACTTCAACGTTCAAATACCTTACTAAGAACCACCTATATAACTGTTGCATCATAAATTACTTAAGTGAATCAGAATAAAAATGTTCGGGTGATTTCTTGCTTGGGTCCGGATGGTATGATCCTTCGGACTGGACTAGGCTTGTCCTTCAGATATCTTGAAACGAAAGTAAACGTGTTAGCCTCGTCCGAATGCTGGAACGCAGACTAAGCTCTGGTATGAGAGTAACTAAAGGATTATAAGTCGAAAGGAAGGATAAAATGAAATATAATAATGCAATATGATGATAGGGAATAAGCCGAAGGCAGGATACAAATTTTAACCTATACACAAACATTCCCCCCCAAGTGTTATTTTAATCCACGTCATCGTCTAGGTGGATAAAATAAGACTTTTGCCAACATCATCCGTTATTAATCAGTTTTACAGCCCATTCCGTAATTCCTTAACTTGACCCATCCTTGTCCCAAACGATTTGCCTTCTCTACATGGATCATTGCCATGTGTCTTCCCCTAGCCCCCATCGTCGCCACGTGTCTTGTTCTGACACGGCTCCACTTTCTAGGCTCCATCCATCCTCCTATAAATACCTCGCTTCTCTTCATGTTTACTGCGTGTTTTCTTACTTCCTAGATTTTACTTCTCTATAACCTCTCGAACTTACATCTCTACTCTTAGAACATTCTCAGGTATACTCTTTTCCCTACTTTTTGTTAGTACCTCCCGGAGCTTCCACTAAATCATGACAGACGACGATCAAGTTGTCCTTCGGACTTCGCACCAAAATATGATATGCCAAAGTATACTTTTGTTCTTACGGATGAGTACGTTCTAGACATGGTTAAGAAATACAACATTCTGAAGGATTTACATCCTCGTGCTCCTCCTCCGAATATGACCATGGACCAACTTCCCTCCTCGACCATAGGGTTATACGAACAATTTTTAAGTATTCCATCCTTAGGGTTTCATTCTCCACCTTTATTCTATCCGTACTTAAAGACTTCCGTGTACAAATTTCCCAACTAGTTCCGTTAGGTGTTAATAGAGTTACCACTTTTGAAATTTATAGCTGGAGCCTTCGTAGTACCCCCTCCGCACCTCTCTTCCGTGTATTGTATAAATTAAGCAAGCAAGGCCATTGGTTTTCATTTAAAAGGGTCGGACAGATTGGACCTACTTTCCCTGGTGACATGTCGCCGAGACTCTTTGGTTAAAGATTAACTTAAAAGTTTCCCCGGCTAGCTTGTGCAACATCGGACGAGATTTTGTCATTTAGACGGCTTTCCTAGCGACATTTGTCGTCGAAAACAGATCGCCGCCCGATCTTGTTTTTTGTAGTGCTAACTGCTCCTGTTCTTTTGTTGTTCAACCTTCCATAAAGGTATCTCTCATATTTTGTTTCATCTTGTCGTTCGAGTGTCTAACTATTGTGTACGGGGGTTACTTTGGTCTAGATAGTTATTATTTTCTTGCGAATATCTTCTTCAAGTTGATATATTTATGCACCAATTGATTGATTGATTATTTTTATTCTTATTCTTGTTATTATTATTTTTTATCGGGTTACATGCAATTCTTGTCTTGTTCGTGGCTTCTAATTGTTGATGCTTCAGTTGCGATAACTCGTTTAAGCACTTTAGAAGTTTTGGAATGTGGCATTTTCATGGGGGTTCAGTCATAACTAGAAAGTATGCAACACCATCGTTGCCATATAATGGACGACTCTAACCCTTCTCATTCGATGCTCGATATTGTTTCGATTTCAACTTAAAGGTATGATGTTCTCTTGGTTCCAGAATTCATGATTTTTATTTGATCGAACAATCAGGATTGACAATTATTTATATGCGTTATGTTGAAATATTGCACGCCCTAATAGAATGGAATTGATGATATCTTGTGTATTTGTTATTTTGTGTGTTATAGAACAATTGTGTTATTAAATTATGTTTCATTTCAATAGACGACCAACAAGTTAATCTACCAATATTTAGTACATTACAAATTTTCTTTGGAAATTATCAATATCAAAACCTTATTAGTCTTAAGTATTCGCGTAAATACAACATAACAAGCTACAATATGAAGAGATGTCAAGAATCTATCTTTCTACTTCCATATTATGAGAATTGATACTTGATTTGTATGTTTTGATGGTTTAATCATGGTTCAAAATTGCACGTTTAGTCTTTCTACATCTTACACAAAAAAATGACTCAGGACACAAAGTTGTGTGTACTTAAGTATTCGCGTAATAAAAACATAACAAGCTACAATATGAAGAGATGAGCAACCGAAACAGATTCAAACATCATGTATGGCATGCGAGAATCATGAAATGACTGAAACATGGCACTTACTCACGAGTTTGATAACAGTATGCTAATTTTCATTAACACATACGGGACAATTAACTTCACATCATGAACGCCCAAATAATCTATATTAAGTACGATATATATTGTAAATTTATTGTAGCATATTTCTTATTTATATTTGAATCATATATCTCTTTTGTAATAGATTAATCTTTTCTAGTAATACATAAAATTCATGTTTTACCTCGAAATGGCCACTTTATATTATTAAAATTTAGCCACCATTTGCCTATCGAATAAATTAAGGGTAATTTAGTCGTGATTCAGCCACAAAATGAGTTTAATTTTATACCCATAACTTTACATACGGCTAGTTTGGTAAATGCTATTTACACATGAATTACGTACCCAGACTATTTGTGGGAATTTTCAGGTCACTTACACAATCCCACAAGAAAATCACCCATGGACTTCGCATAATCACCCACCGTAGAGCGCATGGGTAAATTAGCCACCACTTGAAGAATTTGCGGGTAATAAATTAGCCTCGAAGGTTTTACTCATTTATACAATTTTGTGGGAAATTCGTGGGTATTAGCCAATTACCCACGCAAATGAGTCTAGCGCCCATGAATTTGGGCCCTAGGTAATTGACAGGATTCTTGTAGTGATGCATAATTAGCACCAGTTCAGATATAAATAAGCTACATTGATCATACTTAGAACCATCATGCGGTTATTTCTGGTTTGCTTTTATTTAAAGACGGAAAGTGTTCTTGTTGTGAATTTTGGTGCGCAGAGATGTAAGTCCGTGTCTAGATATGGATATAAGTCTTTTACTCGGTGCATACTCATGAAGCTTGCGTACTAAAATGTTTTAAAAGTTTATATTTCATTTTTTTCGCATTTAAATGCAGAGTCTGAATATCGGAAGCTGGCAAATATGCACCGATAGTAATCAGCATATACTCAAATGGCTAAAGAATATGTTCTAATTAGCACCAGTTCATTACAACAAAAAAACAAAGGTTTTTATATTCAGGATGAGCTGATTAGCTAAAACATAGTACATAAATTAACAAGTTTCATTAATTGCTTTTTGAAAGAATCGGTGAATCATTATTTTCCAGGTGAAAATAATCTCAATGAAATAATATGCAAGTATCATCATCTACTAAATAAATCATAAGAAGGAAGTGAACTACTATACTACGTTAAATAAATAGAATCTAGCTCAATATATAATGCGATTCTCAAGCAACTTCATCTACGTCATTGTCCATGGGTCTCTCAACAACAGCAAGTGCAAAGCACAGTTGATGGTCTACACGAAACGACCATACCTGAATCGTTGATAGTTTCTTCAAACATAACTTGTTCTCCTCCATAAATTCGTTCCACTTGTTCATCAATACCAAATTATCAGATCTTGGCAAATGCCATATCTTTAACTTCATGGGTTCGTCATGCATTCTTAGCGTTGGCCCCAACAGTGGAACAACAATCTCCTTGCCACTTTTGAGATTGGTTTTCTCTTCGTCTGCCAAGAAATCTTTAGTCTCAAGTTGATTAATCGGCATGTTTAACCTGTTCTGGAATTTTAACAAATCACTCATATACAAGTGTTTTTGGACAACGAGCTTTATATCAGAACCTTTGATTGTTTCTCTGATGCAACTCTCTAACTGCTCAGTCACCTCATTCTTCACAATCGGTCCACGTTTGATCTTCTTTTGTACCTTCCTCTTCTTCTTATTTGGTTCATTTAATTGCTCAGCGACTACCTCGATTCTTCTTGGCCTTTTCTTTGACTTCTCAGACGACCAAGAATTGATGAATGAAGCATTATCTTCGGGCGACAAATATAAAGAAAACAACCTGGCAGCATTTACAAGTTCCATGCGTTTCGATGGACTTAACCTTTTCATCATTGGCAAAGAGGACTGTTGGGTGATTGAAGATGTGCTACACGAAAGACTAAAATCGAGCGACAACTATAGGGAAACCGACTGATCATCGTTTTTAACAGGAATACAAACATCGGGCTGATGTTTCCGAAGAATCTTGGCTTGAACAACTTGGTATGGAAGAAAAGCCATGTTATCTTGATGCAGAAATAACTTCAAAAACAGTCGATCGACAGATAAAATTATAAAGTAAGAATGTGAAAATTATAGATATGATATGATCTGTTGATTGCATGTATGTTTATTTATGTACAAATAGCTAGGTCGGTGGTATCTGCGAAACCCTAACAAAAAGCGGAAGGCAATTAATGGGCTAATCTTATAACGGGAAGAAAGTTATTTTGGAACCTTTTTTTTGGTGGAAAACAAGGGACAAATCCCCACCCTTCATTTAGCTTTAATCTAATGGTGGAGATTAATATATGATTTAATTGGTTAAATATTAAAACATGTTTTTTCTTCCACCGACTATATATACTGTAGTATTTTTTTCTTTCATATCATTTTTCACACACTTGTGTGTTTTCTCCGTCATTCTCTGGAAAACCAATCTCCTTCAAAATAATCAGTTGCTTATGAATACCACCATTAATCTCTATCATTCTCACCGGAAACCAACACTCACACACGATGATATATCGATTGCACGTGTCACACCTCTTACCCCGGTTTCTCACAAATCAATTTATGATTTTTTCAATACAAGTATTTACATATCAATTAAAATATAGCTCATTTTTTTGTTTACTTTAGTTTCCAGAAGTTAGAAGTTAGAAGTTGTAAGGCATACTTATGAATGGCTTGAGAGAGCTTGCAAAAAATGCGAGTTACTTTTATGTATTATCCTTGAATGAAATGAATCTTCCGCCTTTAACAGTTCTGTAGTAAAGTATATTGATATGAGGAAATGGAATGACTGATTAACGTGTATGACGATGGGTAAATGTAACGAGATGCGTAGAAGGTGTTTGATAAAATGTCAATTTTAATAAAAATTATTTATAGGAAAAGTGTTATCTAAAAGCATAGTTAGTTGCAAATGACATGAGGGATTGTCATTTAGAGCTGTAATATCTAAGTATCATCCATATCAGTTTCAGATTTATTAGATATTGCTTGAAATAATGATATTGTTGATTTTTAACGATAATGATAATGTATGCTCTATCATTATTAGTACTCATTTAAGGCGGCCAAATTGGTGGTTCAGGGGTTTGTGTTGAAGCAGTTGCTCATGTTGAAGCTAAGTATTTATAGGTTCTTATCTTTCATGTGAACATTGATGATTTTGAAGCAGTTGCTCATGCTTGCGATCTTGCAGCTGAGTGGCGTCAGACGTTCCAATATGTAGTCGTTGCTAACATTGTCAGTTACTGTAGGTTTGGGCACAACGAAATCGATGAACCCTCTTTCACCCAACAAAAAAAGTTCAAGGTTAGTTATCATATGATTATTAGGTCTTTATAGTTTTTCAACTCCTCTAAGTATAGCCTTTTAAGTTTCTGGGTGCTTATGGTTGTTACATATCATCAGGAATCATACTTCATCACCAGAGATCTACTAGAAAAAGCTTATGGGTGCTTATGGTTGTTACAAAACAAGGTTACCATATCCTAAATGAATAATTCCTTGCTAGCAAGGATTACGTTACCTAAAAGAAAGACTGGCTTTCAGCTTACCATATTCAAGAACTTGGTAAGTTTTTTTTGTTTACACAAATAGGCTTGTAACTTGACCCATTATTAAGAAGTTTATGTTGTTCGGCAGTGTCAAACGACCACCAGATCTTGAAAAATGTTAGGAATGCCATTACGAATCTTCCAGAAACGTTTATTCCTCACAGAGCAGTTAAGAAAGTATTTGCAGATCGTTTTAAAATGATGATTGGGGTAGGGTGTTGGCTGGGAAGTTTAAACGCTCTTGCTTACGCAACATTGTTGGTTGAAGGAGATCACGTGAGATTGAGTGGTCAAGATGTTGAAAGAGATATTTTCAGTGCTACTTTCCTTTGGACCATGTTTTCTATAACCATTTAAAATAAAATAGAGATGATGATGAACTGATGACAAACTTTTTTTTTAGATAATAGAAATCAATTGTTTGGAGCTTAGTTGTCTGGTGATATTGTTTGCTTTGGTTTAGTTTTGTATGATGCCCCCTTTTGTTCTCTTTGTTCTGCTTGACCATCAGCAGGTTTTATCACCTGTGATCAGTGTTAAACCACAAGTGAATATGAGTTGATAAACGTTACATTTATCACCGGTGATAAAATAATTTTATCACCGATGATAAAATAATTTTATCACCGATGATAAAATTATTTTATCACCGGTGATATTTCATTATTTTTTCACTAGTGAAATATCAGCGTTCATAAAAATCAGTTCGAAAAACTTACAATTTTAGTCCCTCCACCGTTTTTTGCAAATAGCCCCTCCGTGTTTTTTTCATCAGATTTAATGGCTAGGATTAGTTCCCTTGCTTTCAAATAAAAATAAAGATGCAAAATAACTCAACTCGTATGACAAGAACACCTACATTTGCCTCTACAGGTAGTCACGAGTATGCTATTAAACAATTTTTATTACTAAAGATTGTGATATTATGATAAACGTTATATTTACTACGTATCTAAAAAAAGTTCTTATTTATCAATGATAATGTTTATCAGCGGTGATAATTGGCTTATCCCTTTATAAACACTTCCAGTTTAAAACGATACGTTTATCACCGGTGATAAACGATGCGTTTATCACCGGTGATAAATGCTGCGTTTATCACCGTTGATAAACGCTACTTTTTCACCTTTATCATCGGTGATAAATGCTATGTATATCATCGATCTATCACAGCTGATAAACATTACTTTTATCACCGGTGATAAACGTTACGTTTATCACCGGTGATAAACGTTACGTTTATCACCGGTGATACACGTTACGTTTATCACCGCTGATAAACACATCTATCACCGATGATAAACACATGTATCACCGCTGATAAACATTACATTATCACCGGTGATAAATGTTATCTATGTCCAAACTTATTGAAAACTCAATTTTTTCCGCTAATATTTTCCAACACAAATAAACTAAGTTCCATACATGTTGCAATCTAAATACAAGTACATGATATGACCAATAAATAACAGAAATAACAACATATGACAAACAATAACATCGATTTATAAATGTGATAACCATTGTACAATTGAAAATATAAGTATAAGCACAACGAAATCAACTCTCTCGATGAACTTGAATGTTCATTTGTTTCAACATGACTGACCAACCACAAGAGTCACACAGGGCACTTCTGGACCCACAAAGACTCATGCTCGATGCTCTGATAGTCCTATTAACCGATCTTGTGTATCAGCACCTGCAGATAGAAAAAAATGTAAGAATAGCAAGTCGATGATCATTTTTTACAAGTTTTCTTACAGTGCCTACAACTAACGGTTAAAATTTATATACCACTAAAGGTTACCGATAACCAATAAATAGTCACAAAATATCGGTTGTACACACAACACAAACAATGCGATACAGGCTAAGTTTATAAGTGAAATCTCACACACTAAATTCAAAGAAACTTGATCCTCATATCTAGTCGCTTTTCACGCTACATTTCTCCTAACAACTCATGGCAGTAAAGTCACCATAACTAACTATTTAAATCTTTTGACCTCTATAACACCTAAATCAACAGAATCTCAACAACCACAAACTTTAATCAGTACAATAACTCTGAAATATATGCAATCTTAATTAAACAAATTAACGGAATTAAACAAATGAAATAATGAGATCAAACCTGTATGAAATAATCCGGCAATATGAATGGGCTTGTTATGAACAATTTTTTCCCGGGATCAATTGATTTACTAGTTTATTGTTGCATTTTTGTGTTTATTTCCTGACTTGCATTATTAATTTGTGCATCTTTTAAATTTTTTGGTTAGGATCTGATTTGATGATAGTAGAAGAGAGAATGTGCCTCATGTGTGTGTTTTTTGTGATAAGAAATGAAAGGCAGCAGGTGGTTTACGTATTTACATTTCTAGTCCTTTCGTCACTTTTAACATATTGGCAATAATAGTCCTTCCGTGTATTTTATCCTATGATATGGTCCTTCTCAACGGACGGCCTAGATTGGTCCCTTGGATTCCACCAAAATACATGGTTCTTTAATAACCGGACTCCTTATAACGGTGCTCTCGTATCTAACTTGCGATTCGTCATAAATCTTCTCTTTTTATCTAATTGTGTTATTTATGGCGTTTCGTTTATGGATACGGAATTAAGGATCATTTCAATTCAAATGTTATTATTGAGAGAGCAAAGTTGGATCATTTTTAGAAACGAAAAAGTACGAATTGGTTTATTAAGGGAAAATTACAAAAAACAATGTTTTGAAATCCGCTTCGATCTTGCCGTATCAACCGGTTTTAGGTCGAAAAAACTGGTCATACTAAACCGGGTTTCATATTCTTGAAAACTGGTTAGACCTGCCGGGTTTGGGGTGGCCCGGGTCAACCCGGTTCTCGAGACTAGGTTTGGTTTCAATTTTTTCGCGTTTTTTTACAAGTAAACCATGTAAATTATGTGTATCTACGACATAATTTTATTTTTCATATTATATTATACTCCCTCTGTCCCAATTTAATTGTCCAATTTAAATTTTCCAAGTTTTTTTTCTTCAAATTTAACTATAAATTATATTCTTTGTGTTATGTAATATTTGAAAAAATATTATACCAATAAAAATACATTTAAAACACAATTCATTCATATAATTTTCATCAAGTATTCATAACACAGAGTTTTTAATTTAAGGTAAAAGTTGATGAAAAAAGACTTGAAAAAATAAAAGTGGACAAGTAAACTGGGAATGCAAATAAATATTTTATATGTTTAATATATATAAGACTTCATGATTTATATATATAATCTTCTTTCTAATCCTAACAAATATAATATTTTTTATATTTTTTCAGAAAATTAGTTTGACTCGGTAAATCAACTAGGATTCCAAAACCGGTTTTCAAGACATTGACAAAAACAATAGAATATTTATAAAAATTTATATTATAATTGTTTTTTGCAAGAGGGCGTGCCCAATCGTTCTCTTTGTCTCCGCCACTGGTTGAAATTATTAAATAAGTAAGAAGCCCATAAAGTTAGAGGGCATGGTACAGTTGAGCCGTAGGAAAAAATTGGTGCCACGTCACCACTTTTTCCCATAACACCAAAACACCCCATAGCCTCACAAATACCCTCCCTGATTAATATCAACTTTTCTCGTGATACCGTGACTTCGCCACTTTTTTTTTAATTTTTTTTCTAAATTCAACAACTAATTAACTAAAACTTAATTTTTTCATTAATAAAAATAAAAATACAATTACTAATAAAAACAACACGAAATTAAAAAAACAACACGAAATTAAAAAAACAACACGAAATCAAAAAACTTTAAAAAACACAACTTAAAATTAAAATATTTTGCACGCGCCTCGTTTTTGAGCTTCTCGATCCTCGCCACGTCTTCGGCACTCATTCCGGTTGTGTCGAACCGAAGGATTTGCAATTCTTCGTTCCTTTTTTGAAGCTCAACCACTTCTAGTCTTTCCGCCACCTCTCGATCCATTCGGTCTTTTTTGCATCACGATCCGATATTAATTGTTGTTGTAGCAATTCGACCAATTGTTCTTTTTGAGACCTTGAAGTGGCGGATAAGATTGTGGAGCGTTGAACCTTGGACTTTCTTGGAACACCGGATAGACGAGGGATCTCATCGTCATTGAAAGTATCCGGGTCTTGATCGGCTAACTTCCGGCGTTGACGCCGTGTTCGAGTAGAATCAGGATTTTTTCATTTATACTTGTCTTTCAAAACAAGTCACACACGTTTGTGTGGAAACTCCTTGTTTCCGTTTTCATCTCGATACAAACTTATCAAACGATTCATCAAATTGTCTTCATTTTCGATACTCAAAAGTTTGGCGTTATGATAAAATTGATTAAACTTGAAGACCTCGCGGTTCAACGTCGACCACTTCCCGGTCAACATTTTTTGTTTCGAGCTTTATAACCCTGATCCTTAAGCCGATTGTTATACATATCAAGAATTTGGTACCAAAACGTATTGTGTGCTTGATCGGTCCCGACCTTCGGTTCTTCGGATACTACAATCCAACACTCGGCCTAAACTTCTTCTTCAAGTTGGGTCCAAAATGAACGGTCCAACTTCGGTGGGTTGTTTTTCGGGTTTTGCTTAGCAACACTTTTCTTTCTCCCTTTTTTCTTCGATGGCCCCGCGGGTTGTTCTTCGGGCGCATCGGGCTCTTGAGGTTCTTGAGACGAGTGTTGAGGAAAGTTTTGGTAATTTTTTTGTTATGATTGTTGGAAGACTTGCGATTGTGAGATTGTTGGAAAAATAAATTGAATGCCTCGGGTGTGTACAATTAACAAACGGGTTTTGTTGTGGGAAGTTAGCAAAAGGATTTGGTAGTTGATTATAGTTGGCGAATGAAAAAAATTCATTAGTTCTTGAAGTGCTAGATGTTGCGAATGAGGGAGTATTCGGATTGGACGAAGTAGACGACTTTGGTACTTGAGTAGTCAAAATTTGATTTTGAGGATTGGATAAAAAAGTGTTTATCCATTGCTTCGGGTATTGGTTTGGGTTTTGACCACGGTAGATGTAAAAAAATATAGAAATTAGAGATAATGATAATAGAAGATTGTATAATTTTTTATAGCTTAAAGGGGAATTTATAGTGAAAAAATAGGTAAAAAGTGGGGTGTTTTTAAGTTGCAACGGTCAAAAAGATACCCCTAGCCAAAAAATAGCCATTGCCAAACGGTCAGATTTTTAAATTTTGTTTTTTAAAAAAAATTAAAAAAAACTGGTAACGCAAGCCATGGCGCGGGCCACCTTATGGTTGACTGCGCCATCGTCCATAACGTCGGCTGGAAATTGCCAGCCGAAGCATCATAACGCCAGCCAGGGTACGGTTGGCGGCGCCATGGCGTCGCGCCATAGAGGCCAGCCAGCCTATGGCGCACTGTAGCCTGCCCTCTTAGACAAAATCTAAAACCATTATTGATATACTGAACCAATCCGAACACGATGAAAAAAAGTCGATGAAGCTTAAAGGAAATGGTTTTACGAGACACATACGCACTACGGTATTGATGTGATTCCTTCGATACCAAAACTCCCTTACTTTTTCTGACAACAACAATATTCAATCTCGTTGGAACGAGGTATGCGTCAAATATGATGTGAAGAGTTTTACCACTACCCAAAGGTAAAAGGAAAAGATTATATATTTCTTTTTAATTTTTAATCAAAACTCTAAATATTAGTAAACAATAATGTGTAATGAATGAATAATTTCTAAATTCAAAATTTTTCTTTGTTGTCAGCAAAAGAGACTATGAGGTTATTACAATATTTTGTTATTACTTAAATAGACTAATTTTGATTATATTTGGTGTATGGTGGTACGATAGTAAGTTTGTGTGTTTTCACGTAATGCTGGATGCACGAGTATCGATGAATAGGTTGACTTGTTTTTAGAGGCTCGGTATCGTGTGAGAAAAGTTGTGTAGTAAAACGGGCATAACTTGAGCTTCAGGAGGAGTTAGAAGGCCCACGTCCAGCCAAAACGAGCACAAATATGAGACATATGCCTATAACCACTATTCGTCTGGTTAGAGGCCTAAAACACTCTTTTTCTATGAGTTACTTATATTTTATGTTTTTTTATTTTTTATTGGACTTGTTTCTATTCTACCTCACGGTCTGTTTGTCTTTTTAGACCCGTTTCAGATTTGTGAGCCTATTTAAACAATATGTTGTGAACCTAGGCACTTAGTTTTTATAAAACCGCTTTAAAATCCATGAATACATTTATTTCACGAAATCACGAATTTAAATTAAACTTTACATTAACTTAATACACGACAAGAATAATTAATGTTCGTATCCAAGTATTACGTATATTATTTATTCAGGTATAATAAATTATTCATGACAAGAATTTAAAATGCGAGAAGTAAACACGAACATGTACGATAATTATTGAAAACACGAAACCAAAAACTCATGTGTGTGTGTGTGTGTTGTGGCCGGCATGTAAAACAAAAGAAAAGAGAATGGGCCTTTGGCCCAACCAATTTGAAAATTTACATGTCAGGAAGAATTAAACACAAATTTTCATTTATCACATTTTTCAAGAAAACACACAAACCCTAGCCTCTAACACTTGTGCCCGTCGGCTTTTAAAAAAAAGGGGACGAGTTCTCTTTTGGTGTTTGATTTTCGTTGTGTGTTTGTTTGGCTTTTCCTAGATCACGTAAAGCGGGTAATCTTTAATCCTTTTTTCTTTTGTTTTTAAATAACGAATCTGTCTAAGTAAATATCAAGAACACATGATTTTTGTTATAATTAAACATGTAGCAATCATTAACGAGATGGGGGTTGTTTTGGTTTCACGAAAACCGATACCCTATAGGTCTCGGTGGTATTTTCCCAACCAGCTGCACCCTTGTAAGGGCGGTGGTGGTTTCCTTTTGCCAGCCGCAAGCCAAACGGCCCCAATAGGGGTGTTTGGACGTAAACAGTGGGTACTAGTCAGGCAGCAGGGGGTGTTTGTTTGAATGCACTGGCAACCAAGACCACTAAGGTCTCGGTGGGTATTAGTTTTATCAACAGGGTCAGAACCGGCTGGGCCGGTGGGAAGTGATGACTAGGCAAAGGGAACCGAGAGTCAAAGGACTCTCGGTGGGAAGCTTGTGGGCAGCAGTGGCTAACCGGCAAGGGCCAGTGGCTTCTGTTGGCTAACGGCAGCAAGGCCACAACCCTTGTGGCTTGGTGGACTTTTGGTTCGAGGCTGATCTGAGACAAGGGGTGTCTCGGTTTGGACTCGACTCGGGTTTCGGGTTACGCGAAATAAATTACAAGGGGGCGTTCGACTTAGTATTTATTAAATTCAATTTTGTTAATTTAATTTTATTATACATTAAATTAACCACGTTATATATTATTTTATTAATTTAATTAGTAAATTAAATTAATCATTTTATGACTCGTTTTTGTAAATTAAAAATAGAATATAATTAAATAATTAATCATTCATGAAACCATTTATGAGAACCTTACTATTTTGAGAACTTTCTACTTTTGAAAACCTATTATTTTTAGTAAGCTACTTAGTATGATATAACAAGTACAATAACACAAGAATACGTGGAATACATTAATCAGGATACGTGGAAAACATGAATAAAGACACGACAATTCATGAAACAATAAAACGCGACAAGAACATGTAAACAAGTTAAGAACACACAGAAACCCGTAATGTATACAGTAATAAGACAACTCATACATATACCTTTATTCATGTAGTTCGCGTGAAGTTGGAGTAGGATTTTTGTCTTTTCATCTTCAGTCAGTTACTGGACACAAGGTACGGATATTCAGTCCTTCAGTATGGACATTCCTCTCTATGCATGATTAGGATTTCCCGTTTGCATCCATTTATTTTCCCCAGTTATATGTTATATGATTGGCCATCATTACCATGTTTAATTGCCTAAGCTTTATATACACGCATGACCAGTTTCATCTAGTTACGGAGGTACCGTAACCATGACACTTGAGGCGCCGGTGTTATGACTCCTCTGCGAGGGAGTGATTTCTCGTGGCGTCCCTTTTTGTTCAGTTGGCCATTTATCAGTATTTATCAGTGGGGCGTATGGGTGCATCCTAGTTTATCAGTTTACAATTTAGTAGGTGAATGTGGTATGTGCTCTACATCCTTCACATTGGAGCTGATCCCTCCATCCAGTTTATTAGTTAGAGGTCACCCCTCTAACAGCATGACGAGGTCACCCCTCTAAGTATTCATGCTCACGTTGTTATATTACATGACCTATATAAGCTCTTGGCACTTAAAATACAGTACATGCGTGTTTTCAGATTTAATAGTTAGTAGTTCAGTTTTACAAGTTATAAACCAGGTTTTCCAGGACATACACAGTTTTCCGCTGCATGTTACATATCAGTTTATTAGTTTCATTTCTATATCTCTGTTCAGCTTAATATTTCTTATCATGCTTTTATATCTGTTCACTGGGCGTTATGCTCAGCCGTCGTTTCTTTTCATGTTCCAAACGACAGGTAAACAGGGACGCTCTTAGGATTCTGAGAGCATGTGCATTTGGATGGAAGTTATCCAGACTTCTTATTTTATGCACTTTATACTACTTATGCTCATTTGGACATTGTTTAGTCCTTCCTTTCAGTACTTACATTTTGCATGTGTGAGCTTATGTTTAGACTACCTATGTTTGATTCCGGTATTTCCTTTATGGTCATTTAATGTTTTAAGACATTTACCTTGCATGCTTTGATGACACGCCATAAATACACGTAACGACCCACTTATACAAGTAGGGTGTTACAATTATGGTATCAGAGCCCAAGGTTTTGACATGTAGGCTCTAATACTTGACCTGTGACTAGTGGGTAATCACCAGGACTTCCCAAACTGACAATTGATTTTCATTTATTCATTTCATGTATCTTTTTTTTATGTTAAGTTTTTGACTAAGTAATGGTTGGGACAGGACTGACCATATTTAGTCGCATGTGCTTTTCATTTATATTTTGTCTTGTAAACCGACCCATAGGCGTTCACCCTTGCTCATGTTAAATTTTATGCTTTCATTCGAATGTTGTTTTGTGAACCGACCCATAGGCGTTCACCTTTGCTCATGTCAAGATTTCGTCGGCTATGCCTTCATAAACTATTTCACGTATATCCCAGGTTAATTGTTCCATGCTTCTAACAGACTAATCATTTCATTTTCCTCTCTTTTGAAACTTTCAGATGGTGAACACACGCACCAATGAAAAACTTGCTGCAGCTCTACAAGCCATGCTTCCTCATATCCGAGATCAGATTCAGGCTGAGTATAAAGCTAATCAGAATCAGAACAATAATCCTCCTCCTCCTCCACCAGCTACTCTAGCTACTTGGATAGAAAGGTTGAACAAGCAGAAACCACGGTCATTTGAGTAGGCAGTGATTCCTGCAGATGCAAAAAATGGATTTCTCACATGGAGAAAATCTTTGATGCTATGGGTTGCGGGGAAGCCTTCAAAGTCAGATTAGCAGTCTACAAGTTTGAGGGCGACACCCTAACATTGTGGAGAGCGTATAAGCTGACAAATTGAGGCGATGAATGGCTGCTCACAGTGACATGGACACAGTTCAAGACACTGTTCTATGACCAGTTCTTTCCTCATGATGAGTAGGAGAGGCTGAAGAGAGAGTTTCACTCTATCCATCAGAAGACGGGAGAGAACAGCAAGGAGTTCATGCAACGCTACTGTTGTGTCCTCGTGATCGTGTAAGTTTAAGACAATTCACCAATTAACTAGTAATAACACAACTTGTACTTTTCAACGTCTAATTCATTATTAGTATTGCTATACCAAATAATTATACCCGGTTGTTTGCGGAATAACAACTGAGATTAAATGACAAGTTTCTCTCTTGATGAACAAGAGAGGAAGAATCCCTATCTATACATTCTATGTGTATTTGTGAAGGAAAACTTTTCTAACTCTACTAACAACCTACCTATATATAGGGAAAGAAACTAAAGCTTCCAAAGGAAGCTTTCACTAAAGTGAAGCCCATGTGCTCTCATGCTTTCTTTCCCATCAAAGTACAAAAGTAAACATTACTTTTGACTTTCTTATTGGATGTACAAGTAACCACTCTTGTACTCTTGTCTTCTAGCAAGTTCCCGCCAATATCTTCAGGTTGTAATTCGAGAGTTAGATGAACATCGTTCAGCTTGGTTTGTCACTCTAAGCTGAACTGAAGGCAACTTCATTCAGGTATTGTCCTTCAGGTGCTGATCCGCATCAGCTACTGAAGGTTAAGACTTTGTCTTCAAAGTACTCTGGAAGTGCTGGTGCCGAACTGTCTTCAGCTGGACTGGTGCTGGACCTGGTGCTCAAGTGTCTTCAGCAAATTCTGAAGATGTCTTCAGCAATTCTTCAAGTCTTCAGCTGCTATTTTATATTCAAATACTTGTGAGGAACAATTGGGTCAAAATTTGACCCAACAATCTATCCTTATTTGGATATAAAAATAGCCCAAGTTGTCATCTTCTTTGATCAAGTCTTCTTTGTCCGCTTACCATCTTTGGTCACTGAAGCTTGAAATCTTGAAGATTACAAACTGAGTATTTTTCACTCAGTATATACACTTAGTCTATTTGTTGTTCAAATCCTAGTCCAATAATTTCCCCCTATTTGGACATAAGAATAGCTAAGTGAAATCAATCAGATGTGAGTGAGAAAATACAACTTCTTCTCACATACCGATGTTACAAAGAATGAAAAGATAAACAAATTAATATACATTCTTTGTTGTAGTTGCATAAAAAATAAACTTTAAACCTGAAACAATAAGATTAGTGACCATTTTTGAAGTCACATTCTAGTACAAGGTTTAGAGTTTCCATAAGTGCAACAACTTGGGTTTAGTGAAGAGTTTAATGGGTTCAGTGGTGCAAGTACCTGGAGGTTTAAACTTTTGTTGCCTTAGAGGATTCACGTAGTGGTGATCAGTCACTTTGTAATACACTTAAACAACGAACTTTCAACTTCTTCTCCACAATATCACTTGAGCAAACACAACCCTTTTTCAAACCCATTCAGCCTTTTCATTAAGGCTGCTCATACACTAAACTTTAATCAACGAGCTTCATTTTTTTGACAAAAACAACATCATACGCCGCATCCAAGACTTCACTTCCTCGACACACCTAAACCATTGCGTTTTACAAACACACCCGCTCCCTCTTCAGGTTGTTTTTTAAGGTTTAGAAATTGTTTTGTTGTGAGATTGGTTTTGAAGTATGATTTGTTGTTGTAGAATTTGTTGAATGAAACATGGTTCTTACGCTCGTGATGTATTATAAGCATTTTTATATGCTTCCTGTTTCAATATTAGTGTATTTATCTCACTCAAAAGTTGCATAACCATTAGCAATTGTTGAAAGTTTACACTAATAATTTTGCAATAAAACAATAGCATCAGGACGTGAGTGAAGTTTTTACCTGTTGAAGGTTCAGTCAGGACATGCTGAAGGTTCGTCCAAATTGCTGGAGGTTCAGTCACTGCTGGTGGTTCAGGTTCAGTGCAGAAGGGGGTCCCCTATTTCTGTTGGAGGTCCTCTTTGATGAGGATTCGTCCAGTCATGCTGAAAGCGGTCGAGACTTGTTGGAGGGGGTCCAGTCCTGCTAGAGAGGTCCAGTACTTGTTGGTTCAATTCAGAATTGCTGAAGGTTTATTCTGCTTGGGGTTCAACAACACTGAAGGTGGTTCAAAGTACTAACAAGTTATGCAATACTGAGGTTTAGAATCTGATGGTTCAGACTTTCTGAAGGGGGTTCATTAATCTGCTAATGGGCTTCAAGCTCCAATGTTTGGGCTTCAGCACTGCGCTCCAGTATTTAGCTCCAGTATCATACTGAACAAAAGCCCCATAGCTTCATTCAGTTCTTATGGCCCCCGAACATCGCCCTTCATACCCCACCAGCTCCATTTAATCTTTAAGTATATATAAATACTGAACAACCATTATTTCCTTGATCGGGCTTTTCTTAAAACCTCACTCCATCAGTTTCTTTTAAACTGATCAACCAAGGTTCATACTGATTAAAATCAGTATTACTAAATACCGGCATCCCCATTTTCAATACCACCATTTTTTATTAGATCCACCCTTCACTGATTTTCTTATATCAGTTGAACAAACATCAAACACATCTATCTCACCCAAAACCTAATTTTTTTGTGAAACCAATCACCCATTTCACCTAAAATCAGAACCCATAAACCACACCCAGTTTTACCTTCCACTACAAGGCCACGCTTTTGCCCATGTCTTCATATCAAATCAATACCGTACTAAAAACAATTGAAATCAATTATACTCGGATTCTTTCCTGTGGCCACAAGAAAAGAACACTCTTCGAATTGATTGTTCGTTTTTGATGAATCACGTTTCGGAGTTCTTTAATATGGATTTTGTTTGTTATGAAGGATTTTTTTGTTTATGTGGGGATTCGATTTTCTTATTAGTGATTTGTATGAAGTTCCGAATTTATGTTTTGATATTACAAGTGATTTGTCTGTGGTTATGATTCAGTTTTTTGTATAACAGTCTGGGATTGTGTGAATGATTATGAATGATTATTTTCTTGGTTATGAATCTGGTTAAAAAACCGGTGTGTCGGTGGTGATTTTTTGTGGGTAGGATTTTTGTTTTGTGGGGGTTGGTGATATTCGGTAATGGGTTTTTTGGTAATGATAAATTTTAATGGGATTCGGTGGTGATGTTTTTTGTTGGGATAAGATTTTGGATAAGTGGGTTTTGTGTTCAAACAAAATGTTTCTCTCCCTCAAGAACTGAATTTTCAAAATCAGTTCTTGAACACATCTTTTGAACAATGTTAGTAGCAGCTAATTTAAACGGATCTAGATCGTAAGAATAATCCACCCGCTCTGATACCACTTGTTGTGTCCTCATGATCATGTAATTTTAACACGGTTTACCATTTAACAATTAATAACACAATTTGTACTTTTTAACATCTAATTCATTATTAGTATAGCTATGCCAAAGAAATATACCCGGTTGTTTGCGGGATAACATCCGAGATTGAATGACAAGTTTCTCTCTTGATGAACAAGAGAGGAAGAATCCCTATGTATACATTCTATGTGTGTTTGTGAATGAAAACTTATCTAACTCTACTAACAACCTACCTATATATAGGGAAAGAAAACTAAAGCTTCTAAAGGAATCTTTCACTAAAGTGAAGCCCATGTGCTCCCGTGCTTTCTTTCCCATAAAAGTATAAAAGTAAACATTACTTTTGACTTTCTAGTTGGCTGTACATGTAACCACTCTTGTACTCTTGTCTTCTAGCAAGTTCCCGCCAATATCTTCAAGTTGTAATTCGAGAGTTAGATGACCATCGTTCAGCTTGGTTTGTCACCCCAAGCTGAACTGAAGGCAACTTCATTCAGGTCTTGTCCTTTAGGTGATGATCCGTATTAGCTACTGAAGGTGAAGACTTTGTCTTCAATGTACTCTAGAAGTGTTGGTGATGATCTGTCTTCAGCTGGTCTAGTGTTGGACCTAGTGCTCAAGTGTCTTCAGCAAATTTTGAAGATGTCTTCAGTAATTCTTCAAGTCTTCAGCTGCTATTTTATATTCAAAGACTTGTGAGGAACAGTTGGGTCAAAACTTGACCCAACAGCTACCTTAGGTTAGCTGGATTTCTGGGCGCTGCTGCACGTACGGATAAAGAGCAGGCGAAGCATTTCTGCTGGGCGCTTTACTCCTCGACTGCTGATCGGCTACTTAGTGCCACTATTACCAATGTGTCACAAGTGGCGGACGCAAAACGTAGCTTGGAGATGCTCTACGAAAGAGATGAGTTCGAGAACTTGGAGCGACCTGAGAAGAGGTATACTTCATTCGTCAGACATAATCATTTCGACTCATGTTCTTACTCTTCCTTATAACATGCATTATCCATTTATATCTTTTAGACAGAAAGGAGGAGACCGATCACAGTCGGCTACTCAGCAGCATGGCTACAAGAGCCACGGTCAGTCGTATGACCGTAACAGATCAGATAGGAAAGGCGGTAGTGATAACTACCATGGTAACTCCAACTATTCTGGCAGCCCACAAGTGCTTCTTTAAACTTCTCAATATTAAAATATTGTGTGACATTAATTCTAACATTCGGCATGACAACAGAGATGCTGGGCATGGACGTGACCAAAATCACAGGGGTCAGCAGTCTACCAAACCAACAAATTTAGGTAACAAAATTCACAACTTTTCAGCATTATTCGTGTTATGTCACCATGATCATGATACACGTACGTTTTCTGAATCAGGTTCGCAGCAAACCAGGGTATCCCCTGCGGATTATACTAATCCTATCTGTACCACATGTGGAAAAAGGCACCCAGGACCATTTCGTCGTGGTACTAGTGGTTGTTTCAAGTGCGGACAGCTGGGTTACATGATGAGAGACTACAAGAAGGGATATACTACTGGTACCTCTAGACATGCTTCACAGAAACCACATGCATCAGGCAGAGTGTTTGTTCTTACTCGGTATGAAGCCAATCAGGCTTCAGGTTACCATCAGTTGTGAGTAAAAGAGCAGGATATATCCAATACTACTTTTCGCACAAGATATGGTCACTACGAGTTTGTTGTCATGCCATTCGGTCTCACGAATGCTCCAGCAGTGTTCATGGATTTAATGAATTGGGTCTTTCATGAGTTTTTGTACAAGTTTGTTATTGTATTCATCGACGATATCCTGATCTTTTCTAAGTCTAAAGAAGAGATTGAGGATCATCTTCACACAGTCCTACAGATTCTCCGACAAGAGAAACTTTATGCTATATTTTCTAAGTGTCAGTTCTAGCTGAGTAAGGTGGCGTTTCTAGGCCATATTGTTTCTGCAGAGGGGTTTACCATGGATCCTGTGAAGGTTAAGGCTATCACTAAATGGCCGATACCGACGTCTACAACAGAGGTACGAAGTTTTCTGGGTTTAGCAGGATATTACCACAGGTTCGTAGAGAACTTCTCACATTTAGCATTACCGTTGACCAAACTTATGCGCAAGGGGGAGAAGTTTGTATGGAATGATGAGAGAGAAAAGAGTTTTGAGGAACTCAAGCAGAGTTTAGTCTCAGCACCTATTCTTACTCTCCCATCTGGTACATGTGGATATCAGATATATAGTAACGCCTGAGGGAAAGGTTTGGGGTGTGTACTTATGCAGCATGGGAAAGTCATTGCCTATGCATCACGACAGCTAAAGCCTTATGAGGAGAATTATCCTACGCATGATCTGGAGTTAGCAGCTGTTGTTTTCGCCCTCAAAATCTAGAGACATTATTTGTATGGTAAGTTGTGTGACATCTTCACCGATCACAAGAGTCTCAATTATATATTCACTCAACGAGAATTAAACATGAGACAGAGGCGCTAGTTGGAGCTGCTGAAGGATTATGACACCAACATTCAGTACCACCCGGGTAAAGCGAATGTGGTGGTTGATGCCTTAAGCAGAAAATCAGGTATGATTTCTGGTATTAAAGTGGAGGAAGAAATTATCCGTGATTTGGAACGTTTAGAGGTTGAGTTGGTTGTACGTGGACAGACATGTTACTGGGTTAGTCTGAGACTCGAACCAGACTTACTCTCTCGGATTAAAGCTGCACAGAAGGATGATGGGGAAATCTGGGCGATTGTTCATAATATTGACCAACAAACCGAGTTATGGGTTGATGATGATGGTATCGTGTGACAGGGTACCAAATTGTGTGTTCCAGAAGACCCTACTCTCAGAGAAGCCTTATTGACTGAGGCTCACAGCTCTCCGTTTTCTATCCATCCAGGTTCCACCAAAATGTACCATGATCTTAAGCAACATTTTTGGTGGAGCGATATGAAGTAGGATGTTGCTACTTTTGTTTCCAGATGTCTAACCTGCTAGCATGTTAAGATAGAGCATCAACGCGCTAGTGGTTTACTACAACCATTAGACATTTCAGAGTGGAAATGGGACAAGATCTCCGTGGATTTTGTCACCGGTTTACCGCAAACTCAGAGGAGACATGATGCCATCTGGGTCGTTGTTGACCGTTTGACCAAGTCAGCACATTTCCTTCCTATCCGTAAAGATTACTCAATCCGCAAATTAGAAGACATATTTTAGAAGGAGATCGTGCGGTTAGACGGTACTGCTTCAGATATCATATCAGACAGGGATCCACGATTCACATCACGTTTCTGGAAGGGTCTGCATAAAGCTTGGGGAACCAGTCTCAAGCTTAGCACAACCTTTCATCCGCAGACAAACAGTCAGTCAGAGCACACCATCCAGACTTTGGAGGACATGTTACGCGACTGTGCATTAGAATGGACAAGTATGCAAGTATCAAGTGTGCTCCTTTTGAGATGTTATTTCTGCTTGGTCGAGTTTTCCTACAACAACAGTTGGTATGCAAGTATCAAGTGTGCTCATTTTGAGATGTTATACGGCATGAAGTGTCGTGCTATGATCTGTTAGGATCAAGTCGAAGAACGTATTATTGAGGGACCAAAGATGATAGAGTTGACCAATGAGAAGGTCGCTATTGCCAAGGCAAAGCTGCGGGAAGCGCGTACTCGTCAGAAGAGTTATGCTGACAAGCATTGCATAGATTTGGAATTTCATACTGGTGATCGTGTTTTCCTCAAGGTATCACAAGCACGCGGGGTCAGACGTTTTGGTCTTAAGGGCAAGCTCAGCCCTCGTTACATCGAACCGTTCGAGATCCTCGAATGTGTCGGTGAAGTATCTTATCGATTGGTGTTACCTCCTCAGCTTTCACATGTTCATAATGTGTTCCATGTATCGTTACTCAGAGGTTAGAACTATCATGAACTACATGTTTTCAATTATCCACTTGATCTAATTCGAGAGGATCTATCCTATATTGAGGAACCCAAAACAGTTTTAGATCGTCAGGATCGAGTTATGAGAAGGAAGACTATTCCCTTCGTCAAGGTTCTTTGGAGGAACCATTTCGAGCGGGAGGCCACTTGGGAAACGGAGGAGTCTATACGGACTTCTTATACTCATTTCCAATTATGATTCGGGTATGTGCTTTTTCAGCTTACATGTCTTTTCAGCTTATGTATCCTATCAGCTTTTATAACCCCATCAGCTTATCGTATCTATAATTTGAGGACGAATTTTTCCTTTTAGAGAGGGAGAATTGTAAAACCCGCAACATTATCATGTTTCTAATTCGAGGACGAATTGTTCTATTAGAGGGGAAGAGTTGTAAAACCCGCTTTAAAATCCATGAATACATTTACTTCACGAAATCACGAATTTAAATTAAACGTTACCTTAATTTAATACACGACAAGAATAATTAATGTTCGTATCCAAGTATTACGTATATTATTTATTCAGGTATAATAAATAATACATAACAAGAATTTAAAACTCGAGAAGAAAACACGAACATGTACGATAATTATTTAAAACACGAAACTGAAAACTCATGTGGGTGTGTGTTGTGGCAGGCATGTAAAACAAAAGAAAAGAGAATCGACCTTTGGCCCAACCTATTTGAAACTTTACAAGTCAAGGAGGATTAAACACACTTTTACATTTATCACATTTTTCAAGAAAACACACAAACCCTAGCCTCTAACACTTGTGACCGCTGGATTTTAAAAAAAGGGGGACGAGATCTCTTTTGGTTTTGATTGATTTTTGTTGTGTGTTTGTTTGGCTATTCCTAGATCACGTAAAGCGGGTAATCTTTAATCCTTCTTTCTTTTGTTTTTAAATAATGAATCCATCTATGTAAATATTAAGAGCACATGATTTTTGTTATAATTAAACATGTAGCAATCACTAACGAGATGGGGGTTGTTTTGGTTTCACGAAAACCGAGACCCTATAGGTGTCGGTGGTATTTTCCCAACCAGCCGCACCCTTGTAAGGGGTGGTGGTGGTTTCCTTTTTCCAGCCGCAAGCCAAACGGCCCCAACAGGGGTGTTTAGATGTAAAATAGTGGGTACTAGTCAGGCAGCAGGGGTGTTTGTTTGAATGCAGTGGCAACCGAGACCACTAAGGTCTCGGTGGGTCTTAGTCTTGTCAACATGGGCAGAACTGGCTGGGCCGGTGGGAAGTGATGGCCAGGCAGTGGGAACCGAGAGTCAAAGGACTCTCAGTGGGAATCTTGTTGGCAGTAGTAGCTAACCGGCAAGGACCGGTGGCTGTTGTTGGCTAACGGTAGCAAGGCCACAGCCCTTGTGGTTGTGGTGGACTTTTGGTTCGAGGCTGACCCGAGACAAGGGGTGTCTCGGTTTGGACTCGACTCAGGTTTGGGGTTAAACGAAATAAATTATAAGGGGGCGTTCGACTTAGTATTTATTAAATTTAATTTTGTTAATTTAGTTTTATTATCCATTAAATTAACCACTTTATATATTGTTTTATTAGTTTAATTAGTAACTTAAATTAATCATTTTATGACTTCTTTTTGTAAATTAAAAATAGAATATAATTAAATAATTAATCATTCATGAAACTAGTTATGAGAACCTTACTATTTTGGGAACTTTTTATTTTTTGAAACCTACTATTTTTAGTAAGTTACTTAGTATGATATAACAAGTATAATAACACAAGAATACGTGGAACACATTAATCAGGATACAAGGAAAACATGAATAAATACACGACAACTCATGAAACAGTAAAACGAGACAAGAACATGTAAAACAAGTTAAGAACACACAGAAACCCGTAATGTATCCAGTAATCAGACAACTCATACATATACCTATATTCATTTAGTTCGTGTGAAGTCGGAGTAGGATTTTTGTCTTTTCATCTTCAGTCAGTTACTGGACACAAGGTACGGATATTCTGTGATTCATATGGACATTCCTCTCTATGCATGATTGGGATTTCCCGTTTACAGCCATTTGTTTTCCCTAGTTATATGTTACTAGCAGGGTACCCACGCAATGCGGCGGCGGGTAACCGGAAACTATTTTCGTGACGAGCAGATGTTTTTTCATGACCATTGTTTACATGACTTTATTATATGTGAGGAGGTAATGAAGTGGGCATTTTATGTGTGTTTTTCTATGGAGAAGGAGAGAGTCGGAGAAAATGATAGGTGATTATATGTCTTTTATAGGGTAGGTATTTTATTTGTGTGTATGGTTGGGGTTTAAATATGGGTTCATTTAAAAGGGTTGTTACATATATGTATTTTCTGAGTGCAAAAAACGTATACATTTAATAACACAATCTGTTATTGACTTTTTCTTAATTGGGTTGTGAACCTTTTTGAAATTGGTTTTATTAAGAAATATTATGTTGGGAGGAAAGAAGGGTAAATGGACCATGAAGTGGGCTTGTTAGTAGTTACAGTAAGGAATTAAATTGCAGGTTTAATTTTGAAATAAGTGAACTTTAAATATTGAATTGAATTATAGGAGCTGTTATTTGGGGAAATGTCCCAAATGCATTATAAGGTTCAATGTTGCTATCAAGAACCCAAATGGGTTCACAAATACATAATATTATAAATATGTGAAATCCATTCACAATACTGTATATAATATTTCCAGTGTTGCTACCAAACACATTTTACAATATCTCAACTAAATTTTGCATGCATTGAAGTACTTCTGCTTGTGGCATCGTCACGTTGAAGTTCGCCTTCGTAACATCCATAGAATTAAAAATGCCATCCGAAAGCTGTTCAACGTGTCTTAATCTAAAAGATAATTTCATTAATATGTACGGGATCATATAGAATTATGAATTTGAAGAAACATCGATCATAATGGAAATGGAAACTTACTTGTTTGCATTTGAAAAAGTTTAACCCGAGAAGCGTACACGATTCTGTTTTCATGAATTTATTTTGCAAGCATTACTTGTAGTGCATCTAGGGTTCTAAATCCAGAGCATAGTTTTGCTACTACTTAAATGCTATATACACATACCTAATATCCTGCATAAACAACAAACAATAACTTCTTTGAACTGCATCATGTAGGGACTGGAAAAAGCATTAAAGAGGGCGAATGGCTTGAATTACTATTGGTTATGTAGAACCTCAACACTGGACCACATGACAAAGATGGCGGAATTAGTGTTACTTTAATATCACGCACAACAATCATCGGGACACTTTTGCTGTCCATCATCTTTACATAGTAGATCATTTAGTAGCTTTTGATACCTTATGTAACATGTTTTTATAGTAGCATTTTGTAAATAACACATTAAGATTTTGCTTTTTGCAAGGCAAGATTGGAGGGGTAATTTAGTTGTTGTTACAAGTGTATTGATTGTAAGTTTGTAACAGCACAAAATTTAGAGACACTTAAATTTTTAGAATTTTAATCTTATGTGTAACAGCCTAAACGTAGACATTAAATCGCTGAATCTAAAATGCATATGTGGATAGTGACTAGTGGTTTGTAGATAGATTACTTATTATAGAAATGTTAGGGGCTTAAATTTTTTTAACTTTTAAATATAGAATAAGTCTTAAATCTTTTATAAAGTAGTAAGATAAAACTTTACATGATTTGCCATGATTACCATGTTTAATTGCCTGAGGTTTATATATACGCATGACAAGTTTCATCTAGTTACGGAGGTACCGTAACCACGACATTTGAGGTACCGGTGTCATGACTCCTCTACGAGGGAGTGATTCTCGTGGCATCCGTTTTTGTTCAGTTGGCCATTAATCAATATTTATCAGTGGGGCGTATGGGTGCATCCTAGTTTATGAGTTTATAGTTTAGTAGGTGAATGTGGTGTGTGCTCTACATCCTTCACATTGGAGCTGATCCCTCCACCCAGTTTATTAGTTAGAGGTCACCCCTCTAACAGCATGACGAGGTCACCCCTCTAAGTAGTCATGCTCACGTTGTTATATTACAGGACCTATATAAGCTCTTGGCACTTAAAATACGGTACATGCACGTTTTCAGATTTAATAGTTAGTAGTTCAGTTTTACAAGTTATAAACCAAGTTTTCCAGTACATACATAGTTTTCCGCTGCATGTTACATATTAGTTTATTAGTTTCATTTCTATATCATTGTTCAGCTTAATATTTTTTATCATGCTTTTATATCCGTTCACTGGGCGTTATGCTCAGCCGTAGTTTCTTTTCATGTTCCAAACGGCAGGTACACAGGGACGCTCTTAGGATTCTAAGAGTATGTGCATTTGGATGGAAGCTATCCAGACTTCTTATTTTATGCACTTTATACTACTTTTCTCATTTGGACATTGTTTAGTCCTTCCTTTCAGTACTTACATTTTGCATGCGTGAGCTTATGTTTGGACTACCGATGTTTGATTCCGGTATTTCCTTTATGGTCATTTAATGTTTTAAGACATTTACCTTGCATGCTTTGATGACACGCCATAAATACACGTAATGGTCCACTTATCCAAGTGGGATGTTGCAGTTTTACAGATTAATAAAAGTTAATTATTAGTTGTTGTTTGTCGTAATTTTACCCGAATAATCGGTATTCATTCGAATCAACATTTGTTGGAAGGATTTGTTTCTGGTATTCAATAGAATCAACATATCTAATTACTATCTTTGTTTTATAGTCTACATCAAGTAACGTCTAAGATGTGCTTATAACTTTGATGTGAGACAATTATTTTACATCCGTTGTAGTTTACAACGCCACCAAGTGACATATATATTGTTGTCTTTCCATTATGTGTTTTGACTTAGTAACTAAGTTGTGAGTTCAAATTTCAGCGACATAATTCGGTATTATCTGTATAATATCATAGGTAAATATTTGTTTTTATAAGAAACGGTAAAGAAAAACCCATTTACGTATTTGAGCGGATGAAGTTTTTGTAGTCAGATTATCTGAAAGAGTGATTCTTTAACTCAAATGGTTGCAGTTCAATCTAGGTATCTCCGCAACTGCGTGCGAGTCTTTTCCATGCTAGCCTTAAATATCATGCTAACTAATATCTTCACGGTATTCACTATCGTAGTACGCGAGTATTCGAATATTTTAAGCAATAGATCAACAACATTCAATAAAATACTTATTATGAAAGGTGTATAATGAAAATATTTTCATTGATTAGAGAGATAAAAGACACGTCATAAAATTCTTGACATTCGTAAATTTATTGTTAAAAACATACTATATATATCAAAGGAATATATTGCGGAGAGAAAATTCACTAAAGAGTACGTGCTACTACGTTGTGTGGGTATCTTGCTTGTTAATTCAAATGCGTTAATTTATTAGGGTTCAAGATGTTTGCTTTTTTTATATTTCGTAAGATAAATTCATCTCAAGTTAACAAAATGATAAACATTTTTTTATTATTTGTAAACATGTTCATACACAACTAAAATGAATGCTTTACTTTGTAGCTAAAAAATTATATTATGATAAAATTTGAAAATTAGGCATGCATATAATGCAAACCAGCATATCTTTAATGCGTGATTATATGTGATTTTGGTTATCATTTTTAGGGTAAACTGCAAATTTTGTCCTTCGAATATCTAAAAATTGCCAAAAAAACCTGAGAGTAAAGCTAGTGCAAAAATACCATCAAACTTCTCAGTTTTTTGCGAAAAACCTCTCAGTTATCTCTCCCCATGTGCCATGCACATGAGGCATTTTGGTCATTTCAAGTCCCCCTTCACAAATTAACAAATTCACTTTTATTTTATGCAAATCTTGTCCCTGAACACTTCTCATTCCCTACTTCTTCTTCCCCACTTTGAATATTCAAACCCCCACCACCACCATTTTCACCACCGCCGCTTTTATTTTCCTAAAAAAATTTAACATGTACAGCTAAATAATGTGTCGTTGCCACCAACCACCACCACCACCCTCGCCAATAAACGCTTACTCGGTTTGTTTAAACACTGAGAATAAACCCTCAGAAAAGCTAAGTTAACAAAGCAAGATAAGGACTTCAACCTTCAAATACCTTACAAAGAACAACCTATATAACTATTGCATCATAAATTACATAAGTGAATCAAAACAAAAATGTTCGAGTAATTTCTTGCTTGGGTCCGGATGGTATGATCCTTCGAACTGGGCTAGGCTTGTCCTTCGAATATCCTGAAACCAAAGTAAACACGTTAGCCTCGTCCCGGTGTTGGAACCCAGATCAAGCTCCGACGTAATAGTAACTAAATGATAATAAGCCGAAAGTCAGGATACAATGAAGTATAATAGTGCAATATGATAATAGGGAATAAGCCGAAAGGCATGATAAAAAATTTAACCCCTACACGAACATGTCCCCCCCCCCCCCCAAGTGTTATTTTAAACTACGTCATCGTCTAGGTGGATAAAATAAGACTTTCATCAACATGATCCGCCCATTCCGTATTTTAATAACTCGGCTCATCCTTGGCCCAAAGATTCGCCTTCTCTACCTAGATCATTTCAACGTGTCTTCCCCTAGCCCCTATCGTCGCCACGTGTCTTGTTCTAACATGGCTCGACTTTCCAGGCTCCTTCCATCCTCCTATAAATACCTCGCCTCTCTTTATTTTTACTGCGTGTTTTCTTACTTCCTAGATTTTACTTCTCTCTAACCTCCCGAACTTACATCTCTACTCTTCGGAAATTCTCAGGTATACTCTTTTCCCTACTTTTTGTTAGTACCTCCCGGATCTTCCACTAAATCATGGCAGATGACGATCAAGTTGGGCCTTCGGACTTCGCACCAAAATATGATATGCCAAAGTATACTTTTGTTCTTACGGATGAGTACGTTCTATACATGATTAAGAAATACAACATTCTGAAGGATTTACATCCTCGTGCTCCTCCCCCGAACATGACCATGGACCAACTTCCCTCCTCGACCATAGGGTTAAATGAACAATTTTTTACTATTCCGGCCTTAGGGTTCCCTTCTTCACCTTTCTTCTATCCGTATTTAAACAATTCCGCGTACATATTTCCCAACTAGTTCCGTTAGGTGTTAATAGAGTTACCACTTTTGAAATTTATAGCCGGAGCCTTCGTATTACCCCCTCTGTACATCTCTTCTATGTATTCTATAAATTAAGCAAGAAAGGGCATTGGTTTTCATTTCAAAAGAGGGTCGGAAAGGTTGCCAAGCAACATTTGTCGCCGGAAACATATCGCCGCCCGATCTTGGTTTTGTTGTAGTGCTTGAAAGTAGGGTTTTGCTACGTTAAAAGTTCGTTGTTCTCGGCGTCTAATCGAATTGATTACAGTTAATGTGTGACTCAGTTGTTCTTGGTGAAAAGAAAGAATAGTCGTTGATTATCTATTTTAAAATGAAAATGTCGTTGAGTAATTAATTAAAATAAAATAAAAATAAAAGATTGAAAAGATTTAGACTAAAAATAAAGGCTTTAAAAGTAAACAACGGAAGATTAAAACTCGACAAAAATGTAAAATTTGAAAACTTAAAAAAATAATAAAACTAAGACAAAACAAGTTTAAAATAATGTTGAGTAAAAATGGCGGGAAAAGTTAAATTTGAAATTTAAAAACAAAAACAGGAAATAAAAACCAAAACTAAGGTGCGTTCCGATCGTAACTTGGATCGCAGCCCCGATCGCAGTCTGGATCGTGGTCCTTGATCTTAGTCTGGATCTTAGTCTGGATCTTAGTCTATATCTTAGTCTAGATCTTAGTCAAGATCTTAGTCTAGATCTTAGTCTAGATCTTTGTCTAGATCTTAGTCTTTGATCTTAGTCTTTGATCTTAGTCTTTGATCTTAGTCTTTGATCTTAGTCTTAGATCATAACCACAGATCGAAGTCTGGATCGTGAGTAGTGATCGCAGTATTGGATCGCAAGTAGAAACTCTAAGGCTTATGCGATCATAATACCCGATTGGAACCATTAAAACCCTTAGACATTGTTACGATGGAATACAAGAGGAAAATAAGCAAAGACTGAATAAGCACTTTTCTAATAAGCACTTGCCAAAAATTAACCAAATCAATATTAAAAAGAACTAAATAAGCCACGAATAAAAAACTTTCAAAACTCTAAATATGCAAGATTTATAAAATAAACTTTAAAAAGATTAAACTTTTAAATACACTTAAAAGAAAATAAACTTAACACGAAATAAGCAAAAATTGCAATAAGCTAATAACTTTTAATCGCATGAAAATGATTAGAACAAAAAGATAAGAACTTTAATCAAACAAGTATAAAGATGAACAAATTTCGAGATTAAATCGAATAAAACTCAAGATTCAAACAAACAAGAAAGGAAGAATGAGATGATTGTAAAAAGCTTGAAATTAAAGATTAAGATTCAACACAAAATTAAAGACTTACTTGAAAGAAAGACAGTAATGAAATGACAATATGAAAAGTGCTAGAAAATAAAGTGGAGAACTAAAAATGAATTTAGCTAACACCCTTCCTAATGACATAAGGAACGTATTTATAGGAGGAAAATGGAAGGAGTGTGTTGCTTCCTTCTTTCCTTCTCGTCTTTTCGTCTTTTATATTCTTCTTCGTTCTCGACGTTGTCTCGGGATTTGTCAATATGAAATGAACTAGTCTTAGAATTTTCTTCTTTTATTAGACTTGGTTCTTCGTCTTCGTTAAACTTTCGTCTTTTGACTTTTTCTTCGATAAATCTTTAGAATAGGCCTTTTACTTCCATTCTTTTTGCACTCTTGATCTTTTGACTTCGTCTTTTGTTTTTTCTTTGATAAAAGCCCGTGAAAGCCCGTGTTTTCTTCCCTTTTCACATTTTGGTCCTAAATCACAACAAAAACACAAACCACGCATAATTCCGACTTTTACGCCAATAAATACACGTTTAGGCTTGGTTATTATTATAATTAAGTGGTAAAATGATGGGTGTTTTCACACCTATCAAATCCCCTACACTTGACCATTGCAATGCACTCATGGAATGCATTAGTTACGAAGCAAGATTTACATTTTCCATCATAATTAACCCACCTTGGCCTTTATTAAACATAAGACATTAAGGAAACTTAAAAGAGATAGAAAATTACAAAATGCTTGAAAAAAGAATAAGTAAAGAGATCGAAGACTTACATTAGGGCTTTGGTTGTCATGAATGTTTATCACCCTCAAGTTTCATGTTCCCCACACCAAGCTTAGAAACGAGATCATTGTTATTATAAGTTAGTAAGCTAACACAAACTTATGTGGCCCAATTATTCACTTAGACTCCCTTATTCCTAGGTGTATCTCTTATATTTTATTATTGTCTTGAATGATCACGAGGATGCATTGTTGACTTATTTCGATAGTTTATAAAGGCTGAAAATAAAGTAGGACGATTTAATCAATAGTTAGCTAAAGGACAAAATCTTTTAAAACTGCTTCTCGAGACCTCATAAAGTTCATATCTTGGCATAACTCGCTTCACGATTTGAGACCTTTCTCGGATCAATATTTGGCATTGACTTCATACCTCGAATCTTGAGAGACGTTCTTGAAGTAATGGTCTTCTCTTTATAATAGGAATTTATTCACTTGAAGTTTTTGAGAGATTCTTAATTCTTGGACTACGATTTCTTCATTTTTCTCCAATCTTCACTTGGGATTGTGATATATAACGATCCGCCTCCTTTTAGGACTTGGATCTATTTATCCTCATACCTTGCTAGGGTCTTTTTGGATAGACTTCTCCATGATCTTTAGGGGAGTATTTGCTTTTCGTCGTGTGTCTCGATCCTTCATATAGATTGTTGATAAATGATTCTTCATATCACTTTGGATCTTTAGCAATAAAATGTAGCCCTCATGCCTTGTTAGGGCCTTTTCGGACTCTCCAATCTTCGCATCCCGCTTCAATAAGTTATCCCTTGGCTATGAACTCTAATTAATACCGAGCAACTTTTAAACGATCTTGTGCTAGAGGCTAAGTAACTTTTCAAATCGTACAACCTTACTTATTGCAATTATATTTATTAACAAGCGATGGGAGAAAAATCTCAAAATTAACTCACATAAATTCATGAAAACACCAAACTTATAATTAACTCTATCATCTCTCGTTCTCCACAATTTAAAAGCTCAAGGAATGAGACTCGTGGATGCTTAGCCAATTAAATCAAAGTTTTAGGTTTTCAAGTTATCTATAGGATCTTGCATCTTCTTAGACTTTTTCAAGTTTAGAATTCGCATTTTAAAGTTCCCTAGATAAACGACTTTCTAGGATCAATTATAGGAACTTGCGAAAAGTTCTTGTTCTTAACCCGTATGAGTTAAGACTTTCGCATTTTAAAGTTCCTGATGAGACTGCTTTTATACATAGTCTCATCGTCCAAAAAGGGCTTTAAATGCATAAAATATCATGAAATTGGCCAAATATATTCTTGTGTTTGTTACTTGTGTATTTTAGGTGCGGATATTGAGAAAATGATAAAAGATCACAAGAATCATGCAAAAACGAACACGAGAAACGAAGCCGCACATTAAACCAAGCCCTAATGAAGAATTTTCCAAGAAAACCCTTGAAGATTTGAAGATTTATGAAGAAGGGTCCTCCAATATTGAAGAATTGACACTTTATACCCTTGTATCTTCATAATTACAAGATTGGTCCCTAAAGTTTGTCAATATTACAAAAAGGGCCCTCCACTTTGAAGAATTGGCAATTTTAGTCCCTCAACAAAAATAAAATGTCAATATTAATCCTTCTCAAAGTCAAACATACCATTAAGGACTTCAAGTTACAAGAAATTACAAGTTTGGTCCTTTAAAAATGACAAAATTACCAAAAGGACCCTCAACTTTGAAGAAATGGCAAAAATGGTCCCTCATTAATCATGACTTGGAAATTTTAGTCCTCCAAGAATTCAAACAAACAAGTCAAGACCATCATCTATAAAGAAAATTCCAAATCAGTCCTTTAAGAATCAAGAATTGGCAAGAAATACCCCTGAAATCATTTTACACAACTTTTTGGGGCAAAAGTGTGAAGTTGGAAACTTCAATTACAAAGGAAAACGAGTTTTGGCTTAATTATTTACAAGTGAAAGAAAGAAGAAAGGCTGGGGACCAAAATGGGCAGACACACATTCTTACCTAGACCTATGGGCTTGTGACACGTGCCCCATTACTTGAATTCCACCAATCACAACACTCCCTCCTTCCACCTCACCAATCCACTAACCCGGTTTATTAATTTTATAAACTTGGCGCCTAAACATGTTTTTTAACATAATCCTAACCAAAAACAGATTAAAAACCTGTTCTTCATGTTCATAATCCCAATTGGGCATTTCATAATTATCATGAATTAGCCCTTAATCTTTTCCAGATTAATGATTAAGGTGCTAATAAACATAACCCAACCTTAATACTGGCCACCTCACCACTCACATGTCCACATGGGACCTCCCTTTCTACGCCTTTGAAAAAGAAGACAAAACTTGGACAGTCATCCAACGTTCCACAACATAGCTTGGAAGTTAAGCTCAACCAAGGCCCTAGGATACATTCCAACACATGCAAGCTCCACAACAAGCCAAGAATTTGGCACATGATCTTCAAAAGTTTAAAACTTCACAAGGGCATTTTTGGGCTTCTACATCATTAGGGTTACGATTTTATTCAGCATTTTAGGTCACTTGTAGCCTATAAAAAGGCATTTAGGCTTTCATTTACAATTTGCTCTTGAATTTTCCATTGTTCACAAATCTATAAATCATATATTCAGTCAATGAAATGTGTTTGAATTTGGTGAAGAAAACTCAAGTGCCAATCACATTATCTGCTTGTTATTGTTCTTTGTTTGTTAATCTTGAATCCTAAGCCTGTTTTCAAAAGGAGTGTGCAAAAGTTTGCACATTTTCCACTTTTCTTGATATTTTGCTAAGTCTTGTTCAAACCTCGGAATTCTTGGGCTATAAAGCTGATCATAGCATCCTGATATTGAGTTATCAAGGTGTGGTTAAGCCTATAACTTGGGGATAATCAAGTGTGGGGAACTAAGGTTGCATTAATCAAGGATTTTCACTTTTTCTGTTTTTGATATTGTGCTTCTAATCTTGTTGAATCTTAGCAGGCTTTATTGTGGAAGCTTGTGCTTGTTCTTGTTAGCACATAAGCTCAAAATTCGTGGGTGTGGATGTACATCCATGAGATACACACCATTCTACTTAAAATCTGTTAAAAAGTTGGATTTTTGGTAAATTTGTATGTGGCTTGTGTTCTTGCTGATTTTGTGGTCTAATCTTGCTTAAATCTGCATATTACATCTATTATTGTGTTGATTTGGGCTTGGGTAACCTTGGAATGCACTTTTGATTTGAAAATTTTGATTTGAAAAGTTAAAAGGGTGTTTGGGATTACCTGTTTTGAATCATTGAGTGTTATTGTGTTGTTGGAAGTTATTGTTTATGCTTGTTATCTGTTATTGGCTTGGTTGAGTACTAGTTTCTGCAAGTTATTGGTCTTAAACCCTTGAATCAAAGATTGTGCTATAACTTATTGAGTTTGACTTTTTTTGACCTAAAATCTTGGTAATACTTAGAGTATATGCATGTTTAGGGATATAAGCTGTTAAATCAAAGTTATCATAACATATCTTAGAGATCTGAGTGTTTGAATTTGGCTTGTTGGTCAAGTGCATCAGCAAAGTAAAAATCTGCTTGTGTTAAGTGTTCATCAGTAACTTGTTGTGCTTGAATCTTGCTCTATTCTTTGTACCATTACATGAAACATGTTTAAACTTGTTCATTTAAGTTTATTATTGCTTGTGTATGCATTTGGTTAAGTTTGGCTGGCTGAATTGTGCTATAAGTGCTTATTGAACCATAACTGCTTATTTGTTCAAGTCTGGTGCATATCTGGTGATTAATTGAATTAACTGTACTAATTGGCTGATTGTGATTGTGATTTCTTTGTTGATATTGACTCCTTATGATCCACTGATCATTTGGGTTCCTTTGTGTAACTTGAGTCTCCAAAAAAGTCACTAAAGACAAATAGTCAAACAAGTCAAGCAGTGGAAAAAGTTTCCACTGCTCAGACACCAAAACTAGCCCCTGCTAGTGTTAATTTTCAGTTAGCTTATTAATAAGCCATATTGGCTTATCCAGACCTGCAACAACTTAGTTTTTGTGATCAATCTTCCTCATTTGACCCATTTGTTTGAACTGGAGCTTATTAGACTTTGACTTTGACTTTTTGCTAGAAATCTCTTAAAGTTGACTTTTGAAGAAGTGCTTATTTGCTTATTCCAGCTTAATGAGTGAACTTATTTGAAAACGTTTTGTTGATTAAGCTTAGTTAAGTCATTTAAAAGCTTTTGAAACTTGAATCAGCTCTTGGGGTGGCCTAGAACTCGAAAACGTCTATTTTGTCGTTTTGTGAAGATTTCTTATTGCATTTTCAGGCTTATTCCTTGGACTTTTTTCAAATTTCTTTTTACAGAAGTCTTAAGTAACTCAAAAGAAGCTTGTGTGTCTAATTTGAGCTTATGGCATTAGCTTATAGCTTAATGGGCCAAAAAGCCCATTAAGAATAAGCTGTTTGAAATAAGCCAGCTTATATCACATTTTCAGCTTTTGGGCCTTTGAAAAATTGTGTTCAAAATCAAATTTTGAGTCAGATAGGAGCTTTTGGGCCATTTTTATAAACATTTTTCTTATTGGGCTTATTTTGGCCCAATAAGGGTCTGTTTTGGACTTTGGCCCATTTGAAGGCCCATTAAGGGTATTTTGTAATTTCAACTTCATTTCTGTGTTATTTAGGTTAAATTAAACTAGTTTGCAAGTTTTTAGAATTTTTTATAAATTTTGGATTTTTAATATTATTTTATTATTATTTTACTATTAAAAATTAAAATTTAGATTTTTCAAGTTTTTACATTTTTCTTAGGTTAAATACATTACGTTAGGAATTGTAAAATTTTTAGAATATTTTTATTGTCCTTAGATTAATTTTTAAAATTATTTTAAGTTTAAATAGTTTTTATATGTATTTAAATAGTTTTTATTAATTTTAAAATTTTCAAAAATAGTTTTAAATTAAGTTAGGATATTTTCGAGGTTTACAATTGAAAGAATCTCTTTTTGGGCTTTTTTTTTTAATTAAATTGATGTTTTGGGCTTTAATTAGCATTAAAAATTATTATTTAATTAAATAAAAGGTTTGAGTGATTTTTGATTTTTTGTAAACTCTAATTACATTATTTAGGATTTATTGAAATTTTCTAGGAATTTTTAGGGCAAATTTTTAATTTTGCTACTTTTTACGGTTTTACGTGTACGACCATTTCGTCTTAGTTTAATTCGTCATCGTAACCGTCATTCTCTCCTAATCTTATTTCTATTTTCTTTTCTCATAATCAGTATAATCACATAATTAATCATCTCTCTACACAACACACTAGCCTCCTTGGTAAACGAACTTTGAACCACATTGGTCATTAGTGCTTGGTTTTCCTAAACCGACACTTAATACTTTCCCTATTTTGCTCTCTTTTCCTAAAGAGTAGTGAAAACCACTACATGAATTTTGGCGCCGCTGCCGGGGAGGCGTGTTGTGTTTTGATTTGGCAATTGTTGTTTTTATATATAGCCATAATATCTATTGTATTAGTAGCACTCTACTAATACGTATTATCGGTTTTTCGTTTTTTTGTGTGAATACTATTACTATATTGTATACGTAGAACAATAAATTCACAAGTACTCCAAAAGTGTGAAAACACCACCTTGACTTGGGAGGTCATTACCCAATTATTGTATTTGAATCTCAAACAAGAAAGAAAAGGCAAAAATAGATAAATACTTTCGTGAAGCTCGATTTTTAAAAATACAAACTATAAGGTGGGTATAAGGCGTGTATTATAAAATATACCCTTAGGAAAAAGGCTCTTAAGTGCTTCGCGCTGCCTCGTTTCCCCGCTTGCTTGTGAGTATTTTGAGATTGAAGGCTAATCGAGGGTTTTGCCGCCCAAAGTATTATTAAGTATCATATATACTTTCTTGGTTTCATTGATTAAACCCTCTTGAACGTTTTGGTGTTCCACCAACGTTCTAAAGTCATCGAAGGCGTTCACTTCACGTGATCGTTTTCATTCCTTGAGACTTCTTTAATCAAGAGATTTGATTAAGGAGGAGATTTGTAGATTTTGGTCTACTTAATACAATCACAAAAATAAAAAAAAAGTAAAAACAATCAAAAACCACAAAAAAAATTGGAAAAACACAAAAAACGAAAAAGAATCTTCTTTGTTCATCCCCTCGTTGTACGTGACGTTTATGAAAACCCGCAACCCAGCAAGACGTGCACGTAAACGAAGAAACCGAAAGGAGTCAACACCTACTCCTAATATTTCTAGTGAGGAGTCTCCTATTGACGAACCCATTGTAAGAGAGGAACCAACCATGGAGAATAGAACTATGATAGAGTTGCTTCAAGCACCCACCGAGGGTTATGGAGAGGCTATTGTAATTCCCGCTATCCTTGCGGAGAATTTTGATGTGTGAACGGGTTTGTTGTCGATGATCCAAAACAACAAATTCCGTGGTGATGAAAAGGACAACCCGCACAACCATATCCGCCAATTTAATCGTCTTACCGCCACTTGCAAATTTAAGGATGTTGCTAATGACTCGATTAAGATGATGCTTTTTCCATATTCCTTAGCGGGGCCCACTAAAATTTGGTTAGAGAAAGAGCCACCCAATTCTATATTGACTTGGAAGGATCTCATTTCAAAATTTGTGAACCAATTTTTTCCGCCCTCTAAGACTACGCATTTGAAAAACGAGATTTCAAAATTTTCACAAGAATTTAATGAAAGTTTTTCAACGGCTTGGAATAGGTTTAAGGAAATGTTACATGAGTGTCCTCATCACGGTTTTTCCAATTTGCATCAAATTGACACGTTTTACAATGGACTTAATGATCATGAAAGGGATTATCTAAATGCCGCCGCGGGTGGTAATTTTTTGTGTAAAACGGTTGAGGAAGCTTTGGTGATAATTGAGAATAGATCTAAGGTGTATAGTCCTCGTAGCACGTCGAGTGTTCGTAAGGCTTCGTCTTCGGCTTCACCTTCTTTGTCTAATACCATTGATGCTTGCCAAATTGAGGCGAACTTGGAAAACAAAATCTTTGATAAGCTTAAAGGACTTTTAATTGAATTCAAAGTTGGAGAACAAAGTGCTCCCGCTACCGCTAAAGCGGTTGAGGCTTCATGTATGTATTGTGGTGGAGGTCATGATTTCTCCGAGTGCATTACCAACGGTGGTAATACTTCGAGTGCCTACGCGGCCACGGGAACTTACAACCAAAACGGTCAAGTTACCCGCTCTAATCATTTGAATCCACCGGGTTTTGGTTCAAATCAAAATGCTAACAACAACTATCGAAACAATCAAGTTGGTTTCAAAAACAATTACAACAAAGAAAACTATGGTAATCAAGGGGCTAATAATCAAGTTTCAAACAAAAATCAAAGTGATTTTAAAAACAACAACAAGAGTTTGCAAACTTTGAAAGATCTTCCAAATGAATTTGTTGAATACGCTAAAAACGATGCTAGGTTTGACAACTTTCAAAGAGAAATCATTAGCCTAAGATCCGAGTTTAAGAACGACTTGAAGAAAGAGTTGAAAAATGAGTTAGCAAATGAGCTTAAAATCCATACAAACATGCTGGAAGGAAATGTAACTAGTTTACAACAAAACCAACAAAAAATGGAACAAGGGCAACATGAAATTAAGCAAGAAATGATTAAGGCCGAGAAGAGGCAATCCATGTTTGAGGACAAAATTTCATCTATGTTTGTGGCAATTATGTGCAAACCATCTTCGAGTAGTTTTCCTAGTAACACCATATAGAACCCTAAAGGAGAGATGAAAGAGATTACCACACGTAGTGGTAAGACACTTAAGGAACCGACTCCTCAACCAATTGCTCCTACGGAGGATGCAATTGAGGAAGAACCCGAGGAGGTGGTCGAAAAGGAACATGTCCAAATCCCATGAAGTACCGCTCATGCCACACTTACGGTTGACCCATTACCAACATTGGAACCCGAGATTCCAAAGGCTATGCCTATGCCTCAACCCACACCACCTTTGCCCTATCCATCGAGACTTACCAATTTGAGCTTTTTATGAAAATGTTTCGTGATTTGCACTTTAATGTGAGTTTCGCCGATGCTTTGGTCATGATGCCTCGATTTGCCGCTAACTTTAAGAGTATGTTGAACAACAAGGAGAAATTGCATCAATTGTCTAGTTGTTCATCGGTTTATCTTAATCACATACCTCAAAAAGTCGGTGATCCCGGTAAATTCTTGATCCCTTGTGCAATCCAAGATATGGAATAATGCTATGCCTTGGCCGATCTTGGTGCTAGCATTAACTTGATGCCACTTGAAATCTTCAAGTCGCTCAATCTTCCTAATCTTACTCCTTCACTAATGTCTATCGAGTTGGCCGACCATTCCACGATTCTCGCATGTGGATTGGCGGAAGACGTTTTTATGAAAGTCGGAAAGTTCTACTATCCGGTAGACTTTATCGTTGTCGATATTCCCACGGATCCTCAAGTTCCTCTCATTTTAGGTCGTTCGTTTTTAGATACGTCTATGGCTTTGATTGATGTTCATGCTAGAAAGATCACCTTACGTTTCAACGACGAGGAACTTGTTATAAACGCAACTCAAAACTCTCAAATTTCTCATGTTTATTCCGTTGCAACCATAAACCTCGTTGATATGATCGACGTTGTTTGCGAGGAATTTTCACAAGAAGTTTTAGGTTTTGGTGATGATGAAAATAGTGGCAATCCCACTATGTTAGATCCCATTCTTGATAACTCGACACCAACCTTCACTCCATTTAAAGGTGGTGGTTTTACGTTGGAAGAATTCGATGTTCCACGTACTTATATGAAGACCTCGATAATGATGAGGTTCTCGATTATCAATGATTTTCTCAACGATTTCCCATTTCCTCCACCCGAGGAGGTTATGAGTATCGAGCCTAAATCTTCAATTGAGGAACCACCTATCCTCGAGTTGAAAGATTTACCTCCTCATCTCGAATATGTCTTTTTAGAGGAGGGAGACAAGTTGCCGGTTATAATTGTGAAAGAACTTTCGGATGATGAAAAAACCGCACTTGTCGATGTTCTAAAGGATCACAAAGGGGCAATTGCGTGGAAGTTATCCGACAGTAAGGGAATCGATCCCAAATTTTGTACCCACAAAATCTTAATGGAGGAGGATTACAAACCCGCAATCCAATGTCAAAGGAGGGTGAACCCCAAAATTCACGACGTCAACAAAAAGGAAGTCCTAAAACTCCTTGACGCGGGAATGATTTATCCTATTTCTGATAGCCCTTGGGTGAGTCCTATTCATCGTGTCCCTAAAAAGGGAGGAATGACCGTTGTGCCAAACGATGCCAACGAGTTAATTCCAACTAGACTCGTGACCTGATGGAGAGTGTGCATTGACTATCGTAAGTTGAATGAAGCCACTCGTAAAGACCATTTTCCCTTGCCCTTCATGGACCAAATGTTGGAGCGTCTTGTGGGAAACGATTTCTATTGCTTTTTAGATGGTTTTTCCGGTTACTTCCAAATCCCCATCGATCCTCGTGATTAAGAAAAAACTACGTTTACGTGTCCATATGGAACGTTTGCCTATCGTAGAATTCCATTCGGAATTTGCAATGCACCGGGAACCTTCCAAAGGCGCATGATGGCTATTTTTCATGATATGATCGAGAAGACGATAGAAGTCTTCATGGATGACTTTTCCGTGTTTGTTTGTTCGTTCACTTCGTGTTTGTCGATCTTGAGAGAATGTTAAAATGTTGTGAGGAAACCAACCTTGTGCTTAATTGGGAAAAGTGTCATTTTATGGTTAAAAGTGGAATCGTCTTAGGGCACAAGGTTTCGAAAGCGGGGATTGAGGTAGATCAAGCTAATGTAGATGTCATCGCCAAATTACCTCATCCTAAAACCGTCAAGGGAGTTAGGAGTTTCCTAGGCCACACGGGCTTTTATCGTTGATTCATCAAGGATTTTTCAAATATCTCTCGACCTATTACACATCTCTTTGAAAAAGATGCACGTTTTGTCTTCGACGAAGATTGTGTACGAGCCTTTGAAATCCTTAAGAGGAAACTTACCGAAGCTCACATTCTTGTTGCTCCCAATTGGAACCTCCCCTTTGAGCTCATGTGTGATGCTAGTGATTATGCTATTGGGGCTGTATTGGGGCAACGTCATGAAAAGCACTTCTTGCCTATTCACTATGCTAGCAAGACGATGACCGAGGCTCAACTAAAATACACTACAACGGAGAAGGAATTCCTTGCCATGGTGTATGCATTTGAGAAATTTCGACCTTATCTCGTCTTGACAAAATGCATAGTATATACGGATCATTCGGCTATCAAGTATCTTATGGTTAAACAAGATGCTAAGCCAAGGTTACTTCGTTGGATTCTCCTCCTTCAAGAATTTGATCACAAAATTGTTGACAAAAAAGGAGCCGAGAATCTAGCGGCCGATCATCTTTCTCGTATAGAAGATCCTCACCAAAGTGTTTACGAGCCCAAGGAAATCACCGAAACATTTCTGCTCGAGACACTTGGTGTAGTGAATTATAAGCTTGATTCTTCCACCCCATGGTTCGCGGACTTCGCAAATTACCATGCGGGCAACTTCATCATCAAGGGTATGACGACTCAAGAAAAACGAAGATTCTTTCGTGACGTCAAGTTCTACTTTTGGAACGACCCTTACTTGTTTTGAACTTGTGCGGATCAAATTATTCGATGTTGTGTCTTTGGCACCGAAGCTTCTAACATCCTTAGAGCTTGTCATGAGGGACCCACGGGTGGTCACCATGGTGCTAATATCATGGATAAGAAGGTCTTTGATGCCGGTTTCTTTTGGTCTACTATTTACCGAGATGCACATGAACTTGTGAAGTCATGTGACTCATGCCAACGACAAGGAAAAGCCTCACAAAAAGATGAAATGCCACAAAATATCATCCAAGTGTGTGAGATCTTTGACGTTTGGGGCATTGAATTTATGGGGTCGTTCTCATCATCTCGTGGTAATAAGTACATCCTTGTCGCCGTTGACTACCTATATAAGTGGGTGGAAGCTAAGGCTTTGCCCACCAATGATGCTCGTGTGGTAGTCAAGTTTTTGAAAAGCTTGTTTTCTCGGTTTGGAACCCCTCGTGCGATCATAAGCGATCGTGGAACCCATTTTTGTAACGACCAATTCGAAAGGGTCCTAAGGAAATATGGGGTTACACATCGGCTTTCTACGGCTTATCACCCACAAACGAGTGGGCAAGTAGAGGTTTCAAACCGAGCGTTGAAGAGGATCTTGGAGAGATCGATTGGGGAAAACCGACAATCTTGGTCGGATATGTTGGACGATGCTTTATGGGCTTTTAGGACCGCTCATAAGACTCCCATTGGGTGCACTCCTTATAAGCTTGTGTATGGGAAAAATTATAATGATGACATGGAGACCACGGGAAAACACCGGGGAAAATGCAATTAAATGAATTGGATGAATTAAGGGTTATTGCTTATGAAAATTTATTGATTTATAAAGAAAAGACTAAAAAGTTGCATGATTCAAAAATTAAAAACCGGGTTTTTAACATTGGGGATCAAGTTTTGCTTTTTAATTATCGTTTGAAAATCTTTTCCGGTAAGTTGAAATCCCGTTGGTCCGGTCCATTCACCGTGACTCAAGTTTTTCCATATGGGACCATCGAGCTAGCTCAAAATGATGGCCCCAATTTCAAGTTTAATGGACATAGGTTGAAGCACTACTTTGGCGGGGAAGTTCCATCCTTGAACTACCTCGACCAAATCACCTTCCCCAATGATAATTAGTATTGAGGGGATCGAGTCGAGTCCATGACTTGGTAATCAAAAACGTGGTGCCTCGTGGGGGAGTCCCATGCTTATCCTATGTACATATTATCGCTTTCTAATGTAGTAACGTGTGGGGATTTGTGCCCTTCCAACCTTTGTTCCGTGGTTGTTTGTGAATTGTGGTTTTTAGATGATCATTATCTTCACGATTGGAGCCTCTCGTGTTCGTTTTATGGGAGCACTCGATCATTTGCTTTGAAGAATTTCTCAATATCCATGATATATCCTTTGATGTTCTAACCTTAGGTTTATAGCACACTTCATAAACGGCTTTAAATTTAATAGTTACACCCTTTTCATGCTAGATTAGGCATTCGACTACGTCTCTAGTATGGGGGTGTTTGCACCCCTAGACTCGAAACATTTAGGACAATGTTTAACTTTAGTATGGGGGGGGGGGTGAATAGATACTTGCCTTGCCAAACCTTCACGCTTTCCAAAGTTTATCTCTTTGTTTATCGTCTTGTTGCAAAATAAGGCTAAAAATGGCCAAATTTTAAAATTTTTCTTATGATTTATAAGTGTTTGAAGACACGAATGTAGGTTTTCCGATGGCGAGAATAAGAGTAATTTTTTACTCGACCGTGCGTGTTGAGCACTTAGCTTTGATTCCTTAACTTCACATTAGGCTAAGTCTCTAAAATCGAGGACGAGAAATGATAGAGTTAATTATAAGTTACTATGTTAAACGTAGAGTACTCGTATTCTTTCAAAAACTCATGTGTTCTCGTTATTTGCTTATTCTCCCTTCGCTTGTAAATATTTTTTGCTTAATAAATATTGACTTAGCGGTTTAGTCTTGATTGTTGGGTTCCTAGTCTTTTCTAGTAGCTTCCGTGTAATTAAATTAGGAAGACATTAAGGTATCGCCAGCGTCACGGTTTTGAAGTATTGGCACCCGAATAATCGAAAGCTTCACCCAATAATAAGATTTCAAGTGCTCACCTAAATCAATCAAACAATTTGAAGCCCACAAGGCCGAAAAATCTATGCAAAATTGAAAGTGAATCAAGCCTTAATCTTTGAAGCTTTAAAGATCCAAAATTCGCTTTAGCGTGCGAGTATACGTCTTTGGCTAATAAAACCACCGATGAGGTGGATAATAAAAGGAAAGGCAAGACCGAAGTCATAATAAAAGCTTTATGGCGAAGTTGAATAAAAGATGGAGGTAAACCTATAAAAATAAGGCCCTTCCGTTATGGGGCGTATAAAAGTCTTGGTAATAAGTCTCATGTTCAAAACCGTTATAAAACCATGTCTATCGATCCTTCTTGTTGACTTAATTTTTTGACATCGTTGTCTATTAGGAGGGGTTATTGATTTGATGGTCTTGGTTACACCGTTAGGACTCTATTTTTAGACCTAAATCTCTATTATCGCATAAGTCAAACAATGTATCCTCGCGAAACATTCAGGACATAATAAAATATAAGAGATACAACTTAGGAAAATGGGAGGATAAGTACGTGATTAGGGCATATGAGTAGTGTTAGCATTACTAACTTATAATGACAATGATCTCGTTGCACGCTTGGCATGGAATTGGGGTGAAAATCGAGGACGATGAAATTATTTCTAACGAAGCATTCACGTGTTCTTATTCTATGAACCTAAACGTCCCATTTTGCGATGAAAATCATACATTATGTCTAAAACGCAAGTAGTAGTAATAGTAGTAGTGTAGCTAGTTTATCGTTCAATAAAAGTGAATAAAAATGAATTTTGGAGGTGCTACGATACTTTATTCTAGCATTGCGTGAGGGCACGGCAATGATTTAGTATGGTGGAGTGATGAGACTGCTTTTATACATAGTCTCATCGTCCAAAAAGGGCTTTAAATGCATAAAATATCATGAAATTGGCCAAATATATGCTTATGTTTGTTGCTTGTGTATTTTAGGTACGGATATTGAGAAAATGACAAAAGATCACAAGAATCATGCAAAAACGAATACGGGAAACAAAGCCGCACATTGAACCAAGCCCTAATGAAGAATTTTCCAAGAAAACCCTTGAAGATTTGAAGATTTATGAAGAAGGGTCCTCCAATATTGAAGAATTGACACTTTATACCCTTGTATCTTCATAATTACAAGATGGTCCCTAAAGTTTGTCAATATTACAAAAAGGGCCCTCCACTTTGAAGAATTAGCAATTTTAGTCCCTCAACAAAACTAAAATGTCAATATTAATCCTCCTCAAAGTCAAATATACCATGAAGGACTTCAAGTTACAAGAAATTACAAGTTTGGTCCTTTAAAAATGAAAAATTACCAAAAGGACCCTCAACTTTGAAGAAATTGCAAAAATGGTCCGTCATTAATCATGACTTGGCAATTTCAGTCCTACAAGAAGTCAAACAAACAAGTTAAGACCATCATCTATGAATAAAATGCCAAATCAGTCCTTCAAGAATCAAGAATTGGCAAGAAATACCCCTGAAATCATTTTACAAAACTTTTTGGGGCAAAAGTGTGAAGTTGGAAACTTCAATTACCAAGGAAAACGAGTTTTGGCTTAATTATTTACAAGTGAAAGAAAGAAGAAAGGCTGGGGACCAAAATGGGCAGACAGACATTCTTACCTAGACCTATGGCTTGTGACACGTGCCCCATTACTTGAATTCCACCAATCACAACACTCCCTCCTTCCACCTCACCAATCCACTAATCCGGTTTATTAATTTTATAAACTTGGCGCCTAAACATGTTTTTAAACATAATCCTAACCAAAAACAGATTAAAAACCTGTTCTTCATGTTCATAATCCCAATTGGCATTTCATAATTATCATGAATTAGCCCTTAATCTTTTCCAGATTAATGATTAAGGTGCTAATAAACATACCCCAACCTTAATACTGGCCACCTCACCACTCACATGTCCACATGGGACCTCCCTTGCTACGCCTTTGAAAAAGAAGACAAAACTTGGACAATCATCCAACGTTCCACAACATAGCTTGGAAGTTAAGCTCAACCAAGGCCCTTGGATACATTCCAACACATGCCAGCTCCACAACAAGCCAAGAATCTGTCACATGATCTTCAAAAGTTCAAAACTTCACAAGGGAATTTTTGGGCTACTACATCATTAGGGTTACTTTTAGCCTACATCATTACGATTTTATTCAGTATTTTAGGTCACTTGTAGCCTATAAAAAGGCATTTAGGCTTTCATTTACAATTTGCTCTTGAATTTTCTATTGTTCACAAATCTGTAAATCATATATTCAGTCAATGAAATGTGTTTGAATTTGGTGAAGAAAACTCAAGTGCCAATCATATTATCTGCTTGTTATTGTTCTTTAATTGTTAATCTTGAATCCTAAACCTATTTTCAAAAGGAGAGCGCAAAAGTTTGCACATTTTCCACTTTTCTTGATATTTTGCTAAGTCTTGTTCAAACCCCGGAATTCTTGGGCTATAAAGCTGATCATAGCATCCTGATATTGAGTTATCAAGGTGTGGTGAAGCCTATAACTTGGGGATAATCAAGTGTGGGGAACTAAGGTTGCATTAATCAAGGATTTTCACTTTTTCTGTTTTTGATATTGTGCTTCTAATCTTGTTGAATCTTAGCAGGCTTTATTGTGGAAGCTTGTGCTTGTTCTTGCTAGCACATAAGCTCAAAATTCGTGGGTGTGGATGTACATCCATGATGTACACACCATTCTACTCAAAATCTGTTAAAAAGTTGGATTTTTGGTAAATTTGTGTGTTGCTTGTGTTCTTGCTGATTTTGTGGTCTAATCTTGCTTAAATCTGCATATTACATCTGTTATTGTGTTGATTTGGGCTTGGGTAACCTTGGAATGCACTTTTGATTTGAAAATTTTGATTTGAAAAGTTAAAAGGGTGTTTGGGATTACTTGTTTTGAATCACTGAGTGTTATTGTGTTGTTGGAAGTTATTGTTTATGCTTGTTATCTGTTATTGGCTTGGTTAAGTACTAGTTTCTGCAAGTTATTGGTCTTAAACCCTTGAATCAAAGATTGTGCTATAACTTATTGAGTTTGACTGTTTTTGACCTAAAATCTTGGTAATACTTAGAGTATATGCATGTTTAGGGATATAAGCTGTTAAATCAAAGTTATCATAACATATCATAGAGATCTGAGTGTTTGAATTTGGCTTGTTGGTCAAGTGCATCAGCAAAGTTAAAATTTGCTTGTGTTAAGTGTTCATCAGTAACTTGTTGTGCTTGAATCTTGCTCTATACTTTGTACCATCGCATGAAACCTGTTTAAACTTGTTCATTTAAGTTTATTATTGCTTGTGTATGCATTTGGTTAAGTTTGGCTGGCTGAATTGTGCTATAAGTGCTTATTGAACCATAACTGCTTATTTGTTCAAGTCTGGTGCATATCTGGTGATTAATTGAATTAACTATACTAATTGGCTGATTGTGATTTCTTTGTTGATATTGACTCCTTATTATCCACTGATCATTTGGGTGCCTTTGTGTAACTTGAGTCTCCAAAAAAGTCACTAAAGACAAATAGTCAAACAAGTCAAGTAGTGGAAAAAGTTTCCACTGCTCAGACACCAAAACTAGCCCCTGCTAGTGTTAATTTTCAGTTAGCTTATTAATAAGCCATATTGGCTTATCCAGACCTGAAACAACTTACTTTTTGTGATCAATCTTCCTCATTTGACCCATTTGTTTGAACCGGAGCTTATTAGACTTTGACTTTGACTTTTTGCTAGAAAACTCTTAACGTTGACTTTTAAAGAAGTGCTTATTTGCTTATTCCAGCTTATTGAGTGAACTTATTTGAAAACTTTTTGTTGATTAAGCTTAGTGAAGTCATTTAAAAGCTTTTGAAACTTGAATCAGCTCTTGGGGTGGCCTAGAACTCGAAAACGTCTATTTTTTTCGTTTTGTGAAGATTGCTTATTGCATTTTCAGGCTTATTCCTTGGACTTTTTTCAAATTTCTTTTTACAGAAGTCTTAAGTAACTCAAAAGAAGCTTGTGTGTCTAATTTGAGCTTATGGCATTAGCTTATAGCTTAATGGGCCAAAAAGCCCATTAAAAATAAGTTGTTTGAAATATGCCAGCTTATATCACATTTTTAGCTTTTGAGCCTTTGAAAAATTGTGTTCATAATCAAATTTTGAGTCAGATAGGAGCTTTTGGGACATTTTTATAAACATGTTTCTTATTGGGCTTATTTTGGCCCAATAAGGGTCTGTTTTGGACTTTGACCCATTTGAAGGCCCAATTAGGGTATTTTTGTAATTTCAACTTCATTTCTGTGTTATTTAGGTTAAATTAAACTAGTTTGCAAGTTTTTAGAATTTAGTATAGATTTTGGATTTTAATATTATTTTATTATTATTTTATTATTAAAAATTAAAATTTACATTTTTCAAGTTTTTACATTTTTCATGGGTTAAATACATTATGTTAGGAATTTTACAGTTTTTAGAATATTTTTATTGTCCTTAGATTAATTTTTATAATTATTTTTAAGTTTAAATAGTTTTTAATTTTTTATAAATAGTTTTTATTAATTTTAAAATTTTCAAAAATAGTTTTAAATTAAGTTAGGGTATTTTAGAGGTTTACAATTGAAAAAATCTCATTTTGGGCTTTTTGTTAATTAAATTGATTTTTTGGGCTTTAATTAGCATTTAAAAATTATTATTTAATTAAATAAAAGGTTTGAGTGATTTTTGATTTTTTGTAAACTCTAATTACATTATTTAGGATTTATTTCATTTTTCTAGGAGTTTTTAGGGCAAATTTTAAATTTTGCTACTTTTTACGGTTTTACGTGTACGACCATTTCGTCTTAGTTTAATTCGTCATCGTAACCGTCATTCTCTCCTAATCTCATTTCTATTTTCTTTTCTCATAATCAATATAATCACATAATTAATCATCTCTCTACACAACACACTAGCCTCCTTGGGAAACGAACTTTGAACCACATTGGTCATTAGTGCTTGGTTTTCCTAAACCGACACTTAATACTTTCTCTATTTTGCTCTCTTTTCCTAAAGAGTAGTGAAAATCACTACATCAGTTCCCTATATAAAAGCCTAGCAAAACTTGATTTAAACACGGTAAGGATACTAGCAAGAGTAAACTTGGATAAGTAAACTCGGGTTGAGTCAAAAGATTCATGACGGGCCTAATATATCAAAGACATCTAAACTGATTGAAACCATTTTATTAAAAATTATTTTCTCTTTTGACTTTATTCTTGAAATGAAATATATACATACGATGCGATAACAAAAAGGAAAGAGCATAAAAGAGAATAAATGAAAAATAATACTAGGCCAAAATAGATCAAAAATTTTGAAAAATGTCAAAAAATTAGATTTTCCGGTTAACATGAGGATAAATTCATGGAAAAGCCCATTTAACTTCGATAGAAGTACCGCTACACATAATATAAACATTGTCCTCAATGTTTAAGCATGTGGGAGTAAACTCCCCTACACTTAGGACATTGTGCACGTTGTTTAAATCTTGCTAAGGAAGAGACAACTAAAGTGATTCCTATTTTAATATTGAAAAATATAAAATAGTGAATCAAAAGAGTTTAGGATAGAACAGGGAAGACGGGTACACGGAATCATGGGTCGTCAAAAGTCATCAAAAGTGGATATTTGAAGCCCGAATCCGTGCACATCATAAGAAAGAAAACAACAAACACATACTAGGGTCTCCCCCTACACTTATTATAAAAACGGATAAAGAAAGATAGATAATCGGGTTGCCTCCCAAAAAGTGCTTGTTTCTGTTCACCGAGTCACGAGCCTGAATCGTCCCCAAATTAAATGGTCCATGGGGAAGTCTCTAATGTAATACCGGGATCAAAGACCTTGTCCTCGTTCCCAGAGGAAAATAAAACAGGAGAGGCCGGATGATAAGTCTTGAACGGTGGAAAAGTCCTCTAAATAAAAGAAAAATAAGTGAAGTCTTGATCCACGGGAGGTGGGGTTGGTAAAGGAATCAAAATGTCATCCCCAAAAGACATATGATTATCACTGAGCGGCAAAGCCGTAAAGGTTTCAATCATAGAATGATCAATGTCACCTCCAGGGTCAAAGCACTCATTCTCAGTAATGGTCTCCAAAGTATGGGATAAGAGGTGCTCGGGAGGTAGACTTGGGACAATAGCTTCAGGCATTAAAGTATCAAAAAGAATATCCTCCTCCGTGTCATCATCATCAATACATGGAGGTATTGAGTGAATGTCGATTTCTTCCATAAATGTGTCATTATTCTCAACTGTAGTAAGAGACGGGGGTAAAGACTCAGTATTAGGAGCAGAATTCAACGCTTCAATTTTAGCAATAAGAAGATGAACTTTCAGTAATTTGTCGCGAAGAATAACGTCTTCCACCTCATCTACAAGACCAAGTTCAGTGGTGAACTTCTCGTAAGTCGGAGAGAATAAATCAACATTGCCCTCATCTCCCAGAGGAGATTGAGAAATTTCAAAGGTGAAAATTCTCATAGCATGGAGAAAAATCATCATTAAGAGCGACCTCGTCCGTAAGCTCCGCAAAAGTCGGTACATCACAAACCTCATCAAATAATTGTCGAGACCAAATTCACTAATCTCACTCGATGAATCACAATCCTTAGACGCATTTAGGATATCGGGAGAAGGAATTACAATTGTACTATGATGTTGAGCAACAAGATCATTCCAAGAAATAGTATTCTCATCATCATCATCATAATAGTATGGACGCACAAGAGGAGGCGTATAATCACTAAGATTAGATACTTGCTCTTGTTCAATTCTCTCTTGACGTTTTTCGAGATATTTAGTGAAACATTCATTAATGTTAAGAACTTGATTCAAAAGAGTGGCTAGGTGCTCAGCAGGCATTGCAAAAGAGGGTTGATGATCGAGGGAGTATTGTGGGGGCTCAAAATTTTAAAAACCAGAATTATAGAACGGATGTGGCTCATAATAATTCATCGGCGGAGAAGAATTAGAACACGGATTTGGCTCATAATAATTCATCGGCTGACAAGAAAAGGTATCGTGAGGGCCTCCACAATTGTTGCAACACGAGTATTGAGAAAAACCCGGTGCATTTTGCTGATATGGATCGTCATATATGGGAGAGGGTGAGATAGTGTCATTAGAGGTAAAGGATGAGTTAATCGAATTGCACGATGGACAAAATACAAATTGTGTATTGTCGATGTCATTTCCGCACAGCTCACATGTACACCATTGACATGTTTGAAAACCATGCAATGGTCTCCCACACCCTACGCAATAGACATACGAATCCATGAAGAATTAAAATAAGAGGGGTTGAGAAAAAGAATTAAACAGAATAGAGGATGAAGAGGAATATTTTTGGTGCAAAACTCTTGGAAAAAGAAATGCTTTTTATGATTTTTTTTAAATGTTTTTGGATTTTTGAAATTTTTGATTTTTAGGATTTTTTGAAAATTTTTATGCTTGAAAATAACGTTCCCAAGAGAACGGATCCCAAAATCCTACGCGTCTCTCACAAAAAACCGTTAATCTTTACGAAAAGAGTCGGCAGCGGCGCCATTTGATAGTGGGATTTTGCTAGGTTAAAAGTTCGTTGTTCTCGGCGTCTAATCGAGTTGATTACAGTTAATATGTGACTCAGTTGTTCTTGGTGAAAAGAAAGAATAGTCGTTGATTATCTATTTTAAAATGAAAATGTCGTTAAGTAATTAATTAAAATAAAATAAAAATAAAAGCTTGAAAAGATTTAGACTAAAAATAAAGGCTTTAATAATAAACGACGAAAGATTAAAACTCGACAAAAATGTAAAATTTGAAAACTTTAAAAAAATAATAACTAAGACAAAACAAGTTTAAAATAATACTGAGAAAAAATGGCGGGAAAAGTTAAATTTGAAATTTAAAAACAAAAAAAGGAAATAAAAACCAAAACTGAGGTGCGTTCCGATCGTAACTTCGATCGTAGTCTGGATCGTGGTCCTTGATCTTAGTCTAGATCTTAGTCTGGATCTTAGTCTAGATCTTAGTCTAGATCTTAGTCTAGATCTTAGTCTAGATCTTAGTCTAGATCTTAGTCTTTGATCTTAGTCTTTAATCTTAGTCTTTGATCTTAGTCATTGATCTTAGTCTCAGATCGTAACTACAGATCGAAGTCTGGATCGTGAGTAGTGATTTCAATATTGGATCGCAAGTAGAAACCGTAAGGCTTATGCGATCACAATACCCGATCGGAACCATTAAAACCCTTAGACATTATTACGATGGAATACAAGAGGAAAATAAGCAAAGACTGAATAAGCACTTTTCTAATAAGCACTTGCCAAAAACTTAACCAAATCAATATTAAAAAGAACTAAATAAGCCACGAATAAAAAACTTTCAAAACTTTAAATAACCAAGATTTATAAAATAAAGTTTAAAAAGATTAAACTTTTAAATACACTTAAAAGAAAATAAACTTAACACGAAATAAGCAAAAATTGCAATAAGCTAAAAACTTTAATCGCATGAAAATGATAAGAACAAAAAGATAAGAACTTTAATCAAATAAGTATAAAGATGAACAATTTTCGAGATTAAATAGAATAAAACTCAAGATTCAAACAAACAAGAAAGGAAGAATGAGATGATCTCGGTTTAAAAATGCGCGCATCATTACGCAAATTGCATGCATCAATGCATTGCATTCAAAGTTTCGCATCAAGGTGCCTAATGCATTTCCATCTCAGATTGCGTTCGCAATATGCCACAATTTACCGCATTTGTGTAATGCTAGCAACGGTAGCAATTATCGCAATCTAGTACTTAGGTCATTTTTGTCAAATTTTAATCATATAAAAGAGACATACATATTTTAATGTCTGTTTAAAGATAAAACTTGTTAAAAGTAACACAATAACAAAAATTTAGCATCTTACGTTTTGATAAGTGTTTTTTTATCTAACTTTACTTTTGTCTTATTTGTTTTACAAAAGGATTGTAGGCCTAATTTAACTTATTTCGTAAATTTATTACATTTACTTGGTATTTGATAGACAATACTATTTCTAAACAATTTGTGTACCTTTTTCATATTAAACGCATCGCGTCCAAATTGCGCTCGCAATCGCATTACGCATCACGCAATGGCTTTTGAAACCTTTAACGCAATGGACCGCAAAACGCATTTTTAAACCAAGGAGATGATTGTAAAAAGCTTAAAATTAAAGATTAAGATTCAACAAAAAATTAAAGGCTTACTTGAAAGAAAGACAATAATGAAATGACAATATGAAAAGTGCTAGAAAATAAAGTGGAGAACTAAAAATGGATTTAGCTAACACCCTTCCTAATGACATAAGGAAGGTATTTATAGGAGGAAAATGGAAGGAGTGTGTTGCTTCCTTCTTTCTTTCTCGTCTTTTCGTCTTTTAAATTCTTCTTCTTTCTCGATGTTGTCTCGGGATTTGTCGATATGAAATGAACTCGTCTTATAATTTTCTTCTTTTATTTGACTTGGTTCTTCGTCTTCGTTAAACTTTCGTCTTTAGACTTTTTCTTCGATAAATCTTCAGAATAGGCCTTTGACTTCCGTTCTTTTTGCACTCTTGATCTTTTGACTTCGTCTTTTGTCTTTTTCTTCGATAAAAGCCCGTGAAAGCCCGTGTTTTCTTCCGTTTTCACATTTTGGTCCTAAATCACAACAAAAATACAAACCACGCATAAATTCGACTTTTACGCCAATAAATACACGTTTAGGCTTAGTTATTATTAATAATTAAGTGGTAAAAGGATGGGTGTCTTCACACCTATCAGTGCTAAGTGCTCCTGTGCTTTTGTTGTTCAACCATTCATAAAGGTATCTCTCATATTTTTTTCATCTTGTCGTTCGAGTGTCTAACTATTGTTGACGGGGGTTACTTTGGTCTAGATAGTTATTATTTTTTTAAGAATATCTTCTTCAAGTTCATATATTTATGCACCGATTGATTGATTGATTATTTTTTTTCTTATTCTTGTTATTATTATTTTTGATCAGGTTACATGCAATTCTTGTCTTGTAGAACTCAACTCGTGGCTTCTAATTGTTGATGCTTCAGTTGCGATAACTCGTCTAAGCACTTTAGCAGTTTTGGAATGTGGCATTTTCATAGGGGTTCAGACATAACTACAAAGTATGCAACACCATCCTTGCCATATAATGGACGACTCTAACCCTTCTCATTGGATGCTCGATATTGTTTCGGTGTCAACTTAAAGGTATGATGTTCTCTTGGTTCCAAAAGTCATGATTTTTATTTGGTTGAACAATCGGGATTGATAATTATAAAAGAGAATTGCAAAAATGGTCCCTGCGGTCATCCGGGTTTAAGAGATATAGTTCCTTTACTTTTTTTTTCTCGGGTTTAGTCTATGTGGTTGTGATTTATAACGGGTTTGGTCCCTTGACCAATTTTTTTGTTAGTTTGACCGCTAAGTTTGGTTTAGAGGATTGAAATGACATAAATACCCTTTTATAAATAGTCCCTGTGGTTTATGGGATGTAACAAATTTAGTCCCAATTTGTTTTAACTTTTTAATTATTTGAATATTTTTAAAAAAATTTGAAATATTTTTTACAAAAAGGTTTCGAATGTTTTATTTATTTTGTAAATTCTCAAATGTCTTTAAAAAGTTATAACATAAAAAAATTACACGAAACATTTTTAGAATATATATATTCTTTTCAGATCAAGAACAAAACCTTGGCTAAATTTTTCAGTTTTTTTTAAATATTTCAAATATTCTTTTAGAAAAAATTTCAAATAATTTTTAAATCTTTTGAAAAAAAAAATTAGAATATTTTTCAAATGTTTTGTAAAAAAAAAGTCGGATATTTTATATAAAAATATACCAATTTTTCTAAAAAAAAGTCGAATATTGTTTATAAAAAAATACCACTTTTTCTAGAAAATTTGGAATTTTTATAAAAAAATACCATTTCGAATATTTTTTTAAATCTTTTAAAAAAGTCAAATATTTTTTAGAAAATTTGGATTTTTTTTTAAAATACTCGATTTTTCTTACAAAATTGTTGAAATTTGTGAAGTTTTTGAAAAAAAGAATCGAAATTTTTTCTAAAAGAATATTTAAATTTTAAAATAATTAGCCAAGACTTCTTGATCCGAAAAGAATTTATGTATATAAAAAAATTCAAAAATTTTTCTTTAAAATATTTTAAAATTTATAAAATAATATTTCTTTTATATAAAAAGGATAGAGATAACTTTGTATATATTAAATTATGAAAATTTATCAAAAAAGGTTAAAAATAAAAAGCTGCCACTCATATTGATTAAATGGTTGAAAATAAGAAGTTTTGAAATTTCGAATGTTAAAAAAAAATACAAAAAGAGTTCTTTTAAAATATAAATTTCGAATGCTTTAAATTTATTTGTTATTCTCGAATGTCTTAAAAAGATTTATAATATTAAATTTTTTACCAAAATACATTTCTTTAGAATAGTAAAAAAATTAATAAAAACCTTTTATAATATAAATTTGGAATGTTTAATATTTGTTTTTAAAAATTCGAATGTTTTAAAAAAAAATTAATTTTCAATTATTTAAATAATTTTTAAAATTTTTTCCAATTATTTTAATTGAAAAAATACAAAACTTATTAATTAAAAAGTTAAAAAATTTCTAGGACTAAATTTGTTACATCTCACAAACCATTGGGTCTATTTGTAAAAGGGTATTTATGTCATTTTAACCCTTTAAATCGATACTTAACAGTCAAACTAACAGAAAATATGGTCAAGGGACCAAATCCTTTATAAGTTGCAACCACGGAGACCAGACCCGAGAAAAAAAAAAGTAAAGGGACTATATTTGTTAAAGCCAGATGACCACAAGGACCATTTTTATAATTCTCTCTAATTATTTATATGCATTATGTTGAAATATTGCACCCTAATGTAATGAATTGATGATATCTTGTGTATTTGTTATTTTGTGTGTTATAGAACAATTGTGTTATTAAATTCTGTTTCATTTCAATACACGACCAAGAAGTTAATCTACCAATATTTAGGTTGTGTTTGATAAAGACTTAAAGAGTCTTAATTAAAAAATTTGTAAGTAGATTAAGTCATTAAAGGTTTGTTTGTTTTGTGTTTAATATTAACACATGTTTCTAGAAAAGGCCATGAAAGGGAGGGCCTACATATTAAGTATTACCTATTTACCCTCTAACTTCTTCACATATAATCCTATGTAACTTTTTTTAGGATATAAAAGTAATTTTCTTTAATTCAAACACTCTATTCAGCACATAAAACAAACAACCATATATCCAAAAAAACAGACATCATATATGTAGACATATGTCTTAATTTTACATGACTTAACAGAAAAACAAAACAAACAGGCCCTTAGTACAAATGTGGTATCAAAACCTTATTAGTCTTCTTACCAATTTCTTGACATGTCAAAGATCTATCTTTCAACTTCTATATTATAAGAATTGATTCTTGATTTGTATGTTTTGATGGTTTAATCATGGTTCAAAATTGCAGGTAGATCCTATTTGTCTTTCTACATCTTACACAAAAATTACTCAGGACACAAAGTTGTGTGTACTTAAGTATTCGCGTAATAACAACATAACAAGCTACAATATGAAGAGATGAGCAACCGAAACAGATTCAACATCATGTATGGCATGCGAGAATCATGAAATGAAACCTGGTACTTACTCACGAGTTTGATAACAGTATGCTAATTTTCATTAACGCATACGGGACGATCAACTTCATATCATGAACGTCCAAATAATCTTGCAACTATATATATTAAGTACGATATATATTGTAAATTTGTTGTACCATATTTCTTATTTATATTTGAATCATATATCACTTTTGTAATAGACTAATCTTTTTTAGTAATACATAAAATTCATGTTTTACCTCCAAATGACCAGTTTATATTGTTAAAATTTAGCCACGATTTACCTATCGAATAAGTTAAGGGTAATTTAGTCGTGATTCAGCCACATTGCGTCATACTTAGAACCATCATGCGGTTATTTCCGGTTTGCTTTTATTTATAGACGGAAAGTGTTCTTGTGGTGAATTTTGGTGCGCAGAGATGTAAGTCCGTGTCTAGATATGGATATAAGTTTGACCATTTTACTCGGTGCATACTCATGAATCTTACGTACTTTTATGTATTAGAATTTTATATTTTTCATTTTTTTCGCATTTAATTGCAAAGTTGGAATATTGGAAGCTGGCAAATATGCACCGATAGTAATCAGCATATACTCAAATGACTAATGAATATGTTTTAATTAGCACCAGTTCATTACAACAAAAAACAATGGTTTTTTATATTCAGGATGAGCTGATTAGCTAAAACATAGTACATAAATTAACAAGTTTCATTCATTGCTTTTTAAAAGAATCGGTGAATCATTATTTTCCAAGTGAAAATAATCTCAATGAAATAATATGCAAGTATCATCATCTACTAAATAAATCATAAGAATTAAGTGCACTACTATACTACGCTAAATAGATAAAATCTCGATCAGTATATATGGCGATTCTCAAGCAACTTCATCTACGCCATTGTACATGGGTCTTTCAACAACAGCAAGTGCAAAGCACAATTGATGGTCTACACGAAACGACCATACCTGAATCGTTGATAGTTTCTTCAAATAGAACTTGTTCTCCTCCACAAATTCGTTCCACTTCTTAATCAACACTAAATTATCGGATCTTGGCAAATGCCATATCTTTAACTTCATGGGTTCGTCCTACATTCTTAGCGTTGGCCCCAACAGTGGAACCACAATCTCCTTACCACTTTCCAAACTGGTTTTCTCTTCGTCTGTCAAGAAATCTTTAGTCTCGAGTTGATTAATCGGCATGTTTAACCTGTTCTGGCTTTTTAACAAATCACTCTTATACAAGTGTTTTTGGATCAAGAGCTTTATATCAGAACCTTTTATTGTTTCTCTGATGCAACTCTCTAACTGCTCAGTCACCTCATTCTTCACAATCGGTCCACGTTTTATCTTCTTTTGTACCTTCCTCTTTTCTTATTTGGTTCATTTAATTGCTCAGCGACTACCTCGATTCTTCTTGGCCTTTTCTTTGACTTCTCAGACGACCAAGAATTGATGAATGAATCATTATCTTCGGCCGACAAGTATAAAGAAAACAACCTGGCAGCGTTTACAAGTTCCATGCGTTTCGATCGACTTAACCTTTTCATAATTGGAAAAGAGGATTGTTGGATGATTGAAGATGTGCTACACGAAAGACTAAAACCGAGCGACAACTATATGGAAACAGACTGATCATCGTTGTTAACATGAAAGCAAATATGGGGTTGATGTTTTGGAAGAATCTTGGATTGAACAACTTGGTATGGAAGAAAAGCCATGTTATCTTGATGCAGAAATAACTTCAAAAACAGTCGATCGACAGGTGAAATTATAAAGTAATAATGTGAAAATTGTAGATATGATATGATCTGTTGGTTGCATGTATGTTTATTTATGTACAAATAGCTAGGTCGGTGGTATCTGCGAAACCCTAACAAATAGCTTAGGTCGGTGGTGTATTAGAAACCCTAACAGAAAGCGGAAGGCAATTAATGGGCTAATCTTATAACAGTACTCTCGTATCTAACTTGCATAAATCTTCTCTTTTTATCTAATTGTGTTATTTACGGCGTTTTGTTTATGGATACGGGAATTAAGGATCATTTCAATTCAAATGTTATTATTGCGAGAGCAATGTTGGATATTTTTAGAAATGAAAAAGTACGAATTGATTTATTAAGGGCAAAGTACAAAAAAACAATGTTTTGAAATCCGGTTCGATCTGACCGCATCAACCGTTTGATTCACTTCCGGTCGAAAATCTAGTCATATTAAATCGGGTTTTATATTCTCGAAATCTGGTTAAAACCCCCCAGGTTTGGGGTGGCCAGATCAATCCGATTCTCGAGAATAGGCTTGGTTTTAATTTTTTTCGTGTTTTTTTACAAGTAAACATGTAAATTATGTGTATCTACGAAATAATTTTATTTTTCATATTATATTATATCTGTTAATAAATATTTTATATGTTTAATATATATAAGATTTCATGATTTATATATATAATCTTCTTTTAATCTTAAAAAATATAATTTTTTTTATATTTTTCAGAAAATCAGGTTGATCCATTTTGATTCGGTAAATCGACCGGGATTCCAAAACCTAGGTGTAAAGAATCAAGTTGTCTCCTCTCATGAAACTATATTACGCTTGGGAGATTGGTTACTTGATTTTCGAAATTCCTTCATGCCTCTTTGCTCATCCTGCAAATGTTAGTTCAAAACCAAGAAAATATATGCCCAAAATATTTTCCCTTTTATATTTTAAACGTATGACTAACAGCATTAAGAATTTGGTTACCATAATTAAGATAAGTACAAACAACATTAAAAATATTTTACAATAGATTTTGAAAATCATACTTCTTGAAGTACCCAAGACATATCTGGATCAGTTTTAGATGGACCCAGAAACCTATTTGTCTTGTAATAATTTTCCCCTTTTGAATCATGAAATTCATAAGTTATAGTACCTTTTGTCCAATCCCAAGTTTTGACTTCCTTTGTTTCTTCATAGACTTTATTCTTAATAGCCTCAATTTTTCTAGGCATTCTAGTGACATATTCATTCTCTCCTTCACCACTGCTAGCAGTTCCTACTTGGGACGAATCATTTACCACAGTATTAGTAGTACATACTTCTGGCTGAACTTTCTTAGGTACCGATATCATATTATTGGGAGTTAGCTTATTGTGAAACTTATTGGCAGCTAGTGTGACTCTCTCCAAGTACTCAGCCTTACCTTTGGAGATCCCAATCTTTGCACCTTTTCCTTTTTGAGGTAATGATGTGGTAGTAGGCTGTGACACAAAAGGTTTTGGTTTGTAAGGTCTTGTGTCAACAGAATTAACAGACCTTGGACTGTTGTTTCCAGAATTGAAAACTTTGGTGTTTTGGTAGAAGTTTTGAGAACCGAAAGGTGTTTTCTTAATAGGAGAAATTATGGACTGTGGTTGTGTCACATATGGTCTATGATTACCAAATTATGGTCTTGAGTTGACAGAATTCACATACCTTGAACTATTGCTACTAGTATAAGATATTGGGCTACCAGAATTAAAAGACCTACCATTATTAAATGTTCTACCAGAGTTAACTGGTGAAGGTCTACTAGTATTAAAATGACTAGCATTTTTTATTGGCTTAATAACATCCCTGATAAGTACTGACCTAGGGATTATCCTGATATTTCTTATTCTTCTCGTTGTTCCTTCCATACTGTGCCTGCAAATGATAAAAACTACCACATATATAGCAAGCTCTATTCCTATTGTTATGAATCTGTTGGTTACTTTTATTTCTTTGATTTCCCCTAGGTGTTTGTCCTGTACATCTTAGCATATTTAACAGGTTTCTTAATAGGTTGATACTTAGGGCATTTGGATTTAATTCACTAGAACTAAGAAAAATAGCTTTCTCTTCTAGCTTATCCTTAGACTAAGAATTTATGTTCTCTGGACTAGATGGTTCAAAGATCACTTCCTTAGTTTGACTACCAGTACTAATACTAGTAGTAGAATTCACATGTGGAATGTCAACACAGGCTTCGCTAGAGGAGCTAGCACCCTCCCTTTGAAACTTATTGGGAACAAACTCTGGTTGTTTTTTTAAACTTAAGCAAACCAGTATAAGACCTATCAGGAATAAAAGGAAAATATAAAAGGTGGGGGGATCAACAACATGATAATCATTGTTGTATCCTAGTCCCCACTTGCATTTATCACAGACCTGACTATCCAACATTTTCTCCATACTCTTAGTAGCATTACTAAGACTTTTAAACTTAAGTTTATTTTCAAGTTTAGCAATGTAGATTTGTGATAATCTTGTGAATCAATAAGATGGGTTGATGTTTCTAGAGAGAGAAACTAGAGAGAGAAAGTGAGAGAAAATGTGTATACTGAATGAAAACCAAATAAAACAACCAACCCCCTTTCCTTAGATGGAAAGGGGTTTATATACCCAAGTCACTAATGGACTTGGGCCTCCAACCCATGACAAGCCCATGGGTCGGGTTTACTAATAAGTAACTTGACATTCAACTACGAGCTATATAACATTTAATAATATCGTGGAGTGACCGATACTTCTAATATACGTTAAAGACGTATTTCCAACAATCTCCCCCTAAGGGAGGTCACTCCAAGTTACAAAGTCCTAAACCTAGCATACTATATTAAGTCTTCGTTCTTCAGCTCGTAGTCCTTTCTTCTTTTATCTTTTCTTTTTTTATGAATATGTGGATTTTGATCTTTTAGGCTTTGGCTTTAGAGCATTGTTCTTTTGACCCTTCTCGTGCGATCTTTGCCTTCTTGTGATTTTTGCCTCCTCGTGACTCCATGTTTCGCACACTTATGTTTTAGTTCTTGAAAGCTTCAGAGTTTGGTATAGCGGAAGACTTCATTTTGTGCTTTCTTGAATTTTGCTGACATTAATGTGGGAAAACATAAGCATGTGGGAACGACTTCATCCGGTACACCGCAACGCCACCGTCTTCAAATGCCGCAACATAACAAGACATGAATGAAATGGCTTAGAACATTTCATTCTAAATCGGTAGCATTTTACCTCCGGTCGATGAAGACCGTTGGACGATATTAGATATCGTACCTGTGACGGATAGTTTCAATTAAGTAACTTCCTAACAGGATTTCGCGGGTAAACCCGTTCTCTTTACTCGACCGTCACTAAGCCTGACTGCGAACATAAAGAGTGAAACACTTGGATAAATTATCCTTGTGATTGAAGCCGTTAATTCATGAACCTGTAACAAGTGAATCTCAATTAAGATTTTCACCATTGTTGCTTTCCAGTTGTCACGAGCTTGATTCATATAGAATCTTGCACGTCACCTACCAAGTGCTGTTTGATGTTAACACTAGAAGGATTTCCACTCGTCACTGTGAACACTAAAGAGTGCCACTCTGAGTGTTTGGCAAGATCATATGATAATGCGTAGAGGCCTGGAACGATTTTAAGTTTAATTAAGAATTAAACTACTGTCTCTTTCCAGTTTTCACAAGATTGGTTTCTAAAGAACCGCACGTGTCACCTACCATGAGCTTGTTTGATGTTGGCTCAAGCAGGATTTCCATCTTCATTGTAGTACTTGCGTATTACTCAGATGTTCTGGCAATATTACAAGAATACTGCGTAGGACTCATAAAGATCTCTTACTTTTCACAGTATGTGAAGAAGCAAGGAATAAATGGAAAGTGTCCTAATGAGACTTTTGATGATCTCGTGGCTCTAGACTCGATAGTGCGTTTTGATTTAGTGAGCGATGGCTGGAGAGGAGTGCCACCTATTCAATATCAGTCTATTCGGAGTGAATAAACCAATAGATAACGTGTTGATCTCCGTGTGATTAAAACAAATACCTTTTGAGAGATATTTGAGTTAGCTGGGGAGGGTTGTGTATTGCATCACTATGTCCATGATGTCTTTCTTCAATATCGAGAATCATTAACAAATGATCTCAATAGCATATGTATTGACCCAGTGTCTGCCTAAAGTTGTAAGGAGGGCTTCTTTCTTTACACCCTTTATCTTTACAATTCTTTTTCATTCTTCAACCCCTTCAATGCTTACCAATACGTCATCACTAGCACCTTGTTGTGATTGTTCTAGTGCTAGCTTAAGTACTTGGTCTGCATTCAGCTACGTTCACAATCATTCTCCATCTTTCCTAGGACTTCTAATTCTATCTAGGGAATTTTCTTTGGGAAGATTCCATCGGTTCTAATTAATCATTGGACTAATACCTATACCTACCACCCTTTTTTCACCATATCCGTCGTGAATTAAGTGTGTTGTGGGTAAGTATTGTCACCATGAAAAATCCTTGAAAATCACTTAAGGCACTTGTGATATTATAATCAATGTTTTTGTGCCTTAAGTGTTTTGTTCATCAAAATCGCTCCCCCTTAACACATGCATTACACATATTAAGTTGGATTATCTTTAAGTCTTTTTCATCATTAGCCAAAAATCATTAAGTCTCCTTAATCCCATTTTCTCCCCTTATCCAAAATGTTAACCATTAATGTTTGGGATATTGAATGGATTAACCGGTCTTTGGGTAAAAAACGAAATCAATGTATGTCCATAGAACATATTAATGCTCCCCCTCAAATTAATGAGGGTTAGTTGTAGTGCTTGAGTATGATATATTTTGAAAAATTTAGAATCTCGTGAGAAATTCTTGAAAAATTATCATACCTTCACACTACATCAAGCCACAAAAGCACAATATTTACAGTATTTACATATTCACATATTCGCAATTAACGTACAGTATGGAGTTGACCTTAGTGAAAACGACCCATATTAAATGGATCGTTGCATAAGTCTGAAGTGCCCTCCATACGGTCTGCCACCCACGAACCTTTCTAAGCTCCTCATCAACCTACGTTCCCTGAGCTTTTCAGCAATCTTCTTGATCACATATGTATCTATTTTCTGATAACCCGGATGCCAATCCTCAATCACTTCTGGTAATTTCCCGCCAGAATTGAGATGCTCCAATTTGTATTTGACGTGTGAGAGAGTCCTATCACTGTACTTATGAAGCTCAGCTACCCTCATAAACTTCATGATCCCACGACTGTTCAAGTAGAAAATCCCGCACATCGGAAGGGTTGTGCCGGTATAGGGACATCTATCGGCATGTTGAGGTAATACTTGATTAAGTGGAAGAGTCATGTTAAGCTTGCGTTGATAGCTTTCAACTCCCAGTTGTAGTTCTTCTACACGTTTCTTGATGACAACGCTTCGTGTAAACATACGAAGTGCTGTGTTTAGAGCAATGATTTCTTCACGAGTGAGATGTGTAAGCTGATCACGGGTCATGAAAAGCAACATATCTTCTATAACTTCAAGGCGAATGATTGAAAAATCTCCTTGTTGTATCTTGTATTCTCGACCATCTTCTCTTTTTAGTCTAATTTACGTCAGATGATGATATCCATTCTTGGGTTCAATCTTCATTCCTAATATACTTGTGATTCGAAGATTGGATCTGACGATAATACCTGAGTTGACTAAGAAGCAACCTCTGTATGCCCTTCGCACTCGCTCGTCCCAATGTGATGCTCCTATAGCAGCATACATGTCATAATTACGGTTTATCTTTGGAACCCATAGGCGATTGACCTTTTCTTCAATCCAAGGTATTGACCCCCAAGAAGCAGCTTTCAACAAAGTCAGGGAGGTCGCGTACTTGGATGATCCCTTGAGAAGATAGTCAAGATCATATGTGACAAAGAAGTCAAGTGCAATTTGATAGTCTTGAGTAGCATCAAGTGGAAGAGGAGGTCTTTCTGGCGCATGAAGGCCTGGCCTTTGAACTGTATTGAGAGCTTTCAGGATTTCATCAGCATAATACTCATACTCCATTCGGCTTAATCTTGATTTAGCGCGAAGTCTCTTGTCTTTAAGCGCTCTCTTCACCAAAGACGGAGTGACCGAAGATCCAAACTCATGAGACCAAAATGCTCACAGATCTATTGGATTGCGAATACGTAGATACAGAACATTTGCATCAGCATCTGTGATTGGATCATATGCAGCAGCTGCCATGATCCATGGTTGTTCTGGTGCGGTCTCATCGATCTGCAATGTATCAGCCCAATCCAGTGTGCGTGACTCAGGAACTGTAGGAACTTGTTCATTAGGTGGAGCAGTAGATACTTGAACGGGTGCCGGTTCTGATTCAGGTTCATCAGCGGTTTCATGAATGACTAAATGTTGAGCAGATGCAGTTTCTGGTTCTGCAATTGTGGTAGCAACCAAAGAACTAACAGGATTAACAGTAACAGGTATAGAGCTAGAAACAGATGTACCGAGAATTGAAGATGCTGTTGTAACATTCACATCATGGTGCCACTTGGTGCGTCCTGTCTCCGTAGATGTGGACTTATCCTTGCGAGCAACATCTTTCTGAGATTTGCCACCGGTCTTGGACGGTTTCTTCTTGCTGGCAGCATTGTCACCCATATCATCATCATCAGACTGATCAGGCTCGTCAGACTTGTCATTGTTGTTGCTACCCCTGTTCTCATTGTCATCATCATCATCATCATCATCGTTCTTGTTGCTATCCTCGTCACTATCCTCATTACGATCACCGCCTTCACCATCATCATCATCATCACCCTTATCTTCATCACTCGCATCGTCTTCTTCATCACCACTCTCTTCTTTCTCACTATCCTCCTCACCAGAGGCATCTTCATCTCCTTTTTTGTACAAAATATGGTAAGGAACCACGCTTCCAAATGTCTTAAACAGCCTGTCATCCTCCTTTATAGCTGCATTAAGTGCCTTGTGAAGTGTCCGCTGAATTTTGGATTTGTCGAAAGATCCAACTTCAACCATGCGGGCATGGAGAATCTTCTTCAGTTCAAAGTCCGTTAAGTCATATGCAATTTTATAGGCGGAATTGGAAGGGTTTGACGATTTAATCATCAACTTATCAGCCGCAATTTTCTTCATCTCTTTTCACAGCTTTGGCATAATAGACTCAACAGATTCCTTTACCCTATCATTAAGTGAAGCTTCAAGTGTTTCTTTCTCCTCTTTATACTTATTCTTTAATTCGCGGAGTTTGGCGATCCTTGCTGTACTTTTATCAGCTTCAGCTTTTCTGACATGAACAAGTTCTTCTGCATGAGATTTTCGTGTAGACTCCATCTCTGCATTAAACTTGGCTAGCATCTCGGCTTGAGCTTTCTTGGATGCCTCTTCACTTTGCACTCGTTTGAGTAACTCTTCTCGGATTTGAGCCATCTCTTTTCTTTGAGTTTCCATGTGTTTATCCATCATTTCTGCCAGGAAGAGTGCAGAAAATGAAGATGGCACAGGGCTACTCGGGGGCGGTTGAATAGGCACGATTATGATGACAGTACTGAGGACGGAAGTAGTTGGAGGTGGAGGAGATAGTAGTTGAGTCGTCAACGGTTGTGTTGGCAGAGGCTGGATTGTGGAGGTTGAGTTGATATAGGCTTTGTAGTCACCATGACTGTCGTGGCAATGGACTCCTTTTCGATGCTTGCGGTATCTGCTATGGATGTTTCTTTAGGTGTTGAGTACCTGTCTGGTGTTCCAAACTCAAAAATTTCATGCGGCTCCTCGACTTCCTCTTCATCTTCTATCTGCACACCCGAACCACTACCTCCTGTGTCTTTCCTACTTTTTTCAACAGCCTTTTTCATTTGTTTCTTCTCAGCTTTGCGAATTTGCTCGGGAGTAACATCTTCATCAACATCTTCATCTCGAATGACAAACTTCTCAGCTTTGTGCTTATCCTTTTTAGCCACAGTCTTTGTTTTCTTGGGTTTAGGCTCAGGTAAGACAACTTCTTGCTTACGTTTACCTTTACTTCTGACTGTAGTTGACGAGACTTCTCCCACCTGAACTTGTTCTTGCTGTTTTCTGATTTCTCTTAGCATTTCCTTCTAATCATTAGAAGCTAGAATTTTGTCCGTCAGGAGATGACTAGGAACAGGACCAGGATTAACAACACCAGAGGGTCCTTCATGCCTTAGGTCCACAAGGTCATCAGCCTCTTTAGTGTGGTGACGGCTTTCTGCACGCTTATCAATAGAAGCATCATTTTCCATAAAGTAATGAATGATAAGCTTGATGAACCTAGGTTAAGGAAAAACTTTATCCTTCTGCTTCGTCTTTTGGAAGAGTTGAAAATTAAACTCTTCCCACAACAAGGATGCATAATCTACATTTATGCCTTTGTACATTCCATAGAAGATACTCATAATTGGAGCACACACAACATCATGCCCAGTTGTTTTAGGTGTAAGACACCGACTGAGGTTACCGAAGATAGCTCTCCAAGGTTGACCCACTTTGGCTGTGGTAAACTCGGACACTATTCGTAGGTCAGGACATCTAAGAGCAAGGAACATCTCCATGAGTTCATCTTTGGTAGGGTTCTTTGAAAATGTCATACCCTTGGGTGTATCCCGAATTCCAAATATCTTGCGAAAGTCTGAAACGGTGAGTGTCTGTTGCTTGTTGTCGAGGAAGAAGGTGATCTTGTTTGAAGTCCTTTCCTTGGTAGCCCAGAATTCGTACATGTAATCAAATGACACCGAAGCAGTACTCCTTAATGCATTCTTGAAGTGAGATTGATCAAGGATTGCTAAGGCCACTTTGAATCCAAGGTGAGTGGAATGAGAGACTTCCTTCAATCGGTAATTGTTCGGTATGAGCTTAAGTTCTTTTGCCTCGGCAATTGCGGCTGCTCTAGTATCTTGGAGTTCTTGCACGGTTGGATTAGTCATGGTTTCTGCTTAAGATAAGACATAAAAGGTTGATACACAGATATATATATACCATTATGTTGTTACTTCTAAGCATTACACATATGACACAATTCATTAAGCATTTTTAACACACAAACATTTAACAAGCAACAATTAATAATCCAACAATCCTTCATTCGGAAAAATGTGTCTCGTTCGGAATAAACACCTTCATGCGGAATAAGCTTCATGCGGAATAATCCCCTTCATGCGGAAAAAGCTTCATGCGGAATGTCTTTATGCGGAATAACCTTCATCCGGAATAACCTTCATCCGGAATAACCTTCATCCGGAATAACCTTCATCCGGAATAACCTTCATCCGGAATAACCTTCATCCGGAATAACCTTCATCCGGAATATTGTTCATCCGGAATATTGTTCATCCGGAATATTGTTCATCCGGAATAGTGTTCATCCGGAATATTGTTCATCCGGAATACTGTTCATCCGGAATATTGTTCATCCGGAATATTGTTCATCCGGAATATTGTTCATCCGGAATATGGTTCATCCGGAATATTGTTCATCCGGAATATTGTTCATCCGGAATATTGTTCATCCGGAATATTGTTCATCCGGAATATTGTTCATCCGGAATGCATCGTTCATTCGGAATATTTTTGTTCATCCGGAATAACACAAAAACATGTTTATTCGGAATATTTTTGTTCATCCGGAATAATTCAAAAACAAGTTCATTCGGAATAATTTTGTTCATCCGGAATAATTCAAAAACATGTTCATTCGGAATATTTTTGTTCATCCGGAATAAAACTTTGAAAAACCTGCTCATTCGGAATAACCCTAAACGCGTTCAATGATAGATTAATCTAAACGCATGAGTGAGTTATAAGGCAATATAAGGCAACAAAACTTATTTTAATCCTATTCCGAGACAAACCCAGCTTAAACCCCTAATCAATTTGACCTAATTAATTCAAAAACCCTAATTTTAATGAATTAATTAAAACAACTCAATTAATTAGATTAAGGAATGAATTGAGACGAATTTGGAATCAAAAAGAAGATGTTTGTACCTTGATGAAAGAACTAAACGGATTGGAGATCAAGAACGAGGGATTGTGAGCTTGTGTGTGTGTTTTTGTGTGTGTTAATGGCGGCCAAAGAAACGAAGGAGAAAGAAAAAGGAAGGACGGGGTGTGTGTGTTTGACTTAGGTCAACAACAAATCAAGTTTTCCACTTAGTCACATATGGTCCCTATACTTTTCTTTTCTTTTCCTTTTTAGTTAATAATTCCTTTTATGGTTAACATCCGTTAAATTAATTAACCATCGTTAGACCTATCGTACTATATTAACTATTCTTGCCTGCACACAACTTAAACATTGTATCCTATTTAGCACATATCCAAGACCTAAAACTCACGATAAATCAGAACAATCACAAGTCGTATGCCAAAGAAACTCCAGTTATTAACCATTTGACAGATTAATTTTTTTTGAAAACTTTTGAAGACCGTTTTGATGACGAAGATGATTTAATATTTTCTCCCCCTTAAACGATGACCCGTTTTCTATTTAAAGAGCTGTAGTCATTGTTTAACGAGTCAAATATTGATGAAAGAATTTTCCAATTAATGTCTTAGAAAAATTGATTCGTGGTGGCAATAAGATTTCTCTTATTTAAACAAAATAATGCACTGAGACGTACACTAATTCGTGTTAGACCAAGTTATAAAGTAAACTTAATCCCTTTGTATGATTTGGCTTGTAAATCATACCCGAGAAAATTAATTCCCGTTGCGAGCCAACGTTTTCCAAGGAAATACGTGACTTTAATGCGAAAAACGGGTTGCAGTCTGAAATAACTATAAGCCATAATGGGCATGTTTTAAAAATGTAGAACTTTTATACGGACTCTATTTATTGCGTCGTGTCAATATTAATCGACATTTCTAAAGCCGTAAATATTACCGTACTAAAATACATGCCCGATTAAAAAGACGAAAATATTTTGGGTTTTCTTGGTTTTATATTTTTTATGGTTTTTGTAGGTTTTATATTTTTGTATTTTTCTTTTTGTGGTTTATATATATACGATAATATACATGATCACGATAAAAGGATACGCATGAATAGTTTACCACCACTATTTTGCTGATTCTTCTGCCAACTCTTTGAGAGTCGCTGGAGAGAAGGATTTCATACCAAGCTTGTCGATCAAAAACTCGATTCGTCCTCGATCTAAGGCTTTTGTGAACATATCTGCCAGCTGATACTCAGTGGTGACAAAACACAGCTCGATCACTCCATTTTCCACTTGCTCTTTAATAAAATGGTAGCGTATGTCAATGTGCTTTGCCCGGGAGTGTTGAACGTAATTGCAGCAAAGGGCAATGGCGCTCTTGTTGTCACAATACATCAGGATTTTGTTGAATCCAAGACCATAGTCAGTTAGTTGTGATCTCAGCCAAAGGACTTGAGCACAACAACCGGAGATGGCAATGTACTCAGCCTCCGTGCTTGAAATTGCAGCGCTTTTCTACCTTTTTGAAGACCAACTAATCAACCTGTCTCCAAGGAGTTGCACAGAACCAGAAGTGCTACGCCTAGTGTCTTGACACCCAGCATGATCAGCATCTGTATATGATATTAAAGCAATAGAGGAATCTTTCGGATACCATAGACCACGATGAAGTGTTCATTTGAGATACCGAAAGATCCTTTTAACAGCATGTAGGTGCTTTTCGGTAGGCCGAGCCTGATACCGGGCACACATGCATACGGCAAATTGCAGATCAGGCCTGCTAGCAGTCAGATAGAGAAGGGTGCCGATCATCCCACGATAGAGTTTCGGATCGACAGCAATCCCATTCCTATCTTCATCTAACTTGGATTTCTCCACCATTGGAGTATCCACGGGGTCACAATTTTCAAAGTTATATTTCTTTAATGATTCTAGAGCATATTTGGATTGATTAATAAAGATGCCTCTGGGATTCTGAGAAATTTGTAATCCTAAGAAAAATGAAAATTTTCCCATCATTGACATCTGAAAGCGTGTGGACATTATTTTCTCAAAGCGGTTTGACAATTCTATGTTAGAGGCAGCAAATATTATATCATCAACATAAATTTGTACCAGTATCATGTCGTTGTCTTCCTTGAGAGTGAATAGAGTGGGGTACACCTTGCCATTGGAGAAGCCTTCCGAAATGAGATATGTTGAAAGGAGATCATACCACGCGCGTGGAGCTTGTTTCAACCCATAGAGAGCCTTCTTAAGCTTGTACACATGATTAGGAAACTTCGTGCTAACGAACCCATTCGGCTGACTAACATAGACTTCTTCCCTTAGTTCACCATTCAGAAATGCCGTCTTCACATCCATTTGATAGACGATCATGTTCATATGAGCAGCATACGCAAGGAATAGTCTAATAGCCTCCAATCTTGCAACCGGAGCGAAAGATTCTTCAAAGTCGATACCTAAGGTTTGTTTGTATTCTCTAGCAACCAATCTAGCCTTATTCTTCAAAACTCCACCCATCTTATCGAGTTTAACCTTATAAACCCACAACAAAGTAAGGATGTTAACCTTGTCAGGGAGAGGAACTAATTCCCATACTTTAAGTCTTTGGAATTCATTTAGTTCCTCTTGCATGGCTTCAATCCAAGATGATTGAGTCATAGCATGTTGCCAGTTTTTAGGTTCAACTTCGGAGAGAAATGCATCAAAATAGCAATAGAGTGCACTCTCTTGTAATTGATGGCGTGTCGAGACTGGTCGATTGAGACCTCCAATAATATTCCTAACTGGGTGATCTTTTGTCCATTTGGTGCTGTGATTTTCAATCCGTGGTGGTCTGGAGTAAACGTTTGTAGGAGCTTCTTCTAAGGTAGACGCGGCTGAAGGATTTTCAGGTATCGGTATACCAAAGAATGGAAGCTCTTGTTGGTGAGCATATTCCAAATCGTGATCAACAGAATCCTCTTCATCATCATTAGGCACAAGTAAGGGTGAAGATTCAGGTGTAGTTTGAGAATTACTTGGTTGAGGTGCATCCGGTTCATGTTAATTGAAGATGCATTTGATGAAGCTTCATTAGCTTGAGCAACAACTTCAGGGACTGGAGCTATCACTACAGGTGCTGGAACTTCATCACTTGGGGGATCAAAGAATTCATTAAACAAAGGTTGAAATAGTTCATCCCACTGAGGCCTTGTAGGTGGTATAAATGATGTAGAAGTAGGATTATTGGGAACTAATCCAGAACTAATAGCACTGGTTCCCATCTCGTGAAGCGCGGGTTCAGAGCTGCGTTGCTCAGAAGCCATCCTTGTCAGCTCATCAAAATCTGCGTCCATAGTTTCTACTATCTTACCAAGACGACGGTTATAAATTCGGTATGCTTTCTTTGAGGGTGAGTAACCAATGAAAATACCTATATCAGCTTTCGGTTGAAGTTTGCCCAAATTCTCACTATTAATGTTTGGATAACAAAGAGCACCAAACACATGAAAGAATGAAACATCGGGTTTACGATCATGTAGAAGCTCGTAAGGTGTTTTTCCATGGCGTTTCCAAATGATAGAGCGGTTTTGGGTGTAACATGCAGTAGATACAGCTTCTGCCCATAAGAATAACGGAGCGTTCGCATAAATCAGCATAGTCCTAGCAGCTTCCATAAGCGTACGATTCCATCTTTCAACGACACCGTTTTGTTATGGAGTACGTTCAGCGGATGTTTCATGTGAGATACCAACTTCTTCATAGTAATCACGAAGAGTCTGGTTGACGAACTCTGTTCCATTATCAGTACGAATACGGCGGACAGTAGTATTTAAACGTACCTGAATGAATTTCAGGAAAGTGATGATAGCCTTCGGTGCTTCATCCTTTGTACGTAGAAATTTAACCCATGTAAACCTGGAGAAATCATCCACAATAACAAGGATGAATTTCTTACCACTCACACTTTCGGTTCGTATTGGCCCACAAAGATCCATATGCAAAAGATGAAGTTTTTCTTGATTGGTGTCTTCAGCTTTGGGCTTGTATGATTTCTTGGTGCTTTTCCCCCTTGAACACGCGAAACATAAATGATCCTTGTGAAATTTGAGCTTTGGAAGACCACGAACTAATTCGTTTTTAGCCAAATGATTAATAGCATCAAAGTTGAGATGAGATAATCTGCGATGCCATAACCATGACTTGGTCTTAGATGCTTTGGAGAGAAGACATACTGGAGAGGCGGCCATCATGTCTTGTAGGGACAAAGTATAAAGATTTGCACCACGAGACCCCTTTAACAAGTCTTTTCCTTCCAAGTTGCGGATGAAACAAGTGTGTTGTCGAAAAGCAACCTCTAGGTTGGAATCACAGAACTGTCCTACTGAAAATAAATTATGACCAAGACCTTCTACATAGTATACCCTTGAAATCGTGACATTTCCAATCTGATATTCACCATACCCCATTATCTTTGCAATATGATCATTACCGAATTTAACCGTTCCAAGAAACTTACTGACGAAATTTCTAAGCATCGAGCGATCTCCGGTCATATGCTTTGAGCAACCGGAGTCCAAATACCAGAGGATGATTTGGACCAACTGAAAATATCACCAGACGAGGACAATGTATAGGTTTCGGAATCTGAATGTTCCTTGTTATTAGCAGGTATAGTTATAATGATCTTAGATTTACTAACATTAGGTTTCTTAGATTTCCTAGCCTTCTTCCTAGTTGGTGGTGTAGATTCATGTTGGCTTAAATCATGAGGTATTTCTTCACTGATAGGCACTATAGTGGGGGCTGACCTAATTAAAGGGCGCGGTTTCCATACTTTAGTGCTAGTGTGCCTAATTAAAGGACGCTGAGACCTAACCTCAATGGATGCATTTTTCCATCTAATGTAAAGGTCCTACCAGTGGGACGCCATTGTCATCCAACTTGGGTACAAGTTCTCCCAGTTGGCTTCCATTCAAGATCATTCCTAATGGCATTCATTTCATTCACATGATCAATAAGACACAAATCATGACGCTGAGAAAACATGCATTCATTACAATTCCAACATTTCAAATTAGAATTCACAAATGGCTTAGGCTTCTGCACAGGCGCAGAGCTTTTAGTCTTAGCAACATGATTCTTTTTATTTAAATCTGAAATAACTGTTGATCCCGAACTTAGATCGATTAAGCTTTGTGTATACGAGATTAGATCAAGTAATACACGTAGAGAAACCTTTGCTTATGAATAAAGTAACTAAGTGTTATGCGGAATTAACACTTAATCTAAAACACAAAGATGTTAAACAAACTTTCACTTGTATTAGAATGATCGAACTTGATTACAATGAAAGAGGTTTAACTTGTGAAAACTTATGATAACTGATGATTAACATTAACCTAAAAGATCTTCTTTTATAGATTAAGAAGTCTTGTACAATAAGCTACGAATCAACTATTCTAGGTAAAGATAATAATAGAAAATACAATGTCGAGCTTATCTTTACCATACACAAATAAAGAAACAAATAAACAAAAAGATTCGTATGAAGATATATTCCATCAGTGCTAATCTTCAAGGCTGTCAGCATTGACTTCTTCAAATGTCAACGCTTGGCTGTCAGCGTCCAATGTCATCTTATCAGCGCTTGAATTCTTCTTATCAGCGTCTAGTGAACTGACCCATAATTTATGCCCAACAATCCTCCCCTAAACTTGATATCTATTCCAATGATCAAGTTTCTGAATAAAAACTTAAGGCTTAGGAGGAATCTTACAAAAACTTCTTATGTTGGTGATAAACATATCTAATCAAGTCTTTGGCCACGTCACTAGTATAATCAATCTCCAAGGGTGTCTCCTTCATCTTCTCCAATACTTCTTTGGACAAGAAATAGTTAGCATCCACAAGTAGATACTCTGAAAACTTTGTAGAGCTCAAATGAAACACACCACAAGTAGAATAAAGCCTCCAATGAAGATTACTGAGGTCATCTTCAAGATCCTTCCATATGGCAGGATCTGCTTCCCTTGGACCACACAAAGTCAAAAATGTGTTCCATAGTCTTATTCCATTTGCTGAAGTAGGTGCTTCAGCTGTATACTTGGCCTCTATCAATCTCCATAGATGCACCAAGTCTTCTCTGTCTATGCTTGCAAAGATAGAAATAATTGAAGTGAAAGTGTGTACCTCCTTTCCAAACCTGCCAATCTTCCAAAATCCACACTCATCTTCATCAAAACTTATGATTGGATTTCTGTCATCTAGAGGTACTACATTAACCAAATATGAAGCTTCCAATGGAGAAAGCTTGAGATGCTTCCTTATGACAGTTTCAGTTGGATAATACACATCCATATCTTTGGGAAATTGGAGAGGATCTCCTTTCTTCACTGGTCTTTGAGCAATCCTCATCTCCTTTTGAATCTGCATTTCCTCAGCAAGCTCTTGTTTCCTTTCTTCTGAAAGAAACTGGTAGACATTATTTTCTTGCACATTCCTCCAAATAGGATGTGCCCTATACTCTAGCTCCTCAAAAGATAAAGCCAGCAACTTCTTGTATGTCCATCTAGGTTGATGGCATCTAAGCAACTTGTAATACAACTGCCTTCTATCTCTTTTAAGCCAAGTCTTGACCTCTTGTGCATTATACCTCAAAATCACCTTTATATCATCTTGTACCCTGAGAAGAACTTCCAACCCCCAAATTTGATCTGACAAACTCATCCCTGGGTTGTCCATTACCTTGTCTTCCCAAGCATGGTACATTCTGGTGATTTCTGGAAGGTCCCAATCAACCTGATTCTTCAAATCACTCAATCTTTCTTTTGCCAACTCATCCCCATATTCAAGTCTTTCTGGATCTTCAATAATTTGAACACTTGAATCTGAGCTATCTCCTTCTCTTTCATCATCACTCTCTTTCTCACTCTCAGAAGTGGCAACAAATGGTGATCTACCACTCCTCTTCAAATCTCTTTCCAAAAGTTGTGCAGCCAACTGTTCATCAAATGCAATTTGTGCTGCATCTTTCTTTGGAACGTCTTCTTCAACCAGAATTCCCTTACCCTTGTCTTTTGGATCAATAATAGGTAAGGTAGAAGAAGAAACCTGTGTGGACACATCTTTGATGATTGCTGATGACTGGAATACATCAACACCACCTGCAACTTTGTCAGCGTTCAAGTTACCTTTATCAGCGCCCCGATTACCTTTGTCAGCGCTGGATGTGTCAGCGTTCAAACCTGTATCAGCGCCCATTGTTGCTGTGAAAGATCCTTCCAAGTTCAATGGAGTTACCTTGGATGTATCAATAATTGGGTGCTTCTTCAAGTTGGTGAGTGCTTCAGCAACATTTAAAGATTCACTAAATTGTGAACTCTTCTCACTGGCTGTATGAATCAGCTCATCCTCTTCATCCTCCCCTTTGGAAGATTCCTCCATTCTACTCCGGCTACTAGGATTCTCCAAAACAGTTACCCGCTCCCTCAATACTTGGAGTTCACGGCCCTGATTATTGACAATTTGTACAAGGCTGACATTTTGCTTTTGCAAGCTAATGACAGCAGCCGTCAATTCATTCAATGTCATAGGTTCCAATCTGCCCTCAGCTAGAATGGGGATTTGACCTCCCAAAATAGAATCATGGGGCATGGATGAGGTCTGAATGATGTTGGGACTGTCTTGACCAGCATCTAAGCGTGTGTCAATAGCCCCAGCCTCATCCATGTCACCAGCCACACTTGTGGAGGTGGTTCTCTCTGCAACAAGGCTAGGACCACTAGAGGAGAACACTCCAGTAGTCCTTTGGCGTTTATTCAACCTAGATTGTAATGGGGTGGAAGATGAGGTAGATTGTGTGGGTGTTGGTTGGTTAAGGGGTGTTTGGGATTGTTCAGGGATGTCATCAGCGTTGGGATTGGCTGTGTCAGCGCCAACATTTTGAGTGTCAGCGTTGACATTGGGTTGGTCAACATCCATGTGGTCAGGTGAAGGTAATGGTTCAAGGATAGGCTCAAGTTGAGGTACAGGGTCTGGTTGTGGTTGAGCAGCCTGAATTACTTCAAGCATGGCTTGGGTGAGAGGTATAGATCTGTTTGTGGAGCTCATCTTGTCAAAAATGGTTTTCTTTTGCTTAGGGATCGCATAAAAAGTGTCATGATCCCTAGTACAATACTCTTGTAAATCAAACACCATTTGTAAAAATCTTGGGTAAGCCAAAGTCATTTTACTTCCCTTATTTTTACACATCCCTTCAAAAATCATTTTTGAAAAATTATACTTAAGCCCTCGTGACATACAAACCAAAGCACTTGCAATGGACCTGTTTATTTCATTAAAAGCAGTACATTTTGGACTTAAGCATTGAAGAAGGACATGTATCAAATATTTCCAATCCGAGGGAAATTCCTGCTTATGATATTTATTCAAAGTTTTACCAGCAGGAATAGGATAACCCAATTCCCTAAGACCTTGTTCTATTGTTGCAATGGCAAGAGTAGTCACACCATCAGCGTCATCAAGACGCAAAGCTTGGCGAACCAAGGCTTCAGTGACCACCCATGTTCTTCCATGAACAGTAGATGTTAATGTGGTCACTCCATTAGTTGTTGTGGAACTGACATTATTCCAAAACTGTCTAATGTGTGCGACAGGGACTAATGGTTCATGAGAAAGTGCATACCTTATTGAGGATGCATTTAAAAATGCCACCATTTGCGAATACTGAGGAAACAAATCATTATCAGCGGCCAAGTATGCTACCATATTATGTTGGCTTTTGAACTCCAATGTCAGATTGTTTGAGTTGAACTTTGGTGCCATGTTGAAAGCTGTTTAGGTTATGTGATATGGGAAAAATCTAGGAGAAAAATGTTAGACAAGAAAATATGAATACCCAGAATAAAAAGTTAGCCAAATTTATAGGAGAGATGCATGATTTGGATTGGTCAAAAATGAGGCAGTTATATTCAAAGAGTAATGATGAAAATATTGAATCAAATATAACTTATCTCATGCATTAATTAAAAGTAACAACTCCCCAAAATTACGGCCAAAGATTAGTCAAAAAGAACAACTGGGTAGGGCCCACTAGGTGTCAACGGTCAAAAATAGCCCATCAACGCCCAACGGCTATATTTTCTTGTCAGCGTTTGCCTAAAGCCTTGTCAGCGTCACGATTGGATGTAACAGCGTTTGGAGAAAAACTTGTCAGCGTCTAAAAAAAATAAAAATATTAAAAAGAAAAAGACCTTAACAAAGTAATTTATCCTAAGGGAAATATCTTGCAAGTTGATAATAATTACTGGGCGGCAAGCACTGTCCATTTATGCACACTTGCTTAAGCAAGATAGACACAAATGTCCTCAAGTGTCCCTTGCTAACCAAAATACTTACCAACAAAGTTATTTCATAAAATTCTTTGTAACTCCCAGGTAAACCCATAACAAAACTATTCCCAAGTCTCCCATCAGACCACAACCAATTCTAGGCCAAAAATGTCTTGGCAGCATGCATAGTTTGTCAACTTTGCATGCTACAGTGCCTCATGGTTTAGTAAAACTAACCCATACTCACCTGTGGACACAATCTAGAATTGTGATGAGAGTATTGTAAGAATACCCAAGAGTCCTAAAGGTTCCTTAAACCTCCCCTCAAACTATGATACATGAGTTTCTCAAAATATATATGAACATTAAAAATTTATGTCAAGATAGGAATATAAATATTCCAACCATCATCCATAAACAAAAACATGTCCAAATAGCTCTTCAAAGATCCATAAGCAACTCTGTATCCAATGGCATAAAGCTACCACCACCTATACATTTAGATTGAAAACCACAAAACTAACATTGTTGCTGACAGCGCCCCGACAACACTTATCAGCATTGAAGAAACTCTTGTCAGCGTTAGACAATAATATCTCTAACAACGGCAAAATAACACTTATCAGCGTTACATTTACCTTTGTCAGTGTTAGAAAAATAAAGTGGAAAAATCTAAATCATCACAAAGACCAATAACAATGCATTATCCTGTACATACTTTTACAAAAAGGTTCCAAAACACATATTAAGTGAGATTAACCATCCCAATATTTGTTACCAAATACTGAAATCTTCCAGTATCAAAAGGTTTAGTTAATAAATCAGCCACATTATCCTCTGTGGCTACCCTATCTGGTTGTATTAAACCTTTCTCAAAGCAATCTCTTATAAAATGATGTCTAATTTCTATGTGTTTGGTTTTAGAATGATGTACAGGATTTTTAATAATGCATAAAGTACTGTTATTGTCTACAAAAATCTTGGTATGCATGAAATTATACCCATAATCCAACAGCTGGTTCTGAATCCATAAGACTTGTCCACAACAAGCAGCTGCTGCAACATATTCTGCTTCAGTTGTAGAGTTTGCCACCACTGTTTGTTTCTTGCATTGCCAAGATATCAATCTACTCCCAAGAAATTGACATCCACCAGTTGTGGATTTCCTATCAAACTTGTCACCACCATAGTCACTGTCTGAATATGCAATAAGCTCCAATGGAGAATCTTTTGGGTACCATAAGCCAAGATCTGGATAACATCTTAGGTACCTAAAAATTCTTTTCACAGCAAAAAGGTGACATTCTTTGGGAGTCACTTGATGGCGTGCACAAGCACACACAGCAAACATGATGTCAGGTCTTGAGGCTGTAAGATACATCAATGAACCAATCATTGATCTATAGTGCCTAACATCCACATCTTTTCCAGCTCCAATTTTTCCCCAAGGGTTTTCCCTATCCATAGGAGTGGAAGCACTCTTTTCATGTGGAGAAAAACCATATTTCTTCAAGATTTCAGCTACATATTTGTCTTGGGAGATGAAGATACCATCTTCTTTCTGCTGAACTTGTAACCCTAGAAAGAAGTTCATCTCACCCATTGCACTCATCTTGAACTTATCTGTCATAAGCTTGGAAAAGTCTTCACTCATCTTTGGATTGGTGGATCCAAAAATGATATCATCAACATAGACCTGAACAAGTAAGACATCCTTACCTTTCTTCTTTGTGAACAATGTCTGATCTATGGTGCCTCTTTTAAAACCATTTTCCACCAAGTAGGTGGACAATGTACCATACCATGCTCTTGGGGCCTGATGAAGTCCATACATAGCTTTCTTCACTCTATAAACCTTGTCTGGATTCTCAGGATCTTCAAAACCAGGAGGTTGCATGACATATACCTCCTCAACAATTGTTCCATAGAGGAAAGCACTCTTCACATCCATTTGATAAACAGTGAAGTTCATACAAGAGGCATAAGCTAAGAAAATTCTGATAGCTTCAATTCTTGCAACAGGAGCAAAGACCTCTTCATAATCTATTCCTTCCTCTTGTGTATATCCCTGAGCTACCAAACGTGCCTTGTTTCTGACCACAATTCCTCTTTCATCTTTCTTGTTCCTTAGAACCCATCTTGTCCCAATTGGTCTCACATATCTAGGACAATCAACCAGCTCCCAAACATCCTGTATAGCAAATTGGTGAAGCTCATCCTGCATTGCTTCCACCCAACTAGGTTCTTTGAGAGCATCAAAAATCTTCTTGGGTTCTTCTTGTGACAGAAAACATGCAAACAAACATGTTTGTACAAGAGGGGTATCAACCTTCTTGTGGATATTAGCAATGAAGCTATCATGAGTCTGGTGAGATCTTCTAGTTTGAACAGGAGTCATGATATTCCCAATGATTTGAGTGGGAGGATGATTCTTCAAGGTAGATCTAGGAATTCCATTTTCAAGAATTCTGTTGTCTTCAATATCATCCTCCATGTTGCTAATATCTTCTTCAGACTCTCTTCCATCTTGAACCTCTTCATTTATGCTTGAAGGTTCACCTTGTTCAAAAGTGGAAGAAAAAAGATGTGCAAAGGTGTCATCAACGTCTGAACCTTGTTTGTCAGCGCTTGGGCTAACAACGCTTGAACTGTTGGTGTCAACGTCTGAGCCATCAACGTCTGAGTTGCTCTTGTCAGCGCTTGATTTGCCTTTGTCAGCGCCTGAAGATACATGCATGTTTGTATCTGGTGGTATTTGGAAACCACCATTATCTTTTCTAGCAGCAGCAGCAGCATAATACTCATCTGTCCATATAGGAAGTGTAACATATTCTTGTGTGGGAGATGACTCAACTGCTGGTGGTCCATCCTTCTTAGCAACCTGTATACCTGAAACATTACCAATTGTCTTCTCCAAAACACTTGAAGTTACCTTCACAATGTCTGGATTAGTAACAGGCATATAATTTAAAGCTCTAGATAAAGGTTCCAAGTCAAACAACCAATTTGGACCACTTTCAGGATCACTAGGTTTACTCTCTAAAAACCTAACATGGACTTTTTCAAGTATACGTTTTTCCTTTTTAATGTAAACCTTATATCCTTTGCTCTGCACTGAATAACCCATGAAATAGCCTTCATAACCTTTTGCATCAAATTTACCTAGGGCATCACTAGTTTCTAAAACAACTACATGACAACCAAAAGGCTTGAGAAAGCCAATATTTGGCTTCCTTCCCCAAAGTAACTCATAAGGTGTCTTATTATGTATTTTGTTGACCAATGCCCTATTTTGAACATAACAAGCTGTGTTAACAGCTTCAGCCCAAAAGGCTATAGGAAAGTAGGCATCAGCCAACATGGTTCTGGCTGCTTCAATTAGGGTTCTATTCTTCCTTTCAGCAACCCCATTTTGCTGTGGGGTTCTAGCTATGCTAAACTCCCTAGTAATCCCTTTCTTGGCACAAAAATCATCTAACAACTGATTTCTAAACTCACCCCCATTGTCACTTCTAAGAATTTTGACCTCATTACCATTCTTCTTCTCAATCTGGGTAATGAAATTAATCAAACTTTGGGCAGTTTCACTTTTCTTGGCTAAAAAGAAAGTCCATGTAAACCTAGAAAAATCATCAGTGATGACAAAACAATATGATTTACCCTTCAAACTTTCTATATTAGTTGGACCAAAGAGGTCCATATGCAATAAGTGAAGTGGTTTAGAACTAGAGTGCACCTGTTTAGATTTGAATGAGACCTTGTGCTGCTTGCCCTTAAGACATGCAACACAAGATTGGTCATTGTGGAAAGCCTTTTCAGGCAAACCATCAACTAAACCAAGCCTCACAAGTCTATTGATATTTTTAAAGTTTATGTGCCCTAATCTCCTGTGCCAAAGATTACTTTCATCTACTGAAGCCTTAGCATAAAAACATGACATCATTCTATTATTCATCTTAATTCCATTAAGATTCACATTATATATGTCTTTATGCCTTGGTGTTCTAAATTCTATGTATTTCTCCTCAGGGAGCTTGTAATCTTTGCTTAACACCAAGCACTCAGTATCTGTGAAAAGAACCTTATTTTTGTTATCACACACTTGTGATACACTAAACAAATTATAATCCAGTTCTTTTACCAGGAAGACATTCTCAAAACGTAGATTATTGGTAATAAGGGTTCCTTTTCCTGTGATGGTGCCATAGCCCCCTCCAAAGTATACCTTATCACCATCTTGAATAGGAGTGAAGTTTGTCAGATAGTCTTCCTTTCCTGTCATGTGCCTTGAGCATCCACTATCCCAATATCCATAATCATTGATCTTCTTCTGAATGCCCTGCACATAAAGAAAACACATTAGTTTTCTTTGGGAACCCAAGTCTCAGAAGACTTGGATTCATCTGGTTGTTCAACAAGAACAGACTTGGTTCTTATAACAACCCCATTTTCATCCCTTTTTGGATGAAATGCCCAGTTAACCCCAATTGGTCTTGACATGACTTTTGAAATATAATGAAACCTGTTGCATGTCATAGAAAGACCAGTAGAATTAGGATTTTGGTCTTGTTTTGGTCTCCATGTTAAGCTAGTAGAAGCTTTAGACCTATTTCCCTGTGGTTGCAAATACCTAGGTTTGGCAGTGTGTCTGTCAGCGCTGAGATTGTTCTTGTCAGCGCCCCGATTGCCTTTATCAGCGTTAAACCTAGGGTTTGCTACAGGAACCCATTGCCTATTGGACCAAGTGTTTGACTTTTGGAAAGGTCTTAGGCCTTGTGTGTTAGACCCTCTAGTAAAGAATGGGGCTAGTCTAACAACTTGTGAACTTTTGTTCACAAAGGTATTGGGTCTGACAGTGTTTGACCTATGTTGACTTTTGTCAGCGCTGAAATGGTTCCTATCAGCGTTAACATTGGAAGCGTTGACACATTTGTATGCCAAATGTGAAAAGCTACCACATGAGTAACAAGCTTTTCTAGACATAGTCTTAGGTCTAGAAGCAAAGAAGCCTGTTCCATGGTTACTAACTTGGCTTTTTGGTGACCTAGTATTCCTATACATCTCTGCATACTTAACACTAGGTTTTCTAACAGTTTGTGGGCCAAGGTCAACAGCTTTGCCAGTGGTTGGGTGTGTGATTTTAATAGGTGTAGGATCATGGCTCGTGATTGGTGTGGGCTCATTTGGACTTTCACACAACAACCCTCCCTTAACAAACAAAGTGTGGTTAGCTTTCTTCCACTCATCTAGGTCAGTCAGTTTTTGTTTGTATTCTTCAACTGGGGAAGTCACTCTAGGTGGAGGAATGAATTCCTTCTCTTGGAGTTCTGGCAAGCCAGTCCAAGATAAGTCCTTTGATTGGACACCATAGAAATCCCCAGCTGGTGGTGGAACACCAGTATAATCTTTCATCCCAATCCCACTCATGTCCTTAGAGTCTCTTTGTTTACTAACACACTCTCCTAGGGATTGTGTGGCCTTATCAAATCTCTGGATTTTAAGACTCACATTATCTTTATTTTTGTTAGCCTCATCTAACTGAGCTATCAAATCAAGATTAACCCTGTTTGTGATATCTTGAATATCTTTACTTTGATGTAACTCATGTTTTAAGATATTTATTTTATCCTTTAAATCAAACTCCATTTTCTTATACTCAGCTACTGTCTTTTCTGTTTGGGTGAGAGCAATTTGATAATTAGATACTTTGCATCTTTCAGCACTTGCCTCATCTAATAATTTTACTATCTCTTGATTTAGTTTTTCAGTATTTAAACGACAACCCTTAGAACAGAAAGCATCATCATATACCTCATTATCTGATGAAGAGGAGGAGTGTGCCATGAGAGCATATTCAACATGCTCTTCTTTAACTTCAGCAACCAAGGCTCTGTCCTCTTCCTCATCCTTAGCCAAAAAGTTCCAGCTCCAGTCCCATCCTCCAACACCATCAATTTGTTGAACAGCAACCATGGCCTTGGGATCTTGGCTCTTAACCATTTGGCTTGAAGGCTTACCAGCATCAGATCTTCTTGGAGATCTACATTCCCTCATAAAGTGCCCCATCCGATGACAATTGTAGCACTCAACTTTGGATTTGTCAAATCCAGCGACATCCTTAGCATCAAAGGTCATCTTCTTCTTGAACCTTTTATTAAACCTGTTTGCTCTTAAACTTACAAGAGCCATAGTCCACTTGATGTCCATCTCTTCCAATTGCTCATCACTTATCTGCTCAAGATCTTCATATGTAATCCTTGAATCACTGGGCAAAGAAGCAATGAATGCACACACAGTATCTAGATCTAAACCAGCAGGTTTAATTCTATCAGCGCCAAAGTTGTGAGTGTCAACGCTTGAGTATGAAGCATTGACAGGATATGATCCAGCGCTGACAGACTGTGATCCAGCGTTGACACATTGAGATCCAGTGACTGGATGTCCATAGGAGTTCATGGAATCAAATTGGCCTTCACTTTGTGAGAAGAAGGCCATGTTGCTACTGGAAGATTTATTATCACTCTCCAAAAGCCATTCATTCTCCAACAGTCTTAGTTTGTTGAAGATGTCATCAAACCTGGAGGTCTTGTGGGTGTTATTGACAAGAATGGATCTTGTCTCAATCTTCCATACATCACCAAGGCTTTTGAGAAAAGTAGCATTCAAGTCAGGGTCATCAATCTGTGTTCCCATGAAGGAAAGTTGACTTGTGATGTCAAGCAGTCTACTTCTCACACTGCTGAGATTTTCATTGGGTTGAGCCTTAAAGACAGCATACTCATGCATGAGTTGCTTCTTCTTTTCTTCTTTTGTGTCAGCATTGCCACCATGTGCTACTTCAAGAGCTTCCCAAAGCTCTTTTGCAGACTCAAAGCGTTTGTACTTGTGCTGATTCTCATGACCTAAGGCGTGTTTCATGATGTTCAAAATTTTCATGTCCACCCTTTTCTTGGCTATATCTTCAGCAGATACAGCTCTTCCATCTTCAGGCTTTTCCTTCTTATCAGCTTCAGGACAATTAGGAACAGCTATCCTTGTGGCAATAGCATTAGCAATCTTTTGAGCTTTGTTGAATGTGTTCCCATATTCAACAATCTCCCAAAGAGTGTAGTCATGGATGGCTATATATTGCTCAAAATTAGACTTCCAAAGCTCGAAGTTCCTGGCATCAAACATGGGAATTTTGATACTAGGGTTTGTGGTGTTGTTTTGTAGCAAAACTGGAGCAGGAGGTTGATCTGTGCCAGACATGATGTTTTTAGGGTTTTGAGAAGTTTAGGGTTTTTAGGGTTTTTGGTGTTTTAGGGTTCTTGCGTTACTTAAAGATCAAAAGTTTCTCAACAAGATCTGATACCACTTGTTTATCCCGAACTTAGATCGATTAAGCTTTGTGTATACGAGATTAGATCAAGTAATACATGTAGAGAAACCTTTGCTTATGAATAAAGTAACTAAGTGTTATGCGGAATTAACACTTAATCTAAAACACAAAGATGTTAAACAAACTTTCACTTGTATTAGAATGATCGAACTTGATTACAATGAAAGAGGTTTAACTTGTGAAAACTTATGATAACTGATGATTAACATTAACCTAAAAGATCTTCTTTTATAGATTAAGAAGTCTTGTACAATAAGCTACGAATCAACTATTCTAGGTAAAGATAATAATAGAAAATACAATGTCGAGCTTATCTTTACCATACGCAAATAAAGAAACAAATAAACAAAAAGATTCGTATGAAGATATATTCCATCAGTGCTAATCTTCAAGGCTGTCAGCGTTGACTTCTTCAAATGTCAACGCTTGGCTGTCAGCGTCCAATGTCATCTTATCAGCGCTTGAATTCTTCTTATCAGCGTCTAGTGAACTGACCCATAATTTATTCCCAACAATAACATCCCTAGGGTTTGATCCTATCTTTCTTGACTTGTGATCCTTTAGCCTTAGTAGACTCTTTTACTCCTGTAGAAGGCAAAGTGGGAACATTAGCAACAGATTTTAAAGGTGCCTTAGTTGATGGTGTCAATTACGGTTATGCTCCTGGGGTCTTATTGAATGGAGTTATAGCAATGGGTCGATTAGTGAGTTGTGTAGAACCTGGTTTTCCTATGTATTACAAATATGCTAAGCAATATTGAACTCGCTGAATATATGCATGAGCTGAATAATAGTAACTGCTTGAGAGATCTAACGCATACAAATCATCTAAAATATCCCTAACAAGATCCACGTGCTTAATTGCATTCATCATATAAACATCGTAAGTATCTGGATTTTGCTTATGGTGCGGGTTCTTATAGATCACCACTGAATTGGTTGATGGAGCACTAGAGGACGGTGCAGAGTTGGTAGCTAAGTTATTAACAACTTCTTGTCGGGTGAGAAGAAGTGTCGCCTTTAACTCGGCCAAGACCATGTTTTTGTCAATGAGCTGGATATTTAAGTCAGAGATTTCCTCACACTTTTGGTTCAATTGTTCAACATAAGATTGTTGCTGTGCCGCATTAAAAGCGAAGCGTTCTTCTAGTGAACCATAAAGAGTGGACATTCCCCGTCTTGCACGTTCCATCTCCCCTAGAATAGACGAAAGTCTAGTTTCTAAGTACTGGTTTTTAGACTCTGCAACCTCTAGTTCCAAATTTAGTGTTTCGTTCGATGATAAATCTCTCTTTAATCTCATAATCTCTTCCTCTAATGCCTTAACTATCTCAATCATCTTGTCACTCGTCTCAACACTGTTTTCACAACCATTTGTTACCAAAAGATCCTCATTTTGAGTTTGGTGTTTTAATTCTAAAGATATACAATGTTGTTCAAGTTGATTAAAACGTTTTGCAAGTAAAATGTAAGAATCTTGAAGCTTTAAAAATTCAGATTAGACTCGTGACAAGAATGATTATCTACGTCATTTACAGTCTCAGCAATATTTACAGAGAGATCATGCACATCATCACATATATTCACAGCATCACATTTATTCATAGCGGATGTAAGCTCATTAGAATAATTAACATTCACAGTAGTAAGCACATCATACGATATTACTTGGGACAAGAATCGGTCATATTCGGATAAAATATTTTCCTTTTCAATCAATTGTAGTTCGTAAGCGGTGTCCATTTCATAAAACACTTTTTGAACTTCTTTAATTTCAAAATCGAGATTTTCCGAAAGAGATGCAAAACTTCTTTTTAGATTTTTGACAAAAGGGTTGATCTCATTCTTAAACACCTCGTTCATGTGTTCGAAAGCCCATTCTCCGGCGTTTAGACCATTTGAAGTCGTACATTCCTGGATGACCTTGTCAAAACTAGCAAAGTATTGATTAATCTCTTGCAAGTTTATCCATACAGTGCTAACAGGTGGAAGATCCTTTGGAATTTCCTTAGGTCCTTCCATTTTGACAAGTGTAGGAAGTGTACTAGGGTTTTCTTCATTTAACATGTAGGTTGGTGTTGTGATGAGATCTTTATCAATATGGAAGCGAATTCTAAAGTCTTTTTTTGCAAACTCCTGATTCATTTTAAAATAATCACACTTAGGATATTTTGCAAAGTTGTATGACCGACTCTCATCAACTAGAGCCTTATTCTTGCGATCCTCGAAAATAACAATCGGATCTAAGACCAATCCTAATTTGGTTGCATCATAAAGTCTTGGATTATGGATAAAAGCTTGTCTTGCATACCGTGGGTTAGGGGGAAGGTCTGTTTGACGCGATAAGTTAAAATCTCTAAACGATGAGTCAAATAAGTGAACTAGTTGAGAGGCAGCGTATTGTCTTAAAAGCAAATAATCTAACCTTTTAATCCTATTAGCCGCATTAATTTCCATTTCATTCTTTTTATACTCGAGTAGTTCGAAATCCGTTTGAAGTTTGTGAAAATTAGTGACAATTAACTCTTTTTCTTTAAGTTCGTTGGAAAGATTTGCTCTTAAGGTTTCAATTTCTTGCAAATGACCCATTTGTTTGTTTCGAAAATGATCATATTCGGGATTTGTTAGAACATTGGACGAAGGAACTAATTCTAAAGTTTGAACTTTTTCATTGCACAAGGCAAGTTCAGCAGACAGATTCTTATTCATAGCTAGGGTTTCTAAGAGTGCAGTATTCATTTGGCTAAGTAACTTTGCAGGAACCAGGACCAAATCTTGTTGAGCAGGAATATGCGTATGCGAAATGACTCCCGGTTGTGATTCACTCAAAGTCTGGGGACTTGCATTGATATTACTATCATTGATTGTCTCCTCATTTGAAAGACTCACCACCGAAGACTCATTCAGATCAACACCCTCTTGCCCAACTTGATGTGGTTGAATATTAGTATCAGTGGTATTAGTAAGTACCTCAGATATTTGATCTGACCCCAAGCGAGAGATAGTTGCCATAAGAGCTGCCTGAGCAGATTGAAGATCATCACAGTCTGAATCGTAAGCATCCAGATCATCTGCTTGGTATGCTGCATTATGTGTAGTGAGAACTTCTTGTTCCGCAATCCCTGGATCAGCAAGAAATGCTAACTCCTCTTCATCAAGTTCCTGTCCTTGTGCTTGAGCATTCACCAAATAAATCTTCTCTGCAAACCATTGACCATCCCTTCTCCTCTTGTGTTTTGTGCAATCCCTAGGCATGTGACCTTCTTCCTTACAGTTGTAGCATGTGATCATTCTCAACTTACCTGTAGAATTAGCCCGTGGAGCAGTAACCATTGGAGCAGTGTTGACCATTGGAGCAGGATTGACCATGCGTGCATTGGTGGTTGATGTAGTGGGTCTCCCCTGATAAGGTTGAATAGGTTGATCCATTACTCTACCACCTTGAATTGTGGCTTGTTGTCGAGAATTAGATGAGTTCCTCAGCTGATTGTTAGTAGGAGCTGGTCCTCTAAATCCTCGTTTGCTCAATGTCCTTGTGAGGTAAGCAGACATAGTGAACACTTCAACTAGGTCAGTTCCTTGTTTGAATTCAGGAATGGGAACCTCATCATTATCACAATACATTGCTTGGTCTTGTTGAGCGGCATAAGCACTAGAAGGAGTACTTATGTGGTGAGAATAGCTTGGTGGTTATGCTGCATTTTCTTGATATGGAGAGTATGATGACTGAGCATAGGGTGCAATGCTTGCTGGTGAATATGGGTGAGGTTGTGGAGCACATTGTGATGCTTGTGATTCTCTCTGAGACAAAGGTGCATTAAACCGATATTGTTGCTGATGTGAGGTAGGTGGTTGAGGTAGAATCGAATATTGGGGGAAGCTTGGAGTCATGTACGGAGATGGATGATAAGCTTGGTGTCCCATGATATAAGGAGTGTTGTTATATGACAAGCTTGGTTAATTTGCCATCAAAGCTAAAGGTTCAGGGTACATACCTCGAGGCATACGGTGCATGATCACATGTTTCTCATGCTGTTGGAGAAAAGCATAGAGTTGATCCAAATTGGACTTATGCAAATCCCTAGTTAACTTAACATCAGTAATATACTCACCCCATTCAGCTTGAGGTAAATTATTCAAAAACTTGGTGTTAACCTGGAATGGAGCAATCACGAGATTGTACACATTCAAATCATTCATGAGAGTAGTGAATCTGAAGTAGTAGTCAAGAAGCGTTTCCCCGGGACTATATGTGAACCGATCAAACAAGTCATAAAACTGACATTCGCGTTCCTGTTTAGTAAGAGACGTACTTTGTAGCAAAACCTGTAGGCGTTCCCATAACTCCTTTGCGACCGTATATTTACTTACCATTCGATAGATGTCATGTGGAAGAGGTTGGAGAATGGTTTGAAGAGCCTTTTCATCTGCATCGGCAATAAGTTGTTGAGCTGGCGTAAGTTCTTCAAACTCCCGTGGTCGAGTCACATTGTTAACAACGATGGTACCATAATCAAGTGGACCATTTAGAATTGACTTGACCATAAGCCTCCTATATGTCGGTTTTCCCTTAATGTATGACATCATACGGACTTGCCATGCTTCAAAGACTTCTTTAATGAGCATTGGAGGGCGATTATCCGTTCCCGTTATGACGGAGATATCCGTAAGTGATGTCATTTGAGGAATTAATGAACTCGGATTCATTTTTATCACTTTAAAGAATCAAAGATTATCGGTTGATCGTGCAGTGAAGTAAGGTTGTGAGTTGTGTTGTGTTGTTGAAGTAAAACGTGTGTAAGATACCAAGATTAAATCCTTTAAAAATCATCGAAAAAACTAGTAAAATATCCCTTGGTTCGGAATAATTAAGTTGATTCAGAATAAAAAATACCTTTATACGAAAAAGACCTTGGTTCGGAATAATTACCTTGATTCGGAAAAATCTCTTGATTCGGAATAAGCTTGGTTCGGAATATCACTGATCCGGAATAAGTTTTTGATTCGGAAAAGCTTGATTCGGAATACCTTGGTTCGGAATATCACTGATCCAGAATAAGTTGTTGATTCAGAAAAGCTTGATTCAGAAAAGCTTGATTCGGAATACCTTGGTACGGAATACTTTGGTTCGGAAAAATCACTGATTCGGAATAACGTGCTTCGTTCGGAATAACTTGCTTCGTTCGGAATAAGCTTGGTTCGGAATATTAGCTTCGTTCGGAATATCAGCTTCGTTCGGAATATCAGCATCGTTCGGAATAAGGTGCTTATCCGGAATAATTTGTTATCTGGAATAATTTGCCTTGTTCGGAATATCAGTTGGTTCGGAATAAACTGGGAAAAAACAGTACTTTCCAATCCGACTGGTGATATTAAAAGAAACGAATCTAAACCCAGATTTTAACCAAAAAAACACGAAAAGTTTTGTGATTTCAACCAAAATAAGTAAAACCCAATACTTATCTACTAATCCCAACAACAAAATCACCAAAAACTTCAAGATTCAAGATAGATTTTCCAAAAAAACACTAACACAATCAAAAACTAAAAAACAACACAAATCATTACCTTAAATCACCCCATGGCTCTTGATACCAATTGTAGATTTGTGATAATCTTGTGAATCAATAAGGTGGGTTGATGTTTCTAGAGAGAGAAACTAGAGAGAGAAAGTGAGAGAAAATGTGTATATTGAATGAAAACCAAATAAAACAACCAACCCCCTTTCCTTAGGTGGAAAGGGGTTTATATACCCAAGTCACTAATGGACTTGGGCCTCCAACCCATGACAAGCCCATGGGTCAGGTTTACTAATAAGTAACTTGACATTCAACTACGAGCTATATAACATTTAATAATATCGTGGAGTGACCGATACTTCTAATATACGTTAAAAACATATTTCCAACAAGCAATTTCACACTCCTCAAGTTTAGTGTTGAGCTCAGTCATATCTCTACCCTGTTTAGCTATTTCCCTTTTTAAAAGAATAATAGAGTCTTTAAAAGCACTTTCTTGTTCCTTATAACACTCTATTTGTTCTTCTAAATCTTTAAATCCATTTTGATAAGAAATTAAATCATGGGTAGACCTATCATAATTTAACTTAATACTATCATTATAGGTTTCAAGTTCCTTATATGTTTTTAGACATTCAGCAGTACAATTTTTTTACGAATTACCTCATTGTCTGAAAATGCCATTAGTGCCATGTTGGTGATAGTTTCCTCATCTTTCATAAAGCTCCAGTCTACTCCAAATCTATCAACAACTATCAGTACTTTGGCGGAAGGCTCTTCAACGGTTACTTGATTCTTTGGACTTCTACATTCCTTAGCAAAATGTTCATTCTTGTAACAATTATAGCATTCCACCTTTGACTTATCAAAGCTAGTCTTGTCACCAGCATGGAGTATGATCTTCTTTCTAGTTCTTCTTAATAACCTTCTTGCCCTCATGCGGAGAAAAGTAAGTAGGTTCTTTATCTCTAGTTCTTTTATATCATCATCACTTAACTGTTGCAAATCATCAAAAAAAATATGTGCTACATTTTCATTGGTGGACAAAAATGGATAAATAGTTCCATCACTTAATCCAGCATCACTAGTAGTTAAATGTAGGTTTGCTATTTTACTAGATCTGGTGGTCTAGGTAGGTGGTGGAAATAGATGGCAGCCATGGATGGTTTTAGAGAGAGAAAGTGGGTTGTGTGAAAATATAAATTGTATTAAAATGAAAATAACACAAGCAACAATCCCTCCTTGGAAGCCTAGGAGGGGTATTTATAGTCACACACGGATAAACTATACAAAGTTGCCTAATCTAGTCCCTGCGTGTGTGACTATGATAACAAATGGGAATTCTTAAATGTCGTCACATAAAGTTGATTTCCAACAATCTTCCCCCATGGGACGACGTGTAGAATTCCTTACAATAATTTTTCCTAACAAGTACATAATGATTAAGAACAAAAGCTTTCATGAAGCGTCCAATGCTGATGAAGTCTTCTAAGGCCTTTGACTTCAAGTCTTCACTTCATAGTGACTCATCTTCGTAGTAACTTGTGGTATAAATACTGTAACGGCACGAGCTAAGTAATCCATATACTTCTGGTTAAGGAGAAGCTTCTGAATTAACTTCCCCCTAATTCATGCCACATCTTCTTGATGTAGAAGCTTTTAAATAGCTTCCCCCTAAACCGACAATCCTCGTAAGCAACTTCAAAGCTTTCAATAAAGCTTAGAATGATTAAGCACACATCAGAATTTGAAAAGCAAACCCCATCATATAACATGATAATGTTGCTATGAGGGATTGAAGGTAAGGGGCACACCAAGTAGATCAACAACGTCTCTTCTCACGCTTGAATAATTCTTCTGAATTTTTCTTCCCCCTGAGAGTTCAAGTTATGCATACTAGATGTTGGAAATACGTTTTACGTATTTATGAAGGATCGGTCGCTCCAACGATAATTATGTAATGGGCTCGTGGTCCACTTAGTAATGTATAGTCCATATAGCCCACATGTAGGGTGGGCTATATATATACCCCTCCTAGCATGTTAGGAGGGGTTGGTGGTGTTCATTCATTCAACAACTTTTCATTTAATCTAATCACTTTCTCTCTCTACTTTTCTTTTCTCTCCTTTCTCTCTCTATACTTCATCTTCCTCCTTCCCCATTTCCACCATTAATCAATAGATCCAATCCATCATTTAACAAATCCTTAGATTGCGTAGACCTTCAATTGGTATCAAGAGCCATGGTTGAATCTTAGGATTTGCATTTTTTTATCTTTTGATTTGGTGGTAAAAATCCTTTCTTTTCTAATTTTTTATCAATTTTTTCATCATTCGATAAACTTTTTATCAATTTTTATAAATCTTATCAATTTTTTAATAAAGTTATCCATTTTTCTATCAATTTTTATTTTTTTATCAGTTTTATTTTTACGTGTTTTTTTTATAATCAGTTTTTTTTTATTATCAGTTTTATCAATTTTTAAAATCATCTATTTTTATTAATTTTTTTTTTTTTTTTTTGTTTTTTTTTGTCCATCTATTTTTGTCCATCAATTTTTGTCCAAAACGGTCCAACTGTCAAAAATCTTCATATCAGTCCAGTCAACTTCTGTTCACGTTCAAGATCGTGATTAACAGATCTTTCTGTATCAAACTTTCTATTTTCTGTTTCTTGTTATTCCGTATAGACTTTCCGTATAGTTTTCCGAATAGACAAAGTTTTCCGCATAGAAAGGTCTTTCCGCATAGAAAAACTTTCCGAATAGAAAAACATTCCGAATAGAAAAACTTTCCGAATAGAAAAACTTTCCGAATAGAAAAACTTTCCGAATAGAAAAACTTTCCGAATAGAAAAACTTTCCGAATAGAAAAACTTTCCGAATAGAAAAACTTTCCGAATAGAAAAACTTTCCGTATAGAAAAACTTTCCGAATAGAAAAACTTTCCGAATAGAAAAACTTTCCGAATAGAAAAACTTTCCGAATAGAAAAATTTTCAGAATAGAAAAACTTTCCGAATAGAATACTTTCCGAATAGCAATCTTTCCGAATAGATTTTCAGAATAGACTCCCCAGACTCGACTCTCTCACCCTCTCGACAAAGACACCACACGAACCCAAACACCTCTCGACTGACACCAATAGATTCACACATCCTCGACACCCCTCACTCTCTCCCTCGAACCGACTCAAACAAAAACACAACCTCGACTCGATTCTCGACTGACCTCAAACAGATTACACCAAACCAACATAGACTCAAACCAATCACCTAAACACTAGACCTCGCCCTCGAAATCTCCCTCGACTATCACACCCACCACAAACCAACTCTTTCCCCTCACGACACTAAAACCCACAACTCACACCCTCAGCACCCATCTCACACAGACCCCAAACTCACCACGACTACACCAAACTCACCACGACGTCACCTCTCGTCTTCCTCACTCTCAACCGACATCAGACCCTCACCCACACCATCGTTAAACAACATCTCATCTAACTCAGACTCAACCTTTTTCACTCAATTTCAGACCAAACCAAAAGACTCGAAACAAAGACACCTCTTACGATCTCCGTCTCACCAAACATCCTCGATCAAGACTCTTGACCCTCACACTAGAAAGACGCTACAGAAGAGAGAGACAACAAATCAAAACTGACATACAATTATACCTACCTGAGACCAAATTTAACTGATCTTGAAGAATCGAACTTCAGTGAACATACGGTGAGGAAGATTGTGATTGAGTGGATTTGGGTGAATCGGTGGAGATAAAGAAAATAGAGGCTGCGTCTGATGGAACGTCAAATACAAACCCGATTGTGATTGTGATATGAAGAAGATTGATTGATTTATGTTCTTTCATTGTTCATCTTAGTTAAGAGACTAGGAAATCTGGGATTTTGCTATGTTATGGGGGGCGGAGAAAAAGCAGATGGAGATTAGTTTTGTAGATTTGTTTAGTGTGATTGTGTTTTGAAATATGGGAGACGGAGTTTACTAGGTAAAGCATTGATGGTTGTGATAAAAAAGTCAGCTTTGGGAAATTAAATAAGACGGAGGTTACGAGAAGTTGTGGCTGCATTCTATTATTATCCCAAGTTGAGTGAGATAGTGGGAAATTAAATATAGGGCGGAGGTTACGAAGTTGATTGAGTGGACACGTCTTATATTTCCTAGCCACATATTTTTTGGGGACACGTTTTTCTGGGGACTCCATATATTACTTTCGTTCCATTTTTTTTATTTTATTTTCTTATTTTAATTTTTTTTTAAGTTTTGGTTACATTTTCTTTTTCAAGTATACTCAAGTCCAACTTTTTACTTTTTATTTTTTATTTTTAGTTAAAATTAAATTTTTGTATTTTGCCACTTTTATATCTCTAGTTTAGTATATTTTGTTTATTAATTTTTGGTAAGTCGTGTTGAGACGGGTATTGTAAAAAAGTTAACGTGGAAAAATATTTGTTGGATTTAACGTTTATTGTGGCCGGATTTAAAGTCAAAAGTGACGAGTCAAAGTGCCGGGATTTATTTTTAGTGGCTACGGATTTTTCATCAATCAGTAACGTAATTGTTCATCGATTTTCAATGGATTTCTTGAATTCGACATCCAACACGGGAGAATTGCATCAAGTGCAAGCCAACGCTAGAGAAAGTGGTATAACTTCATTTCAAATGCTTCAGTATCACCTAGTTACTCTTTCACGGATTCAAGGAGGGAGCGAATTCGTGACAATCTTTGGTCAAGATCGTCACATATTCATGGAATCGATGTTCACCATCTTGACACAACTAGCAGAGCAAATCCACAATAAAGACTTTAATCACTCTGCATCGGCACTTGCATATAAGGCTCTTGTGACACAACTCACGCCTTTCCTCCGATTCAATATCATCCAACCTGAAAGTTCAGTGATTTGCCAATCATTTCTTCGAGATACACATACCGAGCTTCGAGTTTTCCGTGATACGATTTTGAAACTCATGTCATCGGTCTCGTCTTCGATTTATGAAAGATCTCGACTTCAGCAAGGGTATGATAATGGAGTGCAAGACTCTTCGATGCAAGAGGAAATTGGTCATACGATTGACAACTTGGAGCCTCACGATGGCAAGAGCAAGAAATCAGGAGGACAACATGATACCAGTGGCACGTCAGGGAATGTTCACGAGATTTCTCTTGATGACACCTTACCCATTTATGACGAAGAGCCGGCAAACATGGTACAATGTAATGTTGTTTATGATGTATATGCTGATGACATGTCGCATATTGAGCATTCCGAACTTAATTATGACAAACATAGGATGCAGAAGAGTGATAGCAATACCACTTCTGATTCATCCGATGTGAGTCATAATGGGGGAGAAAGTGTTCAAAATGCTAAACATAATTGTATTATAACTGCTTCATTGACTGCTTCTGATTCCAAGATTAGAGAGCTCGAAACGATTGTAGCTCAACAATCAAAAGATCTTGAGGATGCCAAACTTGAATTTTCTAAGAAAACGGTCAAATTTGAAACATACTTTGAAAAACTTGAAAAATCAAACGTTGTTCTTGAAAGAAAATTGGATCAAACTGTTTTAGATTCTAAAGCTGAAAAGGATAATTTTTTGAAACAAATTCAACTGCTTGAATCTAAGTTGGCATCCCAAGATAACTTGCTCAAAGAGAATGAGACTTTAAAGGCCCAAGTACAGGAAAAGGTTTTTGCTATAGCTGCGTTGAAAAATGAGTTAAGGAAAACTAGAGGATCTAGTGTGGACACTAAGCTTGAAAAACCATCAATCTTGGGGAAACCGCCTACAAATCAGTTCGTCAGACAACCGACTGTCAGACAACCTACTGCATTTAGATCCGAGCGACCACAATCCTCGAGACCGCGGTTTGCCTCCCAAGTTGATTTGGTTCATCTTTCTAGACCAGTCACTCCAGCAACTAGGCCCTATGTGATCACTCCAGCTTTAGCAAGACCAAATCATATGATTGCCTCTAGTTTCCCTAAAAATACCAAGACCACGTCTAGAACTAGTTTAAATGACGTTTGCCATAAATCTGGTTTTAGGGAAGCTAAGCAAAAGACACATGTAAGAGATAGCAATTTCAAACCTAGTCAGATGCCTTCTAGATTACCCAACACTGCTAACCGTAGCATGCCATCTTCTAGGAGCATCGATCAATCATCTAGGAATTATTCAGACATGAAATATGCTACTTGTAAAACATGTAGAAAATGTGTCTTTACGGCAAATCATGATGCTTGTGTCAAGAAATTACTTGATGAGGTGAACTCCCGTGCTAGACTTAAATCCCAGTGGGTCGCTAAAATCAAACCCATTGGTAAAATGTAGCGCCCCACTGGTAGAACTTTTACTCTTGTAGGAAACGAGTGCCCTTTAACTAGGATAGTCTCTGATTCTACGAAGACTACTAGGGAGAAAATTGCAAAGGATGATACATCACTTAAGCCTGAACTTAAGATTTTCTATAAAAGGAAATGTTTGCCAACTAAGACAAGTGAATCATCCCCTCAGGCCACCTCTGACACAAGTAAAGCCAACTGTGAACCCCCACGTGCTTCAAAAATAGATATCTCTAACCCATGCAAAAGTATACAAACTTCTAATGAGAATGCAGGTACCAAAGTTGATGTTCCAAAAGAACGAAGCGGTCCAATCGTTGTATACCGTTCAACTAAGGACACTCTTAGAGTTTGGTTGCTGAAGAAGCAGATATCAGAGAAACAAATGTCTCAGGGGATTCATGGTTAAGCATGCAAACAAGGACTTACAGTCACATAACAGACTGTAACTCGATCATCAAAGAAAGGAAAGTTTATCGCCGATGATAAACTTATCCTAAAAACGAGAAATTCATTTTTCTCGGGCATGAGCTTATATCAAAAACATTCCAAGTTTTTAAGCTCATGCATTAAGGCTTATAGATAAATGACAGTCTGTAACCCGTTCTTCAAAGGCAGGAAAGTTTATCGCCGATGATAAACTTATCCTTACAACGAGAAATTAATTTTTCTCGGGCATGAGCTAATATTAAAAACATTCGAAGTTTTTAAGCTCATGCACAATGACTTACAGTTAAATGTCAGACTGTAACTCGAACTTCAAATAAAGGAAAGTTTATCATTAATGATAAACTTATCTTCATAACGAGAAATTCAATTTTCTCGGTCATGAGCTTGTATTAAAACATTCGAAGTTTTAAGCTCAGAAAGGAAAGTGTATCTTTTAAATAAGAGAACTTTTCCTCATAACGAGAAATTAACCTTTCTCGGTCATGAGCTTTCCGTTAAAACAGTCAAAGTTTTCAAGCTCATGAAAACGACTTCTAAGTAAATGTCAGCTTAGGACTCGTCCTTCAGATAAAAGGAAAGTTTATCGCCGATGGTAACTTATCCTTAACAACGGGAAGTTTACAACTTCTCAGGCTTGAGCTCGCCCTTAAGATATTCAACATCTTAAGCTCAAGTAATTGGTTTTCAAAACTTTGAACACAATTTTTCGAGAATTTCTCAAAAGGTTTTTCTAAATCTTACAAAATTGTGTGTTCAAAAATGTTTTGATAAAAAGAGCATGTCTTCTGGAATCGATAATATTTACGAACCTAGAAATGTCATTCAATAATGACACGGGGTTGTAAATAAAGTTCGAGCAGAAGTTCAAACTTTTAAAAACATGCTCAAAATGGTTTGCTATTATTTCAGATAGCAACCCGCTTTTCATAATCAAGTCAAGCATTTCACCGGAAAGCTTTGACTCAACAACGGGAATTAATTTTCTCGGGGACGTGACGAGGTGACCAACATTCGTGAACAATAACCATGTGCTTCTTTCATATGCTGTTCTCCATTATTCAGGTCCAACCTCGTAAATTGCTAATCTTCTGAATACATTATCATATATGATCTTTGCACGTGATAAATACCTTACACTTGTGTTTAAAAGGTATTTAATTTACGTTTCAAGTACACCCTCATTAATTTGAGGGGGAGCTTGTTAAAATCACGAAGATAATTGGATTTGCATTTTTCTTCCCAAATTTTTTCTTAAAATGCTATTAAATCAATTGATATTAAAAACATCGATTGGGTTAATATTTTTAATATGGGGGAGAAAATGTGATTTAATATGGGATATGATCAATCACAAATGGTTTGACTTAAAGTGTTAGCTCATCCCGACATGTGCGAAATGTTTTCGAATATCGTAGCATATGTTAAGGGGGAGCAAAATGGATTTGCACTTCAAAATGGATTTCATGGTGACATACACTTACCCAAAACATCTCTATTCACGACGGTGAAGATTGTGGTGACATAAGGATGGTAGGATAGGTTAAAGTCCAATGATTTCTCTAGAACCAGAGGAATCTTCCCAAGGATATTCCATAGCTAGAAATAGTAGTCCTTAGGAAAGATGGAGAAAGATTGTGAACGTAGCTGAATGCCGACCAAGTACTTAAGTTAGCACTGGAACAATCACAACAAGGTGCTAGTGATGACGTATTGGTAAGCATTGAAGGGGTTGAAGAATGAAAAAGAATTGTAAAGATAAAGGGTGTAAAGAAAGAAGCCCTCCTTACAACTTAGGCAGAAACCGGGTCAATTCATATGCTATTGAGATCATTTTTAATGATTCTTGATATTGAAGAAAGACATCATGGACCCAGTGATGCAAGGCACAACCTATCCCAGCTAACTCAGATATCTCTCAAAAGATATTTGTTTTAATCACACGGAGATAACACATTATCTATTGATTTATTCACTCCGAATAAATTGGTATTGAAAAGGTGGCACTCCTCTCCAGCCTCCGATCACTAAAATCCAAAATGCACGATCGAGTCTAGAGCCATTTGAGATCATCAAATATCTCATTAGGACACACTTTCATATTTACTTGCTTCTTCACACACTGTGAAAAGTAAGAAAGATCTTAAGAGTCCTACGCAAAATCTTCATGATCTTGCCTGAACATCCGAGTAATACGAAAGTATTTACAATGAAGATGGAAATCCTTCTTGAGCGAATATCAAAAAGCTCATGGTAGGTGACTTGTGCGATTCTTTATGAATCAAACTTGTGATAACTGGAAAGCAACAGTGGTTTAATTCTTAAATGAATTTAAACACGTTCCAGGCCTCTACGCAATATCTTAGTGATCTTGCCAGAACATTCAGAGTAATACTATTAAGTATTTACTGTGACGAATGGAAATCCTTCTAGTGTTAACATCAAACAGCACTTGGTAGGTAACTTGTAAGATTTTATATGAATCAAGCTAGTGACAACTGGAAAGCAACGATGGTGCGGTTCTTAATTGAACTTCACTTGTTCCAGGAACATGAATTGACGGCTTCAAATCATGCGGATAATATTATCCAAATGATCCACTCTTTACGTTCACAGTCAGCTTTGGACGGTCGAGTAAAGAGAACGGGTTTACCCGCGAAATCTTGTCAAGGAGGTTCTTTATTGAAACTACCTGTCACAAGTACGATATTTAATATCGTCCAACGGTCTTCACCGACTGGAGGTAAAATGCTACCGAATTAGAATGAAATGTTCAAGGCCATTTCATCCGTGTATATGGTTTGTTGCTAACTGTCTTATGCAGCGTAACAAGAAGGTGGCATTGTGGTGTATAATCCAGAAGAAGTCGTCACCACATGCTTGTACTACATACAATTAGTACTTCAACAAATTCAAGAAAGCCTGAAGGTCAAGTCTTCCGTTGTATCAATCTCTGAAGCTTTCAAGAATTTAAAGGTATAAGTATGTGGAACATGAAGTCACGAAGAGGCAAATTTCACAAGTGATGAATGCACAAGGTCAAGGCAAGGAAACATGCTCAAGACTAAAGTCAAAGATCATATCAAGCATATTCACAAGAACAAGATCGAAGACTCAAGCATAGATGCTAGGTTTAAGATTTTGTAAAATGGTGTGACCTCCCTTAGGGGGAGATTGTTGGAAATATGTTTTCCCAAAGGAAGTCTCGGTCACATCATTATTAGCATAGATCACGAGCTATAGAATATTTAGAACTTTGTAACTTGGAGCGACCTCCCTTAGGGGGAGATTGTTGGAAATACGTTTTACGTATTTATGAAGGATCGGTCGCTCCAACGATAATTATGTAATGGGCTCGTGGTCCACTTAGTAATGTATAGTCCATATAGCCCACATGTAGGGTGGGCTATATATATACCCCTCCTAGCATGTTAGGAGGGGTTGGTGGTGTTCATTCATTCAACAACTTTTCATTTAATCTAATCACTTTCTCTCTCTACTTTTCTTTTCTCTCCTTTCTCTCTCTATACTTCATCTTCCTCCTTCCCCATTTCCACCATTAATCAATAGATCCAATCCATCATTTAACAAATCCTTAGATTGCGTAGACCTTCACTAGAAAGAATCAAGACATTTCTTCCCCCACATAGTTGAAGAAAATAAACCAATCCCAAGTATGAAGCTCAAATACTGAAGTGGTCACTTTATCCCATTCATGAAGTTGACATCATAACACCAGAGTCAATTAAGTCCCGGAAATGCACATATCTTCTTCCGGAGATGCACCAGAGTCAATTAAGTCCCGGAAGTGCATATCTCTCCATATAGGATAATGATGATGAATAATTGCAACATCAAATCAATTGAACATCGAATCAGTAGTGTACCGTTTAGAGATTGATAACGCCACGAGTTAAAACACTGATTTTCTCTACGGCTATGACAAATGTCATCCCGGAATGTATTCAAATAAAAAGAAGATATGAAGTACATCACGTGTACTCGTTGTGCGTTTAATGTGTCTTCTTCTTCCCCTTGATGGTTTCGAGACTCGGAACCAGCAATAAATCGTACGCACATATACCTGAAATCTCGTGAGAATAATAAATAAGATGATCTATATATTTTGTGAGAATCAGTTGTTGATCGAAAATCTCTACTCATAAACTATCCATGGCCATCTTTACCAACCCACTTGAAAGCAATTTGAAGTGACCACTGATAGAATGAACCAGATACATCAAACATGAAGCTGAATAAAAATCCCTCGATCTTGTGACTTAAGCTTGCACAATTGTTGAATGAGGAACGGTGGAGAAATCTCTAAGTACCCAATGCATCACTGAAGAAGTCTATAAGCACAACACCTCTTGAAATTATCCACATCGACTAAGCGCGTGACACTAAGTACAACAATGTAACCCCTTTAAGTGATAGTTATCCGAGTCATCAACCAACCACCCGGAAACCAGATAAACAAGTCTTCATTCTAAGATTAAGCCCGAGCAAGTTATCTTTGAAAGATAAAATAAGTTCACGCCTTCGGAAAATCCGTCTCCAACTTCACATAATTTATACCCGATCAAACGAGTCCGTAGCCACTAAAAATATCGCCAAATTTCTTTGGTCTCGTCAAAATAAATTCTCGTCACTTGATCTTGTCATTTTGTCAATTTTCAAAACCGTTAATCAAAATAATATCATTTATCAAACAAAAGGATAAACAATATTTTGATATTTTGAAAAGTCTGTAATACCAACACCATGACTTACGATTTTCATTTACTAACTCACGGCCCATCTCGAGTATGAATGGATTACTAACTCACGGCCCATGTATGGATATATACTCGGTCCAATTAAACACAACTAGCACCCGATCAAAATATATTCTAAACCTAAAGATTAGGCATAAAACACAACTAACCCTATGACTTTCATAAAACACGCAGTCACCAAACACCTTAACCCTAATTCATATTCATCCGCTGCTATCACTCTCTTTACTCTCCCCATCTCAAAAATCATCACACCAAAATCTGCTTCATCTTCTTTACCCAAATCAGTCACCATACACAAGATGATAACCTCCATCTCAGTCACCTAAACATCTCCGCCCCTTCACTCTTCTCAATTAACAACAGAAATGAATCATAATCCAAACAAACAAATCTAATTATCCCTTTACCATGCATCGAATCAGAACACCATATGATCAACCATCATGAATCTCGTTCATATATCCACCATCCCATTAAAAAGCAAATATAATCCATGTCTAATCACTCTAAACAAGAGACCAGAAGGATTCATCTTCTAGATCCATTAGATGGATCTCGGGTAGGTATAAATGGTTGATTGCATGTTAATTTATCCTTTAAAATCGAAATAAAGATTGGATTATAACAGATTTGTTATAGATCTTATCTCTTTATTCGAATATTAATCTTGGATTTAATCCAACAAGAGATCAATGATGATAATAGGTTCGTGATACATAGATCAATTAAGATCTTGGCATGCATGTTGGTTTTCAATAAACGAAACTAAGACATGATTATAACATAATTGTTATAAATCAGTCTTTATGTTTCGAACAACAAATTGGAATAAATCCCTACATATTTATATTTGCATGTTTTCTGTCATCGAATCAAAGTAAGACAATAACATATTTGTTATTTGTTTTTTCTTTTACATTCGAATATCAAAAAGATGTAATACATCTTCATGATCAGTGATGATATTTTGACTTGTGGTAGATCTGTGAAGATCGAGGCTTGCTTGTTGCTACACGAATGGATATCTGAGATCTTTTTATGTTAAAATTAAGTTTTGATGTTCGAGTCTAGATGGGATTAGGAGACGAAGGAAATTAGGATTAGATGATGGTGTTGTGGAGTCATAAGGGTGGAATTATTTGTTTCATTCGGAATAAGCTCATCCGGAATAAGCTCATCCGGAATAAGCTCATCCGGAATAAGCTTCATCCGGAATAAGCTCATCCGAAATAAGCTTCATCCGGAATAAGCTTCATCCGGAATAAGCTTCATCCGGAATAAGCTTCATCCGGAATAAGCTTCATCCGGAATAAGCTTCATCCGGAATAAGCTTCATCCGGAATAAGCTTCATCCGGAATAAGCTTCATCCGGAATAAGCTTCATCCGGAATAAGCTTCATCCAGAATAAAAAATGGTTGGTATTGGTGTTTTCTGAAATCTTATCCATCTGAAAGTATCCATCTGAAATTTTATCCATAGTACTTTTCCTTTTTTTTAGGATCTTGGTTTTGTGGATCTAGTTTTTGCAGATCTGGGTTTTTCTGGATCTGAGTAATCTTTATCTTCATCAAATTACCAGGAAAAAACATGTAAACAAGATCTTAAAGAAATCAAGATCTTGAAAACACAAATCTCGTAAACTGTGGATACCAGATCTAAAAAAAATAAAATAATGGCTAGTTTGACTTTTGACCAGAGCTGTAGATACCAGATATCGAAAACTGTGGATACCATTGGGACAACAAATGATATGACCAGATTGTGACAAGCAAAACTATGACAAAACCAGATCGGACCAAAAAAATTGATCTAACGAGACAACAAATAATTTTTAACCACCAAATCACACAATAAAAAACACGACGATCCAAGGAATTGAACCGAGGCTCTGATGCCAAATGTAGGTCTACGTAAACCTTGGCCTATTCTACATGATGGATTGGGTTGATTAGGTGGATTGATTGATGAAATAATATAAAAGAGGGATGAAGGAGATGAGGGTGTAGAGAGAGAAAGGAGAGAAAAAAGAGGAAGAGAGAGAAAGTGAAAATATGATTAATGATAAAATGTAACCACCAACCCCTACTAACATGCTAGGAGGGGTATATATAGCCCACCCTACATGTGGGCTATATGGACTATATGATAAATAACTAGATCACGAGCCCAATACATTAATATATCGTTGGAGTGACCGATCCTTCATAAATACGTAAAACGTATTTCCAAAATTAATTCATCAGATCTGATAATGCACTATCAGTATTAAGAGACACACTACCAGCATTAAGAGAAACTTTAGAGTTTTCTTTATTGGCATGACCTGAACTTGATTTGAATGCCAATTTAATATCACTGGAGACTAATCTAATATTTTTCTTGAGTTTATGCTCAACCACTTTAAAGTGATTGTACAAATTATCAATATTGACTTAATCAATATCCTCTTTGTTTTCCTAAATAGATACCTTTGTAGCCATTTCAGCAGGCATACTTGAATAATGAGTTTTCTCACAATACCTTGAAGTCTATTGTAAATAGAGTCAAGAGATTCTGATCCCTCAACATTAAAGTTTTTAAACATTAATTTTAACAATGCTTTCTTGGTCTTCTTTATAGAGTCATTCCCACAAAACCTCACAAATAGATTTAGCATCTTCATATTGCTGAAAGGCGAGTATATGCTCATTTGGTATTGCTAACATAACAATACTTCTAGCTTTCATATCATTAGACCTCTTCTTATTTTCTGCGGGCAATATTTCAGGTGCTTTCCCATCAACCAACACAGGCTTGGTGTGAGTATCTCCATGGACTAATACATCTCACTAATCCCAATTGTACATCTGCACAAATTGAGTAAATCTGAATTTCCATTCCTCAAACTCTCTTGTTTGGAGACTCAAACCTTATTCATATTGTTAGGTAGTGGAGTTTCTAAATCCATCTCTTCAGTAAAGGAATTTCTTGAATAACTATCAAGATCAAAGTTTCTCAACAAGCTCTAATACCACTTGTTGATCCCTTAGATCTTGTTAGTCTTATCTTGAAGACTTAGCCTACATAGGATAAATCCTATATAGACTTAGTAGAAAACTTTTAATGATATCAAATAGTATGCAAAATCTACTCTTTGATATTATGAAGATTATGTGTATATGATATTTGACAAGAGATGTAAACTGAATACTTTAATATTAATAATACTAATACTCTTAACATAGATTACTAGGGTTACAACCTTGAAATAAGAATACAATGCAGAGAGCTAATAAAATCGTATATCAAACCTAGACCTAGGACCTCCTTTTATAGTGTAAGGAGTCCTTTACAAGACAAAGATATGAACAAATAAATTTAAACTATTAGAAGATATGACTGAATATCTTCTATCTTTAAGGAACACATCTTTTATCTTTATCCTCAACTTAGCACCAATATCCTTACCAGCACTAAAGTTTAACCACATTCATCAAGTATTAATGTAACAAGTACTAAGAATACTACTACCAGTATTAATGAGATTAATATTGTTAGTGTAATGTAGGCTAGTACTAATTTTATTCCCAACAAGTCCCAAGTAAGCTATGAAATGAGAATGATATGACTTCAGTCCGGAAACAACATGAAACAAAGAAAATACAAGTACCATAAGCTCACTATGAAGCTTATTTGTCAAATAAGCCGTACATAAGCTTATGCTACAGTAAGAATAAGCCAGAAATAAAAAACTTTGATTTTCTAAAAATCTTGAAAAGGAAATGTTTGTAAGTAAATAAAAAGGAATGAATTTTAACAAAATTATTCAAATTTGGATTTAAAAAATTTCAACAATTTTTTGAAAAATCTTTGATAAACAAGAAAACTTAAATGTGCAGAAATTTAAATGTGCAATTACATGTAAAGCGAAAGTATTAAAATGACAAAGAAATAAGATGGAACTCAGTGAATACTTTTCATTAAAATGTATCAAGATTACAAGTAACAAAAAGTAAAATTGGAACAAATTCTAAGTTGGCTACTACTAGACTATATATACAATGTGACGACTGATCTAACATAAACCCTAGTTGTGAATGAACTTCCAAAACTGCCCTTCAAAGATCCTTAGCATATTGTTCTATTTTGAAATCTGCTTCTAGATGTTCTTGAGCATCCTACGTGTTATTGCAATTGTAGAAGCAATCTGAGTCGTCCAAAAGTTAAGGAATTAATCTAGACAAAGGATTTGGTCTATGGTGTCGGTCAAATGGAGATGGCCTGTGATGAGATGTGGCTCGTAAGGGGACAAGGGTGTGTGAGGTCACTTTCTGGGTTGATAGAAATTTTTACGGATGGGTAAATGTTAATATCTTCATGGTAATTTTATTTTCCCCTTTGGTTTAAAGATTATTGAGGGTAAATTTTCTAGGGTTAAGGATGAATAGTGTGTATTTGATCCTAATTAGGATTATGAGCAATGTTTCCCTCCATTTAAATTTAGTAAACCTTTTTTTGAACTTTGGGAAATTACATAATTAGTCATTGTGTTTAGTTAAAACTCGCTCAGCCCGAATCCTTTATAAACATCTTTGCTAATTGGCAAAAATAGTCCTTGTGGTTGTATAAAACATGAAGAAAGACTAGTTATGCAATATCTTGAATCTTGAGGGATCAATCTTGTCAGGTCTTCATACTTGAGGGACCTTAATGTAATTTTGGTTATCATAGGGGTAAAAAGTATTCATTTGTGAAACTTGAGGGACCAATCTTGTAATTCCTCCAATTTTCAAGGTATTTTGGTAAATTCACATCCGGCTTCTATTTTCTTGTACAACTTTCCCGTGTTCGTTTTATCTTGTTCTTGTGATTTCCAAGTGAATTCTCGATATACGTGCTTGCACATACACAAACAAAGAAAACAATGGTATTTGACACATTTTTATGATATTTTCCGTATGTTAAGTCCGTTTTGGGGCATGAAATGATGTATGATTAGAGTCTCGTCGGTCGTACAAATTAAGCACTTGAAATTAAGTGTTGAGATTAATTGTTAACATTAAATGTTAGTCTTTCAATGTTCTTGAAAAATACGTCCTTGAAAATGCGTCAGAATGTGGACGGTCAATTTTTGTTGTGAGAAAATGTTTTCAGGGACACATTTTGCATAAACGAAACGTGGAGGTTAAAGTCTCGGGTGGAAAAATGATTTCATGGACGAGTTTAGCATGAAGCAAAGGTGAGAGATGTGCTTACGGGAGAAAGGCGATCGGAAATGAAGAAAATACCCTCACGTGCATGGCACGTGAGGGAGTTAACTGGAGTTAACTTGCAAAAGTTATAAAATATCAACTCAGGGGTTTTTTCGCATGGAAATGCGAAGTATAGTGGCAAATATCCAAAATCTTTGCACTCAGGATTATTTTTGCCGATTTGGAAAGGCAAGGGACAAAATTTGCAGTTTACCCAAAGGATTATTCACTTATCAGAATAAAGAAGCATTGGGTCGTAGTAGTTTGAAAGAACACAATCATGAATACCTCTCAATTTCTCGTTACTTAATTACCACTACTACTATTACACTCATTTTTACTATTATTACTAATCTATAATAATATCTCAATAAACCAAACAGTAAAACACACGGAAACTGACCCAACCAAAGAACTACTTAACTGGATCTAGGACTACTTCCACATAACTGTCATTTACATCATACGTATAAAGATTTTATACTATATACATATCAGTCATAAATCCACAAGAAAATGGAATCAATAGTTTCTTCACATCTGTACCAAATGTACCAAATTCTCGCTAACAGGATTCATATTAATTGACTATATCGTCTTGAAAGCCTAGGCCAATCAAGAAATAATTGCAGTTTTTTTGCTGCCAAGACCAACTCTCTTCTAGCCCGTTCATATTCTTTTTTGCACAGGTCTTCATCACATGTTTCCAGGATCGAATAACGACCAAACAATCATGACAATCATATAAAACAGAAGGGGATTATTTAATTAGGGAATAAAAAGAAGATTGATTTGAGTTTTGAACCCTTCCTATTAAAACCACTGGATATATATATTGAATGAATGGGTTGAATTGTTTACAGAAAACCTAACCTATATACACATATGAATCGGTGTGATGGTATTGGTTCAATAATAGTAATCGACATATTCTAATCAGTTACAACCGTATATAACTTCCTATCTATTCTAGGGTTTAGGTTTGGGCCTAAAAGCCCATTTCTTTCTTCTTATTTTTTTTTCTTCCTGATGTTGACTTGCAGGCTTTATTCCTTTTTGGTGTCCAAGACATTAAACATGTTCAACATTCTTCTACCTTACCATGCTCTAGTTCCACAGTTGTCAACACAGATGAAGAACCACTTTCCAAATCACTTTCAACTTTCTCTTTCACTGTGTCTTGCCTTGATAGACCCTGTCCCTTAACTACATTATTCAACCCTTTTTGGGCCTATGTATCCTCATGTGCGTGCCCAACGCATGCCTAGTTCCAAACTCATTCGTACATATCTTGCATTGATGCAACAAATAAAACACAGTATCACGACATAACGTGCGCAATGCATCATCGTATTTGTATCTGGGTTTAATCTTTTTATGGCTCGCCATATGACCACCAAGTGCTTGAAAAGATTTGAATTTTCTTACGCATGTTCTGCATTTGAACTCGTATTGATCAGTATTGTCTGGAAAACCAATGTTCAAGTTCATGGTTGATTTTACATAGTTCATATGTTCTAGTCAATGATGAATTGGGTACATTGTGAACATGGGAATGATAAGGATTAACCCTTTGTTTGTCAAGCAACTGATCAAACACATTCTCATAATTTTTACTTTTAGTCATTACGCAGGGCCGGCCCTGGGGCTGGGCGAGGTGGGCGATCGCCCACGGCATCAAACTAATCGAGGGCATCATATTTCTCCTTTAGAAATCGATTTTATGTGATGTGTATGATGTTGTGATGAAAACAATGCCTAGTAGATAGGGGCAAATCTAATATGACGAATTTTAAAACACATGGCCGGAAAATATGAAAGTTAAACTTTTTCGATGAACATCGTATTTTGATAAAGAAGATGACGTTAAGATAACGAGAGAAAGACTTTTGGCTTATTTTATATTCTTGAAAAGAAATATCACGTGTGGTAGAGTGTTTGTTTTAGTAAAAGACATAAACCCAAACTAAATTATTACATAGTTTATTTTCTTTCATTACCTTTCTACCAATTCAGTGATAAAGCATTTCATGAATTTATGTAGCTATAAAATAATGAGGTATGTTACATTCATGAAGTACTTCCGTTAAAAAAAATTCACAAAAGAATGTGGCATACATTTGTTAGAAGATGATGATTTAAAAGTAAGAAAGAGAAAATACTAACATAATTTTCATTGATGACAAGATATTGTGTGGAAAAAAATATTTTGTGAATGTATGTATTTTACTAAAAAAATATTTTGTGAATGTATGTATTGGTTGACCTAATGAAATCTTAAATCTTAAATTAGGTTGTAAAAACTACATTTTTTATTAAATCTTAAATTAGGTTGTAAAAACTACATTTTTTAAAAACTATTTTGATTGGTTGACCTAATGAAGATGTTAATTTTTTTCTATTCGAGTTTCACGAGTTAAAATGTAAACCAACGAACATATTGGTTTTAGTTTTGTTCATTTTTTACTAGTCAACAAGAAATATTGTGCAAGTGCATTAAAATTATACTAAATATTATAAAATATTATTTTATGTATTCATTATTCTGGCTCATTATAAGTTTTAAATTTGTGACTACCAATTATACATCACTATTATGAATAATGTGATTATTCCGTATTTTTATCTTCTACATTGTATAACTCCATCCAAGCACCGTAAATTACAGTAAAAAGATCCAAGTTTTAAATACAACTAGTACTAAAAATACAAGACAGATAGTGCGCTTATAGTGAAAAATATATTGTTAGGGGCATATAACGATAATCTCGCCCTGGGCATCACAAAACTCAGGAACGGCCCCGACCAACAAGCGCTTGAAAAGATTTGAATCTTCTTACGCATGTTCTGCATTTGAACTCGTATTAATCAGTATTGTCTGGAAAACCAATGTTCAAGTTCATGGTTGATTTTACATAGTTCATATGTTCTGTTCAATGATGAATTTGGTACATTGTGTACATGCAAATGATAAGGATTAACCCTTCTTTTTTCAAGCAACTATTCAAACACATTCTGACGATTTTTACTTTTAGTCATTATGTAGCATATGAGTGATTGGGGAAATATTTTCTTTGTTGTTTATAGGTAATTAATCATGCCTTTGGAAACTCACAAAGATCATGAGAAAACTAAAGAATACATTCCTACTCTCTCTACTTCGTGTCAATCTCGTTCCCTAAAAAATACTCTACAGTCACTAGAATCTCATAGTTTTCATGAAGGACGCATTATCCCTTCTAATTTCCTTGGACTTGAATTCATTCGATTCATGTTTAAATTCATTGGCTTTGATTGTTTGCTTGATATTGATGAGCCAATAGTTCCTTCATTTCTCTTGGAGTTCTTTAGTTCACTTACATTAATGTGCATCCATAATGGTTTTTCAATAAGATTTTCCATCAAGGGGAAAACCTTTGTATAAACTCTTTAAGAATTTGGAAAAACTCTCAAGGTTCCATACAATGGTCAATGTAGGTTCACCGATGCTTGGAGTATCAACTCTTTAGAATCGACCTCTATTGATGTGCATTATGTAACCGAGCTACCTTCTCCTTCGGTCATTTCTTGTGCCATTTACCAAACCTCGTGAACATCCTATTCTTGGTAAACTTGAAGGAGAAATTCGTGCTCTCACTCCTTGGGAATTACTAACTAGCGATCTTAATGATTTTATGATCCCTTGGGCCGAAATCATTAGGGAAAATGCAATGTGTATGAGAATGCGATTGAGAGTGGTAAAGAAAGAGTCCTTAATCTGGTGTCGATGAAGCAAATGGCTGAGGTGGATATTTTCTGTTTATCGGGTCTTCATTTTACTGATGAGGTTAAGGACAAGTGGTCTGGAGGTATGGTTAAGTATTACAAAGCTAAAATTGCTGAGAAGAATATTGAAGATGTTTCTAAGTATGTGGATGCGATGGTGGAGGAAGTTAGCAATGACCCTTCTGCTCATGCTGAGTTCATGGTTCAAGACTCTGTCTCAGGTCCGGGTGAGACGAGTATGACGAATGTATCAAATGATGGTAATACCGGATCTTCCTCTCTATCATAATGGATCTAAATATTGCAGCGTGGAATATTAGAGGTATGTCGAGTACTTCTAAACAAGATGAGTCAAATTATTAATTAGGGAAAATAATTTAAAAATGTGTGCTGTTATTGAAACACATCTTTGTAAGAAAAAGGTGAGTTCCGTTTGTGAGAATGTGTTTGGTCAATGGGATTGGGTTTCTAATTCTATTGATAGTCCGAAGGGTTATAGAATTTGTGTGGGATGGGATACTAATGTTATTCAGGTTGTTTTGCTTTCGGGTATTGATCAAGTTATGCATTTTGAGGTGACTCTTATTAATGACAGTAGAAAGTTTTTTGTTTCTTTTGTCTACGGAGAGGTAACACCTAATGATAGGAGTAAGCTTTGGAGAAATTTGCAAAGTCATTCGTTGTTTGTCAATCAGAAGCCTTGGGTTCTTTTAGGTGATTTTAATGTTATCCTAAGTGCTAATGAAAATTCCAAGGGCGGTTCTGATAAAAATCACAGTATGAGGGATTTTAGAGATTGCATTGATAGTTTGGATTTGGAGGATTTGCCTATTAATGGGTTTTTCTTTACTTGGGTTCAAAAAAGGGTGGATCCGGAAAATGGGATTATGAAGAAATTAGATAGGATTATGAGTAATACTGACTTTATGGATTTGTTTGAAGTCAGTTTTGCTAAATTCCTTCCATATGTTATTTCGGATCATTGCCCTGCTATGCTGATTATTAATGATGTTAAGAAGTGTAGGAAGCGGGCATTTAGATTCATGAATTACCTAGCTTATAAAGAGGAATTTCAAAGTATTGTTAAGGAGCATTGGGAAATTCCGGTTGATGGGTCCTCTATGTTTGTCCTGGTTAAGAGACTTAAAGCTATGAAGTATCACCTTAGAAGTTTGAATAAGAGAAATGGAAATGTCTATGATAAAGTTAGAATGCTTAGAATTGAATTGAAGAAAGTCCAATCTGATTTGGATAAAGATCCGAATAATGTTGAGTTGAAGGAAGTTGAAATGGTGTTTAATAGTGCTTATAGAGAGGTTGTTTTGGATGAAGAAAGGGTGCTTAAACAGAAAGCCAAGGTGGAATGGCTTAGGGAGGGGGATCGGAATAGTGCTTACTTTCACAAGATGATAAAAGGTCGGATGAAGAGAAGTAGGATTATCAGTATTAGAGATGAAAATGGTGAGGAGTTCCTTGGTGATGCTGTTGCTGGTCCGTTTGTTGATCATTTTCAGAGATTTCTTGGAACTCGTGATGAGATTTTCCCCATTGATAATTTAGAGGAACTTTTTGTTAAAAAAGTGGATCCTAATGCTGCTGTTCATATGATTAGGGAGGTCACCAATGAGGAAATTAAGATTGCCATTTTTGATATTCATGATGATAAGGCGCCGGGCCCGGATGGGTTTACATCTAAATTTTTCAAATCTGCTTGGGATATAGTTGGCAAGGATGTTTGTGCGGCTGTAAAGGAATTCTTTGTCAAAGGTAAGCTGTTAGGTGAGCTTAATACCACGCTTATTTCTTTAATTCCTAAATGCAACATCCCTATTAAGGTTTCTGATATTAGACCTATAGCTTGTTGCAACGTTATCTATAAATGCATCAACAAGGTGCTAACTAACAGAATTAAAGCGGTTCTTAAGGAGATTATAAGTGCTAATCAAAGTGCATTTGTGGAAGGAAGACTGATTAGTGATAACATAATGCTTGCGCAAGAGTTGATGTGTGGTTATAAAAATAATCATAAACCAGCTAGGTGTGCTTTTAAGATCGATATTCAAAAGGCGTATGACACTGTTTCGTGGGAGTTCCTTGAAGGTATTTTACTTCAGTTTGGTTTTCACAAGGTTATGGTGGGGTGGATTATGGTTTGCTTGAAATCTGCGTCGTTCTCTATTAGCGTTAATGGAGAGTCCCATGGTTTCTTCAAAGCAAATCGTGGTTTATGGCAAGGGGATCCAATATCTCCATACCTTTTCACTATGGTTATGGAGATTTTCACTTTGATGCTGAAAAGACAAATCAGGTATGAAAAGAATTTCAAATATCATTGGGGATGCAAAAATTTGGAGATTGTTAATTTATGCTTCGCTGATGACCTTTTGGTTTTCTGTCATGGCAATCTTATTTCTGCTAGTGTTATTCGTAGGGCCCTGGATGAGTTCTGTCTTGCTTCGGGTCTTAGACCAAGCATGGCTAAGAGTACGGTTTATTTTGGCAATGTTTCCCATAGAGTTCAAAATGATATAAAACTTGTTATGCCATATGAAACTGGTAGTCTTCCTGTTAAGTACTTAGGAATTCCTCTTGATGCTAGGATGTTATCTAAATTAGATTGTAACATTCTTTTAGATAGAGTTAAAAGAAGAATTGGTGACTGGAAGAATAAGATGTTATCGTTTGCTGGGAGGTAACAACTTGTTTGTTATATACTTGGTTCTCTCAGTACCTATTGAGCGTCTGTTTTTAGTCTCCCTATTAGTGTTTGTGATGATATTGATAAACTCTTAAAGAATTTTCTTTGGGCGGCTGATGGTAAGAAAGGGTATCTTCATAGTGTGTCTTGGAAAGAGGTTTGTAAACAGAAGAGTGAGGGTGGATTGGGGCTTAGGTCTCTTCGTGAAATTAACACTTCCCTGATGATGAAGCACTTATGGAGTGTACTTACTAATAGAAACTCCATTTGGGTTCAGTGGGTTAAAGCTAAATGGCTTAAAGGGGAAAGTGTTTGGGATGCCGATAGCAGGAAGCGTATATCTTGGACCTGGAAGCAAATTTTGTAGTTAAGGGGTGCTGCTAGGAGTTTTGTTAAGGTTAAAATTGGGAATGGAAGTAGTTGCTTCTATTGGTTTGATAGTTGGAATAATAGTGCTCCTTTATGCAATCTGGTTGGGCATAATGTTCTGGCTAATGATAAGTCTGCTAAGATTGTTAAGGTAGCGGATATTATCGAAGAGAATGTGTGAAAGCTGCCTGATGGGTGGAATGAAAAGTATCCGGAGATCAGTAATATTGGTGTCCCTGTTATTAAGCCGGGTGTAGCTGATAAAACCCTTTGGGTTGATTGAAAAGGTATTACTAAAAACTTTTGTGTTTCTGAAGTATTTAAATGCTTTCAGGATGAGTCGGCTAGTGTTATTTGGTTTGATCATGTTTGGTTCAACCAATGTATCCCGAGTCATGCTTTTACTCTTTGGATGGCTGTGAAGGAGAGGCTCAAGACCCAGGACAGGCTTTCTAAATGGTTGAATATCCAAGATATGTCCTGCCCGTTTTGCAAGCAATGTAAGGACTCGCACTCTCATCTATTTTTTAATTGTCACTTTACTAGGAGGTTATGGGAAAGGTTTAAGTGTATGGTGAAATTAGATAATGTTTCCAATATATGGGCTCAAGTGATATCTAAGTTTGTTAATTCTCCTGCCAAGAATAGAATCTGGAGTGTCATTCAAAGATTGTTACTTGGTGTCGTGATTTATTACATATGGCAGGAAAGGAATGTTAGGTTATTTGAGGGTTCAAATAGGAATGAGAATGAGTTGTTCAATGTTATCTGTAATTCTATAAGGACGAGAATCTTGAGTATTAATGTTAGAGTTACTCCTGATGTTATTGAGGCGTCTAAGATATGGGGCTTTCCTATAGCTAATAAGGAGAAGCATGAGGGTATTTGTGATGAAGTTTTGGATGATAGTATGGATGTTGATGGCGAGTGATCCTTTTGCTTTATGGTGGTGTTGGTCCCATGGTGGGACGGGTTTTTGGGAATGTAATAGAAGGTGGTTCCAGATTTCTTTTGTACCGGCTTCTTTGACTGTTTTGGATGACTGGTAGGCTTCTGCTATGCTTTTGGAAGTGTGGTGGTTTTGGTCTTGTCATCATTGGTAAGATCAGGTATGTTATTCCTCTTTTGATATTATCTTGTTCGTTTATTATTGCTTCTTTTTGTAAGAAGCTTGGGGGAGGACTGTCTTGGTTTGTTTGGTTGGAGGTTTGATGTGCTATTAGTGGGCTTATGGGTAGTTTAAGGGGGAGTGTACTTTGCCACCTAGAGCGTGCTGAAAGATGTGTCGTCTATGCTTGGTATGGTACATTTCTCCCTTGTTCTATCCATTTGAACAATTTTTAGTTGCCAAACCTGGTTTTGTTTGATGCTTAGTCCTCCCTGCCATTCTTATTTAACCTTGTATCTGTTTATTGTTGAGCTGATAGATATTCAGGTTATTGCATCTTGAGAGGATTCATATCTAGTTGTACTCTTTCCCCTGTTTATGGTTTCCCACTGGGTTTTACATAGGCAGGGGTTTTGAGGAGGCAATAGATATGACGTGCTACACTGGCACCTCTCTTTGGATTCTGCTTGTTCAGATGGCGATTTATGCAGGTTTACTATGGCTTGCTTTCCCTATACTTAGTTTGGGTTTGAGGTTCTATTGGGATGGATTGGCTGCTCGTGGTACTTTCCCTTTGTGGTTTGTATTGAGGGTTGCCATGGATTTTGAAGTAGGACTCTTACTTAAACTAAGTGATGGATTCTTTTGGTGTGCCATTGAAGAGCAGAAGCTTGGTCCTCATCAATTGGGATTAAGTTTTGATAGGAGTTAGTAGCTTTATCTACATTGGATTTAGTTGCTATTTTTTGTATTAGTACTTATTGATATGAGCATGGGAATTGTCCATTGCCATTTTGTTTTTTGATGCCAAAGCTAGAAGTTTAGGGGTTTGTCCTTGCTTCTTAGTCTTTGTGTTTTTTGACATTGTACCTTTTCTTTTGTTTTAATGCAATTTACCTTTGGTAAAAAAAAAACTATGTGCCCGCTTGTCTTGCACATATGTTGTATTGTGTTGCAACTTCCATCCCATACAACCTTGCATTTTTCATAGCTAGAAGAATTAAATTTGTTCTTCTTGAGTCTCACTCAAGTCTTCCTTTTGCTATGATTCTCTCTCGTATTCTTAGAAAAGCTCTTCTTGACTTTCCACCTTTAAATGCATCATCATTTTGCTTCATTGATCATGTTATACTTCCCGTTGAAGGGAAACTTTCACTTGAGCCTAAGTATGATTCAAATGAAGATGGAAATTTTCATCAAGAGAATTCTCAAATCATTGATGTCTCCCCTATCAACTCAAATGATACTTTGTCATCCACTATTTCTCAATTGTCATCTCTAGAAATTGATTCTGACTATAAATTCTGTAAAACCCGCATACTTTTACCATGAACAGTACATATATAATCATACGTACATGATTAAAAATTTCCTTTTAAAGCACGTTTACGTTGCACGAATAGGAATTACAAGTACTACATACGTGTTATTACACGATAAGTATTTAATACGTATTAAGACACGATAATTATTATCAACAATAATTATAAACACGAACATGAAAATCATGAATGTAAATAATCACGAATCTAATATTATGTATTTACGTATATTTATTACGGTTACGTATAAATATATTTTACACACGAACGATTAATAATTAAATCACGTAAACACGACACGAGAACACGTAAATAATTAGAACACGGGAAAACAACGGGTTTCCACTTGGGGCACCCACATACCCACGTAATATAGGGAAAAAGGAAGGGGCCAAGCCCACTTTTGTTTTAACTAAAATAAGAAAAGGAGGAAACATATTTTTCATTTACAGAAGATTTAGAAAAAAACACAAAACCCTAGCCTCCTCTTTTCTCTCCTTGTAGCCGCCACATATGAACACCACAAAGGGGTGTTTGTTGATTTTGGTAGATCTAATTTATTGCAAGGTTGTTCGTGTTAGTAATTTCCTTTTGATCCACGAATCGGTAACTTCTTAAACCTTTTCTTTTTAATTGTTTATTAGATCTAAACACATGAAATCATGGAGTTATTAAAAACAAGTTAATAAACATCTAGATCTAATCATGGAGTTATTAAAACCAGTTAATAAACATGTAGATCTAATCAAGTGAGATTAAAACATATGGTTTAAGGGGTGTTTTGTTCGATTAATGAGTGAACCGAGAGCAAGGCTCTCGGTGGTTGTGTGATCACCACCAACCGAGACCACAAGGTCTCGGTTTGGTTTTGGTGGCTGGTCCGAGAGGAACCAAGGGACCCCGACGCATGTCGAGGTTAGCCTTAGTGGTCTAAGGGGGTCTCGGCTACAAACAAACACGCACCACCGGTTTAAGCCGGTGGCGGTTTGCCATGGTTAAGGGTGTAGATCTAGTTCAAGGGGTTCATAGACCGGTTCTTGACATGTTTAGATTTAAAACACGGGTTCGGTTCATGGGTTATTTTTACATGTAAATTATTTGTTTTTACAAGTTAAATAATTAAAAGGTTTAATTAAACTAATTAATCATGCTATGTAATTAATTTAATATGGACATGACTTAGGTTATATTATTATTATTAATAATACATGATTTTAACCTGAGTATTTTATTAGTTAATTTAGACTAAGAAATTAATTAAATATTACAACATGACTTATAATTTATTAATTTTCAAGACTTAGGTTATATTAATAATAAATATTAATACATGTTTTAACCTAAGTATTATTACCTTTTATTTAATTAAATCATGTTATATTTAATTAAATCTTATAACCTATAGTTTATTTAATTTACATGTAATAATGAATAAACTATACTATATATCACATGACTTAGAATATTAATCAGTAAAACTTAAGCTTATATATTATTAGCTTAATAATCTAGCTTATTTCTATTTATGGAAACTTTCTATTTTTAGAAACTTATTTAATTAAGACAGCTAATCTATTTATGTAAACTTTCTATTTTTAGAAACTTATTTAATTAAGGCAGCTAATCTATTTATAAAAACTTTCTATTTTTGGAAACTTACTATTTTGGAAACTTTCTATTTTTGGAAACTTTCTATTTTTGGAAACTTTCTATTTTTGGAAACAATCTATTTTTGGAAACTTTCTACTTTTGGAAACTTTCTATTTTTGGAAACTTTCTATTTTAGGAAACTTGCTATTTTTAGATAGTTACTTATTATTACACAATAAGTATAATAATACAAGAAATACGAGTAATACTTAATTAGAATAGACAGAATACATGATAAACGCAGTATAAAGCTAAAATCAGTAAAACATGACATGAACATATAAAACAAGCTAAGACATGATATAAAACCAGTTACGTACTCAGTAATCAGAATACTTATACATGTATATTATTTATGTAGCATTAGTGATACAGAAGTAGGACTCTCTTCCGTTCGTCTTCTTCGTTCACTGGACACAAGGTACGGATTCTCCGTCCTTTCAGTATGGACATTCTTCCTTATTAGGATTCCCCGTATGCAGCCAACTGTTTTCCCCAGTATATGTTTTATATGTTTTGATTGCATATGTTTAATTAGATACTTAAAGCCATATACACGCATGACCAGTTTCACCTAATTATGGAGGTACCATAACCATAACACTGGAGGCACCAGTGTTATGACTTCACCACGGCTGAGTGATAGCTCGTGGCGTCCCTTTCAGCTTTTGAACATATTATTATTATTATCATGTGGAGCGTATGGGTGCATCCTAGGTTACATGTTTTCAGCAGATTATTCAGGTGAATGTGGTGTATGCCTTGCATCCTTCACAAGGAGCTGATCCCTCCTACCCAAAACTTTTATTAATTAGAGGCAGCCCCTCTAATTGCATGACGAGGTCACCCCTCCAAGTATTCATGCACGTTGATATTTCATGACCTATATTGGCTTAACGGTTGACATGTTAAACAGTTTTTATAAGATAAACATAAGGCTTTTCAAACTATAAAACAAGTTTTATTAAGTTATACCAGGTTTTCCAGGACATATACATTTTCGCTGCTATTTGTTGTATGTGCTTATGTTATTCATGCTATGTATGTATTTCCGTGCACTAAGCGTTATGCTCAGCCATTTTCCTTTCATGTTCCCAAAACGGCGGGTACCCAGGACTCGAGCATTTGGAGGACGGGCATAGGATGGAAGCTGTCATAGACTTCTTCCTTTGCCTTCATATTTCTATGCTTGTTTAGTCATTTCTCATTTCCTTTACTTTATTATGTTTTAGGCTTATGTTTGGGAACCGATGTTTGATTCCGGTTTTCCCTATGGTCATGTATGTTTTAGTACATATTACCTTGCATGCTTTGATGACACGCCATAATCACGCGTGACATTCCATTTATCAAAATGGGGTGTTACAATTATGGTATGACGGACCAAGGCTTCGACCTGTAGGCTCTAAAACTCGACCTGTGACTAGTGGGTTGTCACCAGAAGCTCCCTAAGTCAATGCTTGTTTTAACCATGATGTTTTCATCGATATTGTTTTACTAATATGGATGAACAACCGTCATCCATACTTAGTTACGTGTCATTGTTTCAGGCATGATGTTCCTCGTGAACTGTGGCTATGTAGACTGAACCCCAGTAGTTCATAATTAATCACATAAATTTTTTTCCGATAAGTTTTGACAGATGATTTTTTTACTTATTTATGTTTCATGTATCATTGTTGCAGGAATTTTGACTAAGTAATGGTTGGTACATGACTGGCCCTATTTAGTCGCATGTACTTTTATCGAAACTTTTAACTTTGGGACCGACCCATAGGCGTCCCCTCGCCATGTCTTTTGTTTTGGGACCGACCCATAGGCGTCCCCTCGCGCATATAAAGGTTTTTTATAAACTGCATCATGCATTCATGCACTGTTTTCATGCATAAAATTTTTCTCATGATTTATTGGCATAAATTTTTTTTCATGTCCCCTCATAAGTTACGATGTCTTTTACGTCAAGTATGCTTTCATACTATCATGGTTAACTTCGCTTTCATGCTGATGATGTCGTATACTCCTTCATGTTAAGTTGTTTCATGTTTCTTCATGATAATTCCGTCTTCATGTTGATTACGTCTTACGCCTCTTTTGGTTATTTATGCTTTCATGCAAGACACTGTTGGATTTCATTGAATCCTGCTTTCATGATAGTCATGGTTGGTTTTCATTGATCATGCTTTCAGGCAAATCATCGTTGAATTTTGTGTAACCACACTTTAACGTTTCTCTATGCAACTAGAATGATGTATATGCTGGTATTGCCAGTTTATCATGATGGTTTTTCTAACCGTTTAACCGATTATATTTTCTTTAAATCATGACAAATGATCGACCTCATACCGATCATTTCATGTGCATTCCATGTGTACTTCATGTACTGTATTCCATGTATATTACACGTACCTTAATCCATGTGTATTTCACTTGCAATACTTCACGAGTATTCGCTAGTCAATTCTGAATCATCTCAGGCGTATTTTCATTTGCTGATATTCTATAAGATTGCTGATGCCGCTCATAACTTGGAGATGTTACTAAAGGTTGATGCTGCTGATGTTTGGAGACGCTACGAGATGCGGATGCTGTTCACAACCTGGAGATCATACAAGACGAAGACAAAGGCGTTAGAGCAAAGCAATTGGACGAGAAGATGCTTCACCATCAGACGATTTCCATCAATCATTGTCCCTAATTCTTAGTTACATGTCACACATCATTCAGTTGTTGTTTCAGTCATATGAGTGCAAACCGGTATCAGCCGGCCACTCAGCTGAATAGTTACAGGAATCACAGTCATGAGAATGACCGTCATGAACTGACAGACAAGACGATAGTAACCACTACTATGACAGCAACTATACTAGCAATCGCAACCGAAGCTCCGGCCTCGGACGTGATCAGAAATACAAAGGATCAGTATTCCAACCGATCCACCAATTCTGGCATAATAACCTAATATTTGTAGTTCTATTCGTTTCACGTCTCGAGACACATGTCAAGATATCAGTCAAGACACATGTCTCACGTATACTTTCTGAAAACACATGTTAAGACACCAGTCAAGACACACGTCATGCTTATATTTCCCAAGACACGAGTCAAGACACATGACTCACGTCCAATTCTGGAACATCCCTAAGAATTTCAGGGTACCCTCCAAAGGGTATATCCATTTTGTTGTGCCATGTATTAATCAGGCCACAAGAAGTTTAGTACCATCACCGCCGTATCAGTGAGATCTGTCACCTTTGCTCGATGACACTTTCATTTCTTGCACCCATATTATATATATTCATGACAATAAAGGACGCCATTAGTCTCCCCATGTATACGAAGGTTTTCCTTCAGCCTAAGGATGAGATCCAAGCTGCTAACGCATTACCTCGAACAGATGCGAGTTGAACTTAATCCTAATCATAGACTACAAGCAACACACCCTGCTACGATTCATGATTTTGTACAGTAATGTTCAGGCTCCTACATACATTCAGCATGGTTTTCCATCAGGAAAATCTGTATAAATTATCTATGCTTTCCAAGCACGTGCTTTGTTAGCCTTGACTACTAAATTTTCTAGCTGTCAGTTAAGACACGACCACTGAAGTCCTTTTACGCATAACCAGTTGATTATTCCAAAATCATTCCAGAAGAACCTACAAGGAGAAGGACGGTACCATGAGATGTTGTGTCGACTACCGTCGATTTAAACAAATCACCATTCATAACCGTTAATCTCCTCCACGTATTGACGACATGTCCAATCAACCATAGGGTGTTAAGCATTTTTACAAGATCGGATTCATGATCATGCTGTCAACAGTGACGAGTGAAAGAGCAGAACATGTCCATGACTGCTATTCGTACACGACTCGGTCGTGCTAGATTCATGATTTTGTATTAGTCTCATAAGTGCTCCAGCAGCATTATAGACTTAATAAATTAAGTTTCCACAAACTCATAAACAAATTCATCAGTGTTTTCATCTATGACAACCTAACCTTCTCTAAAGTCTGGAGAAGAGCAAAAAGACCATATTTGCACTATGTTGCAAATTCTACGACAAGAGAAATTTCACCCTGAAATTTTTCAATATAAATTCTTGTTGATTACAGTGACACGCTGAATCACATGGATTCTCACGGTTAACCTTAACATGACTCAGCTTATGCGTAAAGGTGAGAACCCTACACTACGTTAGGAGTTCAAAGAAAATCCTACGCTAAGAGAAGTCTAATTTCGGAGACTTATAGTTCCGCAAATTTCTATGTATCAAGTTTCTACGAAGCAAGATATAGTTACGTTCATATCTAAGTACCTGACCTACCAACAGGATAAGATAGAACACCAACTGACTAGGATGTTTTCCATCAACGGGAGAAGGTGAACAGAAATGGGACAAGATCTCCATGGATTTTGGATTACTAGATTCACGCAAACTCAGAAAGAAGCATGACGCTATCTGGGTTATTGCCGATAGTTCAATAAAGTCTGTTGAATCCTTACATCCGCAAGGATTTCAGTACCAACAGATTGATCGGACATGTTCCAGCTAAGGCTCATCCGATCACTTGGTAACCCCTCAGCTAACGGGCCAGACAAAGGTTCGCATTTGTGCTCCTTATTTACGTTCACGACTTGCTTTCACGCTCACGTTCATGACACTATTCACGTCCATGATCGTATCCTGGCTTACGAGTTTATGTTCATTTTCCTTCTGGGAAGTTTTGCAACAACTTGAGAGACCAGACCCAAGTTTTGTATAACTCCCTATCCTTAGATAGACGTTTCACGTCACATTCTACGTCTCACCTTGTAGCGTTTGATGTACCGCAGTTATATTCCATGTTCACGATATGTTTAACATGTCATGTTCGTTCCACGTTCCTCATATCACGTTCACGATATGTTACACGTATCATTGATCACGATATGTTGCTTATACTAAACTCACCATGTCTCCACGTATCACGTTCAAAAATTTTCACGTATCACGTTCAAAAATTTTCACGTACTACGTTCCAGTATGTCTCGCGCATCATGACTAAGAAGTTACTAAGATTAGTTGGTCTGGGTTATTTTACATCGTAATGTTTCAGTTACCCTTGCACGTTAACTCTTATTTCCTTAATCGAATTCAGGGGATCTATCTTATGTAGATGACAATGAACTCTTCGTGTTTTCAAGTCAAGGTCAGGAGGACCAAGATTTAATCATTGTGTCAAGATCTTGAGAAGGAACCGTTCCAAGGGGGAAGCCACTTGGAAACGGACAAGATCAACCGGACTTCTTGTCCGTTTTTCTATTATCGATTAGATATGTCCTTTCAGTCACATCACGTTCCATGTCCTTTCAAGACATGTCACGTTCCACGTTCCTTCTACCATGTCACCTGCATGTCCTTTTATCGTACATACGCTCTCAGTTTGATTCGGGTATGTTCCTCTTTCAGCTTACGTATCTATAATTCGGGGACGAATTATTCTTTTTAGGGGGGAAGAATTGTAAAACCCGCATGCTTTTACCATAAACAGTACATATATAATCGTACGTACATGATTAAAACTTTCCTTTTATAGCACGTTTACGTTGCACGAATAGGAATTACAAGTATTACGTACGTGTTATTACACGATAAGTATTTAATACGTATTAAGACACGATAATTATTATCAACAATAATTATAAACACGAACATGAAAATCATGAACGTAAATAATCACAAACCTAATATTATGTATTTACGTATATTTATTACGATTACGTATAAATATATTTTACACACGAACGATTAATAATTAAATCACGTAAACACGACACGAGAACACGTAAATAATTAGAACACGGGAAAACAACGGGTTCCCCTTGGGGGCCCACATACCCACGAAATATAGGGAAAAAGGTAGGGGCCAAGCCCACTTTTGTTTTAACTAAAATAAGAAAAGGATGAAACATATTTTTCATTTACAGAAGATTTAGAAAAAAACACAAAACCCTAGCCTCCTCTTTCTCTCCTTGTAGCCGCCACATATGAACACCACAATGGGGTGTTTGTTGATTTTGGTAGATCCAATTTATTGCAAGGTTGTTCGTGTTAGTAATTTCATTTTGATCCACGAATCGGTAACTTCTTAAACATTTTCTTTTTAATTGTTTATTAGATCTAAACACATAAAATCATAGAGTTATTAAAAACAAGTTAATAAACATCTAGATCTAATCATGGAGTTATTAAAAACAAGTTAATAAACATGTAGATCTTATCAAGTGGGATTAAAATATATGGTTTAAGGGGTGTTTGGTTCGGTTAATGAGTGAACCGAGAGCAAGGCTCTCGGTGGTTGTGTTATCACCACCAACCGAGACCACAAGGTCTCGGTTTGGTTTTGGTGGCTCGTCCGAGAGGAACCAAGGGACCCCGACGCATGTTGAGGTTAGCCTTGGTGGTCTAAGGGGGTCTCGGCTACAAACAAACACGCACCACCGGTTTAAGCCGGTGGCGGTTTGCCATGGTTAAGGGTGTAGATCCGGTTCAAGGGGTTCACGGACCGGTTCATGACATGTTTAGATTTAAAACACGGGTTCGGTTCATGGGTTATTTTTACAAGTAAATTATTCGTTTTTACAAGTTAAATAATTACAAGGTTTAATTAAATTAATTAATCATGCTATGTAATTAATTTAATATGGACATGACTTAGGTTATATTATTATTATTAATAATACATGATTTTAACCTAAGTATTTTATTAGTTAATTTAGACTAAGAAATTAATTAATTATTACAACATGACTTATAAGTTATTAATTTTCATGACTTAGGTTATATTAATAATAAATATTAATACATGTTTTCACCTAAATATTATTACCTTTTATTTAATTAAATCATGTTATATTTAATTAAATCTTATAACCTATAGTTTATTTAATTTACATGTAATAATTAATAAACTATACTATATATCACATGACTTAGAATATTGATCAATAAAACTTAAGCTTATATATTATTAGCTTAATAATCCATCTTATTTCTATTTAGGGAATCTTTCTATTTTTAGAAACTTATTTAATTAAGACAGCTAATCTATTTATGAAAACTTCCAATTTTAGAAACTTATTTAATTAAGGCAGCTAATCTATTTATGAAAACTTTCTATTTTTGGAAACTTTCTATTTTTGGAAACTTTTTATTTTTGGAAAAAATCTATTTTTGGAAACTTTCTTTTTTTGGAAACTTTCTATTTTTGGAAACTTTCTATTTTAGGAAACCTGCTATTTTTAGAAAGTTACTTATTATTACACAACAAGTATAATAATACAAGAAATACAAGTAATACTTAATCAGAATAGACCGAATACATGATAAACGTAGTATAAAGCTTAAATCAGTAAAACATGACATGAACATATAAAACAAGCTAAGACATGATATAAAATCAGTTACGTACTCAGTAATCAGAATACTTATACACGTATATTATTTATGTAGCATTAGTGATACAGAAGTAGGACTCTCTTCCGTTCGTCTTCTTCGTTCACTTAACACAAGGTACGGATTCTCCGTCCTTTCAGTATGGACATTCTTCCTTATTAGGATTCTCCGTATGCAGCCAACTGTTTCCCCAGTATATTTTTTATATGTTTTGATTGCTTATGTTTAATTAGATACCCAAAGCCATATACATGCATGACCAGTTTCACCTAGTTATGGAGGTACCATAACCATAACACTTGAGGCACCAGTGTTATGACTTCACCACGGCGGAGTGATAGCTCGTGGCGTCCCTTTTAGCTTTTGGCCATATTATTATTATCATGTGGGGCGTATGGGTGCATCCTAGGTTACATGTTTTAAGCAGATTATTCAAGTGAATGTGGTGTGTGCCTTGCATCCTTCACAAGGAGCTGATCCCTCCTACCCAAAACTTATATTAATTAGAGGCAGCCCCTCTAATTGCATGACGAGGTCACCCCTCCAAGTATTCATGCACGTTGATATTTCATGACCTATATTGGCTTAACGGTTGACATGTTAAACAGTTTTTATAAGATAAACATAAGGTTTTTCAAACTATAAAACAAGTTTTATTGAGTTATACCAGGTTTTCCAGGACATATACATTTCCACTGCTATATGTTGTATGTGCTTATGTTATTCATGCTATGTATGTATTTCCGTGCACTGAGCGTTATGCTCAGCCGTTTTCCTTTCATGTTCCCAAAACGGTAGGTACCCAGGACTCGAGCATTTAGAGGACGTGCGTAGGATGGAAGCTGCCATAGACTTCTTCCTTTGCCTTCATATATCTATGCTTGTTTAGTCATTTCTCATTTCCTTTACTTTATTATGTTTTAGGCTTATGATTGGGAACCGATGTTTGATTCTGGTTTTCCCTATGGTCATGTATATTTTAGTACATATTACCTTGCATGCTTTGATGACACGCCATAATCACGCGTGACATTACATTTATCAAAATGGGGTGTTACAAATTCTATCTTAAGCATTGTCTTCTAGAGAACCTAAGGAAAGGATCAAGGCAATAGAGAAATGTTCATGAAAGAAAGTGAGTTGAAGTATTGTTTATGGTTGTTGCCACGATTGTAACTTGGAGTTTGTTTCTTGTCTCTTGTTTTAGGATTTGGATTTGTTTAACTAATACTTTGTGTTTGGATTACTAGATATTTTAATCATAATTTGTTCATGCTATCGATCTTTTGATTTGCATTACCTTGTGCAACTTATGTGTTAGTTGGCTTTCTAGATTATGGTTAATAGTCTACTTTGGCTTGATAAATCCTTGTCTAAACCCTGGGCTGTTAAATGTTGCTGGAAGTCCTTCTTTTTGAAGCCACTGTCAATGGTTCATTAAATTTGGGCGGTTCTTTAGTGATAAAGAACCGCGGCCTTATTTAAGGAACCACATGCTCTTGACTCGACAAAATCTTTGCTTTACACTATTTTCTCTAAATCTTTGTAAACATTGATGAAATTTTTGCTAAAATCAGCTTTTTCCCAAATTATCCTACCTAATTTCAATGTTCATCAAAATGAATTTTAACCCATTACTAGTTTGGATCATCCCTTCTCCTTCTTAAACCTTCATTGGTTGCTCTTCTTCTTCATCCTCTAAGCCTTTTTTATAAACCTAGACACACAACCATGGTGTCCACGAGATCATCAAATTCTTCCAAACAATCCTCATCCAAAAGAAACCTTAAGATTAAGATCAAGTTACTTAAACTTGGCTCTTAATCTTTTCTTACACCCAAGAATGAGATTTCTCCAATTCTCATTTCTTCATCACCTTTACCACCTCTTGCACCATGCAAGACTAGTTCAACTCATGATACTAAACATTCACATGGTTATACCTCCTCTTCATTCCAATATAGGATGAATGAGTTGTCCCTCACCATTCACTCCTATTCCTCCCTTGGATGTGAACCCTCAACCTTTTCAAAGCATTCCCTTTGTGAATGACATTGTTGAGCCATTGGTTACCTCACCTTTGACTCTACCAAATTCACCCATGTCACCATTGGACACCATTCCTCCTCCTCCTCCCTCTAACACTCCACTTTTTGGTGTTCCCATTTCTCGTTTCATGGGTGATCCATACTTCTTTGGTTTCCTAGAAGCTCGTGGCTCTAATTGTCCATGTTGCCTCTATAACAACTACATCATTCAAAACCTAAGAATGGAGATGTTTGGACTTCATATGAGGTTGCAAGATTTCTTTCTTACCTTGTTCTCTATGCCTCCTTCATAGTTGTAAATTCACACTCGTTTAGGAAAAAGAGCGTAATTAGGTAAGTACGACGGTTTAGGAAAACCGTGCACAAATGACCCAAAAGTGACTTCGTTCTCAAGGAGGCTAGTGTGTTGTGTAAAGAAATGATTAAATACTTATGATTATGGTTATGAGAAAAGAAAAGAGAAAAGGATGACGGTTATGATTAAAATTACACTAAGACGAAAGTCGTACACGTAAAACCGTAAAAAGTGACTAAATTTAAAAATTACCCTAACAATTCCTAGAAAATTGCAATAAATCCTAAAAATGTAATTAGAGTTTACAAAAAATCAAAAATCACTCAAACCTTTTATTTAATTAAATAATAATTTTTTAATGCTAATTAAAGCCAAAAAATCAACTTATTTAACAGTAAGCCCATAATGAGATTTTTCAATTTGTAAACCTCTAAAATAACTTAATTAAACTAAAAAACTATTTTTGGAAAATTTAAAATTAATTAAACTTTTTAAATATGATTAAAAAATATTAAAATATTGAAATAATCCTAAAATTTAATTAAATGACAAGAAAATTAATCTAAAAGTTTTAAAAATCCTAACTTAATGTATTTAACCTAAGAGAAATGAAAAAGTTGCAAAAAATATTAATGAAATATTAATAAAAATCCAAAATTTAGAAAAGATTCTAAAAACTTGCAAACTAGTTTAATTTAACCTAATTAAAATAGAAATGAACTTTAAATGACAAAATACCCCTAATGGGCCTCCAAATGGGCCAAATAGTAAAACAGACCCCTTAATTGGCTCAAATTGGTCCAATAAGAAAAATGTTCACAAAAATGGCCCAAAACTTCAAGTGAAGCTTAAAATTCAATTTTAAACACAAAATTCCAAAGGCCCAAAAGCTGAAAGTGAGCTTATCACGACTTATTTCAAAACAGCTTATTCTTAATGGGCTTTTTGGCCCATTAAGCTATAAGCTGATGCCATAAGCTGAAGTTTAACACACAACCTTCTCTTGACCTAATTAAGATGTTTGTAAAAAGAATTTTTGAATAAGCCTAAGAAATAAGCCTAAAATAAGCAAAAGCTCTCTACACAAAACGACAAAATAGTCATTTTCGAGTTCTAGACCAATTCAAGGGCTGATTCTTGTTGCAAAATGTTTCAAATCACTTAACTAAGATTAATAATAAAAAAGATTACCAAAAATCACAATGAATAAGCTGGAAAAAGCAAATAAGCACTTATGTAAAAGTCAACTAAGTTGGTTTTCTAGTCAAACCTAAAAGTCAAAGTCTTAAATGCTCGAGAATAGTCAAATGGGTCAATTAGGGAAGATTGATTACAAAAACAAAGTTGTTGCAAGTCTAAATAAGCAATAATAGCTTATTGATAAGATGATTGAAAATTAACACTAGTAGTGGCTAGTTTTGGGTGTCCAACAGTGGGAAAAGTTTCCATTGCTTGACTTGTTTGAATTTTTGTCTTTTGTGGGTTTTTGTTGGATTTAGTGAACACAAAGGCACCCTTATAAGCAGTGGGTTATAGGGAGTCAATAACAACAAAGAGATCACAAAAACAACAGGCAAATTGATACAGTTAATTCAAACAAGCATCAGACATTGCACAGACTTGGATAATAAGCAGTTTTCAAGAAATAAGCAGTTTTAGCAAGATTAAGCCAACCAAAGTTCACCAAATGCATACACAAGCTATAATAAATTCAAATGAACATAAACCAACTTGTTTCATACACTGGTTCAAGGTTTAGAAAAAGATTTAAGCTTATGCTACTTATTGATGAACAAATGATGAACACAAAGTGAGTTTGCTGATATACTTCACCAAAGATTTAATTTCAAACCCTCAAATCTTTCAAACATGTTACACAAACTTTGTTTTACCACTTTTTAATCCTAAAAATGCATACACCCTAAGTGTTTCCAATATTTTAGATCAAAATAAGCAAAATCAAAGCAGTTATAGCACAATGTTCAGATTTGATGTTCAAAGCATAAAACTTGCAGATAAAAGCATACAATCACTTATCAACAGATACCAACACTAAACAACCTTATACCTTAACTTAAAATCAAACAAGAAACTTAAAACAGTAAACCCAAACACCCCTTTCACTTTTCAAATCAAAATTTAACAAAGTAAAAGTGTTTAACAGGTTTACCCAAGCCTAATCAAGCATCATACCAATAACATGAAGCATAATCAACAAGATTCAGGCACCAAGAACAACACATACAACAGTAGTACACCAAATCACTAAAAATCACTTTTCAAACAGATTTTTGTAAAGAAGGCTCAAACCTCATGAATGTACATCCACACTCATGAATTTTAGAGCTTATGTGCCTAGCTTAACAAGGCACAAGCTTCCAATAAGCTGCTAAGAAAAACAAGGTTAGGCAGATTATATAAAACAGAAAATGAAAAATAAAGCTGATTAATTCAAGCTTGTTCCCACTCCTGGAATATCTCCAAACCACAAGCTCACTACACCTTGATAAGCTCCTTATCAGGGTGTTATGACCACTTGTAATCCAAAAATTTCAAAGGTTTGAACCAAGACTTAGAAAAATATCAGATTTTGGAAAACTTTGCAATTTCTTGCACAAATTTTAAAACCAAACTATGAGACTTCACAAACACAAACTTTGAACAAAAACAAGCATAGAATAAGATTGGAACTGGGAATTGGTCAACAATATCAGACACTTTTTCATTCACTTAGAAAATATGATTTACAGATTTGTGACTAAGGAATCCAAGAACAAGGATAAATGTAATGAGCTAGACCCTTTATATAGAGGGTGTACATGGTCCTAGAAAGCTGAAAATGTGAAAACCCTAAGCATTGAACTTCCAGAAATACCCTTGTGGAATTTTTGAATTTTGCTAACATGTGAAGTCTATTGGCGTTTTGTTGATGTAAAGGTGGTGGAATTTGATCAAAGGGTCCAAAATAAGCTTAGTATGTAAGCTTTAATATGGTTCTTTTTATATGTTGAGTGAGACACATTGGCCCAGATATACATGAGATTGTTCGTACTCGATTCAATTCGAATTGATCACGGTTTAGGGTGGAATTGTCGTTTTTGGTAACTAAAAGGGGGAGCTTTTGATTATCTATGTCTATTAATAATATAAACGTTAAAGTTATTGAACATGTGGAAACTAGAAGGGGGGGTTGAATAGTTTCTAGTTCATTTTCAAAACATTTCGGCTCAATCCACTGCCCGCGGTTCCTTATCTCTGCCCGCGGTTCCTTATTGATAAGGAACCGTCGGTCCAATAACGAACCGCCGACAGTGGACGTAGCAAAATTGTTAATTTGAAACCTTAACAATCCTTTGTATCAAATTCCTTATCAATCTTGACTAGATGTGAGATGTGTTTGATTGAGAGATAAATACTACAAGTAAGAAAACACACAAGCACATCAAATCAAGAGTACATCAGCAATAGTCTAAACACTAAGCACACACGTACTAAGCACAAGCTTTTCCGCAACTAGGATGTTTAGACTAAGTGATGTACACTTGACCATAATTTAAACATGAAGCACACACGTACTAAGCCATAGCTTTTCCGCAACTTAGATGTTTAGATTATGTGATGCACACAAAGACACACAACACAAGTATGCAACTATAAATACATCTACAAAGGTAAAGACATAAATGTAAAGGAAGTTACCGACACGATGATTTATAGTGGTTCGGTCACGAAGCTCCTCTTCGCCCTACTCCACTCCTCGAGTACACCTTACTCGAGAGTTACTTCACTAGTCAACAAACTCCTTAAGGTGGAGAAACCATACACAACGTCGCTTACACATTTCCGACACTAAGCTAGATGTCGAGTCCTAATCTTAAGTAGGACCAATCTACACAACGTTGCCTACTTCACCATTTAACGACACAAGGCTAGATGTCGAGTTCTAATCGAAAGCTAGAACCAATCTTCACGACTCTTCACTTTGAAGCTAAATGAGAACTTCACACAACACAACTACTAGTCACTTAAAAGTTTAGTGAGAACTCACAAGACACAACCACATCACTTTATAGTTTAGTGAGAACTACCTAAACACAACCACATCACTTTAGAGTTTAGTGAGAACTACCAAGACACAACCTAATCTACCCACTAGTTATGTTTTATGGCCCAACATAACAAACCTTGTGTTTTATGGCCTAAACACATAAACCATATAGATCTAAGCACACATCACTTAGATCTATAACTCTAACACTATATCCAAGTACTAACAAGACTTGGATTTACCCAACTAACACCTAATCCAAGGATACCCATCACTTGGATATTCTACCCTTACAAACACATCCAAGTGTACCCAACACTTGGATCTTCTACATATATATAGTAGGAATACTAAAAACATAACTTAGATCTATAGAAGGAAAGATCTTCATCATGTAGTGAACCCAACACATCATGGTAATGATAGTGTTCTTCTCTTTGCACTTGAGAGGATGAGGAGATTGAAGATTGAATCACATCTTAAACAAGATTAATCAAAACTAACTAATCAAGGATCTAAGATGGTTTTTGAAAGAAACGGTGCAAAAGGGTTGAAAGAAAAGCTGGAAATGATCCACTATTTATAGGGCAACATTGCAACGGTAAAAAAGACCCGCGGTTCCTTATCTCCACCCGCGGTACCTTATCAATAAGGAACCGCGGGTTCCTTTAAGGAACCTCCGCGTCGGAGTCCATGCAAATTTGTCCTTTAGTGGGTATATGCCATCTGGGGTAGTTTATACCCTCAAAGGATATTCCTTTGGCATATGGAATATTCCAAATTCAAATTTCCATTTTCTTTTTAATAAAACATTTTATTAAAAATAAAGTTAATTAAAATCTTTTGTCACATTTGATTAAATGTGAGTTTCAAAAAAATATTAATCCTTGATCACTTACTTAGGTTAATGACATGTTTGTACATACCTTGAGTGATTCATGCCGAATGCGATCTTGGAGGTGTCGAGAGAAGTATACAAATGTATTCTTGAGTGATTACGAGTACCTTGTGCATTTTATATAATGTGTTGCGAATTATACGTTTGTCATCAACAAAACACAAAGTGATTATATCGACAAAGCATCGTAATGTTTGCACTAACAATCTCCCCCTTTTTGATGATGACAAACAAGTAAACCGCAACACATATTAAAATGCACAAGTTACTAGTTTACACTTACTTCTCCCCTTTTTGTCGAATCAAAAAGGTAGTCAACGTCTTGAAGAAGAGAAGAATCGACGTCACGAGAGCTTGCATCCGAAAGGTAGTCTTCATATTAAGAAGAGGAGGATCGACTTCGAGAAAACATGCATCCAAAAATCTAATCATCCATTGTGGTTGTCGTTTGAGAGGCAAGAATCCAAACTATAAACCCATCATCCAAAGATATTGAGCTTGCGTCATCCTAGTGAAGTCTTCAATCACCATAGGTTAACCAACTCCAAGCATAATAATATGCTTATCTACGAGTGTCCAAAATGCATTACTTGCAAGATGTTAGATGAATGCAGTTTGAGTGAGTCAACGATCACAAATGTAATGATTTGAACTCTTGCAAATGCTCCCCCTTGATATGAGCTCCCCCTTGCTCGAGGCACCAACAAAGCAAGAATAGTGACGAGCTACACAAAAGGGTTAGAAAAGTCCTACAAAACAAAGTTAGTAGACAAGAGCATACATATAGCAAGGGTCACCCAAAAGGAATGAGGATGATAAACAAGTCGTTTGCACAAACAATGACAAGCAAAGAAGTGTGCATGCGATGCTATCAATCCAAAAAAAGGAGAGGATCTTGACAAGATCAATTCACAATTGTTGGAATAGAGATAGAAAAGAAACATCCATACCAATTGAAATGATAATATGTCAAAGGGTAAAAAGCTTGGAATTTTTGGAATCACCCAAGAAAATTCAAGATTTAACCATCAACTCAAAAAAAACAAGGAGAGGATTTTGAGGAAATCAATTCAAAGTTGTTGGAATAGAGGTAGAAAAGAAACATCCAAGAATTTGAAGATATCATCTCAAGGGGTTAAAAAAACTTAGAATTGATGGAATCACCCATACCAATTGTAAATTTTAACCGCAATCAACTCTCAAAAAGAGGAACAAAAATATCTCAACCTAGAGACATTTTTGACCCAAAAAAATAAAGGAAACCCAAAAGCGGATAAATCGACGCTTTAAGAAAAATTCGGGATATAGGGCATTATAGGCAAAAATGCGTATGAATGTCGACACCAAATGGTGTTTAGCATACGATAAACTACATGCTCAAAGTTTCGTAGCTCTTCTCAATCATTATGGATGTTCAAAGAACAATTACATGATGAGGAAAGGGTAAGGCTCGACTCAACTTAGTTTAGAAAGACTAGAAGAAAGAGACTCGACTTAGAAGAGCATGATTAAAATGAATTGAGAGAGACTCAACAAATAAGTTAAGGATAACTTCACAAATTGATACATGAATACTATACCTTAGAAGGTGATAGTGAAATCTCGAAAGAAAATGAGAGAGGAAACTCAAAAGAAGCTTAAGAAGACATGAAGAGTTAGTACAAAATCTAACACATAATCAAGTAAGCACATAGGATAATTTATGCAATGCCTAATGAAGTCTACAATAAACCAATGTAGAGAAGGTGCGCAATTAACACATATGGCATGCAAGAAACATGATTACTTAAAAAGAGAAGTCTAAGTAAAACAAGTTAGCACGTAGCATTTAATGACATGCATGAGTTAGACACATCTAAGAGATATTATATCGGAATTGCTAGACAAAGACAGAACCTTTATAAAAAGCATGCATTCAATACCTAATCAATTAAGCATATAGCATACGGATAAGCAAGAAGATATATAAGCAAGTAGCATACAAGCAAGTTATCTATCTAGATATCGCAAATCAAGCTATATGTAATGTAAATCTCCAAGAAGATTCCTAATTCTTATTAGTTTAAGAAAAGGACTCAAAATAAGAGAAAAGAAAGAAACAAAATAACAACAAGATCTAAGACTCAAAGAAAATCATGTTGAAAAACATGAAAGGAAATACAAGAGAATAAAGATCATACAAAGATATATAAATAAAAAAAACAAGCCTAAAACTTAAGCATAATTTTAATCTTAGTTACACTAGAATCCTAAGATTTGCTTAAATTAGATGTCTTAGCAATAAGCAATCCACATGCTTAAATGAAAGACAAGGGTGGTGGCGGAATTTGGTGGGGTGAAAGGTGAAGTCACCAAGGGTTCAACAAAGTCATTCACAATAGGAATGCTTTGGATGGGTGATGTGGGTGAGTTTGAAGGGGTAAAAGGTGAAGTCACCAAGGTATCAACAAAGTCATTCACAATGGGAATGCTTTGGATGGGTTAAGGTTGGGTAGTCACATCCAAGAGAGTACTTAGAGTGAAGGGTGAGGTTAGCTCCTTCATTCTAGATTGGAATGAAGAGGAGGTAGAACCATGTGAATGGTTGGTACCATGGATTGAGGTAGTCTTGCATGGAGCAAGAGGTGGTGAGGGTGATGAAGAGATGAGAATTGGAACAATCTCATTCTTGGGTGTGTGAAAGGGTGAAGAGTTAAGTTTGGGTAACTTAATCTTAATTTTGAGGTGCCTCTTTGAAGAGGAGGTTTTGGATGTATGGTTTGAGGTGTGAAGAACATGGCTAACAAGGTGGGTTTAAAAGGGTGAGGGGATGATCCAAACTAGTAAAGGGTTAAAAAGGGAAAGCCCAAGATATTTTGGGAGTGATCAAAGGTTTGAAACAAAGATTCCAAAGGGTGTTGGAACAATTGGGAAGTTTCAGAAAACCCGAATTTAAAGCTTCTGCTCGCGGTTCTTTATCTCCACCGGCGGTTCCATATTGATATGGAGCTGCGGTCTATTTAAAGAACCGCCTACAGAGGCTTGGTTTAGGTGGTGAATGGGGATTTTCCAATTAAGCAAATCCTAATGTTCTAGTCTAACTTATCATAAAGTCATGCTTAAGAGCAATAAAAACTAGAACACACACAAAGGAAAGACACATAGGTTCAATTAGCACGTAAGAAGAAAGCTAAGAAAAACCTAATGGCTACAAAAGAAAAAGACTCCTAATGACATACAAAGTTCATCAAAGTAAACTATCATTAGTCATATATAGGAAGAGCCATTTAGCCAATTTAGAGAATGAGTATGAGACTATCACTAGAGGTGCTCAATTAAGGCTAAACACGACCATTTTTACAAGTTATACACCAACTCAACTTCCCACGTGGAAGTAATTCAACCGTTAGGTCAAATTAAGATCCTAATGCATAAATTCTCTAGTAGTCATTCTCAAGTTAGACAAAATGTAATTCCAACATTTTCCTAATAAAGTTTAGCAAGGATGAAACTTGCATGGCGAGACAATGCATGACCTAATGAGGGTTAAGAATGCACCATTGCATATCTTGACAAAAGAGTCTAGTTAAGTTTAATTACCTTAATAGATCTTGAGGCCAATAACATTGAATTGTACAAACCAAGTTTACACAATTTGTTAGAACACTCTTGATTGGTCTTTCGGAAATGATACATTTATAAATTGCATAGCAATGTAAATTACTTGAGTATTTCGGATGAAACATCCAAGTTACCAAACCGACTCTATTGTGCATTATATGTAATTATTAAACAAAATATGTCTAACAATTTGAACAAGTAGATTCAATATAACACCATCAACACAAGTGTGAGTTATGATCCGATGTATATTATTAATAAACCACATTCATGTCTACACTAAAAAACATGTCAATTAGATTCGATAATGATACCAATCATAGCTTGAATAATGCATTGATATTTAATCGAAATCTTTCTTGATTCCCACAAACACTCTTTTAAGAGAAAATAGCTAAGATTTTCAAAGGGTGTTTCATGTTTTATAGTGAGACATTTATCTACTTGAACTAATAACACAATGATCGAGTAAGACGACCCAAATCAATAGATTTGATAAGCTCCCAAAGCTTTCAAACCTAAGAGTGTTAATAAACATAACGAGGTGTACATGATGTTTATATAACATATATAAACCTAGAGATGTTGATCCTATATGCAATGCACAAATAATGTTGCAACCAAAATGCAAGAAATCTAGCATACATCCTAATTAGGAAAAACTAGATACTAACAAATACCAAGCAAGGCACAAGAGACTAGACATATAAGCAATACTACTACAAATAGCAAGGAACACTTAATAATGTCTACATATAATAATAACACACAAGGAAACATACACAAATAATTAGTTTAACACATAAAACCATTCGTCCATGTTTTGAGTGTTAGATACAACAAAGTTTTCATAGCTTGATTTTATTTGAAAATAGTCTTTGACCCATTTAAAATTTAATTAAGTTTAACACTTTGTAAATATATCAATTTTCAAAGATATATCACCAAGAGATATCCAACTTAATAGAAAAGAGTAAAACATAAGTTTTACGACAAACCTACGCTCAATACTTTGGACAAAGAATGGAACTTAGAAACCATCCAAATTTTAAAGTTTAAATAAAGGTTTAGAAGCATTTTTAATTTAAAGAAAATTCAATTACATTCGAAATGACGGGTGGCACGACTTCTACGGACTTACGGTTGATTTTATATAATTTTTCAAAGTTTTCAAAAATCTGAGTCAGACTGACTGCGGTTCCTTATTGATAAGGATCCGTGGGAAACAATAAAGAACCGCGGCCAGAGGACAAAAAATGAGTTTTTGGCCAAAACCATTTGGTAACTTTTTGGAAGGACTTAGGACTCTAAAAAATCATTTTAGACACATAGAACTCGTATTTTAGAGTTAATTATGACACAAAAGATTTTTATACTTCCAAACATGAAAAGATTTAATTCAATCTATTATTCAAAGTTTATTTAACACCAAAACTTGTACGAATGAAACAACGAAACACATGTCATAAGTAATCACTCTTCATGAACAATTTGATACAAAGATCGTCTCTATTTTTTTTAAAAACCGTTTTCATTTTAAAAACCATTTGTTTTGAAAAAGAGAGCAAAGATCGATCCAAGCTTTAAAGTAAAATATACTTCAAAGATCTTGAGTAACCTCGCTCTGATACCAATTGTGGAAACTAGAAGGGGGGTTGAATAGTTTCTAGTTCATTTTCAAAACATTTCGGCTCAATCCACTGCCCGCGGTTCCTTATCTCTGCCCGCGGTTCCTTATTGATAAGGAACCGCCGGTCCAATAACGAACCGCCGACAGTGGACGTAGCAACATTGTTAGTTTGAAACCTTAACAATCCTTTGTATCAAATTCCTTATCAATCTTGACTAGATGTGAGATGTGTTTGATTGAGAGATAAATACTACAAGTAAGAAAACACACAAGCACATCAAATCAAGAGTACATCATCAATAGTCTAAACATTAAGCACACACGTACTAAGCACAAGCTTTTCCGCAACTAGGCTGTTTAGACTAAGTGATGTACACTTGACCATAATTTAAACATGAAGGACACACGTACTAAGCCATAGCTTTTCCGCAACTTAGATGTTTAGATTATGTGATGCACACAAAGACACACAACACAAGTATGCAACTATAAATACATCTACAAAGGTAAAGACATAAATGTAAAGGAAGTTACCGACACGATGATTTATAATGGTTCGGTCACGAAGCTCCTCTTCGTCCTACTCCACTCCTCGAGTACACCTTACTCGAGAGTTACTTCACTAGTCAACAAACTCCTTAAGGTGGAGAAACCATACACAACGTCGCTTACACATTTCCGACACTAAGCTAGATGTCGAGTCCTAATCTTAGGTAGGACCAATCTACACAACGTTGCCTACTTCACCATTTAACGACACAAGGCTAGATGTCGAGTTCTAATCGAAAGCTAGAACCAATCTTCACGACTCTTCACTTTGAAGCTAAGTGAGAACTTCACACAACACAACTACTAGTCACTTTAAAGTTTAGTGAGAACTCACAAGACACAACCACATCACTTTATAGTTTAGTGAGAACTACCTAAACACAACCACATCACTTTAGAGTTTAGTAGAACTACCAAGACACAACCTAATCTACCCACTAGTTATGTTTTATGGCCCAACATAACAAACCTTGTGTTTTATGGCCTAAACACATAAACCATATAGATCTAAGCACACATCACTTAAATCTATAACTCTAACACTATATCCAAGTACTAACAAGACTTGGATTTACCCAACTAACACCTAATCCAAGGATACCCATCACTTAGATATTCTACCCTTACAAACACATCCAAGTGTACCCAACACTTGGATGTTCTACATATATATAGTAGGAATACTAAAAACATAACTTAGATCTATAGAAGGAAAGATCTTCATCATGTAGTGAACCCAACACATCATGGTAATGATAGTGTTCTTCTCTTTGCACTTGAGAGGATGAGGAGATTGAAGATTGAATCACATCTTAAACAAGATTAATCAAAACTAACTAATCAAGGATCTAAGATGGTTTTTGAAAGAAACTGTGCAAAAAGGGTTGAAAGAAAAGCTGGAAATGATCCACTATTTATAGGGCAACATTGCAACGGTCAAAAAGACCCGCGGTTCCTTATCTCCACCCGCGTTACCTTATCAATAAGGAACCGCGGGTTCCTTTAAGGAACCTCCGCGTCGGAGTCCGTGCAAATTTGTCCTTTAGTGGGTATATGCCATCTGAGGTAGTTTATACCCTTAAAGGATATTCCTTCGGCATATGGAATAAGCTAAATTCAAATTTCCATTTTCTTTTTAATAAAACATTTTCTTAAAAATAAAGTTAATTAAAATCTTTTGTCACATTTGATTAAATGTGAGTTTTAAAAAAATATTAATCCTTGATCACTTAGTTAGGTTAATGACATGTTTGTACATACCTTGAGTGATTCATGCCGAATGCGATCTTGGAGGTGTCGAGAGAAGTATACAAATGTATTCTTGAGTGATTACGAGTACCTTGTGCATTTTACATAATGTGTTGCGAATTATACGTTTGTCATCAACAAAACACAAAGAGATTATATCGACAAAGCATCGTAATGTTTGCACTAACAATCTCTCCCTTTTTGATGATGACAAACAAGTAAACCGCAACACATATTAAAATGCACAAGTTACTAGTTTACACTTACTTCTCCCCCTTTTGTCGAATCAAAAAGGTAGTCAACGTCTTGACGAAGAGAAGAATCTACGTCACGAGAGCTTGCATCTGAAAGGTAGTCTTCATATTAAGAAGAGGAGGATCGACTTCGAGAAAAAATGCATCCAAAAATCTAATCATCCATTGTGGTTGTCGTTTGAGAGGCAAGAATCCAAACTATAAACCCATCATCCAAAGATATTGAGCTTGCGTCATCCTAGTGAAGTCTTCAATCACCATAGGTTAACCAACCCCAAGCATAATAATATGCTTATCTACGAGTGTCCAAAATGCATTACTTGCAAGATGTTAGATGAATGCAGTTTGAGTGAGTCAACGATCACAAATGTAATGATTTGAACTCTTGCAAATGCTCCCCGTTGATATGAGCTCCCCCTTGCTCGAGGCACCAACAAAGCAAGAATAGTGACGAGCTACACAAAAGGGTTAGAAAAGTCCTACAAAACAAAGTTAGTAGACAAGAGCATACATATAGCAAGGGTCACCCAAAAGGAATTAGGATGATAAACAAGTCGTTTGCACAAACAATGACAAGCAAAGAAGTGTGCATGCGATGCTATCAATCCAAAAAAAAGAGAGGATCTTGACAAGATCAATTCACAATTGTTGGAATAGAGATAGAAAAGAAACATCCATACCAATTGAAATGATAATATGTCAAAGGGTAAAAAGCTTGGAATTTTTGGAATCACCCAAGAAAATTCAAGATTTAACCATCAACTCAAAAAAAACAAGGAGAGGATTTTGAGGAAATCAATTCAAAGTTGTTGGAATAGAGGTAGAAAAGAAACATCCAAGAATTTTAAGATATCATCTCAAGGGGTTAAAAAAAACTTAGAATTGATGGAATCACCCATACCAATTGTAAATTTTAACCGCAATCAACTCTCAAAAAGAGGAACAAAAATATCTCAACCTAGAGACATTTTTGACCAAAAAAATAAAGGAAACCCAAAAGCGGATAAATCGACGCTTTAAGAAAAAATCGGGATATAGGGCATTATAGGCAAAAATGCGTATGAATGTAGACACCAAATGGTGTTTAGCATACGATAAACTACATGCTCAAAGTTTCGTAGCTCTTCTCAATCATAATGGATGTTCAAAGAACAATTACATGATGAGGAAAGGGTAAGGCTCGACTCAACTTAGTTTAGAAAGACTAGAAGAAAGAGACTCGACTTAGAAGAGCATGATTAAAATGAATTGAGAGAGACTCAACAAATAAGTTAAGGATAACTTCACAAATTGATACATGAATACTATACCTTAGAAGGTGATAGTGAAATCTCGAAAGAAAATGAGAGAGGAAACTCAAAAGAAGCTTAAGAAGACATGAAGATTTAGTATAAAATCTAACACATAATCAAGTAAGCACATAGGATAATTTATGCAATGCCTAATGAAGTCTACAATAAACCAATGTAGAGAAGGTGCGCAATTAACACATATGGCATGCAAGAAACATGATTACTTAAAAAGAGAAGTCTAAGTAAAACAAGTTAGCACGTAGCATTTAAGGACATGCATGAGTTAGACACATCTAAGAGATATTATATCGGAATTGCTAGACAAAGACAGAACCTTTATAAAAAGCATGCATTCAATACCTAATCAATTAAGCATATAGCATACGGATAAGCAAGAAGATATATAAGCAAGTAGCATACAAGCAAGTTATCTATCTAGATATCGTAAATCAAGCTATATGTAATGTAAATCTCCAAGAAGATTCCTAATTCTTATTAGTTTAAGAAAAGGACTCAAAATAAGAGAAAAGAAAGAAACAAAATAACAACAAGATCTAAGACTCAAAGAAAAATCATGTTGAAAAACATGAAAGGAAATACAAGAGAATAAAGATCATACAAAGATATATAAATAAAAAAACAAGCCTAAAACTTAAGCATAATTTTAATCTTAGTTACACTAGAATCCTAAGATTTGCTTAAATTAGATGTCTTAGCAATAAGCAATCCACATGCTTAAATGAAAGACAAGGGTGGTGGCGGAATTTGGTGGGGTGAAAGGTGAAGTCACCAAGGGTTCAACAAAGTCATTCACAATAGGAATGCTTTGGATGGGTGATGTGGGTGAGTTTGAAGGGGTAAAAGGTGAAGTCACCAAGGTATTAACAAAGTCATTCGCAATGGGAATGCTTTGGATGGGTTAATGTTGGGTAGTCACATCCAAGAGAGTACTTAGAGTGAAGGGTGAGGTTAGCTCATTCATTCTAGATTGGAATGAAGAGGAGGTAGAACCATGTAAATGGTTGGTACCATGGGTTGAGGTAGTGTTGCATGGAGCAAGAGGTGGTGAGGGTGATGAAGAGATGAGAATTGGAACAATCTCATTCTTGGGTGTGTGAAAGGGTGAAGAGTTAAGTTTGGGTAACTTAATCTTAATTTTGAGGTGCCTCTTTGAAGAGGAGGTTTTGGATGTATGGTTTGAGGTGTGAAGAACATGGCTAACAAGGTGGGTTTAAAAGGGTGAGGGGATGATCCAAACTAGTAAAGGGTTAAAAAGGGAAAGCCCAAGATATTTTGGGAGTGATCAAAGGTTTGAAACAAAGATTCCAAAGGGTGTTGGAACAATTGGGAAGTTTCAGAAAACCCGAATTTAAAGCTTCTGCTCGCGGTTCTTTATCTGCACCGGCGGTTCCATATTGATATAGAGTCGCGGTCTATTTAAAGAACCGCCTACAGAGGCTTGGTTTAGGTGGTGAATGGGGATTTTCCAATTAAGCAAATCCTAATGTTCTAGTCTAACTTATCATAAAGTCATGCTTAAGAGCAATAAAAACTAGAACACACACAAAGGAAAGACACATAGGTTCAATTAGCACGTAAGAAGAAAGCTAAGAAAAACCTAATGGCTACAAAAGAAAAAGACTCCTAATGACATACAAAGTTCATCAAAGTAAACTATCATTAGTCATATATAGGAAGAGCCATTTAGACAATTTAGAGAATGAGTATGAGACTATCACTAGAGGTGCTCAATTAAGGCTAAACACGACCATTTTTACAAGTTATACACCAACTCAACTTCCCACGTGGAAGTAATTCAACCGTTAGGTCAAATTAAGATCCTAATTAATAAATTCTCTAGTAGTCATTCTCAAGTTAGACAAAATGTAATTCCAACATTTGCCTAATAAAGTTTAGCAAGGATGAAACTTGCATGGCGACACAATGCATGACCTAATGAGGGTTAAGAATGCACCATTGCATATCTTGACAAAAGAGTCTAGTTAAGTTTAATTACCTTAATAGATCTTGAGGCCAATAACGATGAATTGTACAAACCAAGTTTACATAATTTGTTAGAACACTCTTGATTGGTCTTTTGGAAATGATACATTTATAAATTGCATAGCAATGTAAATTACTTGAGTATTTCGGATGAAACATCCAAGTTACCAAACCGACTCTATTGTGCATTATAAGTAATTATTAAACAAAATATGTCTAACAATTTGAACAAGTAGATTCAATATAACACCATCAACACAAGTGTGAGTTATGATCCGATGTATATTATTAATAAACCACATTCATGTCTACACTAAAAAACATGTCAATTAGATTCGATAATGATACCAATCATAGCTTGAATAATGCATTTATATTTAATCGAAATCTTTCTTGATTCCCACAAACACTCTTTTAAGAGAAAATAGCTAAGATTTTCAAAGGGTGTTTCATGTTTTATAGTGAGACATTTATCTACTTGAACTAATAACACAATGATCGAGTAAGACGACCCAAATCAATAGATTTGATAAGCTCCCAAAGCTTTCAAACCTAAGAGTGTTAATAAACATAACGATGTGTACATGATGTTTATATAACATATATAAACTTAGAGATGTTGATCCTATATGCAATGCACAAATAATGTTGCAACCAAAATGCAAGAAATCTAGCATACATCCTAATTAGGAAAAACTAGATACTAACAAATACCAAGCAAGGCACAAGAGACTAGACATATAAGCAGTACTACTACAAATAGCAAGGAACACTTAATAATGTCTACATATAATAATAACACACAAGGAAACATACACAAACAATTAGTTTAACACATAAAACCATTCGTCCATGTTTTGAGTGTTAGATACAACAAAGTTTTCATAGCTTGATTTTATTTGAAAATAGTCTTTGACCCATTTAAAATTTAATTAAGTTTAACACTTTGTAAATATATCAATTTTCAAAGATATATCACCAAGAGATGTCCAACTTAATAGAAAAGAGTAAAACATAAGTTTTACGACAAACCTACGCTCAATACTTTGGACAAAGAATGGAACTTAGAAACCATCCAAATTTTAAAGTTTAAATACAGGTTTGGAAACATTTTTAATTGAAAGAAAATTCAATTACGTTCGAAATGACGGGTGGCACGACTTCTACGGACTTACGGTTGATTTTATATAATTTTTCAAAGTTTTCAAAAATCTGAGTCAGACTGACTGCGGTTCCTTATTGATACGGATCCGCGGGGAACAATAAAGAACCGCGGTCAGAGGACAAAAAATGAGTTTTTGGCCAAAATCATTTGGTAACTTTTTGGAAGGACTTAGGACTCTAAAAAATCATTTTAGACACATAGAACTCGTATTTTAGAGTTAATTATGACACAAAAGATTTTTTTACTTCCTAACATGAAAAGATTTAATTCAATCTATTATTCAAAGTTTATTTAACACCAAAACTTGTACGAATGAAACAACGAAACACATGTCATAAGTAATCACTCTTCATGAACAATTTGATACAAAGATCGTCTCTATTTTTTTTTAAAACCGTTTTCATTTTTAAAAACCATTTGTTTTGAAAAAGAGAGCAAAGATCGATCCAAGCTTTAAAGTAAAATATACTTCAAAGATCTTGAGTAACCTCGCTCTGATACCAATTGTGGAAACTAGAAGGGGGGGTTGAATAGTTTCTAATTCATTTTCAAAACATTTCGGCTCAATCCACTGCCCGCGGTTCCTTATCTCTGCCCGCGGTTCGTTATTGATAAGGAACCACCGGTCCAATAACGAACCGCCGACAGTGGACGTAGCAACATTGTTAGTTTGAAACATTAACAATCCTTTGTATCAAATTCCTTATCAATCTTGACTAGATTTGAGATGTGTTTGATTGAGAGATAAATACTACAAGTAAGAAAACACACAAGCACATCAAATCAAGAGTACATCAGCAATAGTCTAAACACTAAGCACACACGTACTAAGCACAAGCTTTTCCGCAACTAGGCTGTTTAGACTAAGTGATGTACACTTGACCATAATTTAAACATGAAGCACACACGTACTAAGCCATAGCTTTTCCGCAACTTAGAAGTTTAGATTATGTGATGCACACAAAGACACACAACACAAGTATGCAACTATAAATACATCTACAAAGGTAAAGACATAAATGTAAAGGAAGTTACCGACACGATGATTTATAGTGGTTCGGTCACGAATCTCCTCTTCGCCCTACTCCACTCCTCGAGTACACCTTACTCGAGAGTTACTTCACTAGTCAACAAACTCCTTAAGGTGGAGAAACCATACACAACGTCGCTTACACATTTCCGACACTAAGCTAGATGTCGAGTCCTAATCTTAGGTAGGACCAATCTACACAACGTTGCCTACTTCACCATTTAACGACACAAGGCTAGATGTCGAGTTCTAATCGAAAGCTAGAACCAATCTTCACGACTCTTCACTTTGAAGCTAAGTGAGAACTTCACACAACACAACTACTACTCACTTTAAAGTTTAGTGAGAACTCACAAGACACAACCACATCACTTTATAGTTTAGTGAGAACTACCTAAACACAACCACATCACTTTAGAGTTTAGTGAGAACTACCAAGACACAACCTAATCTACCCACTAGTTATGTTTTATGGCCCAACATAACAAACCTTGTGTTTTATGGCCTAAACACATAAACCATATAGATCTAAGCACACATCACTTAGATCTATAACTCTAACACTATATCCAAGTACTAACAAGACTTGGATTTACCCAACTAACACCTAATCCAAGGATACCCATCACTTGGATATTCTACCCTTACAAACACATTCAAGTGTACCCAACACTTGGATCTTCTACATATATATAGTAGGAATACTAAACACATAACTTAGATCTACAGAAGGAAAGATCTTCATCATGTAGTGAACCCAACACATCATGGTAATGATAGTGTTCTTCTATTTGCACTTGAGAGGATGAGGAGATTGAAGATTGAATCACATCTTAAACAAGATTAATCAAAACTAACTAATCAAGGATCTAAGATGGTTTTTGAAAGAAACTGTGCAAAAAGGGTTGAAAGAAAAGCTGGAAATGATCCACTATTTATAGGGCAACATTGCAACGGTCAAAAAGACCCGCGGTTCCTTATCTCCACCCGCGGTACCTTATCAATAAGGAACCGCGGGTTCCTTTAAGGAACCTCCACGTCGGAGTCCGTGCAAATTTGTCCTTTAGTGGGTATATGCCATCTGGGGTAGTTTATACCCTCAAAGGATATTCCTTTGGCATATGGAATATGCCAAATTCAAATTTCCATTTTCTTTTTAGTAAAACATTTTCTTAAAAATAAAGTTAATTAAAATCTTTTGTCACATTTGATTAAATGTGAGTTTAAAAAAAATATTAATCCTTGATCACTTAGTTAGGTTAATGACATGTTTGTACATACCTTGAGTGATTCATGCCGAATGCGATCTTGGAGGTGTCGAGAGAAGTATACAAATGTATTCTTGAGTGATTACGAGTACCTTGTGCATTTTACATAATGTGTTGCGAATTATACGTTTGTCATCAACAAAACACAAAGAGATTATATCGACAAAGCATCGTAATGTTTGCACTAACAAAACATAAAAATAAAAGAAGGATATTTAACCTTGATTGCTTATCCGGAATGAATGTTGCACAGTTGTTCTAAAGTTCGGGTGATTATCTATTTTAAAATTAAGTTGAAAACTTTAAAGATTGTAAATTAAAAATTAAGACTTTAAAAAAAATGACAAAAGGTTAAAACTTTATAAAAAGTAAATGTTGAAAATGAAAACTTCATAAAAGAAGTAAACTTGAAAAGCAAACTAAGTGAAAATGTTTAAAAATAAAGCTAAGTAAAAATGGCGGGAAAAATAAAATTTAAAACTAATTTAGAAAACCAAAATCAAACATAAGTCGGAATAAGCAAAAACTGAACACAATCCGGAATCCACGTTTTAACACTAATTCGGAATCCACACGTACACACGTAATCCGGAATACACGTTTTAAAGTAATCCGGAATCCATGTTACAAACATAATTCGGAATCACAACTTGTTCTAATCCGGAATCACAAAATGAATACAATCCGGAATCAATACTGAATGAAATCCGGAATACGTTCTGATAAACAATCCGGAATAAGGTTTCAAACTTTTATCCGGAATCTAAAATTCACACATAATCCGGGAAACAGAAAATTACACACAATCTGGATTACTTATAACTATGTAATCCGGAATACCAATGCTTAACACTATTCAGAATATTTATGTTTGATGCTATTCGGAATGTGAAGTTAACAAGAAATCCGGAATATTGCACTAATCCTACACATAATTCGGGAAAGCTAAAGTTACCCTATTCCGGAATACTATATTCCGTATATAACCCAGAATGTGTAATCTTAGTTAAAACTAATCCGGAATATCTAGATCCAGACCTTAATTCGGATTGTTGATTCACACACTAATTCGGGATAAGCTTGTTTTACAAGTAAGTCGGGATAATGCATACAGTAAACATGAAACTAGGATTTTATATGTTTTGCAATTAATGTTCGTTTTTCCTCGACTCACCCGAATTGATTTTCAATTTTACGTTTCGACTTAACTTTGTTTTTGGTAAACGTAATTTAGGAAATTTTAAACTAAAAGCCTATTTAATTAAAAGAAATCTATTTTAACTAACTATTTAAACTAATAATTTGAAATTAAAATTTAACTAATTAATAAAACTTAGAAACTTTTAAATGAAACTTAATAAAACTAATTTTAATATGACTAAAAAACTTTTAATTAAAATCTATTTGTTAAACAAAACTATATAAATTGAAAACTTCTATTAAAGAAAACTTTTTAAAAGACTTTTATTAAAACTATTTAAAACCTAAACTAATTATAAAAAAATAAAATATATTTTTTTATCTTTTTATATTTCTTTTTTTTAAAAAAACGAAATAAAAAATAAAACTTTTTAATACTTTTAAAATTTAATTATACTAAAAACATTTAACTAAACTAGTGTAATAGAAAACTGCCATAACTACTAAATACCCTATATTAATTAATAATCGCATAAAGAAACACAAATGAGATGTTAGAGGAGTTGGTTGAGGCGCTGCCCTTCTAAACAAGAGGTCTGGGGGTCGAATCCCACTCCAGACGTATTTAAGCTAATATTTTTACTTTTTTTGGAGTTTTTGTCAAATAAACAAACAGACCAGTTGAGCCTGCTAGTCAATATACAGCCAGATACCAACACCAAAGAAGCTAAACAGTTAAAAACATAAAAGCAATAAGCCCAAACAAGTAGTACAGATCTTAAGTTAATAAGCTGAAAAAAAGAAAATAAACAATTACACGAAACAAATAAGCAGATCGAAAGCACCAAAAATAAGCGAACATGATATAAGTCTTCTATTCAATAAGCTAATCCGACCAGAATAAAGAGATAGGCAAGCATTGACCATAATTTTAACTAGCAGACTTTATACCGAAAACTTTAAAACATAGGATAAACAAAATAAAACTAAACAATCTAATAAGGTAAAAACCTATATAAGCAGATAATCTGAACAACTTTCCTGAAAATCCAAATAATTCAGATAAAAACCTAAGCAACTTCCAAAAACCAAACCAAATAACTCAAGCAGGTCTAAACAACTACCCAAACAGTACTATAAAGCAATTACCAAATAAACTAAATAACTAAACAAAATAATTAGAGCAGATTAATCTAAAAACTCAAACAAAACTTAATCAGATAAATTATAAAAATTAAAACAAACAAAAATTAAAAAAAGATTATGAACCTATTTGTCGAAAACCGTTGTGACGAAGACGAGGCGCTGAGCCGTCTTAACAAACCGCATCAACACCACCGAAACATCATCATCATCATCCGTTCGATCCACTCGAACAAACAAGCCTCGAACAGATTTCTCGATCCAGTTTCATATTATTATATATTTTTTTTTTTTTTTTTTTACTGATAATAACTTTCGAACAGTAAGATAAAAAAAAATCAAAGCAGATTAAATAAAAGTAAAATTGTACGAAATTAAAAACGAGACAGAATTTAAATGGAATTTACTTTTCATTAATTTAAAAAAAATCAAATTACAAGACTGGAAAATTGAAATTACAATTTTAAACTAAAACTAATTTGTTGAAATTAAAACTAATCTAAACCCTACTCCTAATTTAATTAAAAAAAACTGAAATTAAAAATAATAAAGAAAAGCTTGATCTAATACATGTGAAAGGGGGTTTTTATAGCAGAAACCCTCAAACCATTTCCTTGGTGCCCAAGGTCTTGAATCTTGGCCGTTCTCTTTCTTCTCTCTCTTTTTCTTCACATCGAACGGCTGAGATGATTTTTCCCACAGATTGCCAGCGTGGAGTTGGATGTGAGGACCACTTTGAGTGTTTTGATCCGAAAATTATGGGGTTTTATTTCCTTTGGTTGTGAATTACATGAATTAAATAAAACCCCCTTTTATCTTTGATGATTTTACTGATTAGGGTTTTGAAACAGTAAAAATGGGGTGAGTGCGTTTTGTGGGAGAGAAGGAAGGTGAGAGAGTGAAAAGTTTTTTTCTTGTTTGTATCGGAATCAAGTGGGGGTAAAATAAAAGGTTTTATTATTATTGGAAGTGGGGTTAAATAAAATGGGGGCACGTGTAAAAAAAAATGTTTGGGGTAAATGTGTTTGTGTGGGGGGGAGTATTCGGGTGTGGTAGGGTGTAGGGGAAGGGATAAAAGAAATGAAACCGTGTGAGGGTGAGGGTACAGGGAATAGAAAATAATCGTGTGTTGTGGGTTTTGTTGGGCTTTGACCAGAATTTGACTATTCTTTGTTTATTAACCATCCAAAACCTTTTTGGGCTTGAGGCCCATTTGCCTTCCATCTTCTCCATTTTTCAACCGATCCTCAAAATAGCCAAATGGGCTTTTGGCCCTTATACTCCCATCCGTCTCATTAAGCTAAATGGGTTTGAAATGGGCTTAAAATCCATTGGGTCATTTTAGTTTAATTCTCCAAATGGGCTTGTGGGCCCAATAAGCAATGTGGGACCCACAAGGCCCATTAAGCTCAAATGAAATTAAATCCAAAGTACGAGCTCGATTTTGGTTTTCTTTGATCATTACTTCAAAACCGTGTCGGTTTACGTGATCTTGGCACCTTTTGGTCTTTTGACTTTGTCTTCTCTCTTTTTCTTCATCATTTGACCGTGAAATCCCGTGTTTTCTCTTCTTTTGATCATTTGTACCTATTTTCACACAAAAACACAAAACCACGCGTAATTCCGACTTTATTGATATAAAACACATGATTCGGTGTTGTTTTTTTCCATGATTTTAGTGGCAAAAGGATAAGTGTTTTCACACTTATTAAAACACGTAGGAATAAAGGGGTTTTAAGAACCCGGATCACATAAAAATAAGCAAAAATCTAAATAAGCTAAAATCTAATAAGCACTTAACCAAAAGTTTAACCAAAATGATTTTTAGAAAAAGCAAATAAGCCAAAATTTAAAAACTATGAAAACACCAAATAAGCTAAATATTGAAACCAAACTTTTAAAAGATTTAAACTATTTAAAACCACTTTATTAAAAATAAACTAAACACTAATAAGCAATAAGCACAATAAACTAAAACATCAAGCACACCAAATCAATAAGCACAATCTAATAAGCAAATCAATCACACAATCAACAAGATTAAACCAACTACATGATTGATGAAACAAAACAATAGATTATGATTAAGAAAGGAAGAATGAGAATTAACTAAAAAGATTTGAATTAATGAAGATGATTAAGATTCAATTACAAGATTAAAAGATGAAAGATTAAGCAAACTTGAAAGAAAATTCTGGAGAGAGAAAGTAACACCTACTCCTAATTACCTATTAAAAACTAAAAATGAACTAACTCTCCTAATGAAAGATTAGGATAGTATTTATAGGAGAAGGGGAGGGTGTTGTTTCTTCCTTCTTTCTTTTGTCTTCTCGTCTTTTTAAATAACTTGTCTTTCTTGACTTTGTCTCGGGATTAGTCGAATAATAACATGAACTCGTCTTCTAATTTTCTTCTTTTAGTAGACTTGGTTCTTCGACTTCGTTAAACTTTCGTCTTTAGACTTTTTCTTCGATAAATCTTCAGAATAGGCCTTTGACTTCCGTTCTTCTTGCACTTTTGATCTTTTGACTTCGTCTTTTGTCTTTTTCTTCAATAAAAGCCCGTGAAAGCCCGTGTTTTCTTCCTTTTTCATATTTTTGTCCTCAAACACAACAAAAACACAAACCACGCATAGTTCCGACATTTACGACATTAAATACATGTTTTGGTCTTGTTTTTATTATAATTAAGTGGTAAAAGGATAAGTGTTTTCACACTTATTAAATCCCCTACACTTGACCATTGCAATGCCGTCATGCAATGCATTAATTTCAAAGCACGATTTACATTATCCATCATAATTAACCCACCTTGGCCTTTATTAAATACTAGACGCTTAAGGAAAATAAAAAGATAGAAAATAACAAAACATTTGAAGGACGAAACAAGTAAAGAAATTGAAGACTTACATTAGGGCTTTGGTGTCATGAATGTTTATCACCCTCAAGTTTCACGTTCCCATACTAAGCTTAAAAACGAGATCATTGTTATTATAAGTTAGTAAGCTAACACTCAATCATGTGATTCAATTATTCGATTTGACTCCCTTATTCCTAGTTGTATCTCTTATATTTTATTGTTGTCTTGAATGATCACGAGGATGCATTGTTGACTTATTTCAATAGTTTTTTTAGGCTGAAAATAAAGTAGGACGATTTAATCAATAGTTAGCTAAAGGACAAAATCTTTTAAAACTGCTTCTTGAAACATCATAAAGTTCATATCTTGGCATAACTCGCTTCACGATTTGAGACCTTTCTCGGATCGATATTTGGCATTGACTTCATACTTCGAATCTTTGAGAGATGATCTTGAAATAATGGCCTTCTCTTCATAATAGGAATTTCTTCACTTGAAGTTTTTGAGAGATTCTTCATACTTGGACCACGACTTCTTTATTTTTCTCCAATCTTTATTTGGAATTTTGATATACAACGATCCGTCTCCTTTTAGGACTTGGATCTATTTATCCTCATACCTTGCTAGGGTCTTTTTGGATAGACTTCTCAATGATCTTTAGGGGAGTATTTGCTTTTCGTCGTGTGTTTCGATCCTTCATATTGATTTTTGATAAATGATTCTTCACATCACTTTGGATCTTTAGCAACAAAATGTAGCCCTCATGCCTTGTTAGGGCCTTTTCGGACTCGCCAATCTTCGCATCCCGCTTCAATAAGTTATGACTTGGCTATGAACTCTAATTAATCCCGGGAAACTTTTAAACGATCTTGTGCTAGAAGCTAAGTAACTTTTCAAATCGTACAACCGTACTTATTGCAATTATATTTATTAACAAGCAATGGGAGAAAAAGCTCATAATTAACACACATAAATTCATGAAAGAATACAAAACTTATAATTGACTCTATCATCTCTTGTTCTCTACAACTTAAAATCTCAAGGAATGAGACTCGTGGATGCTTAGCCTATCAAATCAAAGTTTTAGGTTTTCAAGTCATCTATAGGATCTTGCATCTTCTTAGACTTTTTCAAGTTTAGAATTTGCATTTTAAAGTTCCCTTGATAAACGACTTTCTAAGATCAATTATAGGAACTTGCAAAAAGTTCTTGTTCTTAACCCATATGAGTTAAGACTTTCGCGTTTTAAAGTTCCATATATAAAAGCCTAGCAAAACTTGATTTAAACATGTTAAGGATACTAGATTGAGTAAACTCAAATAAGTGAACTCGGGTTGAGTCAATAGATTCATGACAGGCCTAATAAATCAAAGATATCTAAACTCATTAAAACCATTTTATTTAATAATTTTTCTTTTGACTTTATTCTTGAATGAAATGAAATATATACATATGATGTAATGAAAAAAGGAAAGAAAATAAATGAAAAATACTACTAGGCCAAAATAGATCAAAATTTTTGAAAAAATGTCGAAAAATTAAATTTTCCGGTTAAAATGAGGACTAATTAATGGAAAAGCCGACTTAACTTCGATAGAAGTCTCCCCTACACTTGATATAAACATTGCACTCAATGTTTAAGCATGTAGGAGTAAACTCCCCTACACTTAGGACATTTTGTAACACCCCATTTTGATAAATGGAATGTCACGCGTGATTATGGCCATAAAGGAGATACCGGAATCAAACATCGGTAGTCCAAAAGTAGAACTCATGACACACAAACATAAGTACTGTAAATGAAAGGACTAAACAATGTCCATGGAAATGAGTATCAAAGTATAAAGAAATGCATAAAGTAAAGAAGGCTAGGAAGCTTCCAATCCATATGCACGTACGCTTAAAGTCTACGAGCGTCCCTGAGTACCTGCCATTTTGGGAACATGAAAAGGAAAACGGCTGAGCAATACGCTCAGTGCACGGATATACGAGTATAGCATGAATAATATAAGCATATAAACATGAAACAGCGGAAAAGACTAAGTCCTGGATAACCTGGTTATATCTTAGTAAAACTGATTTAATAGTTTGAAAAGCCTTATGTTTATCTTGTAAAAACTGTTTAACATATTTACCATTAGCCAATATAGGTCATCAAATATCAACGTGCATGAATACTTGGAGGGGTGACCTCGTCATGCAAATTAGAGGGGCTGCCTCTAATTTAATATAATGGTTTTGGGAAGGAGGGATCAGCTCCTTGTGAAGGATGCAAGGCACACACCACATTCACATTGAATAATTTGCTAAGAACATGTAAACTAGGATGCACCCATACGCCCCACCTGATAATATAATAAATGGCCAAAAGCTGAAAGGGACGCCATGAGCTATCACTCCGCCGTGGTGAAGTCATAACACTGGTGCCTCTAGTGTTATGGTTATGGTACCTCCATAACTAGGTGAAACTGGTCATGCATGTATATGGCTTTAGGTATTCTAATTAAACATAAGCAATTCAAAAACATATAAAACATATACTGGGGAAACAGTTGGCTGCATACGGAGAAATCCTAATAAGGAAAGAATGTCCATGCTAAAAGGACGGAGAATCCGTACCTTATGTCCAGTGAACTAAGAAGACGAACGGAAGAGAGTCCTACTTCGGTATCACTAATGCTACATAAATACATACGTGTATAAGTATCTGATTACTGAGTATGTAACTGGTTTTATATCATGTCTTAGCTTGTTTTATATGTTCATGTCATGTTTTACTGATTTAAGCTTTATATTTTGTTTATCATATATTCTATCTATTATGGTTAAGTATTACATGTATTTCATGTATTATTATACTTGTTGTGTAATAATAAGTAACTTTCTAAAAATAGCAGGTTTCCTAAAATAGAAAGTTTCCAAAAATAGAAAGTTACCAAAAACAGAAAGTTTCCAAAAATAGAAAGTTTCCAAAAATAGAAAGTTTCCAAAAATAGAAAGTTTGCAAAAATAGATCTAATGCTTAAAATAGATAAGTTTCTAAAAATAGAAAGTTTTCATAAATAGATTAGCTGCCTTAAATAAATAAGTGTTTTTTGATTAATATTCTAAGTCATGTGATTATATAGTATAGTTTATTTATTATTTCATGTAAATTAAATAAACTATAGGTTTAAGTATTTTAAATATAACATGATTTAATTAAAGAAATGTAAAATAAATACTTCGGTTAAAACATGTATTATTATCTATTAATAATATAACCTTAGTCATGTAAATTAATTAGTTATAAGTCATGGTTTTAATAATTAATTAATTATATAGCTTAATTAAAAGATAAATACTTAGGTTAAAATTAATGTATTAATAATAAAATTAATAACCTAAGTCATGTAAATTAAATTAATCACATTCATGCTTTTAATTGATTTAATTTAAATCTTGTAAAAATAATATAACTTGTAAAAATAATAAACCTTGAAAAAAAACTCATGAACCGGACCGTGTTTTAAACCATGAACCAGACCCGAAAACACCACCATACCCCGACCTAGGTCGGGGTTTCCCCTTGCCTTGCTTCTGTCGTGACACAACCACCACCAAACCGAGACCATGTGGTCTCGGTGGTGCGAAGTAAGCCAAGCCGAGACCCCCTTGGGGCTCGGTTAGGCGTCGACAACAACAAACAAACACCCCTTAACCCTAAAATGATTTAAACCCCATGATTACCAACATGTTTATATCTTGTTTTTAATTAGTTATTAATAACCTTCATGATTTTATGTGATTAGAAAATCCAAAACATAAAATAAAAGAGATTAGGGTTTATACCGATTACGTGAAATCAAGAAGATGAACACACTAACGATCCTTGTAATAAATCTAGCACCAAAATCAAACCGAACACCCCTCTTGGTGTTCTTATACCCGGCGACCAAAGAAGAAACAAAGGATGAAAAAGGATTATAGGGTTTCTTTATTTTTCTTAAATTATGTTATTATGAAAATAACTTTTCCTTAAATTCCATGTTTAGTAAAAATTGTGGGCTTGGCCCCTTTGGTCTTATTGTGTCCGCGGGTATGGGGCCCACATGGGGGTAACCCGAACATTTTCCGTGTCTAAAATATAAGTGTGTTCTCGTGTTCGTGTTTTACGTGATTTAATTAGTTATCGATCGTGACTTAATATATTTATTCGTGCTCGTAATAAATATATATACATACGTAATATTAGCTCGTGATTAATTACGTTCATGATTTCATGCTCGTATGTTCGTGATTATTATTATTATTGAAATAATTATCGTGTGTTAATACGTAATAAATACTTATCGTATTATAACACGTACGTAATACTTGTAATTCTTGTACGTGAAACGTGAACGTGCTATAAAAGGAAAGTTCTAATCATGTACGTACTACCGTAAGAGTACTATTCATGGTAAAAGCATGCAGGTTTTACAACTCTTCCCCCTAAAAAGAATAATTCGTCCCCGAATTATAGATAAAGTAAACTGGAAAAGAAGAACATACCCGAATTCAAAATATGAAATGAGGGTAAGAAGCCCGGATAGACTCCTCTGTTTCCCAAGTGGCTTCCCGCTCGGTATGATCCCTCCAAAGGATTTTGATGAATGGAATCGTCTTCCTTCTCATGACTCGTTCTTGTCGGTCAAGAACTCATTCGGGTTCTTCTATGAAAGTGAGATCTTCACGAATCTGTTACAGTGGATACTGAACCATGTGAAGGGGATGATACTAGTACCCTCTGAGTAAGGACACATGGAAAACATTGTGTACATGAGAAAGCTGCGGAGGTAACGCTAAGCGGTAAGATACTTCACCGACTCGTTCAATGATATCAAATGGTCCGATGAAACGAGGACTGAGCTTCCCTTTAATTCCAAAACGTCTAACACCACGTGCCGGCGAAACCTTAAGGAAAACGTGATCTCCTACGTTAAAATATAAGTCCCTACGATGCTTGTCTGCGTAGCTCTTCTGGCGTGACCGTGCTTCTTCCAGTTTCTGCTTAGCTATTACGACCATCTCATTAGTCAGCTCTATGATTTCTGGTCCTTCAAGTGTTCGCTCACCAACCTGATCCCAGCAGATTGGGGCGCGACATTTTCTGCCATACAACATCTCGAAAGGAGCACACTTGATACTTGCGTGCCAACTGTTGTTGTATGCAAACTACACGAAAGAGATATAATCGTCCCAATCACCCGTCCATTCCAACGCACATGACCTTAACATGTCTTCCAATGTCTGAATCGTTCGCTCTGACTGCCCGTCTGTTTGAGGATGAAAAGCCGTGCTAAGCTTAAGTTGTGTACCCCAAGCTTTCTGCAGACTTTTCCAGAATCGCGAAGTGAATCGAGGATCTCTGTCTAAGACGATGCTGGTTGGAGCACCGTGAAGTCTCATGATTTCCCTTCTATAGGTATCGGCGAGCGAGTTTACTGATCGAATCTTCCTTGCGGATCGGTAAGAAATGAGCTAATTTGGTAAGTCGATCAACGATAACCCAAATTGCATCGTGCTTCCTCTTAGTCGGCGGAAGACCAGTAACAAAATCCATGGTGATTTTGTCCCACTTCCACTCTGGAATATCTAGCGGTTGAAGAAGACTGCCAGATCGTTGATGCTCGATCTTAACCTGTTGGCAGGTAAGACATTTGGAGACGTGATGTAGTGTTTTGACTATTCTTTAGGAAAAGAGAGCAAAAGTGGCAAGTATTAAGTGTCGGTTTAGGAAAACCAAGCACTAATGCCCAAAATGGGGATCGTTCTCAAGGAGGCTTGATGTGTGTGTAACGAAATGATTAACTTTGTGATTATATTGTTATGAGAAATGAAATAGAAATGTGATAAGAAGAGAATGACGGTTACGATGACGATTTACACTAAGACGAAAGAGTCGTACACGTAAAAACGTAAAAAGCACCAAAATTAAAATTTTACCCTAAAAATTCCTAAAAATCACTAAAAATCCACTAAAATATTCTAAGGGTTTACAAAAAATCCAAACTTGCTAAAACCTTTTAATTAATTAAATATTAATTTTTTAATGCTAATTAAAGCCCTAAAAATCAATATTAACTAATAAAAAGTCTAAATCAAGATCTTAAAGTTTGTAAACCTTTAAAATAACCTAATTAAGCTAAAAAAGTATTTTTCAAATTTTTAAAACCACTAAAACTATTTTTTAAACATTTAAAAACAATTAAAAGCTATAAAAACTTAAAATAATTCTAGAAAATAATTGAAAAACCCTAAAAATATTTGGAAAGTTGTAAAATTCCTAATTAAGTGTCTAGAATCTAGGAAAAATATAAAAACTTAGAAAATCAGACTTTTAGTTTTTAATAATAAAATAATATTAAAATATTAATAAAAATCCAAAAATCCTAAAAAATTCTAAAAAGTTGCAAACTAGCTCAATTTAACCAAAATAATACAGAAATGAACTTGAAATTACCTAAATACCCTTAATGGGCCTAGAAAATGGGCTAAACCCAAAACAGACTCCTTAATGGGCCAAATTGAGCCCAAAATGAAAAAGTGGCCCAAATAAGCCCAAAAAGCACTACATGACTCAAAATTTGATTTTAAACAACTTTTTCCAAAGGCCCAAAAGCTGAAAGTGTGAAATAAGCAAGCTTATACCAAACAGCTTATTCTTAATGGGCTTTTTGGCCCATTAAGCTATAAGCTAATGCCATAAGCTCAAATTAGACACACAAGCTTCTTTTGACCTAAATAAGACTTCTGTAAAAAGAAATTTGAAATAAGCCAAAGGAATAAGCCTGAAAATGCAAAAAAGCAATCTATAGAAAACGACAAAATAGTCATTTTTGAGTTCTAGGCCACTCCAAGAGCTGATTCAAGTTTCTAAAGCGTTTAAATGACTTAATTAAGCTATTTCAAAAATAAGTTTTCAAATAAGCTGACTCAATAAGCTAGAAAAAGCAAATAAGCACTTATGAAAAAGTCAAATAAGTTGGTTTTCTAGCAAAAAGTCAAAGTCAAAGTCCAATAAGCTCCAGTCTAATCAAAAGGGTCAAATAATGAAGATTTATCACAAAAAATAAGTTGTTGCAAGTCTGGATAAGCCAAAATGGCTTATTGATAAGCTGAGAACAAATTAACACTAGCAGGGGCTAGTTTTGGGTGTTGAGCAGTGGGAACTTTTCCCACTGCTTGACTTTTTGTCTTTAGTGACTTTTTTGGAGATTCAGGTTTCAAAAAGGCACCCAAATGATCATTGGATCATAAGGAGTCAATACAATCAAAAAATCACAAACACAATCACCCAATTAGTAAAATTTAATCAATTAAGCACCATATATGATACAGACATGAATAAGTAAGCAGATTAGGTTCAATAAGCACTTTTAGCAATATTCAGCCAGCGAAACTTAACCAAATGCATACACAAGCTATTATAAACTCAATGAACAAGTCTAAACAGGTTTCATGCAATGATTCAAAGTATTAAGCAAGATTCAAGCACCTTAAGTTACTGATGAACACTAACACATGTAGTTTTATACTTTGCTGATGCAATTAACCAACAAGCCAGATTGAACCACTCAAATCTCACAAACAGGTTACAATGACTTTGTTTAAACCACTTTTAGCCCTAAGAATGTATACACCCTAATTGTTCCCAAGATCCTAGGTCAAAACAATCAATAACAAAGATTTTATAGCAGATTGTTTGATTTCAAGGTTTAAGTCCAATAACTAGCAGCAAAATACTCTCAAACAAGTGTATGACAGATAACAAACACAAACATAAATTTCAATAACACAATAACATACAATGATTTCAAACAGGTAATCCCAAACACCCCTTTAACCTTTCAAAATCAAAATTTTCAAATCAAAAGTGAGTTTTAAGACCACCCAAGCCCAAATTAACACAATAACAGCTAAGATAAGCAGATTCAAGCAACATTAAGCCACAAAATTCACAAGAACATAAGTCACACACAAATATCACCAAAAATCAAGATTTAAGCAAATTTTGGGATTAAGTATGCAAACCTCATGGATGTACATCCACACCCACGAATTTTGAGCTTATGTACTAGCAAGAACAAGTACATTCTTCCTTAAACAACCCTGCTAAGAATCAACAAAGTTAAGAGCAAAAATAGTAAAATCAAAAAAGTGAGAAGCCTTGATTAATGTAACCTTGTTACCCCACACTTGATTATCCCCAAGTTATAAGCCTCACCACACCTTGATAACACAATATCAGCATGCTATGATCAGCCCTATAGCCTAAGAATTCCAAGGTTTGAACAAGAACTTAGCAAAATATCAAGCTTGAAGGAAAAATGCAAACTTTTGCACCCTCCTTAAAAACAGGTTTTGAGATTCAAAATTATCAAACTAAGAACAATAATAAGCAGATATAAATGATGGTACTTGGTCTTTCTTCAACAAAATTAACACAATTTCATTAATCAGAAAGTAGGATTTACAAGTTTGTGAACAAGGAAAAAACCAAAAGCAGTTGAAATGTAAAGAGCTAAGGCCTTTATATAAGCATACAATGAACTACTAAGTGCATAAAAACGTAAACCCTAGCTTGATGAAGTCCCCAAATTGCCCTTTGCTGATTTTGAACTTTGAAGAACATGTGACTCTTTCTTGGCTTGTAGCATGAGTTGGCAGTGTGAAAACTTGATCAAAGGGTGTGGAATAAGCTTAGGAAGTAAGCTGAATTGTGAGCTGTTGGATTGCTGTCCCATTCTTGTCTTCTTCCTCTAAGACATAGCAGGGGAGGTCCCATGTAGCATGTGGGGTGATGAGGTGGCATGTTTAAGGTTTGGGATGTGTTTATGTTGAGGTTAATCATAAATCTGGAGGAGATTAACCTTTAATTCATAGCAAATAAAAAATCCCCAATTTGGATTATGAACTTCAAGAACAGGTTTTTGATCTTTGTTGTGGGTTAAAAACATGTTTAGCGCCTGATTAATATTAATTAGCTCTTTTAAAAAGTTAGTTAATATAAATTGTGAGTGGGATCTGATGTGGAGGAGTGGGGAGTTTTGATTGGTTGTGGAGATTGAGTGGGACACGTGTAAGGTGATGGTAGGTTAAGGTAACTTTCTTGTCTGGCCATGTTTAACTCCTTGTCTTCCTTCTTTCTTTCATTTGCAAATAAATCAGCCATAAACACGAATCCTTTGTTATCAAACTTTTCATTTTCACACTTTTGCCCCAAAATATTTTGTAAAGTAAATTCAGGGGTATTTCTTGCCAATTTGTGATTTTTGAAGGGCTGATTTGGTATTTTCTTCAAGGATAATGTTCTAAACTTGTATGATTGACATTTTGGAGGACTGAAATTGTCAAATCATGTTTGATGAGGGACCATTTTTGCCAAGTCTTCAAAGTCAAGGGTCATTTTGGTAGTTTTGACATTTTCAAAGGACCAATTTCGCCATTCTTGTAACTTGGAGTTCTTCTTGGTATGCTTGACTTTGAGAAGGACTAATATTGACATTTTAGCTTTGTTGAGGGGCTAAAATTGCCAATTCTTCAAAGTGGAGGGCCCTTTTGCAATATTGACAAACTTTAGGGACCAATATTGTAATTATGAGGATACAAGGGTATAAAGTGTCAATTCTTCCATATTGGAGGATCCTTCTTCATAATTCTTCAAATATTCAAGGGTTTTTCTTGGTAAAACTTCATTAGGGCTTGGTTCATTGTGCGGCTTCGTTTCCCGTGTTCGTTTTTGCATGATTCTTGTGATCTTTTGTCATTTTCTCAATATCCGTACCTAAAATACACAAGCATATATATGGATATTTTGATGATATTTAATGCATTTTAAGCCCTATTTGGACGATGAGACTATGTATAAAAGCAGTCTCATCACTCCCCATACTAAACCATTGTCGTGCCCTCACGCAATGCTAGAATAAAGTATCATATCACCTCCAAAATTCATTTTTATTCACTTTATTGAACGATAAACTAGCTACAAAACTACTATTGCTACTACTACTTGTGTTTTAGACATAATGTATGATTTTCATCGCAAAATGGGACGTTTAGGTTCATGGAATAAGAACACGTGAATGCTTCGTTAGAAATAATTTCATCGTCCTCGATTTTCACCCCAATTCCATGCCAAGCGTGCAATGAGATCATTGTCATTATAAGTTAGTAATGCTAACACTACTCATATGCCCTAATCACGTACTTATTTTCCCAATTTCCTAAGTTGTATCTCTTATATTTTATTTTGTCTTGAATGTTTCACGAGGATACATTGTTTGACTTATGCGATAATAGAGATTTAGGTATAAAAATAGAGTCCTAACAGTGTAACCAAGATCATCAAATCAATAACCCCTCCTAATAGACAACGATGTCAAAAAATTAAGTCAACAAGAAGGATCGATAAACACGGTTTTATAACGGTTTTGAACATGAGACTTATTACCAAGACTTTTATACCCCCCCTAACGGAAGGGCCTTATTATCTTTGGTTTACCTCCATCTTTTATTCAACTTCGCCATGAAGCTTTTATTATGATTTTGGTCTTGCCTTGCCTTTTATTATCCACCTCATCGGTAGTTTTATTAACCAAAGACGTATATCCTCACGCGAAGGCGAATTTTGGATCTTTAAAGCTTCAAAGATTAAGGCTTGATTCACTTTCAATTTTGCATAGATTTTTTGGCCTTGTGGGGCTTCAAATTGTTTGCTTGATTTAGGTGAGCACTTGAAATCTTATTATTAGGTGAAGCTTTTGATTATTCGGGTGCCAATACTTCAAAACCGTGACGCTGGCGATACCTTAATGTCTTCCCAATTTAATTACACGAAAGCTACTAGAAAAGACTAGAAACCCAACAATCCCAACTAAACCACTAAGTCAATATTTATTAAGCAAAAAATATTCACATGTGAAGGGAGAATAAGCAAACAACGAGAACACATGAGTTTTTGAAAGAATACGAGTATTCTACGTTTAGCATAGTAACTTATAATTAACCCTATCATTTCTCGTCCTCATTTAAGAGACTTAGCCTAATGTGAAGTTAAGGAATCAAAGCTAAGTGCTCAACACGCACGGTCGAGTAAAAAAATTCTCTTATTCTCGCCATCGGAAAACCTACATTCGTGTCTTCAAACACTTATAAAACATGAGAAAAATTTTAAAATTTGGCCATTTGTAGCCTTATTTTGCAACAAAACGACAAACAAAAAGATAAACTTTGGAAAGGGTGAAGGTTTGACAAGGCAAGTATCTATTCACCCCCCATACTAAAGTTAAACATTGTCCTCAATGTTTCGAGTCTAGGGGTGTAAACACCCCCATACTAGAGACGTGGTCGAATGCCTAATCTAGCATGGAAAGGGTGTAACCGTTAAATCTAAAGCCGTTTATGAAGTGTGCTATAAACCTAAGGTTAGAACATCAAATGATATATCATGGATATTTAGAAAGTCTTCAAAGCAAATGATCGAGTGCTCCCATAAAACGAACACGAGAGGCTCCAATCGTGAAGATCATGATCATCTAAAAACCACAATTCACAAACAACCACAGAACAAAGGTTGGAAGGGCACAAATCCCCACACGTTACTAATTAGAAAGCAATAATATGTACATAGGATAAGCATGGGACTCCCCCACGAGGCACCTCATTTTTGATTACTGAGTCATGAGCTCGACTCGATCCCCTCAATACTAATTATCATTGGGGAAGGTGATTTGGTCGAGGTAGTTCAAGGATGGAACTTCCCCGCCAAAGTAGTGATTCAACCTATGTCCATTCACCTTGAAATTGGGGCCATCATTTTGAGCTAGCTTGATGGTCCCATAAGGAAATACTTGAGTCACGGTGAATGGACCGGACCAACGGGATTTCAACTTACCGGAAAATATTTTTAAGCGAGAATTAAAAAGAAAAACTTGATCCCCAATGTTAAAAACCCGGTTTTTAATTTTAGAATCATGAAACTTTTTAGGTTTTTCTTTATAAATCAATGAATTTTCATAAGCAATGTCCCTCAATTCATCCAATTCATTTAATTGCATCTTCCGGTGTTTTCCCGCGGTCTCCATGTCATCATTACAATGCTTTAGGGCCCAATAAGCCTTGTATTCCAATTTGATTGGCAAGTGACAATTCTTCCCATACACAAGCATATAGGGAGTGCACCCAATGGCCGTCTTATGAGCGGTCCTAAAGGCCCATAAAGCATCGTCCAACTTATCCGACCAAGGTTGTCGGTTTTCCCCAACAGATCTCTCCAAGATCCTCTTCAACGCTCGGTTTGAAACCTCGACTTGCCCACTCGTTTGTGATCGCACGAGGGGTTCCAAACCGAGAAAACAAGCTTTTCAAAAACTTGACTACCACACGAGCATCATTGGTGGGCAAAGCCTTAGCTTCCACCCACTTAGATAGGTAGTCAACCACAACAAGGATGTACTTATTACCACGAGATGATAGGAATGGCCCCATAAAGTCGATGCCCCAAACGTTAAAGATCTCACACACTTGGATGACATTTTGTGGCATTTCATCTTTTTGTGAGGCTTTTCCTTGTCGTTGGCATGAGTCACACGTCTTCACAAGATCTTGTGCATCTCGGTAAATAGTAGGCCAAAAGAAGCCGGCATCAAACACCTTCTTAGCCGTGAGATTAGCACCGTGGTGACCACCCGTGGGTCCCTCATGACAAGCTCTAAGGATATTAGAAGCTTCGGTGCCAAATACACAACGTCGGATGATTTGATCCGCACAAGTTCGAAACAAGTAAGGGTCGTTCCAAAAGTAGAACTTGACGTCACGAAAGAATTTTCGTTTTTCTTGAGTCTTCATACCCTTGATGATGAAATTACCCGCATGGTAATTTGCAAAGTCCGCAAACCATGGGGTGGAAGAATCAAGCTTAGAATTCACTACACCAAGTGTCTCGAGCGAAAATGTTTCGGTGATTTCCTTGGTCTCGTAAACACTTTGGTGAGGATCTTCCAAACGAGAAAGATGATCGGCCGCTAGATCCTCGGCTCCCTTTTTGTCAACGATTTTGTGATCAAATTCTTGAAGGAGGAGAATCCAACGAAGTAATCTCAGCTTAGCATCTTGTTTAGCCATAAGATACTTGATAGCCGAATGATCCGTATACACTATGCATTTCGTCAAGACGAGATAAGGTCCAAATTTCTCAAATGCATACACCACGGCAAGGAACTCCTTCTCCGTTGTAGTGTATTTAAGTTGAGCCTCGGTCATCGTCTTGCTAGCATAGTGAATAGGCAAGAAGTTCTTTTCATGACGTTGCCCCAATACGACCCGAATAGCGTAATCACTAGCATCACACATGAGCTCAAAGGGGAGGTTCCAATTGGGAGCAACAAGAATGGGAGCTTCGGTAAGTTTCCTCTTAAGAATTTCAAAGGCTCGTACACAATCTTCGTCAAAGACAAAACGTGCCTCTTTTTCAAGAAGATGTGTAATAGGTCGAGAGATCTTTGAAAAATCCTTGATGAATCGACGATAAAAGCCCGCGTGGCCTAGGAAAATCCTAACTCCCTTAACGGTTTTTGGATGAGGTAATTTGGCGATGACGTCTACCTTAGCTTGATCTACCTCAATCCCCGCTTTCGAGACCTTGTGCCCTAAGACGATTCCATTCTTAACCATAAAATGACACTTTTCCCAATTGAGCACAAGGTTGGTTTCCTCACAACGTTTCAACATTCTCTCAAGATTCGATAAACACGAAGTGAAAGAATTACCAAATACGGAAAAGTCATCCATGAAGACTTCCATCGTCTTCTCGATCATATCATGAAAAATAGCCATCATGCACCGTTGAAAGGTTCCCGGTGCATTGCAAAGTCCGAATGGCATTCTACGATAGGCAAACGTTCCATATGGACACGTAAACGTAGTTTTTTCTTGATCACGAGGATCGATGGGGATTTGGAAGTAACCAGAAAAACCATCTAAAAAGCTATAGAAATCGTTTCCCGCAAGACGCTCCAACATTTGGTCCATAAAGGGCAAGGGAAAATGGTCCTTTCGAGTGGCTTCATTCAACTTACGATAGTCAATGCACACTCTCCATCCGGTCACGAGTCTAGTGGGAATTAACTCGTTGGCATCGTTTGGCACAACGGTCATTCCTCCCTTCTTAGGGACACAATGAATAGGACTCACCCAAGGGCTATCGGAAACAGGGTAAATCATTCCCGCGTCAAGGAGTTTAAGGACTTCCTTTTTGATGATGTCGTGAATTTTGGGGTTCACCCTCCTTTGACATTAGACTGCGGGCTTGTAATCCTCCTCCATTAAGATTTTGTGGGTACAAAATTTGGGATCGATCCCCTTAATGTCGGATAACTTCCACGCAATTGCCCCTTTGTGATCCTTTAGAACATCGACAAGAGCGGTTTTTTCATCATCCGAAAGTTCCTTCGCAATAATAACCGGCAACTTGTCGCCCTCCTCAAAATAGATATATTCGAGATGAGGAGGTAAATCTTTCAACTCGAGGATAGGTGGTTCCTCAATTGAAGATTTGGGCTCGATACTCATAACCTCCTCGGGTGGAGGAAATGGGAAATCGTTAAGAAAATCCTTGATAATCGAGAAGTCCTCATCGTTGTCGAGGTCTTCGTTACAAGTACGTGGAACATCGAATTCTTCCAACGTAAAACCACCACCTTCAAATGGAGTGAAGGTTGGTGTCGAGTTATCAAGGATGGGATCTAACATAGTGGGATTGCCACTATTTTCATCATCACCAAAACCTAGAACTTCTTGTGAAAATTCCTCACAAACCACGTCAATCATATCAACGAGGTTTATGGTTGCAACGGAATAAACATGAGAAATTTGAGAGTTTTGAGTTGCGTTTATAACAAGTTCCTCGTCGTTGAAACGTAAGGTGATCTTTCTAGCATGAACATCGATCAAAGCCATAGACGTATCTAAAAACGAACGACCTAAAATGAGAGGAACTTGAGGATCCGTGGGGATATCAACAATGATAAAGTCTACGGGATAGTAGAACTTTCCCACTTTCACAAAAACGTCTTCCGCCAATCCACATGCGGGAATCGTGGAACGGTCGGCCAACTCGATAGACATTAGTGAAGGAGTAAGATTAGGAAGATTGAACGACTTGAAGATTGCAAGTGGCATCAAGTTAATGCTAGCACCAAGATCGGCCAAGGCAAAGCATTATTCCATATCTTGGATTGCACAAGGGATCAAAAATTTACCGGGATCACCGAATTTTTGAGGTATGCGATTAAGATAAACTGACGAACAACTAGACAATTGGTGCAATTTCTCCTTGTTGTTCAACATACTCTTAAAGTTAGCGGCAAATCGAGGCATCATGACCAAAGCATCGGCGAAACTCACATTAAAGTGCAAATCACGAAACATTTTCATAAAAAGCTCAAATTGGTAATTGTCGCGCTCTTGACGTTTCTCCTTTCTAAGTCTCGATGGATAGGGCAAAGGTGGTGTGGGTTGAGGCATAGGCATAGCCTTTGGAATCTCAGGTTCCAATGTTGGTAATGGGTCAACCGTAGGTGTGGCATGAGCGGTACTTCGTGGGATTGGAACATGCTCCTTTTGGACCACCACCTCGGGTTCTTCCTCAATTGCTTCCTCCGTAGGAGCAATTGGTTGAGGAGTCGGTTCCTTAAGTGTCTTACCACTACGTGTGGTAATCACTTTCATCTCACCCTTAGGGTTTGATACGGTGTTGCTAGGAAGACTACTCGAAGACGGTTTACACATAATTGCCTCAACCATAGATGAGATTTTATCTTCAAACATGGATTGCCTCTTCTCGGCTTTAATCATTTCTTGTTTTATCTCATGTTGCCCATGTTCCATTTTTTGTTGGTTTTGTTGTAACCTAGTTACATTTCCTTCCATTTTGTTTGTATGGATCTTAAGCTCATTTGCCAACTCATTTTCAACTCTTTCTTCAAGTCGTTCTTAAACTCGGATCTTAGGCTAATGATTTCTCTTTGAATATTGTCAAACCTAGCATCATTCCAATTAGCGTATTCAACAAATTCATTTGGAAGATCTTTCAACGTTTGCAAACCTTTGTTGTTGTTTAGGAAATCATTTTGATTTTTGTTTGAAACTTGATTATTAGCCCCTTGATTACCATAGTTTCCCTTGTTGTAATTGTTTTTGAAACCAACTTGATTGTTGCGATAGTTGTTGTTAGCATTTTGATTTGAACCAAAACCCGGTGGAGTCAATTGATTAGAGCGGGTATCTTGACCGTTTTGGTTTTAAGTTCCCGTGGCCGCGTAGGCACTCGAAGTGTTACCACCATTGGTAATGCACTCGAAGAAATCATGACCTCCACCACAATACATGCATGAAACCTCAACCGCTTTAGCCGTAGCGGGAGCACTTGGTTTCCCAACTTTGAACTTAATCAAAAGACCTTTAAGCTTATCAAAGATTTTGTTTTCCAAGTTCGCCTCAATTTGGCAAGCATCGATGGTAGTCGACAAAGAAGGTGAAGCCGAAGACGTAGCCTTACGAACACTAGACGTGCTACGAGGACTATACACCTTAGATCTATTCTCAATTATCACCAAATCTTCTTCAACCGTTTTACACAAAAAATTACCACCCATGGCGGCATTTAAATAATCCCTTTCATGATCATTAAGTCCATTGTAAAACGTGTCAGTTTGATGCAAGTCGGAAAAACCGTGATGAGGACATTCATGTAACATTTCCTTAAACCTATTCCAAGCCGTTGAAAAACTTTCATTAAACTCTTGTGAAAATTTTGAAATCTCGTTTTTCAAATGCGTAGTCTTAGAGGGCGGAAAAAATTGATTCACAAACTTAGACACGAGATCCTTCCACGTCAATATAGAATTGGGTGGCTCTTTCTCCAACCAAATTTTAGCGGGCCCCGCTAGAGAATACGAAAAAAGCATCATCTTAATCGAGTCATTAGAGACATCCTTAAACTTGCAAGTGGCGGTAAGACGATTGAATTGGCGGATATGGTTGTGTGGATTGTCCTTTTCATCACCACGGAATTTGTTGTTTTGGATCATCGACAACAAACCCGTTTTTACTTCAAAATTCTCCGCAAGGATAGCGGGAATCACAATAGCCTCTCCATAACCCTCGGTGGGTGCTTGAAGTAACTCCATCATAGTTCGATTCGCCATGGTTGGTGCTTCTCTTACAATGGGTTCATCAAAAGGAGACTCCTCACTAGAAAGATTAGGAGTAGGAGTTTTGTTCTTTCGTTTACGTGCACGTCTTGCTTGATTACGAGTTAGCATAAACGTCACGTACAACGAGGGGATGAGCAAAGAAGATTCTTTTTGGTGTTTTGTATTTTTCATTTTTTTTGTGGTTTTTGATTGTATTAACCTGTTTTGGATTTTGGTGAATGTATTAAGTAGACAAAAATCTACAAATCTCCTCCTTAATCAAATCTCTTGATTAAAGAAGCCTCAAGGAATGAAAACGATCACGTGAAGTGAACGCCTTCGATGACTTTAGAACGTTGGTGGAACACCAAAACGTTCAAGAGGGTTTAATCAAATGAAACCAAGAAAGTATATATGATACTTAATAATACTTTGGGCGGCAAAACCCTCGATTAGCTCTCAAAATCAAATACTCACAAGCATGCGGGGAAACAAGGCGGCGCGAAGCACTCAAGAGCCTTTTTCCTTAGGATATATTTTATAATATCCGCCTTATACCCACCTTATAGTTTGTATTTTTCAAAATCGAGCTTCACGAAAGTATTTATCTATTTTTTCTTTTTTCTTTGGTTTGAGATTCGAATACATTGATTGGGTAATGACCTCCCAAGTCAAGGTTGTGATTTCTCACGTATTTGGAGTACTTGTGAATTTATTGTTCTACGTATACAATATAGTAATAGTATTCACAAAAAAAACAAAAACCGATAATACGTATTAGTAGAGTGCTACTAATACAATTAGCTTTTTATGGCTATATAAAAACAACAATTCCAAATTAAAACACAACACGCCTCCCCGGCAACGGTGCCAAAATGATGTAGTGTTTTTACTACTCTTTAGGAAAAGAGAGCAAAAGTGGCAAGTATTAAGTGTCGGTTTAGGAAAACCAAGCACTAATGACCCAAAATGGGGATCGTTCTCAAGGAGGCTTGATGTGTGTGTAATGAAATGATTAACTTTGTGATTATATTGTTATGAGAAAGAAAATAGAAATGGGATAAGAAGAGAATGACGGTTACGATGACGATTTACACTAAGACGAAAGAGTCGTACACGTCAAACCGTAAAAAGCACCAAAATTAAAATTTTACCCTAAAAATTCCTAAAAATCACTAAAAATCCAATATTCTAAGGGTTTACAAAAAATCCAAACTTGCTAAATCCTTTTAATTAATTAAATATTAATTTTTTAATGCTAATTAAAGCCCTAAAAATCAATATTAACTAATAAAAAGTCCAAATCAAGATCTTAATGTTTGTAAACCTTTAAAATAACCTAATTAAGCTAAAAAGGTATTTTTCAAAATTTTAAAAACACTAAAACTATTTTTTAAACAATTAAAAATTATTAAAAGCTATAAAAACTTAAAATAATTCTAGAAAATAATTGAAAAACCCTAAAAATATTTGGAAAGTTGTAAAATTCCTAATTAAGTGTCTAGAATCTAGGAAAAATATAAAAACTTAGAAAATCAGACTTTTAATTTTTAATAATAAAATAATATTAAAATATTAATAAAAATCCAAAAATCCTAAAAAATTCTAAAAAGTTTCAAACTAGCTCAATTTAACCTAAATAATACATAAATGAACTTGAAATTACCTAAATACCCTTAATGGGCCTAGAAAATAGGCTAAACCCAAAACAGACTCCTTAATGGGCCAAATTGAGCCCAAAATGAAAAAGTGGCCCAAATAAGCCCAAAAGCACTACTTGACTCAAAATTTGATTTTAAACAACTTTTTCCAAAGGCCTAAAAGCTGTAAAGTGTGAAATAAGCAAGCTTATACCAAACAACTTATTCTTAATGGGCTTTTTGGCCCATTAAGCTATAAGCTAATGCCATAAGCTCAAATTAGACACACAAGCTTCTTTTGACCTAAATAAGACTTCTGTAAAAAGAAATTTGAAATAAGCCAAAGGAATAAGCCTGAAAATGCAAAAAGCAATCTATAGAAAATGACAAAATAGTCGTTTTTGAGTTCTAGGCCACCCCAAGAGCTGATTCAAGTTTCTAAAGCTTTTAAATGACTTAATTAAGCTATTTCAACAAAAAATTTCAAATAAGTTGACTCAATAAGCTGGAAAAAGCAAATAAGCACTTATAAAAAAGTCAAATAAGTTGGTTTTCTAGCAAAAAGTCAAAGTCAAAGTCCAATAAGCTCCAGTCTAATCAAAAGGGTCAAATAATGAAGATCTATCACAAAAAATAAGTTGTTGCAAGTATGGATAAGCCAAAATGGCTTATTGATAAACTGAGAACAAATTAACACTAGCAGGGGCTAGTTTTGGGTGTTGAATAGTGGGAACTTTTCCCACTGCTTGACTTGTTTGACTTTTTGTCTTTAGTGACTTTTTTGGAGATTCAGGTTTCAACAAGGCACCCAAATGATCATTGGATCATAAGGAGTCAATAAAATCAAAAAATCACAAACATAATCACCCAATTAGTACAGTTTAATCAATTAAGCACCAGATATGATACATACATGAACAAGTAAGCAGATTAGGTTCAATAAGCACTTTTAGCAATATTCAGCCAGCCAAACTTAACCAAATGCATACACAAGATATTATAAACTCAAATGAAGAAGTCTAAACAGGTTTCATGCAATGATTCAAAGTATTAAGCAAGATTTAAGCACCTTAAGTTACTGATGAACACTAACACATGCAGATTTATACTTTGCTGATGCAATTGACCAACACACCAGATTCAACCACTCAAATCTCACAAACAGGTTACAATGACTTTGTTTAAACCACTTTTAGCCCTAAGCATGCATACACCCTAAGTGTTCCCAAGATCCTAGGTCAAAACAATCAATAACAAAGATTTTATAGCAGATTGTTTGATTTCAAGGTTTAAGTCCAATAACTTGCAGCAAAATACTCTCAAACAAGTGTATGACAGATAAAAAACACAAACACAAACTTCCAATAACACAATAACACACAATGATTTCAAACAGGTAATCCCAAACACCCCTTTAACTTTTCAAAATCAAAATTTTCAAATCAAAAGTGAGTTTTAAGACCACCCAAGCCCAAATTAACACAATAACAGCTAAGATAACAGATTCAAGCAATATTAAGCCACAAAATTCACAAGAACATAAGTCACACACAAATATAACCAAAAATAAAGATTTAAGAAGATTTTGGGATTAAGTATGCAAACCTCATGGATGTACATCCACACCCACGAATTTTGAGCTTATGTACTAGCAAGAACAAGTACAATCTTCCTTAAACAACCCTGCTAAGAATCAACAAAGTTAAGAGCAAAAATAGTAAAATCAGAAAAGTGAAAAGCCTTGATTAATGCAACCTTGTTACCCCACACTTGATTATCCCCAAGTTATAAGCCTCACCACACCTTGATAACACAATATCAGGATGCTATGATCATCCCTATAGCCCAAGAATTCCAAGGTTTGAACAAGAACTTAGCAAAATATCAAGCTTGAAGGAAAAATGCAAACTTTTGCACCCTCCTTAAAAACAGGTTTTGAGATTCAAAATTATCAAACTAAGAACAATAATAAGAAGATATAAATGATGGCACTTGGTCTTTCGTCAACAAACTTAACACAATTTCATTAATCTGAAAGTAGGATTTACAAGTTTGTAAACAAGGAAAAAACCAAAAGCAGTTGAAATGTAAAGAGCTAAGGCCTTTATATAGGCATACAATGACCTACTAAGTGCATAAAAACGTAAACCCTAGCTTGATTGTGACAACCGTGGTTTTGAGGTTCGTCACTTGGTCTTACTTTTAGGTTTTTTTGTGTGACTACTTGAATTGTGTGTTTATGTGTTTATTTTGTGTGAACGAGGTTGGTGTGGTTATCATTTATGAGTATAGAAGTACTCATAAGTAAATCGAGGAACGGTTATTTCATGTTCATGAGCTCACAATTAGTGACTATGAAATGAAATGGTGATATTTTGGTGTTTACGTATACGTATAAGTATTATAGTAATTGTGTATTTTTTTTTTAGGATTTACGGTTTAGCAGTTGGAGGTCTCGAATGAGTTAATTAGTCATATGAATATTTTTCGGGATGGTTTTAGGTCATTTAGGACTTAGTTATAAAGTTTATTTCAAAATTTGAGATTTTTTTTAAAAGTGTATATTTTACGTCTTTTACGGTAAAACGCGTAAATTTGACTAGTTTTATGGTTTTGAGGTTTTGGAAGCTTTAGGAGCTGAAATAAATTAAGAAAAAATAAGGTAATACTAGTAATATATTATTAAACAATAAAAAGAAAAAAAATAAAAAATACCTATTATAGTCGGCTAGAACCGAATTTTTTTAAAAAAAATAGGAAAAGGAAAGTGTTTTGGGCTATGGGCTGGCTGGACTTGGGTTCACCCATACCCTATATAAAGTTATAACTAAAAAAATTAAATCATCTTTTCTTCCTGTTAACTTTAAGTCGACGGCAGGAGCAAGTTTTTAGGGTTTTCTGTATTTTTGTTTTTCATCTTCCAGTAGATTAAAGGTAAACCTTCTTAAACCTTTTAAATTAAATTGTTTTAATGTTTATTTAATCATTCTTATGATGGAATTAGGGTTAGGGTTCATATAAAATCAGTAAATTAATGATGTGATAATCATAATATGATGATCATATAATCTAGGGCTTGTATTAGATGGGGTTATGGGTAATTAATTAGTTCAATTTGTTTAAACCCGTTTTTAAAAATTGGGCAGATTTTTGAGTCAATTGTTTTGATCATATTGGGAGTTCTACAAACTCTTATCTTACGATCCACATACCCCAGAAAAGGTATTTGAAGTGGCTTTCCAATGCAAGAAAGTAGAACTAAGTTGGAGGTCGGGAAGGGGGTCAAAAACAGGTTACAACAGTCGGAGGTCAAATCAGTTTTGAATTCAGCCTGTTTTCTTTTTAAGTTTTGGGTTGTTTGGGGTACTTAGGGTTGAATTGGGATCTTCTCACGAACATGAGAGATGGTTTATATATTGTAGTAAGGATATGCACTTGGGCTAAGATTGTGGTTTAGGGTAAGACCCTCTAATGGTAACAAACTTTTCATACGTTTAAAATCAGTAAATTCTGGATAGCTAGCAATATATACACATATATCAGGGCCTTAACAATAGCTTTAAGGTTAGGGCAAGTGGGAGGTTTTAGCTAACATGTATAAAAGTGTGAATATTCCTTTTATAGATACCATGGGTATATTTAAGTGGACGTTTGACTTAAAGTTTTGAGACCTAAAACTGGGACTGTTTTGTGTAAAATTATGAACGAGATAGCTATTGAACTTAACCAAGTTAGGGACTTGTTAAGGAAGGGTAATGGGGTGATTAGAGATTATCAATAAGGTAATGTTATGGGATAGACTAGATGTTCATCATAGGTTGATGAGCCATCTTAGTGATTGGTTCGTGTATTGATTTCGTGTTTTTGGTTTGTTAGCTTGTTGCTAGTGCGAGGACTTGTGAAGAAGCTATCAGGTGAGTTTCATAGTCCCATGTTTAATATTGATTTTGACTTCCAGATGGGATGGAAGAGACACTGTCTTGAGTTATTTTCTAAATTGATGCTGTGAATGTGTTTGTGATTTGAGATGGACTTGTGTGTACATTATGTGATTAACTGCTATGTGGTTCTTGTTTGTGTATGACAAGGTAGTGGCCTTGGGATAGGTACATAGCGTGATCGTCTATGGGACCAATGGTTAATGACAAGGTAGTGGCCTTGGGATAGGTACATAGTGTGATAATCTATGGTACCATGATGTTTGGTAAGGCTGTGGGCCTTGCTTTTGGTTTGAAATGTTTGATCTTGAATTGATAGTTGTTGATGCATACATGTAACATATTTTCCATATGTTATTGTATTTGTGTTCGTTATTCACAGTTTGTAATTGATTTAGCGTTGGAGTCTAAACCTATGACTCTCACCAACTTTATGTTGACGTGTTTTAGTGTCTCTTTCAGGTGATACTATGGTTAAGCATGAGAACATAAGTGGCTAGGATTGGAGAAGCTTAGGAATGCATATAGAAGGAGAATCCCCGTTTCCTTCTTAGTTTTTATTTGTTCATTTAAATAAGTGATACTGTGGCACACATATGTTTGTTTTGATTATGTTTCTTGTTTGTCTTGGGTAAGAGGTAGGACCGTTACCTACTTACCTAGACATCTACATTTTATGAGATATTGTCATGACTTTTGTGTCACCATTTTATGACATTTCTTATTTCATATAGTTATCTCTATAGACACGCCATGTTGTGATGATATCCATACGTCGCGCCCCATATTCCGCCATGGTGGGGTGTGACAGAATGGTATCAGAGCCAATGGTTATAGAGAATTAGGTTGCCTAGTCGTGTAGCCTAGTCTATAGCTTAAGGGTCCCTGCATATAGGCGTCATAGGAGTATGTGTGTATTTTATTATAATTAATGTGTTTGGATGTTATTTTGCGATGTTGTTAAGATAGGAACTAATATGGTTCATACTAGACCACATAATATTTCCTTTCGGGTTTTGACTAGTGCGGGTTTAACTACCATCATCCACGTTAGTCATCTTTGTACTTTGCTAGAAAATGTATGTTATGATTTATGATTTAAAGCATGATAGCATCTGTCTTTTGTTGTGTTATACTATGTATCTGATGAGTGATATTTTCTTCTAATGTTTAAGTCGTGCCTCCTGAGAGACAAATAGTGGTGCAAGCCACTGGAATTACGAGGCTAAAATTCCACAGACGTACAAACTATAGGAGGACAATTCCAGAGGCGTGGTATCCATGCGAGGCGATAGAACACATGTCTAGGGTAAAAGTGAACCGGGCGTGGGTATATAAGACAGTCCTAACGATAACATCTAAGGAAGGGAATAAGGAGGTACTATTGAGGACTGTCAAGACTAGACCAGTTTATCCATGGGATAACAATAATGAAGGAGAAGTAACCGATACCAAATCCGATACCGAATCCACTGCATCCAATAGTTATTTGTTTTAAATTTTCCGACTCTTATGGACGGCATGCCTTAAAATTATTTATGTTTTCGTTTGGATTATGTCTACGCTAGTTTAGCTAGACCATGGATTTGTGATGTTTCAAGTTTTGACTATGTTATTTTAATAAATGGAGTTTTGGACCTTATTTTGTGTGGTTATATTCTTGTGAGTTGATGGATTATGTGTTATGTGTAGTATTAATTTCTTATAAGTGTCATCATAGGAGGGAGTACATTGGTGAAAGGGAATATGTATAATTATGGAGGCCTACATAATTATATATGTGCCACAACACCACTGGACTTTCAAGTATGATTGCATGAAAGAGAGTTGATACATGCTTGTATAGTATATCTTGGTAGTATGTATGGTTATGTTAGACGTGTGTAGGGTGGTAAGTATACTATACGGAGTATTTTGGTAGTTGTTAACGAGTGTCATGTTTTTACTATATCATGGTGAACACGCGAAATGGTGCTGGTGGAAGTGGTGGTGATGGAAATCCTGATTTGGCTACTTTGATTGCTGCTCAAATAGCCAACATAATACCAACCATTGTTCAGCAGGTGACTAACAACCTGAACAACAATAACAACAACAATGGTCAAGGAGGAGGTGGAAACAATGGTTGTAGCTATAAGGCATTCACTTCTTGTGGTGCAAGAGAGTATGATGGGAAGGGCGGCGCGGTAGTACTTACCCAATGGATTGAGAAGATGGAGAATGTGATTCAGATGAGTGGCTGTTTACCAAATCAAATGGTCATGTATGTAACTGGTTCACTAGTAGGAAAGGCTTTAACTTGGTGGAATACTCAAGTTCAAGCAAGGGGAAGAGTTGCTGCAAATGTTATGGCTTGGGCCGATTTTAAGGCTCTTATGACTACGGAGTTTTGTCCAAGCAATGACATGGAGAAGCTGGAAAATGAGTTTTGGGGACATGCTATGGTTGGAGCGGCTCATGCAGATTACACAGATCGCTTCCATGAATTGGCAAAGCTGGTTCCCCATATGGTTACCCCTGAGGCAAACAAAATCAAGCGGTACATTTCTGGATTACCTCCTCAGATTAGGGGAATGATTAAGGCTACTCAACCTAACACGATACAGCAAGCTATACTTACAGCAGGAATACTTGTTGAGGAGGCAGTATCTAGTAGAACTTTGATAAAGGGGGGAGATAAAAGAAAGGAGCCAGAAGCCGCGAAATCGCCTGACACCAACTGGAAAAATGTTAAGAAGGCAAAAGATGGAAGAAATTTTGCCATGAGGGTACCTCAAGGTTCTGGAAATCCGAACAACAACAATGCTGCCTGCCGAACCTGCTCTAGGTTCTATCCAAGAGGTACACCATGCCAGACATGCTACAATTCCCAGAAACCGGGACACTTTGCCAGAAAATGTGACGCACTTAACAGAAACGCAACACCAATCCAGTCTGTGAGGATGAATGTCACCCGGGGGAATTTTTTTGAGTGTGGACAACCCGGGCATTTCCAGAGGAAGTGTCCTAGATTGGTTGGAGCAACCAACCAGGGCAGAGGCCAGTTAGCTTTGGAGGGAAGTCGAGGAAACCAAGGCGATGGAAACCGGAACAATGCTAACCGTAACAAAGGGAACACTAGGAATCGGAACTGGAACAGGAACGAGGGAAATCAGAATAGGGGAAATCGGAATGGAGGCAGGGTTTACCTTGCAAATGCAGTAGAAGCGGTTCAGGACCCGAATGTAGTCACGAGTACGTTTTCTGTTAACAATCACCTCGCTACGATTCTTTTTTACTCTGGGGAAGATTTTAGTTTTGTGTCTTCTCAATTTGTGCCTTTGCTAGATATGAACCCTAGTGTAGCGAAACCAGGATATGTGATTGAAATAGCTAGTGGTAAGCAAGAAGAAGTAGATGAGATATTTTTAAACTGCAAATTAGAGTTGGGAGAATTTAAGTTCACCATAGATTTAATCCCTCTAGGACATGGGAGCTTCGATGTAATCATTGGGATGTATTGGTTATCGAAGCATAGGGCTGAGCTAATGTGTCATGAAAAGATTGTTAAGATACCCATAGGTGATAAGAAGGTGTTATACGTGTATGGAGAAAGGAATGAGAAGAAGACCAGGTCCCTTATGAATGCCAAGGATGATGAGCCACAAATCAATAAGATTCGAGTAGTAAGAGAGTTCGCCGATGTATTCCCGGATGACTTGATGGGGTTACCACCGGTGAGACAAGTAGAGTTTAAGATTGACTTAGTACCCGGGGCAACACCCGTAGCGAAGTCACCGTATCGTCTAGCACCGTCAGAGATGCAAGAATTAGCCGAGCAACTCAAGGAATAGCAGGATAAGGGTTTCATTCGACCAAGTTCTTCTCCATGGGGAGCGTCGGTGCTATTCGTTAAGAAGAAGGATGGATCATTTCGAATGTGTATCGATTATCGGGAGCTGAACAAGCTGACCATTAAGAACCGTTATCCTCTCGCGAGGATTGACGATTTATTTGATCAGCTACAAGGAGCAAGGTACTTCTCAAAAATTAACCTTAGGTCCGGCTATCACCAACTAAGGGTCTGTGAGGAGGACATACAAAAGACCGTGTTCAGAACAAGGTATGGACACTTTGAATTCACCGTTATGCCATTTGGATTGACAAACGCGCCATCAGTGTTCATGGACCTAATGAACCGAGTGTGCAAGCCATATCTAGATAAGTTTGTCATAGTCTTCATTGATGACATACTTATCTACTCTAAGACGGAGGAGGAGCACAACCAACATTTGAGGTCGGTATTGGAGCTGCTCAGGAAGGAGAAACTTTATGGGAAGCTCTCCAAGTGTGAATTTTCGCTGCAAGAAGTACTATTTCTAGGACATGTAATCGACAATGACGGCATACATGTAGACCCAAAGAAGATTGAAACAGTGAAGGATTGGAAGGCACCTACTACACCGTCGGAAATAAGGTCATTCTTAGGCTTGGCAGGATATTACAGGAGATTTATAGAGAATTTCTCTAGAATATCAAAGCCTTTGACATTGTTGACCCAAAAGAATCAGAAGTATGAATGGGGCGAAGAGCAAGAACAGGCGTTTCAGACACTAAAGGATAGGTTGTGTAATGCACCTATCTTGTCCTTACCAGAAGAGGTGGAAGATTTTGTGGTTTACTGTGATGCGTCCAACCAGGGTTTGGGGTGTGTTCTTATGCAGCGAGACAAGGTCATAGCTTATGCATCACGACAATTTAAAAACCATGAGAAGAATTACACCACACACGACTTGGAACTAGGAGTTGTAGTCTTTTCTCTTAAGATATGGAGACATTACTTGTATGGGAAAAGAAGTGTGATCTATACGGATCACAAAAGCTTGCAGCACATCTTTGATCAGAAAGATTTGAACATAAGGCAGAGGCGGTGGTTGGAGTTATTTAGTGATTACGATTGTGAGATTAAGTATCACCCTGGAAAGGCCAATGTGGTGGCGGATGCTCTAAGTAGGAAGGAGAGGCTAAAACCTAAGAGAGTAAGGGCAATGAGCATAACTATTCAGACAACCCTTAGAGATAGAATTCAAGCAGCATAAATAGAGGCCGTTAAGGAAGAAAGGCTGGTGGAAGAAAATCTACATACTATGGATCAGTACATGGAAGAAAGTGGGGATGGTTGCAAGTATTACTTGGATAGAATCTGGGTTCCGTTGTTTGGCGATACAAGGAAGGTGATATTGGATGAAGCTCATACGTTGAGGTATTCGATACACCCAGGAGCTGATAAGATGCATCGGGACATGAGAGATATGTATTGGTGGCCAGGAATGAAGAAAGATGTAGCTTTGTACGTTAGCGAATGTTTGACTTGCGCCAAGGTGAAGGCTGAACATCAAAGACCGTCAGGGTTACTGCAACAGCCAGAGGTTCCTAAATGGAAGTGGGAGAATATTGCCATGGACTTCATTACAAAACTGCCAAGGTCTAACAGTGGTAATGACATGATCTGGGTAATAGTGGACAGACTGACTAAATCTGCACATTTTGTGGCAATGAGGGAGGATGATAAGATGGAAAAGTTTGCCAAGAAGTACTTGGAACATGTGGTGGCAAAACATGGAGTGCCGGTGTCGATCATATCGGATAGGGATAGCAGGTTTACGTCTAGGTTTTGGGGGCTATTGCAGAAAGCTTTGGGTACGAGGCTGGATATGAGCACAGCTTATCATCCGCAGACAGATGGACAGAGTGAGAGGACTATACAAACACTAGAGGACATGTTAAGAGTGTGTGTGATAGATTTTGGAGGAAGTTAGGAGAATCATCTGGCGTTGGCGAAATTCTCGTACAATAATAGCTACCATGCTAGTATAGAGTGTGCACCATTTGAGGCACTCTATGGTAGGAAGTGTAGGTCACCATGGTTATGGGCTGAAGTAGGAAGTAGTCAACTAATTGGACCGGAGATGGTACAGGAGACTACGGATGCGATAACCGTGCTTAAGGAGAAATTAAAGGCGGCTAGAGTTCGACAAAAGAGCTATGCGGACAAGAGGCGTAAGCCGTTGGAATTCGAGGTTGGGGACAAGGTTATGCTAAAGGTTTCACCATGGAAAGGGGTAATGCGGTTCGGGAAGAAAGGAAAGTTAGCACCTAGATTTGTGGGTCCATTTGAAATCCTTAAAAGGATTGGGCTAGTAGCGTATAGGTTGAGATTACCGGAAGAGTTGAGTAGTGTACATGATGTTTTTCATGTCTCAAACTTGAGGAAATGCTTAGCAAGAACTGACTTGCAAGTATCGGTGGACGATATTAGTATAGATGCGAGCCTTCGTTTTATTGAAGAGTCGATAGAGATTATGGATCGTGAAGTTAAAACCTTGAAAAGAAGTAAGATACGGTTAGTTAAGGTTAGGTGGAATTCTAAACGTGGACCGGAGTTCACGTGAGAACGGGAAGAGTTTATGAGGAGTAAGTATCCTCAGCTGTTTGTTAATGACGATCCTAAGGAGTAAATCTCGGGACGAGATTTCTATTAGGAGGGAGTGATGTGACAACCGTGGTTTTGAGGTTCGTCACTTGGTCTTACTTTTAGGTTTTTTTGTGTGACTACTTGAATTGTGTGTTTACGTGTTTATTTTGTGTGAACGAGGTTGGTGTGGTTATCATTTATGAGTATAGAAGTACTCATAAGTAAATTGAGGAACGGTTATTTCATGTTCATGAGCTCACAATTAGTGACTATGAAATGAAATGGTGATATTTTGGTGTTTACGTATACGTATAAGTATTATAGTAATAGTGTATTTTTTTTAGGATTTATGGTTTAGCATTTAGAGGTCTCGAATGAGTTAACTAGTCATATGAATATTTTTCGGGATGGTTTTAGGTCATTTAGGACTTAGTTATAAAGTTTATTTCAAAATTTGAGATTTTTTTTAAAAGTGTATATTTTACGTCTTTTACGGTAAAACGCGTAAATTTGACTAGTTTTACGGTTTTGAGGTTTTGGAAGCATTAGGAGCTTAAATAAATTAAGACAAATTAAGGTAATACTAGTAATATATTATTAAACAGTAAAAAGAAAAAAAAAATAAAAAAATACCTATTATAGTTGGCTAGAACCGAATTTAAAAAAAAATGGGAAAAGGAAAGTGTTTTGGGCTATGGGCTGGACTTGGGTTCACCCATACCCTATATAAAGTTATAACTAAAAAAATTAAATCATCTTTTCTTCCTGGAAACGTTAAGTCGACGGCAGGAGCAAGTTTTTAGTGTTTTCTGTATTTTTCTTTTCATCTTCCAGTAGATTAAAGGTAAACCTTCTTAAACCTTTTAAATTAAATTGTTTTAATGTTTATTTAATCATTCTTATGATGGAATTAGGGTTAGGGTTCATATAAAATCAGTAAATTAATGATGTGATAATCATAATATGATGATCATATAATCTAGGGCTTGTATTAGCTGGGGTTATGGGTAATTAATTAGTTCAATTTGTTTAAACCCATTTTTAAAAAGTGGGCAGATTTTTGAGTCAATTGTTTTGATCATATTGGGAGTTCTACAAACTCTTATCTTACGATCCACATACCCCTGAAAAGGTATTTGAAGTGGCTTTCCAATGCAAGAAACTAGAACTAAATTGGAGGTCGGGAAGGGGGTCAAAAACAGGTTACAACAGTCGGAGGTCAAATCAATTTTGAATTCAGCCTGTTTTCTTTTTAAGTTTTGGGTACTTAGGGTTGCATTGGGATCTTCTCACGAACATGAGAGATGGTTTATATATTGTAGTAAGGATCTGCACTTGGGCTAAGATTGTGGTTTAGGGTAAGACCCTCTAATGGTAACAAACTTTTCATACGTTTAAAATCAGTAAATTCTGGGTAGGTAGCAATATATACACATATATTGGGGCTTAACAGTAGCTTTAAGGTTAGGGCAAGTGGGAGGTTTTAGCTAACATGTATTAAAGTGTGAATATTCCTTTTACAGAAACCATGGGTATATTTAAGTGGACGTTTGACTTAAAGTTTTGAGACCTAAAACGGGGACTGTTTTGTGTAAAATTATGAATGGGATAGCTATTGAACTTAACCAAGTTAGGGACTTGTTAAGGAAGGGTAATAGGGTGATTAGAGCTTATCAATAAGGTAATGTTATGGGATAGACTAGATGTCCATCATAGGTTGATGAGCCATCTTAGTGATTGGTTCGTGTATTGATTTTGTGTTTTTGGTTTGTTAGCTTGTTGCTAGTGCGAGGACTTGTGAAGAAGCTATCAGGTGAGTTTCATAGTCCCATGTTTAATATTGATTTTGACTTCCAGATGGGATGGAAGAGACACTGTGTTGAGTTATTTTCTAAATTGATGTTGTGAATGTGTTTGTGATTTGAGATGGACTTGTGTGTACATTATGTGATTAACTGCTATGTGGTTCTTGTTTGTGTATGACAAGGTAGTGGCCTTGGGATAGGTACATAGCGTGATCGTCTATGGGACCAATGGTTAATGACAAGGTAGTGGCCTTGGGATAGGTACATAGTGTGATCATCTATGGTACCATGATGTTTGGTAAGGCTGTGGGCCTTGGTTTTGGTTTGAAATGTTTGATCTTGAATTGATAGTTGTTGATGCATACATGTAACACATTGTCCATATGTTATTGTATTTGTGTTTGTTATTCACAGTTTGTAATTGATTTAGTGTTGGAGTCTAAACCTATGACTCTCACCAACTTTATGTTGACGTGTTTTAGTGTCTCTTTCAGGTGATACTATGGTTAAGCATGAGAACATAAGTGGCTAGGATTGGAGAAGCTTAGGAATGCATATAGAAGGAGAATCCCCGTTTCCTTCTTAGTTTTTATTTGTTCATTTAAATAAGTGATACTGTGGCACACATATGTTTGTTTTGATTATGTTTCTTGTTTGTCTTGGGTAAGAGGTAGGACTGTTACCTACTTACCTAGACATCTGCATTTGATGAGATATTGTCATGACTTTTGTGTCACCATTTTATGACATTTCTTATTTCATATAGTTATCTCTATAGACACGCCATGTTGTGATGATATCCATACGTCGCGCCCCATATTCCGCCATGGTAGGGTGTGACATTGATGAAGTCCCCAGATTGCCCTTTGCAGATTTTGAACTTTGAAGAACATGTGACTCTTTCTTGGCTTGTAGCATGAGTTGGCAGTGTGAAAACTTGATCAAACGGTGTGGAATAAGCTTAGGAAGTAAGCTGAATTGTGAGCTGTTGGATTGCTGTCCCATTCTTGTCTTCTTCCTCTTAGACGTAGCAAGGGAGGTCCCATGTAGCATGTGGGGTGATGAGGTGGCATGTTTAAGGTTTGGGATGTGTTTATGTTGAGGTTAATCATAAATCTGGAGGAGATTAACCTTTAAGTCATAGCAAATAAAAAATCCCCAATTTGGATTATGAACTTCAAGAACAGGTTTTTGATCTTTGTTGTGGGTTAAAAACATGTTTAGCGCCAGATTTAATATTAATTAACTCTTTTAAAAAGTTAGTTAATATAAACGGTGAGTGGGATCTGATGTGGAGGAGTGGGGAGTTTTGATTGTGTGGAGATTGAGTGGGACACGTGTAAGGTGATGGTAGGTTAAGGTAACTTTCTTGTCTGGCCATGTTTAACCCCTTGTCTTCCTTCTTTCTTTCATTTGCAAATAAATCAACCATAAACACGAATCCTTTGTTATCAAACTTTTTATTTTCCCACTTTTGCCCAAAATATTTTGTAAAGTAAATTCAGGGGTATTTCTTGCCAATTTGTGATTCTTGAAGGGCTGATTTGGTATTTTCTTCAAGGATAATGGTCTAAACTTGTATGATTGACATTTTGGAGGACTGAAATTTTCAAATCATGTTTGATGAGGGACCATTTTTGCCAAGTCTTCAAAGTCAAGGGTCCTTTTGGTAATTTTGACATTTTCAAAGGACCAATTTTGCCATTCTTGTAACTTGGAGTTCTTCTTGGTATGTTTGACTTTGAGAAGGACTAATATTGAAATTCTAGCTTTGTTGAGGGGCTAAAATTGCCAATTCTTCAAAGTGGAGGGCCCTTTTTGCAATATTGACAAACTTTAGGGACCAATCTTGTAATTATTAGGATACAAAGGTATAAAGTGTCAATTCTTCCATATTGGAGGACCCTTCTTCATAATTCTTCAAATCTTCAAGGGTTTTTCTTGGGAAAACTTCATTAGGGCTCGGTTCATTGTGCGACTTCGTTTCTCGTGTTCGTTTTTGCATGATTCTTGTGATCTTTTGTCATTTTCTCAATATCCGTACCTAAAATACACAAGCAACAAACACAAGCATATATATGGGTATTTTGATGATATTTAATGCATTTTAAGCCCTATTTGGACGTTGAGACTATGTATAAAAGCAGTCTCATCAAGACGTAAGTGGCAACATCCTGTTTCATACCACTCTACCAAAAGTACTGCTTGATGTCATGGTACATCTTGGTCGAACCAGGATGTATAGAGAATGGGGAGCTATGAGCCTCAGCTAACAAGGCTTCCCGGAGTTCTTGATCATCAGGAACACAAAGTCTTGTGCCCTGCCATAAGATACCATCTACATCTACTCAAAATTCTGTCTGTTTCTCAAAATTCTTAATTATCGCCCAGATTTATCCATCATCTTTCTGAGCTTCCTTGATCTTAGAGAGTAAGTCGGGTTCTACTCTAAGATTAGCCCAGTAACCGTGCTGTCCACGTACCATGATCTCTATGTCTAGTCGCTCCAAGTCTCTTATGATTTCCTTCTCAATCTGAATGCCGTTGATCATTCCGGACTTCCTGCTAAGTGCATCTACCACTACATTCGCCTTGCCGGGATGATACTGCAGATTAATGTCATAATCCTTCAACAGCTCCAACCATCTCCTTTGTCTCATGTTCAATTCACGATGAGTGAAGATATACTTCAAGCTCTTGTGGTCCGTGAAAATGTCACATGATTCTCCATATAAGTAGTGCCTCCATATCTTCAATGCAAACACGACTGCTGCAAGTTCCAAGTCATGCGTAGGGTAATTTTCCTCATAAGGCTTAAGCTGCCGTGAAGCATACGCGATCACTTTCCCATGTTGCATGAGAACACAACCAAGTCCCTTCCCCGATGCATCACTATAGATTTGAAATCCACCCGTACCAGATGTGAGAGTAAGAATAGGTGCAGATACTAACTTCTGCTTCAGGTCTTCAAAGCTCTTCTCTCGTTCTTCAGTCCAGACGAATTTCTCCCATTTCCACATCAGTTTGGTCAATGGTAGTGCTAGGCGGGAAAAGTTCTCCACGGACCTACGGTAATAACCAGCTAAGCCCAGAAAACTACGGACTTCAGTCGCTGATGTCGGCCTTGGCCATTTGGTAATAGCCTCAACCTTTGTTGGATCCATAGTGATTCCTTCTGCTGATACAATGTGACTTAAGAATGCCACCTTGTCTAACCAGAACTCACACTTGGAGAATTTAGCATACAACTGCTTCTAGCGAAGAATCTGTAGTACTGTACGAAGATGGTCTTCGTGTTCCTCCTTGGACTTAGAGAAAATCAGGATGTCATCGATGAAGACAATGACGAACTTGTCCAAAAATTCATGGAAGATTCTATTCATCAAATCCATGAACACTGCTGGAGCATTGGTAAGGCCAAATGGCATGACTACAAATTTGTAGTGGCCATAGCGTGTACGGAAAGCAGTCTTGGCGATGTCCTGCTCCTTAACCTGTAGCTGATGATACCCTAACCTTAGATGAATCTTGGAGAAATGTTTGGCCCCTTGGAGTTGGTCAAACAGATCGTTAATACGTGGTAATGGATACCTATTCCTGATGGTAATCTTGTTGAGATCGCGATAATCTATGCAAAGACGCATACTGCCGTCCTTCTTCTTAACGAATAAGACCATTGCGCCCCATGGAGATGCGCTCGGTCGAATAAAGCCTCGTTCCAGAAGTTCTTGCAGTTGATCCTTCAGCTCCTTTAACTCTATGGGAGCCATGCGATAAGGAGCCTTGGAAATCGGCTCAACTGCTGGGATGAGCTCGATATTAAATTCTACTTCACGTACAGGTGGTATGCCCGGAAGTTCTTCTGGAAATACATCTAGAAGTTCTGACACTATCGGCCGATCCTGAATTGATGGGGATTCAGCATCCATGTCATGAACAGTAGCTAGATAACCCTCGCACCCATGTGACTGTAGTGCACGTGCTTGCAGGGTAGATATGATTTGTACAGACCTGTCGGGTATGAACCCGTTATGAATGTACTCTGGCGCATTAACATCACCGAAAATAACTCGATGTGAATGGCAGTCTATGGTAGCATGATGCTTAGATAGCCAATCCATGCCCAAAATCATGTCAAAATCATTCATGTCCAGCGGAAGTGCGTCGACAGGACGAACCTTGTCGTCAAACTCTAGGGGAAGGCTCTTGTACACATGGGTTATAAGTATAGAGTCTCTCAAAGGCGTAAAAATACTGAGTCTATTATCTAGTGGCATGGGGAGTATCCTAACATTCTTGGCATAAGCAGTAGAAATAATCGAGTGAGTAGAACCTGTATCAAACAGAACACATGCAGCTTGACCATACATATACAAGATTCCAGTGATGGTACCTGTAGACTTGTTGGCCTGATCGCGAGATGTCGTGTAAACGCATCCAGTAGTAGGAGGCGGCTTGGTATCAGCATGTCCCGATGTGCCCTCCATCTCGCCCTTGCGGCAATCCTTCATGAGATGGCCAGGAAGACCACACTTGAAGCATGCATCACTGTCGCGGCGACATGGCCCTGGGTGCCTACGGTGGCAAGTAGAGCAAAGAGTATGAGTATATCCTCCAGCAGGTGTCCTGACTGGCTGAGAACCTGATAAAACATTATACATGAGACATGATAATAGGGTACAAAGGACAATGCGGATAATCGTAAGGTTGAATACCAGTGATAGCTAGACGGTTAGGTTGTGAACCTCTCTGGTTCTGGTCCCTACCGTTACCATGATTCTTGGCAGAAGATTTGCTAATGTGTGAGAATATAGAATCATAACATGTAATTATAAGAAAAATGCGTAAGTATAAGGACCTGCTGCTATTGGAGTGTCCAGCGTTGTTACAGTAATTATCATTACCGCCACGCCTATCCATAGCAGAACGGTCGTTAGTCTGACCGTTTCCCTTGGGCTGACTAGGCTGTTGCTGAGTAGCCGGCTGAGACCGGTCCCCAGTCTTCTGTCTAGAAGATACAATTTAAAGAGATGAAATATTGACATATACTGAAAGAATACGGATTGGTCATCGCTTGACTACAAATGTTTACCTCTTATCGGGTCTCTCTGCTTCCCCGAACTCATCTCTCTCCTGCAGCATCTCCAGCTTACGTGCTGCATCGGCCACTTGTGCTACCGTATCCAATGGAGCACCTTCTAAGTTATTGGCAATCATTGGAGAAAGGGCCCAACGAAAATGTTGTGCCTGCTCTTCAGTGGTGCCCGCAGCTGCTCTCAGGACACCGACGAATCGAAGAAAACGCTGCATGAAATCATTGCTGTTTTCTTCAGGTCGCTGCCTAATGGTGTAGTACTCTCTCATGAGCCTATTCCTTCCTTCCGTGGGAAAAATGCTAGGCGGGGGAGGATAGTTGTCGTTCTGATGAAGGATGTCTTGCAAATCTGCATTGGCAGCTGCAACCATCTCCCAGATATTATGTGTGTTTGTCATCTGACAGTATAACATAAAATACATGATTAAACTGATCAAAACATAACTATATACATGAAATAAAATTATACCAATAAATCATGAGAAAAACTTTATGCAAGAAAATTTTGTACATGAATGCATGATGCAGTTTTATGAAAACTTTTGTATGCTCGAGAGTGAACGCCTATGGTCAAATCACTCAAAACAAAAGGCATGGCGAGGGGACGCCTACGGGTCGGTCCCAAATTTAAAAGTTTCGATAAAACACATGTGAATAAATAGGGCCAGTCCTATACCAACCATTACTTAGTCATAAACCTGCGACAATGACATATATATGTATGCATGAAAATGATGAATGCATGAAAACCGATTGTCAGTTCTTGGAAGACCTTAGTGACTACCCACTAATCACAGGTCATGTTTTGAGAGCCTATAGGTCGAAGCCTTGTCTCTGATACCATAATTGTAACACCCCATTTTGATAAATGGAATGTCACGCGTGATTATGGTGTGTCATCAAAGCATACAAGGATAAATGTCTAAACATTACATGACCATAAAGGAGATACCGGAATCAAACATCGGTAGTCCAAAAGTAGAACTCGTCACACACAAACATAAGTACTATAAATGAAAGGACTAAACAATGTCCATGGAAATGAGTATAAAAGTATAAAGAAATGCATAAAGTAAAGAAGGCTAGGAAGCTTCCAATCCATATGCACGTACACTTAAAGTCTACAAGCGTCCCTGAGTACCTGCCGTTTTGGGAACATGAAAAGGAAAACGGATGAGCAATACGCACAGTGCACGGATATACGAGTATAACATGAATAATATAAACATATAAACATGAAACAGCGGAAAAGACTAAGTCCTGGATAACCTGGTTATATCTTAGTAAAACTGGTTTTATAGTTTAAAAACCCTTATGTTTATCTTGTAAAAACTGTTTAAAATATTTACCATTAGCCAATATAGGTCATGAAATATCAACGTGCATGAATACTTGGAGGGGTGACCTCGTCATGCAAATTAGAGGGGCTGCCTCTAATTTAATATACTAGTTTTGGGTAGGAGGGATCAGCTCCTTGTGAAGGATACAAGGCACACACCACATTCACACTGAATAATCTGCTAAAAACATGTAAACTAGGATGCACCTATATGCCCCACCTGATAATATAATAAATAGCCAAAAGATGAAAGGGACGCCACGAGCTATCATTCCGTCGTGGTGAAGTCATAACACTGGTGCCTCTAGTGTTATGGTTATGGTACCTCCATAACTAGGTGAAACTGGTCATGCATGTATATGGCTTTATGTCACACCCCACCATGGCGGAATATGGGGCGCGACGTATGGATATCATCACAACATGGTGTGTCTATAGAGATAGCTAAATGAAATAAGAAATGTCATAAAATGGTGACACAAAAGTCATGACAATATCTGAACAATGCATGAGTCTAGGTAAGTAGGTAACAGTCCTACCACTTACCCGAGACAAACAATAACATAAACAAAACAAACATATAGGTGCCAACAGTATCACATATAAAACAATCAAAAGAAACTAAGAAGGAACGGGGATCTCCTTCTAAACGCATTCCTATGTAACTCCAAATCCTAGCCACTTATGTTCTCACGCTTAACCATAATATCACCTGAAAGAGACACTAAAACATGTCAACATAAATTTGGTGAGAGTCATAGGTTTAGACTCAAACGCCAAAATCATACCATAAGCTGTGAATAATAACAAAATCTAAGAAACATATGGACAATGTGATACTAACATGCATTAACAACTAATATTCAAGATTTAACAAAACAACCCAAATCCAAGGCTCCCAGCCTTACCAAACACCATATTCCCATAGGCGTCCAAAAACCTATGAACCAATCCCAAGGCCCCGCCTTGCCAATATCCCCTTGGTACCAAGTCAAAACATAAACAATCAAGAATCAACTAGCAGTTAATCACATAAGTATGCACACACAAGTCCATCACCAAACGCAAAACATTCACAACATAATTTATAAAAACAAGACAGTGTCTCTTCCATCCCATCTGGAAGTCAAATCATAAAAAGCCATGGGACTATGAAACTCACCTGATTGAGCTTCTCCAAAAGTCCGCGCACTAGAAAAAAGCTAACAAACCAAAAACACATAATCAAAACATGAACCAATCACTAAGACGGCTCATCAACCTATGATGGACATCTAGCCTTCTCCCATATATGACCCTCATTAATATGCTCTAAACACCCCATTACCCTTCCTAACAAGTCCTTAACTTGGTTAAGTTTGATAACTATCCCGTTCATATTTTTCACAAAATAGTCCCAACTTTTAGGTCTCCAAACTATAAGCCAAACTCCCACTTAACCATACTCATGACCTCTGAAAAGGAAAGAATATTCCCTTACATATGTTATCTAACACATCCCATTTGCCCCAACCTTAAAGCTACTGTCAAGACCCCGATATATATATATATACTTTTGTCTATCCAGATTTTACTGATTTCGAACATAAAAAAAGTTTGTTATGATTAGGGGGTCTTACCCTAACCCACAGTCTTATCCCCAATGCAGATACCTTCAATAATAAATAAACCAACTCCCATATTCGTTTGAAAGTCCCAATGCAACCCTAAGTACCCCAAACAACCCAAAACTTAAAAAGAAAACAGGCTGATTTCAAAACTGTTTTGACCTCCGACTGTTGTAACTTATTTTTGACCCACTTACCGACCTACAATTTAATTCTCGTTTCTTGCATTTGAAATCCACTTCAATTACCTTTCTAGGGATACTTGGATCGCAAAATAAGAGTTTGTAGAACTCCCTATATGATCAAAACAATCGACCCTAAATTCTGCCCAGTTTTTAAAAACGGGTTTCATTAAATTAACCTAATTAAATACCCATAACTCCACTAATTACAAGCCCTAATTCACTTAATCATTAATATATCATTCATATACTGTTTTTAATTTAAACCCTAACCTAAATCCATCATAAGATGATTATAAAAACGTTAAAACAATTTAATTGAAAAGGGATTTGAAGGCTTTACCTTAAGATTAATGGAAGATGAAAAAAAATAATGAAACCCTAAAAACTCTCCTTAAAACCGACGGCCAAAGAACTCTAGGAGAAAAATAATGACTTTTGATTGTGATTAAAAACAATATATAGGGTATGGGTGAATCCTAGTCCAACCCATAGCCCACTTTCCTTTTTTTTTTAGTCGGCCAAACCGACCCTCTATATGTATTTTTTTTTTATTTTTTTCCTTTTTATTATTTAATATTACACTACTAATATTACCTTAATTTAACTTAATTTATTACAACTCCTAAAACCTCCAAAACCTCAAAACCGTAAAACTAGTCAAATTTACGCGTTTACCGTAAAAGACGTAAAATATACAGTTTTATAAAAACTCTTGGAATTTGAGATAATCTTTATAACTAAGTCCTAAATGACTTAAAACCATCCCGAAAAATACCCACATGACTAAACACCTCATCCGAGACCTCTAATTGCTAAACCGTAAATCGTAAAAATACGATTTTCTATAATACATATATGTATACGTAAAACCACTAAATAACACCATCTCATTTCATAGTCACTACCATGTGAGCTCATGAAGATGAAATCATCTCACATCGTTTCACTCACAAGGTACCCCGTACCGGAAACGATATCCAAACCACAATCTACACACACCAATTAGCACATAAACACGTAAAGACACGTAACTAGCACAAAATAAAACTAAGTGACGAACCTTAAAACCACGGTTGTCACATCACTCCCTCCTAATAGAAATCTCGTCCCGATATTTACTTCTTAGGATCAAACACATCATTAGCAAACAACTGAGGATACTTGTTCCAAACGAACTCCTCTCATTTCCACGTGAACTTTAGTTCAAGTCTCAAATTACCACATATACTAACCAACAATATTTAAATTTATTGACAAACTCTTGACCTCACAGTCAATAAATCTCACAAATGACTCTATGATAAAACAAAAACTCTTATTAACACAAATCCCGAATAACCGCACATGCAAATATGCATTCTCAAAAAACATTTACCAATCTTAATACACGTAATATAACATGTATACCACTCATTTCCCCTAGGTAATTCTATGCTCATAAGCTACTGGTCTGATCTTTCCAAAGATCATAAATGGACCTACAAAAATCTACATCAACTCTTCCATTTTACCAAAACATACCACCCGTTACTATGGGTGAAACTTCCTACATAACTTTGTCACTAAACTCTAGTGGTTTCCTCCTTTTCAACATAGCATCCCTTGTTGCTCTCATTCTTTCCACAAACACCATTACCACATTAGTAGTCTCTTTTACCAATTCTAGTCCACAATGGGGACAACTCACCCTATCCTTTCATATAGTTCCTCAAATGGCATTTATCGACTTCTAGTATGATAACTATCATTATATGAAAACTCAGCCATCGCAAAAGAGTTTCCTAACTCCCTCTAAATCAATCACTCATGCCCTCAGTGTAACTTCTAAGGTTGTATAAATATCTCAATTGCCCATCCTTTTCTAGTTAGCTGGATATACTCATATCCAATCATGTTCATCAACTCCCTTTAGTCTGTACCCCAAACTACTTAAAAATTCCAATTTCCTTACAAAGTGACATATGACGGTCTTTCACATATCCATTAGTTCTTCCGGTCCAAATCAACTTATGATCTATACACATCATCAAAAGGACGGTTATCTCAGTTAGTCTATCAACTTTCATCCAAACCCATGCTACAACTACTTCCATTAAATTTGGATAGCTCATTAGTAGCACCTATACACTTCTTTCTCACTTTTCTTCATGATTTTTTTTATACTCAACACTTCCTTTATACCTACACAATGTCTTACCTTCAAGGTCATATTGCTCCTCATCTTGTCTCAGTTAGACCAAGCCCTTCGTCCCTATGGCACATTACACCTATAACTCCTCATCCATTCGATTATCGATACTAAGCCTCCCAAACAATCAGTATAGGTCAGTGCCATTTCCTTTTCCACACTACGACATTATTAGCCTGCGTTGTGCTTTATTCTACTCATTAAGCTCTACCAAAGTTTTCACCTTCGGTTCCTATCTCGACCTATTTTATTCATGCTCCGCTTCTATACACACTTCCTTCTTCTTCCTCAACTCCTACCATTCATCACGATGTGATGCTTCCCATCGTTTCTTCCCTTGCCATAATCCTTCATAAGGCATTCCATACATATTAGGCTAACTTTTACGCAAAGCCCTCTATTCCATCACATCCGTACGCACTCCTTCCAACTTTTCAACTACGTGACTACTCATTCCTCTTGAAATATGAGATGAATTAGTCAGTCTATCGACTATCACCCAACTCTCGTCACTTTCACCAATTTCGTCCTTACATTGCCCTTTCTAAGCTACTCCTATCTATGTAGGAAGTATAGTCTACGTCCCTTTTCTCCATATGATTGTCTAAGCCACGCAACATACATGTTGACGCGTTCTCTGCTTTAGACAACTCAACTCGTGCAACCTACATCCTTCATCCAAACCACCATAATACCTCATCCATATAGTTCAAGTTCGTCTCAGCTTCACTTCATTCTTCTTATTCCATGTCTCATCAACTATGCTTGCCTTTCCCAGATGGTACTTGGCCTTGCAATTTTCTTTCATCACTTAATTCCACCCATCACCTTTTCCAAATGTTCAATCAAGATGATCAAATATGTGTTGGAGACGTTCATGATCTGTATAGATCATTCTCTATGTCTTGTACCCCAAATGCCTCTAGCATTCTAGGAATATATAATAATCCAGCTCCACTAACTAAGTCTGTTTAGTCATCTATACGCCAAAATTTTCCAAGTAGCTTCACTTGTTTTTCTCACAACCAGTTCTCCTACTCTCTCCTAATAGGGACAAACTAGAGTTTCATGTGATTCCATGCGGATCACACTCTCATCTTATACCCACATTAGTTTCCATTTGTCTACTAAGCCATATTTTGAATTCTTATTCAAATCTCATACTTCTACTTTGATCTTGCACCTATCATGAGGTACTTTCAATCATCATCTTCTAGGAATACTTGGTTCTCTCCTTCCATGGTTCTCCCTTATTCCTACACTATCCCGTCCAACAAAAATTCCATACTTCATTCATCAGATCTATGGAAATTACTAGTGCATTGGATAATGCATAGCGGTCTCTTCCAAAGATCTTTCATAACACCTTCACAAAACCGACTCTCTAATCACTTCTCCACGAAACTTATTCAGCTCAGCTTCACTTCTCATCCCTCGATCCCCTTGTTACTTCCACGAGTTCTTAATCTTCCATGTCATGTATTCATTTCATCATGATCCACTGGTTCAGCTCTTTGTAGCTCCACTCCGATACTCGATCTGCCCTTCTTCGTCACGAACCATACGTAAATTTCCCATCATAGTGCTTGTCACCTTTCCAGTCCTCGCAACTTTTATGACTCCTTCGAAATCTCTTGCGTCCTTCTTGCAGCCGACACGTAGTCCTTTCAGCTCCTTGCTTCGCGATGTAGCTCTTTACGCACTCCTTCTCGTCTCCATGATTATACCTAGGAACTTCACACTACCGGTAGCTTCTAACTTTAACTCATCTACCACAATATTTCTAAAAGTACTTCAACCCCTCAATAGCTCACTCTTCCTTACTTGTTGTACTTCACCGTTAATCAGCCTCCTACCAATCATTCTTTCACACAACCTTTAAACCAAAACATATCTCTCCATTATAGTATCTAACCATAAGTAATACTACCCAACTCTATTCTCTCATCCTAACGTTCCCACAATCGCATAAATAAATCAACCATGACGTGTAACAAAAGAATTCCAAACAATCGTGTCCTAATAAAATATAGGGTAAAACGAACCCTAGCCAAAACAATTGAAAACACAACAGTGTAATCCGAAAGATCAATGGAGTGTTCCAACAACGAAAAAAAATTAGACTCGTCACGATTAGTATTACCAAATTTCGATACGTTAGAAAATTTAAAACTTTCATCCCGATTAGTTACTTCTCATAAGAACCAAACTCCCATACTACTAAAACTAATCATACTCATTATTAACCATAAACTCATCCTTTATCTTCATCATTTTATCAAGATATCAACTAATTAGTATACTACAATCTTAACCATTATCTTGTTTACCCATATTAAACTTATTTCACTTGTTATTACGAAACTAATACATGTTTATAAAATATAGTGTTTTTTTATTATTATTATTTTATAAAATCCATTTAGGCTGGTTATAACTAAACTACTACACGTTTACAAGGTGTGGTGTTATTATTATCATTACTATAATAAAATCTCCCTTTTTACTCTTGCCGTCTAGTTAAATACTTCTAAAATTTTAACTACACTTAAGAAAATTTTTGTAAAATTTCTTTACCCCTTTAAAATGTATTATCACATGTTACATAGAAAACTAATCCAATTATTTTCAAGACAAATTTTTTTGTATAGCTTACTACCACAAACTTAAAAAAATATGTAAGTCACGATATCATATCATACACTTACAAATTATTTTCAAAACCGTTTTCCTATAATCAGCCACACTTATTTGCAAGAAATTTAGTAGTTCTCATTAATTAAATACATACCCGAATGTAGACACACATCAAAAGACTCAATACGTCATTGGAACTCCATTAAACTCCAGCACCATAAAACACGAGCAAACACAAGGTACGTTCAAGTTATAATAACTACTGAACGACCATATATCATAACTTAACACATACTAGTATATATACATCCACATATATATACCTATTAAATCACCCATAACATACTGTTACCATACATGTCAGATCAACCAATCGCGTCATACACTCGTTTTTTTTCTACGCGTAACCACCATCTTACCACAAGGCATAAAACCCATCACTAAAACCAGTCCATATCGTGTGACCCCATAATCACACAACATGACTATAACCCAAAGCAATAACACACTCAAAAATATCCATATCGTAGGCAACCGTTACATAAACCCATATACTATACATATACCAATAATCCACATCTCATCATATACAAGCATGTACTAACCCTCTTTCATGCAATCATACTTAGGAACCCATTGAAGTTGTGGTACTTGTATAACTATGTTGGCCACCATACTTATACAATTACCCTTTCCCCAATGCACTCCCTCCTATGATGACACTTATAAGAATCAATACAACACATAACACATAAATCCATCAACTCACCTAAGCACATAACCACATAAACAATAAGGTCAAAAACTCTAACTATTTAAATAACATAGTCAAACTTCTTGAAATACATAAATCCATAGTCTAGCTAAAATAACATAGACTAAATCCAAAACGAAAACATAATCAGTTATAAGTCATGTCGCCCATAAGAGTGGAAACAGCTTAAAATCCTTCATATCCACCTACTCCTAATAACTCGAACCACCACATGATTCTTAGGGAACATGACTTAAACATCAAAAGAAAAATACTATACCTCAGGTACATAAAATAACCCAACACAAGATAGAAACTACCATGTACCAAATTATGTACTATAATGTACAATTTAAGCAAAATACGACAATGACTAGCGTGGATGATTATGGTTCAACCAGCACTAGTCACACCCCGAAAAGAAAATAACATGTGGCTAAGTATGAACATACTATAGTTCAATTCATACTAGTCAAAACATCACAATAAATAACATCCAAACACATCAATTAATATAAAATGCACACATACTCCTATGACGCCTATATGCAGGGACCTTTAAGCTATAGACTCGGTTACTAGACTAGGCAACCTAATTCTCTATAAACTGTCTCTGATACCATTCTATCACACCCCACCATGGCGAAATATGGGGCGCGACGTATGGATATCATCACAACATGACGTGTCTATAGAGATAGCTAAATGAAATAAGAAATGTCATAAAATGGTGACACAAAAGTCATGACAATATCTGAACAATGCAGGAGTCTAGTTAAGTAGGTAACAGTCCTACCACTTACCGGAGACAAACAATAACATAAACAAAACAAACATATAGGTGCCAACAGTATCACATATAAAACAATCAAAAGAAACTAAGAAGGAACGGGGATCTCCTTCTAAATGCATTCCTATGCAACTCCAAATCCTAGCCACTTATGTTCTCACGCTTAACCATAATATCACCTGAAAGAGACACTAAAACACGTCAACATAAAGTTGGTGAGAGTCATAGGTTTAGACTCAAACGCCAAAATCATACCATAAGCTGTGAATAATAACCAAATCTAAGAAACATATGGACAATGTGATACTAACATGCATTAACAACTAATATTCAAAATTTAACAAAATAACCCAAATCCAAGGCTCCCAGCCTTACCAAACACCATACTCCCATAGGCGTCCAAACACCTATGAACCAATCCCAAGGCCCCGCCTTGCCAATACCCCCTTGGTACCAAGTCAAAACATAAACAAACAAGAATCAACTAGTAGTTAATCACATAAGTATGCACACACAAGTCCATCACCAAACACAAAACATTCACAACATAATTTATAAAAACAAGACAGTGTCTCTTCCATCCCATCTGGAAGTCAAATCATAATAAGCCATGGGACTATGAAACTCACCTGATTGAGCTTCTCCAAAAGTCTGCGCACTAGCAAAAAGCTAACAAACCAAAAACACATAATCAAAGCATGAACCAATCACTAAGACGGCTCATCAACCTATGATGGACATCTAGCCCTCTCCCATATATGACCCTCATTAATATCCTCTAAACACCCCATTACCCTTCCCTAACAAATCCTTAACTTGGTTAAGTTTGATAACTACCCCGTTCATATTTTACACAAAACAGTCCCAACTTTTAGGTCTCCAAACTATAAGCCAAACGCCTACCTAACAATACCCATGACCTCTGTAAAGGAAATCCTATGCCCTTACATATGTTAGCTAACACATCCCATTTTCCCTAACCTTAAAGCTACTGTTAAGGCCCTGATATATATATATATATATATATATATATATATATATATATATATATATATATATATATATATATATATATATATATATATATATATATATATATATATAAATATATATATATATATATATATATATATATATATATATATATATATATATATATATATATATATATATATATATATATATATATATATATATATATATATATATATATATATTTATATATATATATATATATATATATATATATTTATATATATATATATATATATATATATATATATATATATATATATATATATATATATATATATATATATATATATATATATATATATATATATATATATATATATATATACTTTTGTCTATCCAGATTTTACTGATTTCGAACATAAAAAAAGTTTGTTATGATTAGGGGGTCTTACCCCAACCCACAATCTTAGCCCCAATGCAGATACCTTCTATAACATATAAACCAACTCCCATGTTCGTTTGAAAGTCCCAATGCAACCCTAAGTACCCCAAACAACCCAAAACTTAAAAAGAAAACAGGCTGATTTCAAAATTGTTTTGACCTCCGACTGTTGTAACATGTTTTTGACCCACTTCCCGACCTCCAATTTAGTTCTCGTTTCTTGAATTTGAAAGCACTTCAATTACTTTTCCAGGGATACTTAGATCGCAAAATAAGAGTTTGTAGAACTCCCTATATGATCAAAACAATCGACCCTAAATTCTGCCCAGTTTTTAAAAACGGGTATAATTAAATTAACCTAATTAATTACCCATAACTCCACTAATTACAAGCCCTAATTCACTTAATCATTAATATATCATTAATATACTGTTTTTAATTTAAACCCTAACCTAAATCCATCATAAGATGATTATAAAAACATTAAAACAATTTAATTGAAAAGGGATTTGAAGGCTTTACCTTAAGATTAATATAAGATGAAAAAAAATAATGAAACCCTAAAAACTCTCCTTAAAACTGACGGCCAAAGAACTCCAAGAGAAAAATAATGACTTTTGATTGTGATTAAAAACAATATATAGGGTATGGGTGAATCCTAGTCCAACCCATAGCCCACTTTCCTTTTTCTTTTTTTTCTTTGTTTTAGTCGGCCAAACCGACCCTCTATATGTATTTTTTTTTATTTTTTTTCCTTTTTATTATTTAATATTACACTACTAATATTACCTTAATTTACCTTAATTTATTACAACTCCTAAAACCTCCAAAACCTCAAAACCGTAAAACTAGTCTAATTTACGCGTTTACCGTAAAAGACGTAAAATATACAGTTTTATAAAAACTCTTGGAATTTGAAATAAACTTTATAACTAAGTCCTAAATGACTTCAAACCATCTTGAAAAATACCCACATGACTAAACACCTCATACGAGACCTCTACATGCTAAACCATAAATCGTAAAAATACGATTTTCTATAATACATATATGTATACGTAAAACAACTAAATAACACCATCTCATTTCATAGTCACTACCATGTGAGCTCATAAACATGAAATCATCTCACATTGTTTCACTCACAAGGTACCCCGTACCGGAAACGATATCCAAACCACAATCTATACACACCAATTAGCACATAAACACGTAAAGACACGTAACTAGCACAAAATAAAACTAAGTGACGAACCTTAAAACCGCGGTTGTCACATTTTAGGTATTCTAATTAAACATAAGCAATTCAAAAACATATAACACATATACTGGGGAAAACAGTTGGCTGCATACGGGGAAATCCTAATAAGGAAAGAATGTTCATGCTGAAAGGACGGAGAATTCGTACCTTATGTCCAGTGAACGAAGAAGACGAACGGAAGAGAGTCCTACTTCGGTATCACTAATGCTACATAAATACATACGTGTATAAGTATCTGATTACTGAGTACGTAACTGGTTTTATATCATGTCTTAGCTTGTTTTATATGTTCATGTCATGTTTTACTGATTTAAGCTTTATACTGTGTTTATCATATATTCTGTCTATTATGGGTAAGTATTACATGTATTTCATGTATTATTATACTTGTTGTGTACTAATAAGTAACTTTCTAAAAATAGCAGGTTTCCTAAAATAGAAAGTTTCCAAAAATAGAAAGTTACAAAAAATAGAAAGTTTCCAAAAATAAAAAGTTTCCAAAAATAGAAAGTTTCCAAAAATAGAAAATTTCTAAAAATAGAAAGTTTTCAAAAATAGAATTACTGCTTAAAATAGATAAGTTTCTAAAAAATAGAAAGTTTCCATAAATAGATTAGCTGCCTTAAATAAATAAGTTTCTAAAAATAGAAAGTTCCATAATTAGATATAAGCTGGATAATTAAGCTAATTATATAAGCTTAAGTGTTTTTTGATTAATATTCTAAGTCATGTGATTATATAGTATAGTTTCCTAATTATTTCATGTAAATTGAATAAACTAAAGATTTAAATATTTAATTAACTATAACATGATTTAATTAAATAAAGGTAAAATAAATACTTAGGTTAAAACATGTACTATTATCTATTAATAATATAACCTAAGTCATGTAAATTAATTAATTATAAGTCATGGTTTTAATAATTAATTAATTATATAGCTTAATTAAAAGATAAATACTTAGGTTAAAAGTCATGTAAATTAAATTAATCACATTCATGCTTTTAATTAATTTAATTTAAATCTTGTAAAAATAATATAACTTGTAAAAATAATAAACCTTGAAAAATAACTCATTAACCGGACCGTATTTTAAACCGTGAACCGGACCCGAAAACACCACCATACCCCGACCTAGGTCGGGGTTTCCCCTTGCCTTGCTGCTGCCGTGACACAACCACCACCAAACCGAGACCATGTGGTCTCGGTGGTGCGAAGTAAGCCAAGCCGAGACTCCCTTGGGGCTCGGTTAGGCGTCGACCACAACAAACAAACACCCCTTAACCCTAAATTGATTTAAACCCCATGATTAACAACATGTTTATATCTTGTTTTCAATTAGTTATTAAAAACCTTCATGATTTTATGTGATTAGAAAATCAAAAACATAAAATAAAAGAGATTAGGGTTTATACCGATTATGTGAAATCAAGAAGATGAACACACTAACGATCCTTGTAATAAATCTAGCACCAAAATCAAACCGAACACCCCTCTTGGTGTTCTTATACCCGGCAGCCAAAGAAGAACCAAAGGAAGAAAAAGGATTTTAGGGTTTCTTGATTTTTCTTAAATTATGTTATTATGAAAATAACTTTTCCTTAAATTCAAAGTTTAGTAAAAATTGTGGGCTTGGCCCCTTTGGTCTTGTTGTGTCCGCGGGTATGGGGCCCACATGGGGTAACCCGAACATTTTCCGTGTCTAAAATATAAGTGTGTTCTCGTGTTCGTGTTTTACGTGATTTAATTAGTTATCGATCGTGACTTAATATATTTATTCGTGCTCGTAATAAATATATATACATACGTAATATTAGCTCGTGATTAATTACGTTCATGATTTCATGCTCGTATGTTCGTGATTATAATTATTATTGAAATAATTATCGTGTGTTAATACGTAATAAATACTTATCGTGTTATAACAGGTACGTAATACTTGTAATTCTTGTACGTGAAACGTAAACGTGCTATAAAAGGAAAGTTCTAATCATGTACGTACTACCGTAAGGGTACTATTCATGGTAAAAGCATGTGGGTTTTACAGTGCACTTTGTTTAAATATTGCTAAGGAAGAGACAACTAAAGTGATTTCAATGTCAACATATAAGATATGAAATATTGAATCACAAAAGTTTAGCATAGAACCGGGAAGACGGGAACACGGGATCACGGGTCGTCAAATAGCATCAAAAGTGGCTCTTTGAATGCTTTAATCCCTGCACATCATAAGAAACAAGACAACAAACACCTACATGGCTCCCCCTACACTTATTATGAAAACGGGTAAAAAGGATAGATCATCGGGTTGCCTCCCGAGAAGCGCTTGTTTTTGTTAACCGAGTCACGAGCCTGACTCGACCCAGAACTAATTCAAGGGAAATGTGGCGAGGGATGGAATCATCTCGTGAGAGATGTCCTCACCAAAGTACAACTTAACAAGTTGGCCATTCACCTTAAAGTTAGGCCCATTTGGTTGAGACAACTCAATGGTGCCATAAGGGAAGATTTTTGCAACGGTGAATGGACCGGACCAACGGCTCTTAAGCTTTCCTGAAAAGATTTTGAATCGAGAGTTAAAGAGTAAAACTTGATCACCTGTGTGAAACTCTTGGTTTTTAATCTTGGAGTCATGAATGAGCTTAGTTTTTTACTTATAGATCAACGAGTTTTCATAAGCCTCATTCCTTAATTCATTGAGTTTATTAAGTTAGATTTTCCTAAGATCACCGGCTTTGTTTATATCAAAAAATTAGCCCATTTCAAGGCCCAATAAGCCTTATGCTCCAACTCAATGGGAGGTGGCACGCCTTTCCGTACACAAGGCTATAAGGACTACAACCTATAAACGTCTAATAAGCGGTACGAAAAGCCCACAAAGCATCATCTAACTTATCGGCCCATGCGGCACGATGCTCTCCCACGGTACGCTTTAAAATTCGCTTAAGTCCATGGTTAGAGATCTTGGCTTGACTATTAGTTTGAGGATGATACGCGGTGGAAAGACGGCGATTGACACCATACCTAGCCATGACTCGTGCAAATTGATCATTGCAAAAATGAGTCCCACGATCACTAATGATAGCACGAGGAACATCGAATCGAGCAAATAATTGTTTCAAAAAGTTCACAACCACCCTCGCATCGTTCGTAGGTAAAGTGTTTGCTTCAACCCATTTGGATACGTAGTAAACGGCTACGAGGATGTACTTGTTCCCTTTAGATGATGGAAATGGCCCCATAAAGTCGATGCCCCATACGTCAAAGATTTCATATTCTTGGATGAAATTTTGAGGCATCTCATCTTTATGTGTGATCTTGCCTTTTCTTTGGCAAGCATCACAATGCTTAACCATTTCATGAGCGTCATGATAAATGGTGAGCCAATAAAATCCGGAGTCGAAAACATTATTCTCGGTATAGTTAGGACCAAAGTGACCACCGGTGGGTCCTTTGTGGCAAGCTTCAAGGATTAGTAATGCTGGCGGTCCATCAACACACCTATGAATGACAAGATCCTCACATTTCTTGAAAAGGTAAGGGTCGTTCCAATAATAGTGTTTAATATCCTCAAAGAATTTTTTCTTTTGTTGGGACGTTAACCCTTCCATAAGAACACCACCCGCCAAATAGTTTGCAATGTCCGCAAACCATGGGGTATCGTCAATATTGGAGTTAATAGACATTAAGGCCTCATAGGGAAAGTATTCATTAATCTCTTGATTACGAAGTTCCCCTTGATAAGGATCCTCGAGTCTACTAAGATGATCCGCGGCTAGGTTTTCAGCTCCCTTTTTATCACGAATTTCAATTTTAAATTCTTGGAAGAGCAAAACCCAACGAAGGAGTCTCGGTTTAGCATCTTGCTTGGTCAACAAGTACTTCAAGGCGGAATGTTCAGTGTAAACGATGGTGGTGGAAAGCACAAGATAGGGGCGGAATTTTTCAAAAGCATACACTATGGCTAAAAGCTCTTTTTCGGTAGTGGTATAATGCAATTGAGACCTCGTCATTGTCTTGCTAGCATAATGGATTGGTTGGAAGTGTTTGTTCACTCGTTGACCTAAAACCGCTCGAACCGCAAAATCACGAGAATCACACATGAGCTCGAAAGGTAACTCCCAATTTGGAGAGACTAAGACCGGTGCCTTAGTTAATTTACCTTTAAGAAGTTCGAAAGAATCGAGATATTCTTGAGAAAAGATGAAAGGAGCATCCTTTTCTAAGAGGTGAGTCATTGGACGAGCTATCTTAGAGAAATCTTAGATGAAACGTCGATAAAATCCAGCATGACCTAAAAAACTCCTAACTCCTTTGACGGTGGTAGGTGGAGGCAACTTAGCAATATTGTCAACTTTAGCATAGTCGACTTCGATACCGGCTTTGGAATTTTTGTGACCTAGAACAATGCCTTCTTTTACCATGAAATGGCATTTTTCCCAATTAAGAACGAGACGAGTGTCTTCACACCTTTTAAGCATACGTTCTAAATTGGCAAGACAAGATGAGAAAGAATCACCATAGACCGAGAATCGTCCATAAAGACTTCCATAGTTTCTTCAACCATGTCATGGAATATAGCCATCATACACCTTTGGAAAGTCCCAGGAGCATTGCATAAGCAGAAAGGCATTCTTTTGTAAGAAAATGTTCCATAAGGACAAGTGAATGTGGTTTTCTCTTGGTCTTTTGGATCGATAGGAATTTGAAAATACCCGGAGAAACCGTCTAAGAAGCAATAGGAGTCATTACCCGCTAAACGCTCGAGCATTTGATCCATGAAAGGAAGAGGAAAATGATCCTTACGAGTGGCATCATTGAGCTTGCGATAGTCTATGCAAACTCGCCAAACAGTGACAAGTGTTGATCCCAAACTTAGATCTTAAACCTTAGTTTGTTTAAGGGTTGTGATAGAGAGAATAGATTCAATCTAACACTAGAGAAACTTTGCAATACAAAGTAACTAAACAAGATGCGGAATGTAGTTTTTAGCACAAGAACAAATGGTTAAAAGCAAACGTTAAACTTTAATATATCATAGATATACAAATACTCAATAGTGGTATTAGGGTTACAAAAACCTTAAAGTATGAAATGAAAGATAACAGAGAAAGACACACATTGCATGATAACCTAGTGGGTCCTTTTATAGTACAAGGACTCACGTACAAGATCACTACTAACAAACTTAGAAAGTATCTCGGAGTAGTAACTGAAACGCGTTATAATCTATTCCAAGTTTATCTCTAGCAGCAGGGTCTTTGACTTCAACAGGGGAACCAATCCCCCTGCCTTTGTTATTTAGCAGGGGGAACATACTCTAGCAGGGGAAACTCTGACCAACTAGCAGGGGTAACTAATACACTTATATTTATTCCCAACAATCCTCCTCTAAACATGTGTTTTTGCCTAAAGACAAGTTTCTGAATAAATACTAGTTGATGAGGGTGCTTACAAAGTTCCTGGCCAAAGCTGACTGTACATCATCCTTACCAGATCATAAGCAACAGGTGCTTTAGCATCTACAATCAAGTCAGCATGTGCCAATTTCTTCAAGGTCTCTTGATTGAAAGGATAATAACGATGATTAATCAAATAAACACTTACCCCTTCCATGACTATCTCATAAACCCTAGAATTGGTAAATAGCTTACAATAGAACAAATTTCCCCCATTTACTGCATCAAATATGGGATCAAACAGTTCATGCTCATACATCCTATGCATGCATTCCTAGATCACCCAATCCTTCTCTACACCATCCACAGTGGGAGGATTTGCAGCAAAGGTCTTCTTCAAAATCTTCCACAGATCATCTAAATCCTCACTATCTAAAGTTTGAAACATGATATCTAGGCTTAGAAATGTCTGTGTTATATTGTCAGCTCTTGTAAGCTTCCACCAAGTCATCCCCTTGTGTTCATAAACAACATACTCCACTATGGCAAATTTCTTCCCAAACTCACTAAGTGAGATTTCATCATTTTCTTGCACAATTAGCTGCTTATCTATTTCTTCATTTGAGGGACGCTGAGTCTCCTTAGTAACTATACCAACTTTTTCTGTCCTCTTGAGTCTTTTGGCTGCTCTTTGTGCATTGAGTACAGATCTCTCAATTGTTGGAAAACTCGCACCTGATTGAGATGATGCACATGCTTTTGATGATGCACCTGCTTGTGATGATGCACCTGCTTGTGTTGTTTCCACTGTTGTTCCATCAGTCTTTCTTTTTCTGGATTCCCTAGCTCTCTGTAACACTTCATTTTTCCTCCTGAGATACTCAGCTTCCTCAGGAGTGTTTATAGCTATGAAGTCTTCCACATTTGTCTCTCTTAGAACTGGTCTGACTGCCTTCTCTATCTCCTCAAAAGTCATGTCTTTGAAATGACCATCACTCCACTTCTTGTGTCTTTTGAGCAAAACTTTGTAGTGTGCCAGCCTCCCCTTCTCAGACCTCAAATATAATTCCTTTTGAATCTAATTTGCCCTTCTTTCCAGATATTCATTTTGATACTTGTAAACTAAACAAATCAATTCATACCTGTCTTCGAAAGGAGCATTTACCAACTCCTTTTCCCATTGATCTAGAAATTCTTGAACATGAGGCACCGTGTCATCTAACTCTCTATGCATGATTTCAATATGCTTAAGCATCTCTTTGGGCCTCATCTTTTGCATTCTCTGATCCTGCATATGTTGCTCTTCTTGTTGAAGTCTGAGAGCTACATGTTCATCATATTCTTCTTGAGCCCTTTGCTGTTCAGGAGTTCTTTGCTTGTATTTTCTCTTGGGCTGTACAACCATGATCCCCTTTCCCTTGTCTTTTGGATCCACTACTGGTGCTAGTTTGGCTTTAGGTGCAGGTTCTCTAATTCTAATTCCTTTCTGAGCTGGTTGCCTTCTATTCTTCCTAACAAATGTCTGAGTAATAGGTTTAGCAGGGGAAGAACTTACAGCAGGGGGATCTGTTTTAGCAGGGTAAATTTTTGAAGCATGGGCTTCTTCTTGATTGCCTATAGTCAACAATGTTTGGGCAATCTCTTTTGTGGCACTCCCCTTATCACTTCCTTTCTCAAGACTTCCTTTCTCAGTCCCTTTCTCAACACTTGCTACCTTTCCTTGTTTAAGATCCTGTTCACCAGGATATGCATACCACTGAGTAGATTCATATGTGTTAGGAACTTCCTCCCTTTTGGAAGCATCCTCATCTGTAGATATGATAAGCTTAGGCTTTCTCCTCCCCTCCAGTGTAGCAAGTCTGGTTTCCAAATTATTGATAACCAGACCTTGCTTTTTGACAGTTTGTACAAGTTGTGCATTTTTCTCTTTCAAGCTAATGCACATATTCGTCAATTCCAAGATGGACAAAGGTTGCATTCTGCTCTCAACCCTAGAAGGGGATTGCTCCCCTCTTTGGGTATCTCAGAGTGAGGGAGAGGAATTACTGATGGTGTCACTATCCTGCTCATCCCTTGAGGATGAGACAGTAGTGGCAGCCAAACCCTTAGTGTGCTCCAACCTTTTGGAGGCTCTCCTCTCTACTACTTGTGAAGATTCACCAGGCAAGGGAGACGTGGCAAACCTGGATTTGGTTCTCCTTTCATATTTTGGATCAACAGGGGGTAAAGTACTAGCAGGGGTAGAGTCTTGGCAGGGGAATCAGATGGTTTATGTGTGGCTACTTTTGTTTTAGCTGCTTCTTGTCTGATTTGTTTCATCATGATGGGTGATACAAGGTTTTGCCCGTATAAAAATTAAAGTTCGTTATAGTGGTCTAATCGAATTGATTTCCGGTTCAAAATGCGACTTAATTGTTTTTGGTGAAAAAGAATATTTTTGGTTGTTTTAAAATAAATGTGCAAAGACGTAAATGAAAATGACCTTAATTTAAATCTAAACTAATTAAAACTTAAATTGTGCAATATTAAAACTTTGAAAAGTAAATTAATTAAATGACTTAAAAACTAAAGGGCGACGAACATTAAATTTAACAAAGTATTAAAATGTAACTTAAACAAAGCAAATTATAATTCCAAACCCACAATCATCGGAATCCATTATCGGAATGCTGTCACCAAGTCCATCGGAATCCAGATCGGAATGTGCTATCGAAATCAGATCGCAATGTTTCTATCGGAATATGGTTATCGGAATAATGAGAGATGCAACCTATCGGAATGTCCTTTCCATCGGAATATACCCATCGGAATGTGGTCCAGATCGGAATATTTCTCAATAAAATTGGGCAGCACTTCGACTCAAAATACCTCAAGACCCGTCGGAATGTGCGATCGCAATCCCATATCGGAATGAGGGTGATGATACTCTAGATCGAAATCCCGGATCGGAATGCAAAACCCTTGTCCCATGCTGTCACCATCGGAATGTGGGTGATGCTATCGCAATGTGTAATTTCCCTTCTTTTCGATGGAGAGCAAATTCGCAATAAGCACACGAACCAAATAAGCTAATTCTAATGAGCAATAACAAATACTAAAATAAAAGGGGAACAAAACGAGACAATAAGCTAAAAATTTAAGACCTTTCGAAATGTAAAAGACGAAACTTAATGAAATTGAATTTAAAAGGTAAAACTTTTTAAGAAAAGCTTGAAAACACTTAAGCTAAATACCAAATAAGCACATAAGATTGTCAAACTTGTGGCTTATTTCGTATGAAAACATAAAGGGAAAAGAAAAGACAAAACTTTTAATCAAATGAGCAAAGGGATTAAGCAAAACTTGCTTAATCCAAATTTAAAACAAATAAAAAACAAGAGAAAGGTAGAAAGAGAATGATAAAAGAAACTTGATCAAACGTAAATAAAGATTAAAGCAACAAAGATAAGAACACTTACTTGGAATTAAAATGAATTTAAGGTGCAAGACAATGTATTTAAATGGACATGAATTTAAATGACAAGGTAATTAAAAGGTGGAAGACTAATTGTCACACTTAGCCAACAAGAGAAAATGAAATCTAATCTAATCTATTTATAGGGGAGATTAGGGAGGTGCTTAGGAAGCTTCCTCCCTCTTTCTTCTTTCCTTAATTGCATCATTAAGTCCTTAATCTTCTTTAATCTTTTGACTTTAATGACTTTGTCTCGGGATTTCTTTAAACTCGTCTCGAAATTTCTTCATAAATAAGACTCGAGTTCTTCGGCTTTTAGTAAACTTCCGTCTTTTGACTTTTTCTTCGATAAATCTTCAGAATTGGTCTTGGACTTCCGTTCTTTTTGCACTCTTGATCTTTCGACTTCGCCTTTCGTCTTTTTCTTTGATAAAAGCCCGTGAATGCCCGTGTTTTCTCCCTTTTCCACATTTTCGTCCTAAATCACAACAAAAACACAAACCACGCATAATTCCGACATAAATGACATAAAATACACGTTTTGGCTCGGTTATTATTATAATTAAGTGGTAAAAAGGATGGGTGTTTACACACCTATCAAATCCCCTACACTTTACCATTGCAATGTCCTCATGCAATGCATTAGTTACAAAGCACGATTACACTTTTCATCATAATCAATCCACCTTGGCCTTTATTAAAGAGATAGAAAATTATAAACATTCAAAGGAAGAAAGTAAAGAAATCAAAAACATACCTTATGGTTTTGAAAATGTCATGAATGATCATCATATTCAAGTTTTCACTTTCTCTAAACCAAGCTTAAAAACGAGATCATTGTTATTATAAGTTAGCAAACTAACACGAACTCATGTGGGCCAATTATTCACTTAGACTCCCTTATTCCTATGTGTATCTCTTATATTTTATTTTTGTCTTGAATGATCACGAGGATGCATTGTTTGACTTATTTTGATAGTTATTAAGTCTGAAAATAAAGTGGGACGATTTAATCAATAGTTAGCTAAAGGACAAAATCTTTTAAAACTGCTTCTCGGGACCTCATAAAGTTCATATCTTGGCATAACTCGCTTCGTGATTTGAGACCTTTCTCGGACCGATATTCGGCAGCGACTTCATACTTCAAACCTCGAGAGACGTTCATGAAATAATGGTCTTCTCTTCATAATAGGAATTTCTTCACTTGAAGTTTTGAGAGATTCTTCATATATGGACCACGACTTCTTCATTTTTCTCCAATCTTTATTTTGGACTTTGATATACAATGATCCGCCTCCTTTTTGGACTTGGATCTATTTATCCTCATACCTTGTTAGGGCCTTTTTGGATAGACTTCTCCATGATCTTTTGGGGTGTATTTTCTTTTCGTCGTGTGTCTCGATCCTTCATATTGATCTTTGATAAATGATTCTTCACATCACTTTGGATCTTTAGCAACAAAATATAGCCCTCATGCCTTGTTAGGGCCTTTTCGGACTCGCCAATCTTTGCATCCCGCTTCAATAAGTTATGCCTTGGCTATGAACTCTAATCCATACCGAGCAACTTTTAAACGATCTTGGCTAGAAGCTAAGTAACTTTTCAAATCGTACAACCTTATTTATTGTAGGTAAATTTATTAGCAAGCGATGGGAGAATAGGCTCATAATTAACTCACATAAATTCACGAAAGAATACCAAACTTATAATTGACTCTATCATCTCTCGTTCTCCACAGTTTAAAATCTCAAGGAATGAGACTCGTGGATGCTTAGCCTATTAAGTCAAAGTTTTGGGTTTTCGAGTCGTCTATAGGATCTTGCAAACTCTTAGACTTTTTCAAGTTTAGAAATCGCATTTTAAAGTTCCCTTGATAAACGACTCTCTAGGATCAATTATAGGAACTTGCGAAAAGTTCTTGTTCTTAACCCGTGAGAGTTAAGACTTTCGCGTTTTATAGCTCCCTATATAAAAGCCTAGCAAAACATGACTTAAACACGTTAAGGATACTAGCTAGAGTAAACTTCGATAAGTAAACTCGGGTTGAGTCAAAAGATTCACAACGTTTGAAAATTAAAACCACTTTATTAAAATTTATTCTAGTAAAGGAAGAAAATAACTATACAAAGGGAAAAACTAATAGGCCAAAATAGATCAAAAATTTTGAAAAATGTCGAAAAATTGATTTTCCGGTTATAATGAGGACAAATACAAGGAAAAGACCACTTAACTTCGATAGAAGTCCCCGTACACTTAATATAAACATTGTCCTCAATGTTTAAGCATGTGGGAGTAAACTCCCCTACACTTAGGACATTGTGCACTTTGTTTAAATCTTGCTAAGGAAAAGACTACTAACGAGATTCCTATTTTAATATTGAAAAATATAAAATAGTGAATCGAAAAGAGTTTAGGATAGAACCAGGAAGAAGGAAACACGGAATCACGGGTCGTAAAAAATCATCAAGAGTGGATCATTGAGCGCTCGAATCCCCGAATAGAAGAAGAGAGGAAATAGCAAACACGAACGGGTCTCCCCTACACTTAGGATAAAGAAAGCTAAAAGATAGATACATGGGTTGCCTCCCAAGAAGCGCTTGATTTTTGTTAACCGAGTCGTGAGCCTGACTCGACCTTGATTAGTATAGGAAGAAGCATGAAACATATCCACCGGGATCAAAGACATAGTTTTCGTCCATCAAATAGCACAAGCTTAAGGCGAACAAGGCAAGCCAAAGCAGAGTAGGAAAGGTTCCCTTAAGCAAAGATGGAGCACGGTGGAAGCAAGGGTGAAGTGGTGTGATGGTTGTAAAATTACGCCTTTAGGAAAAGGAAGCAATAAATAGGGCAAGTGAGCACGACGATTTAGGAAAACCGTGTGTAAATGACCCAAAGTGAGTTCGTTCTCAAGGAGGCTAGTGTGTTATGTGTGTAATGATATGGATTAATTTGTGATTATATTTGAGAAAGAAAAATAGAAAAGGGGATTAGAAGAGAATGACGGTTATGAAGACGGATTAAACTAAGTCTAAAAAGGCGTACACGTAAAGTCGTAAAAACCACCAAAATTAAAATTTAAACCTAAAAATTTCTAAAAATTACCAAAAATCCCCAATAATATTCTAAGAGTTTACCAAAAATCAAAACTTGCAAAAACCTTTTAATTAATTAGATAATGACTTTTTAATGCTAATTAAAGCCCTAAAAATCAAAATTAATTATTAAAAAGCCCTAAACAAGATTTTCAAGTTTGTAAACCTCAAAAATACTCTAATTAAGCTAAAAACTATTTTTCAAAATTTTAAAACCAATTAAAACTATCTTTAAACAATTAAAAACTCCTAAAATCAATTAAATCTTAAATTAATTATAGAAAATAATTAAAAGACCTAGAAAATAATTGGAAAGTTGCAAAAATCCTAATTAAGTATTTAGAACCTAGGAAAAATATAAAAACCTAGAAAATCAGACTTTTAATTTTTAATAATAAAATAATATTAAAATAATATTAAAAATCCAAAATTTATAAAAAAATTCTAAAAACTTGCAAACTAGCTTAATTTAACCTAAATAACTCAGAAATGAAAGTGAAATTACCTAAATACCCCTATTGGGCCTAGAAAATGGGCCAAACCCAAAACAGTCCCTTATTGGGCTTAATTAAGGCCCAATAAGAAAAAGTGTTCAAATTAAGCTCAAAAAGCACAGGTTGACTCAAAATTTGATTTTCAACAACTTTTTCCAAAGGCCCAAAAGCTGAAAATGTGAAATAAGCTAACTTATGATAAGCAGCTTATTCTTAATGGGCTTTTTGGCCCATTAAGCCATAAGCTGACGCCATAAGCTGAAATTTAACACACAACCTTCTTTTCACCTAACAAAGACTTCTGCAAAAAGAATTTTCAAATAAGCCCACTTAATAAGCCAGAAACAAGTCACAAACTTATTCACAAAACGACAAAATAGTCGTTTTTATGATCTAGACCACCTCAGAAGCTGATTCAAGTTGCAAAATGTTTCTTTTGACAAAACTAAGCTTAAAAACCAAAGACCTTTCAAATAAGCACACTCAATAAGCTGGAAAATCAAATAAGCACTTATGTTAAAAGTCAAACAAGTTGGTTTTCTAGTAAAAAGTCAAAGTCAAAGTCTCATAAGCTCCAGTTCACTTAAATGGGTCAAATAATGAAGATCTATTACAAAAAATAAGTTGTTGCAAGTCAGAATAAGCTAGAATAGCTTATTGATAAGCTGATGACAAAATTGCACTAGCAGGGGCTAGTTTTGGATGTTGAGCAGTGGAAACTTTTTCCACTGCTTGACTATTTTGACTTTTTGTCTTTAGTGACTTTTTTTGGAGATTCAGATTTCACAAAGGCACCCAAATGATCTTTGGATCAAAAGGAGTCAAGCACAATCAAAATAACACAATCACTAACACCCAATTGATACAGTTTAATCAATCATTCATCAGACATTGCACAGACATGAACAATAAGCAGTTTAGCATTCAAGAGCAATTTTAGCACAAATCAGCCAGCCAAATTCAACCAAATGCACACACAAGCTATAATAAACTCCAATAAGCAAGTCTAAACAGGTTTCATGCACTGGTTCAAAGAATTAAGCAAGATTCAAGCAATGAAAGTTACTGATGAACACTAACACATGCAGTTTTCTACTTTTGCTGATGTATTTGACACACAGGCCAATTTCAACACCTCAAATCTTTCAAACAGGTTATATTAACTTTGTTTAAACCACTTTTATCCCTAAGCATGCATACACACTAAGTGTTCCCAAAATCCTAGGTCAAAACAAGCAGAAACAAGGTCTATATAGCAGATTGAGTAATTCAAGTGTTCAAACCCCAAAACTTGCAGCAAAACACTCTCAAACAAAGGTATAGCAGATACAAAGCATAAACAACACCTTCCCTTAACACAAAAAAACAAATTACAAGCATAAACCAGTAGACCCAAACACCCCTTTAACTTTTTCAAATCAAAATTTTCAAAAGCACAATGAGATTTCAGGCCAACCAAGCATCAATTAACACTCAAACAAGTATAATAAACAGATTCAAGCAAGAACAAGCCACAAAATTCACAAGAACAACAGTTTCATACAAATATCACCAAAAATCAAAATTTAAGCAGATTTGGAGATTAAGTATGCAAACCTCATGGATGTACATCCACACCCACGAATTTTGAGTTTATGTGCTAGCAAGAACAAGCACAAGCTTCCACAAAAAGCCTGCTAAGATTGAACAAGGGTTAAGCACAATATCATAAAAATCAGAAACTTGGGAAAACTTGATTAATGCAAACTTGTTACCCCACACTTAATTATCCCCAAGTTATAAGCCTCACCACACCTTAACCAACCCATTTAGGATGCTATGATCAGCCCTATAGCCCAAGAATTCCAAGATTGGAACAAGACTTAGCAAAATATCAAGAAAATGAGGAAATATGCAAACTTTTGCACACTCCTCTTTTGAAAACAGGTTTTGAACTTTAAGAACTAACAAGCATATAACAAATGAAAGCAGTAAACAAGATTGGCCAATGACTTTTCTTCAAGATTTCAAACTCAATTTCATTAACTTAGAAATAGGATTTACAGAAACTTGAACCAAGGAAAAATCAAAAGCAAACTGAAATGTGAAGGCCTAAGTGGCTTTATATAGCCTTACAAGTGAACTATGAAAGCTGAAAAACGTGTAACCCTAGCTACTTGATCTTCCAAAAATGCCCTTGAGGTTTTGGCATCTTCTTGAATCATGTGACTGAATTTGGAGCCTTGTGAAGTAGATAGCTGTTGAAATTTGATCCAAGGGCTCAAACAAAGCTTAAAATGTAAGCTTGTATCTGGATGGTTGATTCTCTGGCTGGTTTTGGCAGTATCCCCAAAAGTGTGTAGCAAGGGTTTATCATGTGAGCACATGAGTGACGTGGCAAGGGTTTTTGAAGTGGAGATGTGTTCATGACAAGCTTAATCACTAATCTGGATGCTTTGGTGGTTTAATTTTGGCTTAAACACAAATACCCAATTTGTGTTCATGTGTGAATAGTGGGTGTATTTGATCCAGATTAGTGTTTAAAAATGTGTTAGGCGCCCAAATTTAACTTAATAAATTAAGTTGTTAATCCGGTTGTGAGTGGATGCTGATGTGGAGGATTGGTGGAATGGGATTGGTGGGTTTAAGTGAGTGGGGCACGTGGCAGCTTGTCACTGGTCTAGGTAACTTCTTTGTCTGGCCCAATATTACCCCCTTTCTTTCTTCTTCTTGCCACTTTGTAAATAAATACCCCAAAACTCGTTTCCTTTGTTGTTGAAGTTTCAAACTTCACACTTTTGCCCCAAAAAGTTTTATAAAATGATTTCAGGGGTATTTCTTGCCATTTTTGCATTCTTGAAGGACTGATTTGGTATTTTCTTCAATGATAATGGTCTAGACTTGTTTAATTGACATTTTGGAGGACTGAAATTGCCAAGTCTTGATAATTGAGGGACCATTTTTGCCAAATGTTGAAACTTGAGGGTCCTTTGTGTAATTTTGGATTTTTCAAAGGACCAAACTTGTCATTTCTTATTCTTTGAAGGACTTCATGATGTATTTGACTTTGTGGATGATATTGGTTGACAATTTAGCTTTGTTGAGGGGCTAAACTTGCCAATTCTTCAAAGTGGAGGGCCCTTTTTGTAATTTTGACAAACTTTAGGGACCAAACTTGTAATTATGAGGATACAAGGGTATAAAGTGTCAAGTCTTCATAATTGGAGGACCCTTCTTCATAATTCTTCAAATCTTCAAGGATTGATCTTGGGAAAGTCTTCACTAGGGCTTGGTTCATTGTGCGGCTTCGTTTCCCGTGTTCGTTTTTGATTGATTCTTGTGATCTTTTGTCATTTTCTCAATATCCGTACCTAAAATACACAAGCAACAAACACAAGCATATATTTGGGTATTTTGATGATATTTAATGCATTTTAAGCCCTATTTGGAAGATGAGACTATGTATAAAAGCAGTCTCATCACTCCCCCATACTAAACCATTGTCGTGTCCTCACGTAATGCTAGAATAAGTATCAAAGCATTTCCAAAATTCATTTTATTCTCTTTATTGAACGATACACTAGCTACACTACTACTATTACTACTACTTGTGTTATAGACATAATGTATGATTTTCATCGCAAAATGGGACGTTAAGGTTCATAGAATAAGAACACGTGAATGCTTCGTTAGAAATAATTTCATCGTCCTCGATTTTCACCCCAATTCCATGCTAAGCGTGCAACGAGATCATTGTCATTATAAGTTAGTAATGCTAACACTACTCATATGCCCTAATCACGTACTTATCCTCCCATTATTCCTAAGCTGTATCTCTTATATTTTATTATTTCTTAATGATCACGAGGATACATTGTTTGACTTATGTGATAATAGAGATTTAGGTCTAAAAATAGAGTCTTAACGGTGTAACTAAGACCATCAAATCAATAACCCCTCCTAATAGACGACGATGTTAAAAAATTAAGTCGACAAGAAGAATCGATAAACACGGTTTTATAACGATTTTGAACATGAGACTTATTACCAAGACTTTTATACGCCCCCTAACGGAAGGGCCTTATTATCTTTGGTTTACCTCCATCTTTTATTCAACTTCGCCATGAAGCTTTTATTATGACTTCGGTCTTGCCTTGCCTTTTATTATCCGCCTCATCGGTGGTTTTATTAGCCAAAGACGTATATCCTCACGCTAAGGCGAATTTTGGATCTTTAAAGCTTCGAAGATTAAGGCTTGATTCACTTTCAATTTTGCATAGATTTTAGGCCTTGTGGGGCTTCAAATTGTTTGCTTGATTTAGGTGAGCACTTGAAATCTTATTATTGGGTGAAGCTTTCGATTATTCGGGTGCCAATACTTCAAAACCGTGACGCTGGCGATACCTTAATGTCTTCCCAATTTAATTACACGGAAGCTACTAGAAAAGACTAGAAACCCAACAATCCCAACTAAACCGCTAAGTCAATATTTATTAAGCAAAAAATATTTACAAGCGAAGGGAGAATAAGCAAACAACGAGAACACATGAGTTTTTGAAAGAATACGAGTACTCTACATTTAGCATAGTAACTTATAATTAACTCTATCATTTCTCGTCCTCATTTAAGAGTCTTAGCCTAATGTGTAGTTAAGGAATCAAAGCTAAGTGCTCAACACACACGGTCGAGTCAAAAATTACTCTTATTCTCGCCATCGGAAAATCTACATTCGTGTCTTCAAACACTTATAAAACATGAGAAAAATTTTAAAATTTGGCCATTTTTAGCCTTATTTTGCAACAAAAATGATTAACAAAACGATAAACTTTGGAAAGCGTGAAGGTTTGGCAAGGAAAGTATCTATTCACCCCCCCCCCCCCATACTAAAGTTAAACATTGTCCTCAATGTTTCGAGTCTAGGGGTGCAAACACCCCCATACTAGAGACGTAGTCGAATGCCTAATCTAGCATGGAAAGGGTGTAACCATTAAATTAATAGCCGTTTATGAAGTGTGCTAAAAACCTAAGGTTAGAACATCAAAAGGATATATCATGGATATTGAGAAATGTCTCCAAAGCAAACGATCGAGTGCTCCCATAAAACGAACACGAGAGGCTCCAATCGTGAAGATCATGATCTAAAAACCACATATCACAAACAACCACGGAACAAAGGTTGGAAGGGAACAAATCCCCACACGTAAGCTACATTAGAAAGAGATAATATGTACATGGATAAGCATGGGACTCTCCCACGAGGCTCCTCGTTTTTGATTACCGAGTCATGAGCTCGACTCGATCCCCTCAATACTAATTATCATTGGGGAAGGTGACTTGGTCGAGGTAGTTCAAGGATGGAACTTCCCCGCCAAAGTAGTGCTTCAACCTATGTCCATTCATCTTGAAGTTAGGACCATCATCTTGAGCTAGCTCGATGGTTCCATACGGAAATACTTGAGTCACGGTGAATGGACCGGACCAACGGGATTTCATTTTACCGGAAAAGATTTTTAGTCTTGAATTAAAAAGTAAAACTTGATCCCCAATGTTAAAAACCCGGTTTTTAATTTTTGAATCATGCAACTTTTTAGTTTTCTCTTTATAAATCAATGAATTTTCATAAGCAATATCCCTCAATTCATCCAATTCATTTAATTGCATTTTCCGGTGTTTTCCCGCGGTCTCCATATCATCATTACAATGCTTTAGGGCCCAATAAGCCTTGTGTTCTAACTCGATAGGCAAATGACAATTCTTTCCATACACAAGCTTATAGGGAGTGCACCCAATGGGTGTCTTATGAGCGGTCCTAAAGGCCCATAAAGCATCGTCCAACTTATCCGACCAAGTTTGTCGGTTTTCTCCTACGGATCTCTCCAAGATCCTCTTCAAAGCTCGGTTTGAAACCTCGACTTGCCCACTCGTTTGTGGGTGATAAGTCGTAGAAAGACGATGTGTAACCCCATATTTCCTTAAGACTCTTTCGAATTGGTCATTACAAAAATGGGTTCCACGATCGCTTATGATCGCACGAGGGGTTCCAAACCGAGCAAACAAGCTTTTCAAGAACTTAACTACCACACGAGCATCATTAGTGGGCAAGGCCTTCGCCTCCACCCACTTAGATAGGTAGTCAACCGCAACAAGGATGTACTTATTACCACGAGATGATGGGAACGGCCCCATAAAGTCTATACCCCAAACGTCAAAGATCTCACATACTTGAATGATATTTTGTGGCATTTCATATTTTTGTGAGGCTTTTCCTTGTCGTTGGCATGCATCACACGACTTCACAAGAACTTGTGCATCTTGGTAAATAGTAGGCCAAAAGAAGCCGGCATCAAACACCTTCTTAGCCGTGAGATTAGCACCGTGGTGACCACCCGTGGGTCCCTCATGGCAAGCTCTAAGGATGTTAGAAGCTTCGGTGCCAAAAACACAACGTCGGATGATTTGATCCGCACAAGTTCGAAACAAGTAAGGGTCGTTCCAAAAGTAGAACTTGACGTCACGAAAGAATTTTCGTTTTTCTTGAGTGGTCATACCCTTAACGATGAAGTTACCCGCATGGTAATTTGCAAAATCCGCAAACCATGGGGTAGAAAGATCAAGCTTAGAATTCACTACACCAAGTGTCTCGAGCGGAAATGTTTCGGTGATTTCCTTAGGCTCGTAAACACTTTGGTGAGGATCTTCCAAACGAGAGAGATGATCGGCCGCTAGATTCTCGGCTCCTTTTTTGTCAACGATGGTGTGATCAAATTCTTGAAGGAGGAGAATCCAACGAAGTAATCTCGGCTTAGCATCTTGCTTTGCCATTAGATACTTAATAGCCGAATGGTCCGTATACACTATGCATTTCGTCAAGACGAGATAAGGTCGGAATTTCTCAAATGCATACACCACAGCAAGGAACTCCTTTTCCGTTGTAGTGTATTTAAGTTGAGCCTCGGTCATCGTCTTGCTAGCATAGTGAATAGGCAAGAAGTGCTTATCATGACGTTGCCCCAAAACGGCCCCTATTGCGTAATCACTAGCATCACACATAAGCTCAAAGGGGAGGTTCCAATTGGGAGCAACAAGAATTGGAGCTTCGGTAAGTTTCCTCTTAAGGATCTCAAAGGCTCGTACACAATCTTCGTCAAAGACAAAACGTGCCTCTTTTTCAAGAAGATGTGTAATGGGTCGAGAAATCTTCGAGAAATCCTTGATGAATCGACGATAAAAGCCCGCGTGGCCTAGGAAACTCCTAACTCCCTTGACGGTTTTGGGATGAGGTAATTTGGCGATGACGTCTACCTTAGCTTGATCTACCTCAATCCCCGCTTTCGAGACCTTGTGCCCTAAGACGATTCCACTCTTAACCATAAAATGACACTTTTTCCCAATTGAGCACAAGGTTGGTTTCCTCACAACGTTTCAACATTCTCTCAAGGTTCGACAAACACGAAGTGAAAGAATCACCAAACACGGAAAAGTCATCCATAAAGACTTCCATCGTCTTCTCGATCATATCATGAAAAATAGCCATCATGCATCGTTGAAAAGTTCCCGGTGCATTACAAAGTCCGAATGGCATTCTACGATAGGCAAACGTTCCATATGGACACGTAAACGTAGTTTTTTCTTGATCACGAGGATCGATGGGAATTTGGAAGTAACCGAAAAAACCATCTAAAAAGCAATAGAAGTCGTGTCCCGCAAGACGCTCCAACATTTGGTCCATGAAGGGCAAGGGAAAATGGTCTTTTCGAGTGGCTTCATTCAACTTTCGATAGTCAATGCACACTCTCCATCCGGTCACGAGTCTAGTGGGAATCAACTCGTTGGCATCGTTTGGCACAACGGTCATCCCTCCCTTTTTAGGGACACAATGGATAGGACTCACCCAAGGGCTATCGGAAATAGGGTAAATCATTCCCGCGTCAAGGAGTTTAAGGACCTCCTTTTTGATGACGTCGTGAATTTTGGGGTTCACCCTCCTTTGACTTTGGATTGTGGGCTTGAAATCCTCCTCCATTAAGATTTTGTGGGTACAAAATTTGGGATCGATTCCCTTAATGTCGGATAACTTCCACGCAATCGCCCCTTTGTGATCCTTAAGAACATCGACAAGTGCGGTTTTTTCATCATTCGAAAGATCCTTCGCAATAATAACCGGCAACTTGTCGTCCTCCTCCAAATAGACATATTCGAGGTGAGGAGGTAAATCTTTCAACTCGAGGATAGGTGGTTCCTCAAGTGAAGATTTGGGCTCGATACTCATAACCTCCTCGGGTGGAGGAAATGGGAAATCGTTAAGAAAATCCTTGATAATCGAGAAGTCCTCATCGTTGTCGAGGTCTTCGTCACAAGTACGTGGAACATTGCATTCTTCCAACGTAAAACCACCACCTTCAAAAGGAGTGAAGGTTGGTGTCGAATTATCAAGAATTGGATCCAACATAGTGGGATTGCCACTAGTTTCTTCATCACCAAAACCTAGAAATTCTTGTGAAAATTCCTCGCAAACCACGTCAATCATATCAACGAGGTTTATGGTTGCAACGGAATAAACATGAGAAATTGGATAGTTTTGAGTTGCGTTTATAACAAGTTCCTCGTCGTTGAAACGTAAGGTGATCTTTCTAGCATGCACATCGATCAAAGCCATAGACGTATCTAAAAACGAACGACCTAAAATGAGAGGAACTTGAGGATCCGTGGGGATATCAACAACAATGAAGTCTACGGGATAGTAGAACTTCCCCACTTTCACAAAAACGTCTTCCGCCAAACCACATGCGGGAATTGTGGAATGGTCGGCCAACTCGATAGACATTAGTGAAGGAGTAAGATTAGGAAGATTGAGCGACTTGAAGATTGCAAGTGGCATCAAGTTAATGCTAGCACCAAGATCGGCCAAGGCGAAGCATTCTTCCATGTCTTGGATTGCACAAGGGATCAAAAATTTACCGGGATCACCGACTTTTTGAGGTATGCGATTAAGATAAACCGACGAACAACTAGACAATTGGTGCAATTTCTCCTTGTTGTTCAACATACTCTTAAAGTTAGCGGCAAATCGAGGCATCATGACCAAGGCATCGGCAAAACTCACATTAAGGTGCAAATCACGAAACATTTTCATAAAAAGCTCAAATTGGTAATTGTCGCGCTCTTGACGTTTCTCCTTCCTAAGTCTCGATGGATAGGGCAAAGGTGGTGTGGGTTGAGGCATAGTAGGCATAGCCTTTGGAATCTCGGGTTCCAATGATGGTAATGGGTCAACCGTAGGTGTGGTATAAGCGGTACTTCGTGGAATTGGGACATGCTCCTTTTGGACCACCACCTCGGGTTCTTCCTCAATTGCTTCCTCCGTAGGAGCAATTGGTTGAGTAATCGGCTCCTTAAGTTTCTTACCACTATGTGTGGTAATCACTTTCATCTCACCCTTAGGGTTCGATATGGTGTTGCTAGGAAGACCACTTGACGACGGTTTACACATTATTGCCTCAAACATAGACGAGATTTTATCTTCAAAATTAGATTGCCTCAATACGGCTTCGGTTTGCCTTTTCTCGGCCTTACGCATTTCTTGTTTAATCTCATGTTGCCCTTGTTCCATCTTTTGTTGGTTTTGTGGCAACCTAGTGACATTTCCTTCCATCTTGTTGGTGTGGATTTTAAGTTCATTAGCTAACTCATTTTTCAACTCTTTCTTCAAGTCGTTTTTAAACTCGGATCTTAGGCTAATGATTTCTCTTTGAATGTTGTCAAACCTAGCATCATTCCCACTAGCATATTCAACAAACTCACTTGGAAGATCTTTCAATGTTTGCAAACTTTTGTTGTTATTTTGAAAATCATTTTTGTTTGAAACTTGATTATTAGCCCCTTGATTCCCATAGTTTCCCTTGTTGTAATTGTTCTTAAAACCAACTTGATTGTTGCGATAGTTGTTAGCATTTTGATTTGAACCAAAACCCGGTGGAGTCATTTGATTAGAGCGGGAAACTTGACCGTTTTGGTTGTAATTTCCCGTGGCCGCGAAGGCACTCGAAGTGTTACCACCGTTGGTAATGCACTCGGAGAAATCATGACCTCCACCACAATACATGCAAGAAACCTCAACCGCTTTAGCCGTAGCGGGAGCACTTGGTTCACCAACTTTAAACTCAATCAAAAGTCCTTTCAACTTATCAAAAATCTTGTTTTCCAAGTTTGCCTCAATTTGGCAAGCATCGATGGTATTAGACAAAGTAGGTGAAGCCAAAGACGAAGCCTTACGAACACTAGACGTGCTACGAGGACTATACACCTTTGATCTATTTTCAATTATCACCAAAGCTTCCTCAACCGTTTTACACAAAAAATTACCACCCGCGGCGGCATTCAAATAATCCCTTTCATGATCATTAAGTCCATTGTAAAACGTGTCAATTTGATGCAAATCGGAAAAACCGTGATGAGGACATTCATGTAACATTTCCTTAAACCTATTCCAAGCCGTTGAAAAACTTTCATTAAATTCTTATGAAAACTTTGAAATCTCGTTTTTCAAGTGCGTAGTCTTAGAGGGCGGAAAAAATTGGTTCACAAACTTAGACACGAGATCCTTCCACGTCAATATAGAATTGGGTGGCTCTTTCTCTAACCAAATTTTAGCAGGCCCCGCTAAGGAATACGGAAAAAGCATCATCTTAATCGAGTCGTTAGAGACATCCTTAAACTTGCAAGTAGCGGTAAGACGATTGAATTGGCGGATATGGTTGTGTGGATTGTCCTTCTCATCACCACGGAATTTGTTGTTTTGAATCATGGACAACAAACCCGTCTTAACCTCAAAATTCTCCGCAAGGATAGCGGGAATCACAATAGCCTCTCCATAACCCTCGGTGGGTGCTTGAAGTAACTCCATCATAGTTCGATTCGCCATGGTTGGTGCTTCTCTTACAATGGGTTCGTCAATAGGAGACTCCTCACTAGAATTGTTGGGAGTGGGAGTTTTGTTCTTTCGTTTACGTGCACGTCTTGCTTGATTTTGAGTTAGCATAAACGTCACGTACAACGAGAGGATGAGCAAAGAAGATTCTTTTTTGGTGTTTTATATTTTTCAAAAAAAAAAATTTTTTTGTGGTTTTTGATTGTATTAACCTTTTTGGAGTTTGGTGAAATGTATTAAGTAGACAAAAATCTACAAATCTCCTCCTTAATCAAATCTCTCGATAAAAGAAGCCTCAAGGAATGAAAACGATCACGTGGAGTGAACGCCTTCGATGACTTTAGAACGAGGGTGGAACACCAAATCGTTCAAGAGGGTTTAATCAATGGAAACCAAGAAAATATATATGATACTTAGTAATACTTTGGGCGGCAAAACCCTCGATTCACTCTCAAAATCAAATACGCACAAGCAAGCGGGGAAACGAGGCGGCGCGAAGCACTTAAGAGCCTTTTTCCTTAGGATATATTTTATAATATCCGCCTTATACCCACCTTATAGTTTGTATTTTCAAGATTAAGCTTCACGAAAGTATTTATCTATTTTTGCCTTTTTCTTTGGTTTGAGATTCGAATACAATGATTGGGTAATGACCTCCCAATTCAAGGTTGTGATTTCTCACGTATTTGGAGTACTTGTGAATTTATTGTTCTACGTATACAATATAGTAATAATATTCACACAAAAACCGAAAAACGATAATACGTATTAGTAGAGTGCTACTAATACAAATACTAATTATGGTTAGTATAAAAACAACAATGCCAAATCAAAACACAACACGCCTCCCCGGCAGCGGCGCCAAAATGATGGTTGTAAAATTACCCCTTTAGGAAAAGGAAGCAATAAATAGGGCAAGTGAGCACGACGATTTAGGAAAACCGTGTGTAAATGACCCAAAGTGAGTTCGTTCTCAAGGAGGCTAGTGTGTTATGTGTGTAATGATATGGATTAATTTGTGATTATATTTGAGAAAGAAAAATAGAAAAGGGGATTAGAAGAGAATGACGGTTATGAAGACGGATTAAACTAAGTCTAAAAAGGCGTACACGTAAAGTCGTAAAAACCACCAAAATTAAAATTTAAACCTAAAAATTTCTAAAAATTACCAAAAATCCCCAATAATATTCTAAGAGTTTACAAAAAATCAAAACTTGCAAAAACATTTTAATTAATTAGATAATGACTTTTTAATGCTAATTAAAGCCCTAAAAATCAAAATTATTATTAAAAAGCCCTAAACAAGATTTTCAAGTTTGTAAACCTCAAAAATACTCTAATTAAGCTAAAAACTATTTTTCAAAATTTTAAAACCAATTAAAACTATCTTTAAACAATTAAAAACTCCTAAAATCAATTAAATCTTAAACTAATTATAGAAAATAATTAAAAGACCTAGAAAATAATTGGAAAGTTGCAAAAATCCTAATTAAGTATTTAGAACCTAGGAAAAATACAAAAACCTAGAAAATCAGACTTTTAATTTTTAATAATAAAATAATATTAAAATAATATTAAAAATCCAAAATTTATAAAAAATTCTAAAAACTTGCAAACTAGCTTAATTTAACCTAAATAACTCAGAAATGAAAGTGAAATTACCTAAATACCCCTATTGGGCCTAGAAAATGGGCCAAACCCAAAACAGTCCCTTATTGGGCTTAATTAAGGCCCAATAAGAAAAAGTGTTCAAATTAAGCTCAAAAAGCACAGGTTGACTCAAATTTTGATTTTAAACAACTTTTTCCAAAGGCCCAAAAGCTGAAAATGTGAAATAAGCTAACTTATAATAAGCAGCTTATTCTTAATGGGCTTTTTGGCCCATTAAGCCATAAGCTGAAATTTAACACACAACCTTCTTTTGACCTAACAAAGACTTCTGCAAAAAGAATTTTCAAATAAGCCCACTTAATAAGCCAGAAACAAGTCACAAACTTATTCACAAAACGACAAAATAGTCGTTTTTATGATCTAGACCACCTCAGAAGCTGATTCAAGTTGCAAAATGTTTCTTTTGACAAAACTAAGCTTAAAAACCAAAGACCTTTCAAATAAGCACACTCAATAAGCTGAAAATCAAATAAGCACTTATGTTAAAAGTCAAACAAGTTGGTTTTCTAGTAAAAAGTCAAAGTCAAAGTCTCATAAGCTCCAGTTCACTTAAATGGGTCAAATAATGAAGATCTATTACAAAAAATAAGTTGTTGCAAGTCAGAATAAGCTAGAATAGCTTATTGATAAGCTGATGACAAAATTGCACTAGCAGGGGCTAGTTTTGGATGTTGAGCAGTGGAAACTTTTTCCACTGCTTGACTATTTTGACTTTTTGTCTTTAGTGACTTTTTTTGGAGATTCAGATTTCACAAAGGCACCCAAATGATCTTTGGATCAAAAGGAGTCAATCACAATCAAAATAACACAATCACTAACACCCAATTGATACAGTTTAATCAATCATTCATCAGACATTGCATAGACATGAACAATAAGCAGTTTAGCATTCAAGAGCCGTTTTAGCACAAATCAGCCAGCCAAATTCAACCAAATGCACACACAAGCTATAATAAACTCCAATAAGCAAGTCTAAACAGGTTTCATGCACTCAGCAAGATTCAAGCAATGAAAGTTACTGATGAACACTAACACATGCAGTTTTCTACTTTTGCTGATGTATTTGACACACAGGCCAATTTCAACACCTCAAATCTTTCAAACAGGTTATATTAACTTTGTTTAAACCACTTTTATCCCTAAGCATGCATACACACTAAGTGTTCCCAAAATCCTAGGTCAAAACAAGCAGAAACAAGGTCTATATAGCAGATTGAGTAATTCAAGTGTTCAAACCCCAAAACTTGCAGCAAAACACTCTCAAACAAAGGTATAGCAGATACAAAGCATAAACAACACCTTCCCTTAACACAAAAAAACAAATTACAAGCATAAACCAGTAGACCCAAACACCCCTTTAACTTTTTCAAATCAAAATTTTCAAAAGCACAATGAGATTTCAGGCCAACCAAGCATCAATTAACACTCAAACAAGTATAATAAACAGATTCAAGCAAGAACAAGCCACAAAATTCACAAGAACAACAATTTCATACAAATATCACCAAAAATCAAAATTTAAGCAGATTTGGAGATTAAGTATGCAAACCTCATGGATGTACATCCACACCCACGAATTTTGAGCTTATGTGCTAGCAAGAACAAGCACAAGCTTCCACAAAAAGCCTGCTAAGATTGAACAAGGGTTAAGCACAATATCATAAAAATCAGAAACTTGGGAAAACTTGATTAATGCAAACTTGTTACCCCACACTTGATTATCCCCAAGTTATAAGCCTCACCACACCTTAACCAACTCAGTTAGGATGCTATGATCAGCCCTATAGCCCAAGAATTCCAAGATTGGAACAAGACTTAGCAAAATATCAAGAAAATGAGGAAATATGCAAACTTTTGCACACTCCTCTTTTGAAAACAGGTTTTGAACTTTAAGAACTAACAAGCATATAACAAATGAAAGCAGTAAACAAGATTGGCCAATGACTTTTCTTCAAGATTTCAAACTCAATTTCATTAACTTAAAAATAGGATTTACAGAAACTTGAACCAAGGAAAAATCAAAAGCAAACTGAAATGTGAAGGCCTAAGTGGCTTTATATAGCCTTACAAGTGAACTATGAAAGCTGAAAAACGTGTAACCCTAGCTACTTGATCTTCCAAAAATGCCCTTGAGGTTTTGGCATCTTCTTGAATCATGTGACTGAATTTGGAGCCTTGTGAAGTAGATAGCTGTTGAAATTTGATCCAAGGGCTCAAACAAAGCTTAAAATGTAAGCTTGTATCTGGATGGTTGATTCTCTGGCTGGTTTTGGCAGTATCCCCAAAAGTGTGTAGCAAGGGTTTATCATGTGAGCACATGAGTGACGTGGCAAGGGTTTTTGAAGTGGAGATGTGTTCATGACAAGCTTAATCACTAATCTGGATGCTTTGGTGGTTTAATTTTGGCTTAAACACAAATACACAATTTATGTTCATGTGTGAATAGTGGGTGCATTTGATCCAGATTAGTGTTTAAAAATGTGTTAGGCGCCCAAATTTAACTTAATAAATTAAGTTGTTAATCCGGTTGTGAGTGGATGCTGATGTGGAGGATTGGTGGAATGGGATTGGTGGGTTTAAGTGAGCGGGGCACGTGGCAGCTTGTCACTGGTCTAGGTAACTTCTTTGTCTGGCCCAATATTACCCCCTTTCTTTCTTCTTCTTGCCACTTTGTAAATAAATACCCCAAAACTCGTTTCCTTTGTTGTTGAAGTTTCAAACTTCACACTTTTGCCCCAAAAAGTTTTATAAAATGATTTCAGGGGTATTTCTTGCCATTTTTGCATTCTTGAAGGACTGATTTGGTATTTTCTTCAATGATAATGGTCTAGACTTGTTTAATTGACATTTTGGAGGACTGAAATTGCCAAGTCTTGATAATTGAGGGACCATTTTTGCCAAATGTTGAAAGTTGAGGGTCCTTTGTGTAATTTTGGATTTTTCAAAGGACCAAACTTGTCATTTCTTGTACTTTGAAGGACTTCATGATGTATTTGACTTTGTGGATGATATTGATTGACAATTTAGCTTTGTTGAGGGCTAAACTTGCCAATTCGTCAAAGTGGAGGGCCCTTTTTGTAATTTTGACAAACTTTAGGGACCAAACTTGTAATTATGAGGATACAAGGGTATAAAGTGTCAAGTCTTCATAATTGGAGGACCCTTCTTCATAATTCTTCAAATCTTCAAGGATTGATCTTGGGAAAGTCTTCACTAGGGCTTGGTTCATTGTGCGGCTTCGTTTCCCGTGTTCGTTTTTGATTGATTCTTGTGATCTTTTGTCATTTTCTCAATATCCGTACCTAAAATACACAAGCAACAAACACAAGCATATATTTGGGTATTTTGATGATATTTAATGCATTTTAAGCCCTATTTGGAAGATGAGACTATGTATAAAAGCAGTCTCATCATGGTGCAAGCAGATTTCCATAAGTTCCAAAGATTTTTCCTTTTATTTCATCAGACGGATACTGAGATGGCTGAAGAATATCGATACCGGGGTCGAACACCTTTTCTTTTAGGGGAAAATAGCACTCAGGCTCAGCAGAATGTGAAGAAGATCCGCGAAGAAGATGCACAACCTCGTCCTCAGAAGGTGGACAAAGAGGTGTTAAATCATACGTGCTGCGGATGTTGGTGTCGTCCGGTTGCTTCTCCTTTGAAAGAATTTTCTTCAAATCCAAAGTAGGATCAAGACCATAATTATCAAAGTCCAAAGGAGGTGCATCACTCTTATGAGGGAAGTAAGTATTGAGAAAAGTTGAAAAGTCTTCCTTAAATGAGTAATCATCTAAAGTAGGATCAAGTGATGGCGGAGGATCTTCATCATGTGAAGAATCACTCGAAATAGTATCGTCCTAATCAAAATCATCATATGTGGGCATGTCGGGATACTCGGAAGTAAAATCATCATAATCATCTCCATCGAAGCTAGAATCATCATCATAAGCATCATAGATCGGTGGAGAATCATATATGGGTGAAGGTTCCAAATTGGAGAGAGAATCATCCACATCATCTTGAAGTAGTGGATTATCATTGCAAGACTCGAATAGAGGATTGTTGTAGATGACAAAATCATCGAGCACATTAATAATATTCGCGGATTCTCGGCCTCCAAAGGATTTGCTTGTAAGCTTCCCCATTTCAAACACTTGTGCATCATCCACGACTCTTAAAATGAGCTCACATTTATCCACATCAATTAAAGTTCTACCGGTTCTCAAAAATGGGCGTCCAGGTATTAACGGAATACGAGGGTCCATGTCATAATCAACAACGACAAAGTCGACCGGAAAAGTGAATGTGCCAACTTTAATGAGCACATCTTCGGCAATACCAACGGGGTAAGTGAGAGTGCGATTGGCTAGCTCAAGAGTCATTTTGGTGGGTGTAAGGTCGGGCAATGATAACTTTTTCCAAACACTTAAAGGCATCAAATTAATACTTTCCCCGAGATCGGCTAAGGCAGTAAATGTGTCGGTTTGGTTAAAAGTACAAGGAAGCACAAAACGACCGGGGTCTCCAAGTTTCTCAGGAAGTTCTTTAAGAAGGACGGCAGAACAATTTTCATTCAATCGAGTATTAACAAACTCGGCCATCTTCTCCTTTTTGCTAAGCAATTCCTTAAACATCTTGACAAATTTAAGCATTTGTGCTAGAGCTTCGACAAGGGGAAAGGTGACGGTCATTTCCGAAATTTTCTTCAAATAGTTTGACACTTGAATGTCATCCTTGGTGTGCATTTTGGCCTTGCCTAAGCGAGATGGATAAGGAATATTGGGTTTGGGTGGTGAAGGTGTAGGTGTAGCAGGTAAAGGTTGAGATGTTGAAGGTGGGGTTGGTGGAGGATTCTTGGTGGGTACTTCATCACGACGAGGCGGAGACGGTAATGGTGCACTAATACTAGGTGTGAGAGTAGTAGGGATAAATGGTAGTGGAGGAGGTGTGGATGGTGGGGGCGGGATAGGTGGTCCTACTAAAGTAACTCCACTACGGGTAGTAATAGCACTTACATTCGCTCGCGGATTGGTGACGGTGTTTGAAGGTAGAGAACTCGAGGTAGAGGGTTGAGCGGCGGGTAAGAAACTAGCAAGCATATTCTTCAAGTCATTCGTTTGATTGCTGAAGGAGGATTGTATATTATCTCGAAGCTCGGATCTTATGTCATTCCCTTGCTTGGTAATATCTCCTTTCAAATTGATAATTTGGCTCTGCAGATTCTTGATTTGCTCACCTTGGGTTCTCATTATGGCTTCAACCTCTTGATTCATGGGTGGGGCTTGTTGAGCGGGTGGGTGATAAGGATTAGAAGCTCTTGGTGGGATTTGGTTGCTTCTAATATAGTTGTTGTTGGGATTTTGGTTTTGAGGAGAAAAACTGGGTGAAAGGTAGTTGTTGGACCGGTAACTCAGCAAATTTCTATCCCCTTGAGGTCGGGTTTGGTAATTTTCCGGTGAATAATTACCATAAGCTGCATACACATTTTCCGGATTTCCTTGAGTAGAAGGTCAATCAGTGTATGAGTGTGGACCACCGCATGTCTCACAAGGATTGGCTACCGCTTTAACTTGTTGTTGGTTTGTAGCGAGAAGCAAGATATTTTTGTTCATTTCGGTCATCATGCGGGTGAATTCGGTCATGTCAGGGTTTGCTGAAGTAGAAGAAACATTGACTCTCGGGTTGTTCCTTGAAGAAGCGGAGGAATCCCAGTTTTTGTGATGAGTAGTCATGTTTTCAATAAGCTCTCTACACTCCTCGGGTCTCCTTTTCATAAATGTGCCACCGGCGGCTGCATTAATCATATCACGATCACGAAAAGTCAAACCGTTGTAGAAAGTATCAATCAATGTGACTGGAAGCATGTTGTGGTTTGGACAACGATCGATCAAAACATTATATCTTTCCCAAGCATCAAAAAGAGATTCATCGGGTTCTTGCATGAAACCGCTGATTTGATTGCGAAGGCTCGTGACCATGGATGGTGGAAAGTAGCGCGACAAAAAACGTTGAGTCATGTCATCCCAAGTATGAATGGAATTCTTCGGGAGACGATCAAACCATTTCTCGGCGTGGTGTGATAAAGTATGTGGAAAGAGTTGTAGGCGAAGAACATCCATTGTGGCACCGGGCAACTTCATGCTTTGAGTGATTGTAATGAATTTGTCGAGGTGTTTGTTGGCATCATCATCAGGCATTCCTCGAAAAGGATTTGTTTGCACTTGCTGAATCATGTGGTGCTTCAACGAAAACTCCGGAGCCGTGATTTGCATCGGCGCAATCGGTCCTCCTCGTCCAAACATGGTAGGTTGACAAAGCTCCTCCATTGTCCGACGATCGGGCTGTGGAAGAACATTGTTGTTATTGTTGAGGTGCGGTGGATTATTATTGTTGTTAACACCTGCCATATCTAAATCTTCTCGAGTCTCGGGCTCTTGATAATTAGAAGATCTAGTACGCATACACCTACAAAGGCAAAAGAAAAAGAAACCAAACACAAAGAGAATATATATACACTATAAAGATAAAAATAAAATCTTTTTGGATTTTTGAAAATTTTTAATATTTATGGATTTTTAACAATTTTTAATTTTTATGGATTTTTTTGAAATTTTTAAGCAAGAAAATAACGCTCACAAGTGAACGGATCCCAAAAAGCAACGCGTCTCTCACAGAAAACCGTTAATCTTTACGAAAAGAGCCGGCAGCGGCGCCATTTGATACAAGATTTTATTCAGTTAAAAAGTTCGTTGTGTTGGTCTAATCAAATTGATCCTGGTTAACTATGTGACTCAGTCGTTCTTTTGGTGAAACAATAGTTGTGTCATTGTAGTAATTAAAAAGTACAAAACGTAAAAGTAAATGGCTGTAAAATAAATCTAAATCTAATTAAAACTTAAATTGTGCAATATTAAAACTTTAAAAAGTAAATTAATTAAATGACTTAAAAACTAAAGGGTGACGAACATTAAATTTAACAAAGTATTAAAATGTAACTTAAACAAAGCAAATTATAATTCCAAACCCAAAACCATCGGAATCCATTATCGGAATGCTGTCACCAAGTCCATCGGAATCCAGATCCGAATGTGCTATCGAAATCAGATCGCAATGTTTCTATCGGAATATGGCTATCGGAATAATGAGAGATGCAATCTATCGGAATGTCCTTTCCATCGGAATATACCCATCAGAATGTGGTCCAGATCGGAATATTGCTCAATAAAATTGGGCAGCACTTCGACTCAAAATACCTCAAGACCCGTCGGAATGTGCGATCGCAATGTGCGATCGCAATCCCAGATCGGAATGAGGGTGATGATACTCTAGATCGCAATCCCGGATTGGAATGCAAAACCCTTGTCCCATGCTGTCACCATCGGAATGTGGGTGATGCTATCGCAATGTGTAATTTACCTTCTTTTCGATGGAGAGCAAATTCGCAATAAGCACAAGAACCAAATAAGCTAATTCTAATGAGCAGTAACAAATACTAAAATAAAATGGGAACAAAACGAGACAATAAGCTAAAAATTTAAAACCTTTCGAAATGTAAAATACGAAACTTAATGAAATTGAATTTAAAAGGTAAAACTTTTTAAGAAAAGCTTGAAAACACTTAAGCTAAATACCAAATAAGCACATAAGATTGTCAAACTTGTGGCTTATTTCGTATGAAAACATAAAGGGAAAAGAAAAGACAAAACTTTTAATCAAATGAGCAAAGGGATTAAGCAAAACTTGCTTAATCCGAATTTAAAACAAATCAAAAACAAGAGAAAGGTAGAAAGAGAATGATAAAAGAAACTTGATCAAAAGTAAATAAAGATTAAAGCAACAAAATTAAGAACTCTTACTTGGAATTAAAATGAATTTAAGGTGCAAGACAATGTATTTAAATGGACATGAATTTAAATGACAAGGTAATTAAAAGGTGGAAGACTAATTGTCACACTTAGCCAACAAGAGAAAATGAAATCTAATCTAATCTATTTATAGGGGAGATTAGGGAGGTGCTTAGGAAGCTTCCTCCCTCTTTCTTCTTTCCTTAATTGCATCATTAAATCCTTAATCTTCTTTAATCTTTTGACTTTAATGACTTTGTCTCGGGATTTCTTTAAACTCGTCTCGAAATTTCTTCATAAATAAGACTCGAGTTCTTCGGCTTTTAGTAAACTTCCGTCTTTTGAATTTTTCTTCGATAAATCTTCCGAATTGGTCTTGGACTTCCGTTCTTTTTGCACTCTTGATCTTTCGACTTCGTCTTTCGTCTTTTTCTTTGATAAAAGCCCGTGAATGCTCGTGTTTTCTCCCTTTTCCACATTTTCGTCCTAAATCACAACAAAAACACAAACCACGCATAATTCCGACATAAATGACATAAAATACACGTTTTGGCTCGGTTATTATTGTAATTAAGTGGTAAAAAGGATGGGTGTTTACACACCTATCAATGGGAGTGAGTGGAACAACCCTGCCAGAAAAATGTGGAGATGGTGCAAGAAGTGTGGTAAACAGTTTGGTAGAGTGTTTGGTGGCTGAAAAATATCTTTTGTGTTTGATAGGACCATTCACTCATTTTCAGCAAAAGTTGTGTAAACCTTGGGTACATACAAAATTTAGTATTGCTTGAAACATTTTTTACCATTCCTTTGAAAATCATTTGAGAAAAATAGTACTTTCTCCCTGTTACTAAGCATATCAGGGCAGAAGCAACTTCACTTCCAAATTCGTTGAAAGCATTGGTTTTAGGTGACAAAAATTGTAAAATTGTATGAATCAAATATTTCTAATGTGGGGCAAACTGACCTTTAGAAAACTTACATTTTTGATCATCAGAAAGAGTGTGCCCCAATTTAACAAGACCCTCAAAGATTTCAGAATTAGGTAGGTTGGTTATCCCATCCTCATCATCCAAAACAATTTTGTCTCTAATGGAGGCAAGTGTAATCACCTTGGGATGACCATCTACTATGCTCTGAATTATTACCTCTCCATCCACTGTTTTGGTCATTGATTTAGACCAAAACTCCTGGATGTGTGAGGTGTAAATCCTGGGAATGATGAGAAGAGCCATTCTAAAATACGAAGATTTTAGAAAAGCCACTGCATCAATGAATTATGTTGGTTCATCATGTAAAATAGCAATTTGATTGTGATTAGCAGCAATTTTGAGAGACATGATAAATATTGAAAACGTTTGAAGGTTTATAATTGTGAAAGTTAGGTGGGATTTAGTCGAGGGAGAGAGGTAGACCTGCTGGTTAAAGGAATTAAGTTTTTATAGGCGAACTGAAGAGCTGTGATTGGACCAAACTTTCAAATTGCAAAAATATCAAAGATAAATCTTGATAAAAAAGTAATTTATTTGAAATAATAAAGAAAAGGTTACCAATCAGCGAAGAAAGCGCCTTAAATATCTTTTGAAAAGCATAAAATATTCCCTAACCAAAATTTTAGCAAGCAGGTCCAACGGCTATAAGCAGGGTAACGGTATTGTCGGTCAACCGTCAAACAGGGGAATCAAAAGTTGAAAGCAGGGGAAACTTTCCTAGGGGTATTAGACTAATCATGAAGAGACCAATGCTAAATAGCTCTGCTCTAATGCACACCCTTGTAAACACAAGGTAGATACACAGAAACTCAAGAGTCCTCCATTCAGCAAAGTTCTAAACACAAAGAGTTAACACATAAGTAACCCTGTACCTGGTCAACCCAAGAAAATAAGCATACCCTAGTCACCATCCCTACCTTTCCCTTACCTATGGTCAGTTAGTCTTGGCAATGTGTACAAAACATCTGAATTTAGACAACAAGCAATTGAATAAAGAAGTGTAGGTACACATTATAGTGACTCAAGGCTTCAGAATTCTGACAAGCTTTGCAGCAAGTTTTCATCATTTTGAACCCTTACTCACCAGTGGATATGATCTAGAATCATATATGAGTATCCTAAGGATACCCTAAATCCTAAAGGTGTGACCTAACCTCCCCTAAAGCATAGAGCATATACTTGATTCTCCCATGAGTGAAGCATGCACCATTTGAATCTCTACATTGTTAGTCTAAAACCACATATAACCACTTTTAAAAAGAACAAACCCAACATAAGAGAAGAACTCTTAGCAAGGGAATGACCCCAACAGGGGAATCTTTGTTCAAAAGCAGTGGAATGAAAAGTGATGGAAAAAATGACTAACATACATACAACAACAGCAATAAAGCAATCCTGGGTACACAAGACAAAATAAACATCAATTTTTAGGGAGAAACCATTCCAATACTTGCAACCAAGTACTAAAACCTCCCCACTTCAAACGCTTTTGTCAAAAGATCAGCAACATTAAGTTCTGTATCAATTGTCTTTGGGACAATCAACCCTTTTTCAAAACAATCTCTAATAAAATGATGTCTTACTTCAATATGTTTAGTCTTGCTATGAAAAGCAGGATTCTTAATAATGCAAATGGTGTTGTTATTGTCAATAAATATCTTGGTTTTAAGAAAATTATACCTATAATCAAGCAGCTGGTTCTGAACCCAAAGAACTTGACCACAGCATGCAGCAGCTGCTACATACTCAGCTTCAGTTGTGGATGTAGCCAGAATAGTCTTCCTCTTACACTGCCAAGATATGAGCCTGCTCCCCAAAAATTGGCATCCACCTGTTGTAGACTTCATATCATTGTTATCACCAGCATAATCACTATCTGAGTAGGATATCAGCTCAAATGTTGACTCCTTGGGATACCAAAGTCCTAAAGTTGGATGACACTTTAGATACCTAAAAATTCTCATCACATCAAAAAGATGACACTCTGTGGGTGCCACTTAGTATCTTGCACATAAACAGACTGCAAACATGATGTCAGGTCTTGAAGCTGTAAGGTACATGAGAGATCCAATCATAGACCTATAATTCCTGACATCAATAAGCTTTCCAAGACCATCTTTTCCCCAAGGATGATCCTTATCCATTGGAGTGGAAACTTTCTTTCCTTCACACATGCCAAACTTCTTCACAATTTCAGCCACATATTTGTCTTGTAAGATGAATATCCCATCTTTCCTCTACTGAACTTGTAACCCCAAAAAGAAGTTGAGTTCACCCATGGCACTTATTTGAAATTTGTCCTGCATCAACTTGGCAAACTCTTTGCTAAGCATAGAGTTTGTGGATCCAAAGATGATGTCATCAACATAAACTTGTACCAAAAGAAAGCCACCCTTTTGTTTCTTGATAAACATGGTCTAGCCAATTTTCCCTTTGTTGAAGCCATTATCCAACAGATATTTAGAAAGAGTTCCATTCCAGGCCCTGGGAGCTTGGTGAAGTCCATACATAGCCTTCTTCACCTTGTACACTTTGTCTGGGTGTTCTGGGTCTTCAAACCCTGGAGGTTGCATAACATATACTTCTTCATCAATGGTGCCATATAAAAAGGCACTCTTAACATCCATTTGGTACATTGTGAAGTCCATGAATGAATCATAAGCAAGAAACAATCTAATGGCTTCAATCCTGGCTACAGGAGCAAAGACTTCCATATAATCAATCCCTTCTTCTTGTGTATATCCCTCTCATCCTCTTTGTTCCTGAGCACCCACTTTGTCCCAATAGGCCTTGCCCATTTTGGACAATATACCAGAATCCAAACTTCTTGAATGTCAAACTGTAAGAGCTCCTCTTGCATAGCTTCAACCTAACTAGGATCATTTAAAGCCTGAAAAATCTTTTTTGGCTCTTCTTGTGACAAAAATGTAGTAAACAGACAACATTGCATGTTGTCATGATTAAACTTTATAATGATGTTTGCAATGAAGCTGTGTTCCTTTGCTGAATACCTTGTATGTCTAGGAGCTTTAGGATCACCAATGATTTGCGACAAGGGGTGATCTTTATTAATTCTGTAGGTAGGCTGCATGCTCATGATTACTTCTGTTTCATCCTCTTCCAAATCAGAATTAATGGGGCTATCTTGATTGGGAAAGAACTCCTCAAAAGAGCTTCCAAATGATACTACATGACCTAGAGATGGATGCTGATGAGCTGAATGCAGCTCTAAATAACTTGGACCTCCACTCCTAATTATTCCGCTTCCACTGTTGGACATGAGTGGACCACCAGATATAGGTGAATATGAGGAAATGAGTGGGGATTCGCTTTCTTCATCATTAACATCATTGACAGCTGGATCCTTGGTAGGAGGGGAAGCAATTGATCTAGCAGGGGAATCCCAGATTCCACTACTTTCAGCCATTCCACTGCTTTCAGAAGTTGACTTAGCAGGAGAAGAGATTGGCTGTTCTTTCCTTTGAGATGTATCATCTTCTTCACCTGTTTTTGGAGCAGCTTTAATGGGAAACAGTGAGGGTACAGTCATGTACCTCAATGGAGCAGCTTTAAGATGTATCATTTTCCACCGTTTTAAAGCAATTTGTTCCTTTTCAATGTCCCTAACAGCACTGGTTTTCACTAGTGGTTCATCTGTTTCTAGATTATTAGGTATGTATGCACTTAAGTCAAATTCAATATATTCCTGCTTCTTGAAACAAGAGAGACCAGTCCAAGACAAGTCTTTTCTAGGAAAAGGTGCATGAATATTAGCAGGTGGTGGTATAGCAGCATGCTCATTTTTGACACCAAAACCTGTTTTGTCCCTAGGAGACTGTCTAATTTCAACTGCTTTAGTTAAATCTTTAGAAGCTTTTTCAAAGTTTTTAACAGTTTCTTCATCTATCTTTTTATTAGATCTAAAAACTTCTAGTTAAGCAGTTAATTCCTTAATGGAATCATTATTTTCTTTAGCATCTCTCTCTAAAACCACAATGTGATCTCTATAATCACATTCTCTTTGTTTATACTCTCTTATGGTGGACTCTAGCTGTTCTAAAGCACGTTTGTAGTTATCAAGGTCATTGTCACAATTAATGTAATCAAATTTTATCTTTCTTATTTGATCATTCAATGAATCAGTATTTTTTCTACAAGCTTTAGTACAATATGAATCGTCATATACCTCATTGTCTGAGCTAGAGCTTGACATGGCCATAAGAGCAAAATCTTCCTCTTTTTCCTCAGCAACCAAGGCTTGATTTCTTTCAACACTCTCTGTCATGGCACTCCAATCCCACCCACCTGCTCCATCTATCCCCTGCATGACTACCATAGCCTTAGCACCAGAATCATCATCCCTGCTTTCCTTCCTATAGCTGCTCCCAGTCTTAGGTCCTCTGCATTCCCTAGAAAAATGACCTTTATTGCCACATTTGTAGCATTCTACCTTTGTTTTGTCAAATCCAGCTACATCAGAAGGATTGGTGGAGATCTTCTTCCCATACTTCTTGTAAAACCTGTTAGCTCTCATACTGAGTAGAGCCATGTTCCACTTGATGTCCATCTCCTCTAGTCCTTGCTTACTGATTTACTCAGATCTTCATGTAACATAGTAGATCCTTGTGGCCCTTGGATGCTATGAAACCACAAGCAGTGTCAAGGCTGAATGTTGTAGGCCTTTCTTCATCATAAGATGATCCAGATCTAGTAGTAGGGGAATGAGTAGCAGGGCCAACTTCGATTCCACTACCTTTGGAGATTCCACTGCTGTGAGATATGAAAGCCATGTTAGCAGGGGAATCAGCAGATCCACTTTAATTGGTGGGGATGGTTCCTAATGACTTCATCTCATTGACCACTGGCTCAAAAACTTTCAAGTTATTGTATATGTCATCAATGTTCTTGTCATCTATGTCATCCCTATTCTGCCAAATAGCTTTGTAGACGAACCATTTTTTCTGAAGACTGTTAAGAAACCTGGTATTCACCTGTTCTCTTGTCACTTCTATTTCAAAGAACTCCAACTGAGCAACCAGATATTGAAGCCTATTGTAGATAGCACCAATTGCTTCATCACCAATTGCTTTGAATGAAGCAAATTGATCAAGCATTTGATTCTTCTTCTTCTTCTTTGTGGCTTCATTTCCTCCAAATGTTTCGCCTATTGCTTCCCAGAGTTCCTTAGCTGTTTTGTAGTTTCTGAATCTTAGCTGATGTCTATCAGGTAGAGCCAACAGCAAGGAGCTGTGAGCCCTGACATCATGCCTTCTTACCAGTATCTCCTTGTCAGCAAGGGCAGCAGACTTCTTCTTGGCTTCACTTTTGGAGCCTTCACCTTTTTCTTCTCCCTTATCCTTTTCTTCAACTTGTATAGTCTCTGAAAATTGATCACCAAATTCTATGATTTCCCATAGATTATAGTGTTCCATTTTAAGGTATTGTTGAATTCTGAATTCCCATAGTTCAAAGTTTTCAGGATCCAGAATGGGTAGTTTGAGAGCATTGTTGTTGGTTGAGGATGAATGAGAATTTGAAGACATGATTGATGTTGATTGTGAGATATGTTTTGTTCTTGGTTTAATAAAAGTTTCTCAACAAGCTCTGATACCACTTGTTGATCCCAAATTGATCTTAAACCTTAGCTTGTTTAAGGGTTGTGATAGAGAGAATAGATTCAATCTAACACTAGAGAAACTTTGCAATACAAAGTAACTAAACAAGATGCAGAATGTAGTGTTTAGCACAAGAACAAATGGTTAAAGCAAACGTTAAACTTTAATATATCATAGATATACGAATACCCAATAGTGGTAGTAGGGTTACAAATACCTTAAAGTATGAAATGAAAGATAACAGAGAAAGACACACATTGCATGATAACCTAGTGGGTCCTTTTGTAGTACAAGGACTCACGTACAAGATCACTACTAACAAACTTGGAAAGTATCTCAGAGTAGTAACTGAAACGCGTTATAATCTATTCCAAGTTTATCTCTAGCAGCAGGGTCTTTGACTTCAGCAGGGGAACCAATCCCCCTGCCTTTGTTATTTAGAAGGGGGAACTTACTCTAGCAGGGGAAACTCTGACCAACTAGCAGGGTTAACTAATACACTTATATTTATTCCTAACAACAAGTCGATTAGGTATCAACTCGTTGTTTTCATTGGGAACAATGGATATTTCGCCTTTCTTAGGCACACAATTGTAGTAACTCGAACTTTAAAATTTACATTTAGACCGAGTTCTAATACTATTTCTAGTATTCGGATCAATATTTATTACTCGACTTTTATTTGTCATGTTCGTTCGACAAATATTATCAAATTCTTGACTAGCCGGCATGGTTAAGGCTTTAACGTATCAAATATATGTCATTTATTATTTATCAACAAAGTTTATGTCCGTCATCGACCGTGAACATTTTCGTTGTGAAATAGAAATATTTTCTATTGTCGTCATTTTAATTTTTCATTTTATGAGCATTCTTTATAATTTACGTTAAGCCTTTAGGCGTCATTCGTTAATACGAAGTATTAACATTTATTAAATAATAAGCTCTCATTTATTTACAGAAATATCAATGTTCTCCGAATGTCGATGTTTTTATTTTATATTGAGCGTTTATTTTTCGTTCTTAATGCGCATCTTTCAAATCGCGTTACTTTTAAAATATCGGATTTCGATAATACCCGCTTTTATAAATAACTTGGCAAAATCTAATAAAACCTTACCATCTCACATGGTAGGTTCACGTTTGTAAGTGTCATATGACACTTTTGTTGTGTTATTCACATCTTGATACACGTGTTACATCCATTTTACATGAATTTACTTGCTCTTTCAAATTCATTCATTCATAGATCCAATTCTTAGCTGCTCTTTTATTTTTTCTTCCGTACATCACAAAAACTAGAAACATATAACACTCCTTAGTTTCTATAGTTTTTGACGCAAACAATCACTCCAAAACCATTTACAACTTCCACTTTATTTATTGCTTATAATCTCTTACTTGCATCATGGATCTCGCCATATTTCTTTGCCTTTTATTCGTACACCTATAAGCAGCAAAACACAATCACCATATTATTTTGTATACTTGATCCAAGAATAGAAGGGTTGAGATCCTAAACTGGTGCTTGGGTTAAATTGATTGTTGGAGTAAAGGTTGAATATTTCTTGAAGTTTTGCTCACTTATTGTTGTATGTTCATCATTCCATTTGTAAGGTTACTATTTTACTTGTGTTATTCATATTTATTTTGTATATATGTACTACTGTATATTAGTGATGTAATAGTTGATTTGAGTAATATTGGACATTGTACATGATTTGTGACATAAAAAGTGGGCCTAAACAAGCTCTACATAATGGTTGTAATTTTCTAATTTACATCAGTGCCAAAAACGAGATAATATGACAAACTCAATAGGTTTTCAACTTTGTATAATAAAATAAGGTGATTGGCCTTCATTTTGTGAAGATTTTGCCGGGTGACCCGTCTCGTGACGATACCCAGTGAATTAGATATGGCCGAAACTATAAAAAATGTCAATTTTGAACATGCTGAATGAACAGATTGAGAACTTATTTTAGATTCCAGAACCATTACAAAAGGTAAAACTATAGGTTGTAGCTAAACTTATGTAGAACACACACTAATCGGATGGTTTTCTACGGATAAACGGTTTGGAAATGACGGGCAAAACGGTGGAACTGAAGTTGGCTGCGAAAAACAGCCAACTCTTCTAAGTAATAGAATGGTAAATGAGCTATGATGAGCATAAATTAGGGGTAATTGGACTAATAATAAGTGAACTATATAATTTAAGAAAGATTTTGGTAAAAATAACTCATGTAAATTGTTTAAGGTTTAAGAGAAACGATCTAATCTACGAGGCATGTCAGTAAATTGTAGGAATTTGATCATATTGAATTAATGTAAAACATGTTGATTTTTATAAAAACCGAAGTCGTAGGACCCAATAGCCGGAAAACGTAGACTTATTTATGTATACTGATGGTTTGAATACCCGATACTTGACCATCGTGAAATATTAAGTCGACATCATTTTTAGGCGTTTTAGAACCCGTAATGCATATAAAGTGGATTTGGGCCACAAAAGCCCATCTTACACTCATAATGGCTATTGGGTCATTATTGGACCTGAGATTAATAATATATCTGGTGATCAATACTGAGATTAAAATGAACTAAGGTTATATAAAGGATTAATGGGCCACTAATGGGCTATAATGGGCTTAATTACCAAAACGTGAACATCGATGGCAAATTGTTATCAAATGTTTTATGAAAAGTTTTATAAAACTTATACAATGTCCATACCTACTAAAGTGAATTATTTACATATATATATATATGATTATGTATAGTCTCGAGCCTAAGACGCGTCTCGTCATTATAGGTCTCGTTCGGTTGTATGTCGACCGTTGGGCATCTCGTTCTCGATCAATGAGCGATTGTTATCTCATGAAGTCGTGTATCGACTATTGGACGTTTGTTTCTTGATATACGTGTTTAGCTATATCAGGTGAGTTCATAGCCTCGCTTTAACTGCTTTATATGTGTTTATAAACCCGTGAGGGGGAATACATGCTCTTGGTATAAAAATATGATGTTTATATATATTGTTTTGAGAGAATACATGTTTATGAATAAACATGTGGTTTGCTATATGCTTTGAACGAATATATGTTGTTGTAAATGAATGTAAGATGGCTGATTATATGCTTTTGAAAGATGAACAAAAGCGGTTATTGTATTGATTGTGAACCGCTATTTGCTAAGTGCTGTATTGCCAAAATTTGGAAAGTCCCTATAAACCCATGAACCGTTAACTACCTATGATGGGTAGGCGCTGGTACAGACGGATGGATCCATCGGGGATGGCCCCCACCTGGGCAGGTCGCACCTGTGGGTTGGAGGCTCAACCAGGTGTGTTGTATTAGAAGTAAGGGGGTATTCGGCAAAATACCTTACTAGGGCATTATTATACTTAAGGCTTCGGTGTCATGGCTTAGTAGAATAGCGTGGACTTTGGGTATTGCATGTGTTGCACTATCGACAGTGGATGAGATTCTTGTGTTCAAAAGCTTTATGGTTTATTTAAAATATCATTATTGTTTATATAAAAACCTATGAATTCACTCAACTGTTGTGTTGACATGTTAGCATGTATTCTCAGGTATGTAGGTTAAGAGCAGCTAGAGCATGGAGTCGCGCGGGATAAAGTAAAGGCAAAACAAACAATTTCCATTCAATATATTTAACAAATCTTTATTTTTACTAATGTTGAAATAATTATTGGGACCTATTTTTATTGAACTCTGATATTAATAAAATGGTCGAATGGTTTATTTTATAAAACGTCTCTTTTGAGGTCGTTTTCTATGACTGTGTGCGATGTGCTATGAAGTAATACCCAATGTTGGTATTCTGCTGCCTTATAAAATTGGGGATGTTACAGATTGGTATCAGAGCACTAGTTATAGCGAACTAGGTCATTTTTAAAACCTAGACTATAACTGCTCTTTCGTAAAATTGTTTGATTGCCTTACAAAGTATCTGCGCGCTCATGGCTCCTAGAAACCAATGCTTGCTTGTGATAATGTGATCCTATGTGTATGTAGAAATGGTTGTATGTATATGAATGTATATACTATGGTATTTAAGGGTGTTGTGCATGAAATAATGATCCTTGCGTGATTATCGTACATTTTATGATACGGTTTTATAGAGAGTTTGGCCTCGCCGCCAATCACTTTTCTCGATAATTAATTTATTATTCGAATACGAGTATGGAACTCGTTTGATATTTTGGGTACATATATATTGTTTCATAATCTATCGCATGTCGACGAATTTAAGCTCGATTTTGTCATCGCATCGTGATGTGCCATTTTAGGACATCTCCTTTTGAAACATAATTGATAAGCGTATTATTATATTTCTGCACTCCTTTGAAGAATCATTTCTTCGCGGAGACATCTGTACGTAATATAACGTTTAATTTAATTGTGTTTGATTACGTTTTATTGGCGAAAAGGAGGATGCCAATGTTGGACCTAAAATATATATACCCAAATCAATATACATAATTTGGGTACAACAATGATATGCTCATAGTAGTCATTAGTTTAGCAACTTAAAACTTTATATTTAAATGGAATGGGACATTTAGATATAGAGATTTTAAATCGCTCAACTATGTGTTGTTTAAGGTTCTCTTACTGAAATGGATTGGGTCATTTGAATAAGAAGTCTTAAACCACTTGACTTTAGATTGTCGATGATTTCTTTATTCAGATGGAATGGGACATTTTAATACAGAAATCATGGAGTAAGTTTGACACCCTGTACTTTTCTTGGCATTTAATTTGGTTATGATATCGTGTTTTGTGACAGTATTAATGAGTAGGATGATTTATAATCGTCTTGTTGAAATAAATTGGGACGCCTTTTTATTTGAACAAGAAAATTATAAGTTCCCGAACCATAAATTTATAAATTCTTGTTTACATGGATTGGGACGCCTTTTGATGTAAACAAGAAATTATAAATAAGTGGGCTCAAGAGTGCTTGACTTGGTTTGTGATTATTTTTGTATACGGATGTATTTCTTCGACTCGCGTTTCGTTGATACGAATCGTTCGCTTTCTTCGTCATTATGGTTATTATTGATTATCGTCTATGTACGAGTAACCCTGTTAGTCTTCTCTCAAGTTATAATTTGTTTCTATGGACCATTTCTAATGTGTCCTAACTATCACGAGCATTATAAGCTAATCGTTACGAACCGTTGACCGTTTCGACAATAGGCGACTTGTTTAAGCGTCAGCAGGATATATGCGTGTACTTGTGGATTTACTGAGGATGAATTTATCAACACAACTCATCATGAATGAAAAGATCTTGAGATTATTTCTTGTTATTATGGATGGTTCATCGAAGAATTTTTCAAACGTAACTAGAAAATATTTTGGGTATGGATCCGTTTGTAAGCACCTTGTACTATCTTTTGGGTATGTATCCGTTTGTAAGCACCCTGCAATGTCATCTGGGTATGGATTCGTGTGTGAGCACCCTCTGATGACGAAAATATTGTTCTATATACATCTATGCAATCAAGATCGTGAACATCCTTTAACTTGCAAACTTTTCTTTGACTAGACTTATCTGAAAATCCAATCAAATATTCTTATTTATCATGGCTTGGCTACTTAGCAAGCATGATTTAACTTGATTGAACTTATTTGATTTGGCATGGCTTGGCTATTTTGTAAGCATGTCGTAATGTGATTATATGTGCCTAATGATGGCTTTTATATTTGATTTGGATCATAGTTCCTCCGATCGAGTAATGTATACTCCGAACGAGTCCCGTGTCGATGAATTCGCTTTTAACGAAATAAGTTCGCATGTTCTAGATCAATGTAATTAGGTGATTTTGTATGACTAGTACTAAATTACCTCGTCTTGATTATTTTTTTGACATTTAGATGGACTTATGTGTGATCCATGCGATTTTCTTTTACGACGTAATTGTTTTTATCAGACCCGTGGACGATGTGTGTTTTAATTTGATCGACGTGATCACCGATTGTTTTAAATTGATTGTCGCATTGGAAAATTTCTTAAATGCGCCCAATTCTTTTATCTCTTCACTTTTCATGTGGATTTTTTTTCTAACTTATATCGACCGTCGCAAGTTTGATAAGCTAGTAGTAATGTACCTTGAGACACTTCCAAAAATTGACGACTTGTTAATTTTTCGCTTTCAATGCCTTCTCCTTCGAGTATTGTATTATTCTTTACTTATAAGGGTTAAAGCTACATTTAAAAGGTTCATTCATGGTTGTTATGTATACTCGTTTCTTTGAGTTTTGTTCATTTAACATTAGTTAGAAACCTCTGCGATGACTTGTCTATCTCTCACCTCTTCACCCTTTAACCAAAGACTATTAAGACGAATTAAGCGCCGGGACGTCGCTTCCTAAAGGGGTACCTACTGTAGTAACTCGAACTTTAAAATTTACATTTAGACCGAGTTCTAATACTATTTCTAGTATTCGGATCAATATTTATTACTCGACTTTTATTTGTCATGTTTGTTCGACAAATATTATCAAATTCTTGACTAGCCGGCATGGTTAAGGCTTTAACGTATCAAATATATGTCATTTATTATTTATCGACAAAGTTTATGTCCGTCATCGACCGTGAACATTTTCGTTGTGAAATAGAAATATTTTCTATTGTCGTCATTTTAATTTTTCATTTTATGAGCATTCTTTATAATTTACGTTAAGCCTTTAGGCGTCATTCATTAATACGAAGTATTAACATTTATTAAATAATAAGCTCTCATTTATTTACAGAAATATCAATGTTCTCCGAATGTCGATGTTTTTATTTTATATTGAGCGTTTATTTTTCGTTCTTAATGCGCATCTTTCAAATCGCATTACTTTTAAAATATCGGATTTCGATAATACCCGCTTTTATAAATAACTTGGCAAAATCTAATAAAACCTTACCATCTCACATGGTAGGTTCACGTTTGTAAGTGTCATATGACACTTTTGTTGTGTTATTCACATCTTGATACACGTGTTACATCCATTTTACATGAATTTACTTGCTCTTTCAAATTCATTCATTCATAGATCCAATTCTTAGCTGCTCTTTTATTTGTTCTTCCGTACATCACAAAAACTAGAAACATATAACACTCCTTAGTTTCTATATTTTTTGACGCAAACAATCACTCCAAAACCATTTACAACTTCCACTTTATTCATTGCTTATAATCTCTTACTTGCATAACATGGATCTCGCCATATTTCTTTGCCTTTTATTCGTATACCTATAAGCAGCAAAACACAATCACCATATTATTTTATATACTTGATCCAAGAATAGAAGGGTTGAGATCCTAAACTGGTGCTTGGGTTAAATTGATTGTTGGAGTAAAGGTTGAATATTTCTTGAAGTTTTGCTCACTTATTGTTGTATGTTCATCATTCCCTTTGTAAGGTTACTATTTTACTTGTGTTATTCATATTTATTTTGTATATATGTACTACTGTATATTAGTGATGTAATAGTTGATTTGAGTAATATTAGACATTGTACATGATTTGTGACATAAAAAGTGGGCCTAAACAAGCTCTACATAATGGTTGTAATTTTCTAATTTACATCAGTGCCAAAAACGAGATAATATGAAAAACTCAATAGGTTTTCAACTTTGTATAATAAAATAAGGTGATTGGCCTTCGTTTTGTGAAGATTTTCCGGGTGACCCGTCTCGTGACGATACCCAGTGAATTAGATATGGCCGAAACGATAAAAAAATGTTAATTCTGAACATGCTGAATGAACAGATTGAGAACTTATTTTAGATTCCAGAACCATTACAAAAGGTAAAACTATAGGTTGTAGCTAAACTTATGTAGAACACACACTAATCGGATGGTTTTCTACGGATAAACGGTTTGGAAATGGCGGGCAAAACGGTGGAACTAAAGTTGGCTGCGAAAAACAGCCAACTCTTCTAAGTAATAGAATGGTAAATGAGCTATGATAAGCATAAATTAGGGGTAATTGGACTAATAATAAGTGAACTATATAATTTAAGAATGATTTTGGTAAAAATAACTCATGTAAATTGTTTAAGGTTTAAGAGAACGATCTAATATATGAGGAATGTCAGTAAATTGTAGGAATTTGATCATATTGAATTAATGTAAAACGTGTTGATTTTTATAAAAACCGAAGTCGTAGGACCCACTAGCCGGAAAACGTAGACTTATTTATGTATACTGATGGTTTGAATACCCGATACTTGACCATCGTGAAATATTAAGTCGACATCATTTTTAGGCGTTTTAGAACCCGTAATGCATATAAAGTGGATTTGGACCACAAAAGCCCATCTTACACTCATAATGGCTATTGGGTCATTATTGGACCTGAGATTAATAATGTACCTGGTGATCAATACTGAGATTAAAATGAACTAAGGTTATATAAAGGATTAATGGGCCACTAATGGTCTATAATGGGCTTAATTACCAAAACGTGAACATCGATGGCAAATTGTTATCAAATGTTTTATGAAAAGTTTTATAAAACTTATACAATGTCCATACCTACTAAAGTGCATTATTTACATATATATATATGATTATGTATAGTCTCGAGCCTAAGACGCGTCTCGTCATTATAGGTCTCGTTCGGTTGTATGTCGACCGTTGGGCATCTCGTTCTCGATCAATGAGCGATTGTTATCTCATGAAGTCGTGTATCGACTATTGGACGTTTGTCCCTTGATATACGTGTTTAGCTATATCAGGTGAGTTCATAGCCTCGCTTTAACTGCTTTATATGTGTTTATAAACCCGCGAGGGGGAATACATGCTCTTGGTATAAAAATATGATGTTTATATATATTGTTTTGAGAGAATACATGTTTATGAATAAACATGTGGTTTGCTATATGCTTTGAACGAATACATGTTGTTGTAAATGAATGTAAGATGGCTGATTATATGCTTTTGAAAGATGAACACAAGCGTTGATTGTATTGATTGTGAACCGCTATTTGCTAAGTGCTGTATTGCCAAAATTTGGAAAGTCCCTATAAACCCATGAACCGTTAACTACCTATGATGGGTAGGCGCTGGTACAGACGGATGGATCCATCGGGGATGGCCCCCACCTGGGCAGGTCGCACCTGTGGGTTGGAGGCTCAGCCAGGTGTGTTGTATTAGAAGTAAGGGGGTATTCGGCAAAATACCTGACTAGGGCATTATTATACTTAAGGCTTCGGTGTCATGGCTTAGTAGAATAGCGTGGACTTTGGGTATTGCATGTGTTGCACTATCAACAGTGGATGAGATTCTTGTGTTCAAAAGCTTTATGGTTTATTTATAATATCATTATTGTTTATATAAAAACCTATGAATTCACTCAACCGTTGTGTTGACATGTTAGCATGTATTCTCAGGTATGTAGGTTAAGAGCAGCTAGAGCATGGAGTCGCGCGGGATAAAGTAAAGGCAAAACAAACAATTTCCATTCAATATATTTAACAAATCTTTATTTTTACTAATGTTGAAATAATTATTGGGACCTATTTTTATTGAACTCTGATATTAATAAAATGGTCGAATGGTTATTTTATAAAACGTCTCTTTTGAGGTCGTTTTCTATGACTGTGTGCGATGTGCTATGAAGTAATACCCAATGTTGATATTTCGCTGCCTTGTAAAATTGGGGGTGTTACAACAATGGACGGGACTAACCCATGACGAATCAGAAATAGGGTAAATCATTCTGGAATATAGAAGTTTGATAACTTCTTTCTTAATGACGTCATGAATTTTTGGATTAACCCTTCTTTGACTTTGGATTGCTGGTTTACAGTCATCTTCCATGAGAATTTTATGATTGCAAAAGTTAGGATCAATTCCGCGGATGTCGGAGATTTTCCAAGCAATTGCTTTCTTATGATTCTTGAGCACTGAGAGAAGTCGAGATTTTTCATCCTCTTTTAAGTCCTTTTCAATGATGACGGGTAACTTCTTGTTGTCTTCTAGGAAAACGTATTCAAGATGAGACGGTAACTCCTTAAGCTCTAAATCCGGAGGATTGTCAATGGAAGGCTTAGTCAAATTCGGATCATCGTTTGTAACTTCCATAGGAGAATGTGGAGAAATATGGTCCTCATTGAGAAGTTTCTCAATGTTACGAATGTATTCTTCCCAATCAGAGGGAGAATCGTCATATTTTAAGTCCACATCCCCTAAACTTGCTTCAAATTCTTTCAAAAGAAAATAACTTTCTCCAAATGGAGTCAATGATGGAGCAATAGAAAAGACGTTCTCAACATGAGGTAAAGGAGAAAGAACACTTTTACAAGCGTCTATGAAATGTTCTTCACAAGCCTCATCAAGTACGTCAATGAAATTAACGTTCTCTGATATTGAGTATTTATACAACGTTGTTTAGGAGAACAAAGTGTAATGAGGGTAAGTACAACGATTTAGGAAAATCGTGCACAAATGACCCAATGTGGAGTTCGTCCTCAAGGAGGCTTGTGTGTTTTGTTAAGAAGTGATTAAGCTTTGTGATTATGATTATGAAGAAAGAAAATAGAAAAGGATGACGGTTACGAATCTAAATAAACTAAGACGAAAAGTCGTGCACGTAAAACCGTAAAATATGACGAAATTTAAAAATTATCCTAAAAATTCCTAGAAAATTGCAATAAGTCCTAAAAATGAAATTAGAGTTTACAAAAAATCAAAATTCACTCAAACCTTTTATTTAATTAAATAATAATTTTTTAATGCTAATTAAAGCCCAAAAAATCAATTTAATTAACAAAAAGCCCAAAATGAGATTTTTCAATTTCTAAACCTCTAAAATAACTTAATTAAACTAAAAAGTATATTTGGAAAATTTAAACTTAATTAAAACTATTTAAAAATGATTAAAAACTATAAAAATCTTAAAATAATTCTAGAAATTAATTAAATGACAAGAAAATTAATCTAAAAATTTTAAAACTCTCAACATAATGTATTTAACCTAGGAAAAATGAAAAACTTGCAAAAATATTAAAAAAAATTTTAAAAATAAAATAATATTAAAATAATATAAAAGATCCAAAATTTATAAAAAATTCTAAAAACTTGCAAACTAGTTTATTTTAACCTAATTTAAACAGAAATTAACTTGAAATGACCAAATTACCCTATTGGGCCTCCAAATGGGCCAAAATGAAAAATAGACCCTTAATGGGCTAAATTAAGGCCCAATAAGGAAAACTTTACAAAAATGGCCCAAAACTTCCAGTTAAGCTTAAAATTCAATTTTAAACACAAAATTTCAAAGGCCCAAAAGCTGAAAGTGAGCTTATAACAACTTATTTCAAAGTAGCTTATTCTTAATGGGCTTTTTGGCCCATTAAGCTATAAGCTGATGCCATAAGCTGAAATTTGACACACAACCTTCTCTTGACCTAATTAAACTTTTTGTAAAAAGAATTTTTGAATAAGCCCAAGAAATAAGCCTGAAATAAGCAAAAACTCTCTATAGAAAACGACAAAATAGTCGTTTTTGAGTTCTAGACCAATTCAAGGACTGATTCTTGTTGGAAAAGGTTTTAAATGACAAAAATAAGCTTAATAATCAAAAAGATTTCCAAAAAGCACAATGAATAAGCTAGAACAAGCAATAAGCACTTTATGTAAAAGTCAACTTAGTTGGTTTTCTAGTCAAACCTAAAAGTTAAACCCTAAAAAGCTCTAGATTAGTCAAATGGGTCAAATAAGGAAGATTGATTACAAAATCAAAGTTGTTGCAAGTCTGAAAAAGCTAGAATAGCTTATGAATAAGCTGTTTGATAATTGCCACTAGCAGGGGCTAGTTTTGGGTGTCCAGTAGTGGGAAAAGTTGCCACTGCTTGACTATCTTGACTTTTTGTCTTTCGTGGATTTTTGTTGGATTCAAAGAACACTAAGGCACCCTTATAACCAGTGGGTTATAAGGAGTCAATAACAATCACAAAATCACAAAAACAACAGGCCAATAGATACAGTTAAATAAAAAGCATACAGATCTAGCACAGACATGAACATAAGCAGTTTTGAACAAAATAAGCAGTTTTAGCAAGATTAAGCCAACCAAAGTTCACCAAATTCATACACAAGCTATAATAAATTCAAATGAACACAAATAAACTTGTTTAACACACTGGTTCCAGGATTAGACAAAGATTCAAGCTAATGCAGTTACTGATGAACAAATGAAGAACACAAAGTGAGGTTGCTGATGTATTTGACCACATATCCAATTTCAAACCTTCAAATCTCTAAAAAAAGGTTACACAAACTTGATTTAAGCACTTGTTAATCCTAAACATGCATACACTCTATGTGTTACCAAGATTTTAGGTCAAAATATGCAAAATCAAGCAAAATATAGCACAATAGCATATTTGGTGTTTCAAAGAGTAAAACTTGCAAATATCAGAACTCAAACACTTGATAAACAGATACCAACACTTAATACCCTTAAATCCTAACTCAAACTCAAACAAGAACCTAAAATCAGTAGACCCAAGCACCCCTTTCACTTTTTAATCCAAGTTTTAACAAAGCAAATGTGTATTTCAGGTTTACCCAAGCCTAATCTAGCATCATAACAACATTAACATGCAGTATAAACTAGATTCAAGCCACAAGAACAACATTTTTAACAGCAGATCATAAAAAACACTAAAAATCACTTTTCAAGCAGATTTTTGGTAAGAAGACTCAAACCTCATGAATGTACATCCACACTCACGAATTTTTGAGCTTATGTGCCTAGTTGAACAAGGCACAAGCTTCCAAATAGCTGCTATGAGTAACAAGGTTAGAACAATTAATATATAAAACAAAAAAACGAAAAAAAGCTGATTGATTATGCTTTGTTACCCCACTCCTTGATTATCCCCAAGCCAAGATCTCACCTCACCTTGATAAGCTCCTTTTCAGGGTGATGTGATCAATCTTTGACCCAAAAATTCCAAGGGTTTGAACAAAGTCCTAGAAAAATATCAGTTTTGAGAAAACTTTGCAATCTCTTGCACAAGCTTTAAAAACAGGTTATGAAACTTCAAATTCATAAACATGTAAAAATAACAAGCATATAATAAAGGTGGCACTTGGATTTCTTCAACAATTCAAACACTTTTTCATTAACATTGAACAAAGGCTTTACAGAATGTTGAACAAGGAAAAACCAAGAGCAAAGACTAATGTATGACCCTATACCCTTTATATAGAGGGTGTACATGGTCCTAATAAACTAAAAATGTGAAAACCCTAAGCATATGATCTTCCAATTTTGCCCCTTTAGTTTGATTTTATCTTGAACATGTGAAGGAATTTGGCTGTTTGTGAAGGTGTAAAGGTGGTGAGAATTTGATCAAGGGTCCCTAATAAGCTTAGGATTGAAGCAGGTTTGTGGGACGTTATATTGCTGGCATGTTTTGGCATCTTCCCCAAAAACGTGTACAGGGGAAGGCTCATGTGAACTTTGGGGTGATGTGGCATCATGTTTAGGGGTTAGGTTATGATTAGAAGACCCTTAATCATAAAACTAGACAATATTAGGGTTTAATTTCAAGTAATAAACAAATCCCTAATCTTGTTCATAGGATGAAAAGTGGGTGTTTTGATTCGGATTAAGATTTGAAAAAATGTTAAGCGCCATAATTAGTTTAACTAATTAAATTAGTTATAAAATCTAGTGAGTGGAAAGTGACGTGGTGAAATGGTAGATTATGATTGGTGGGTGGGATTTGGTGAGGGAGGTGGTAAGTGCTGGTTGGTTAAGGTAACTTTGGATGTTTGACAGCTTTCATCCTCCTTCTTTCTCCCTTCTTCCATTCTTTGTTTAATAGCACAAAAACTGAAATCCTTTGTTATTAAAGTTTTAGTTTTTAGACTTTTGCCCCAAAAAGTTTTGTAAAGTAATTTCAGGGGTATTTCTTGTAATTTGATGATTCTTCAAGGGTTTTTTTGGCATTTCTTCATTCTTCATGGTCTTGACTTGTATGGTTGACTTTGTGGAGGACTAAAAATGACAAGTCTTCATTTTTGAGGGACCATTCTTGCCAATTCTTCAAAGTGGAGGGTCCTTTTTTCAATTTGACAAACTTTAAGGACCAATCTTATAATTATGAATAAACAAGGGTTTAAAGTGTCAATTCTTCAATATTGGAGGACCCTTCTTGTATAATCTTCAATTCTTCAAGGGTTAATTTTGGAAAATCAACTCTAAGGCTTGGTTCATTGTGCGGCTTTGTTTCCCGTGTTCGTTTTTGCTTGTTTCTTGTGATCTTTTGCCATTTTCTCAATATCCGTACCTAAAATACACATGGAACAAACACAAGCATATATTTGGCATATTTCATCATATTTTATGCAATTTAAGCCCATTTTGGACGATGAGACTATCTATAAAATCAGTCTCATCACTCTCCCATACTAAACCATTGCCGTGCCCTCACGCAATGCTAGAATAAAGTATCGTAGCACCTCCAAAATTCATCTTTATGCACTTTTATTGAATGATAAACTTACTACACTACCACTACTTGCTACTACTTGCGTTTTAGACATAATGTATGATTTTTATCGCACAATGGGACGTTTAGGTTCATAGAACAAGAACACGTGAATGCTTCGTTAGAAATAATTTCATCGTCCTTGATTTTCACCCCAATTCCATGCCAAGAGTGTAATGAGATCATTGTCATTATAAGTTAGTAATGCTAACACTACTCATATGCCCTAATCACGTACTTAGATCACATTTTCCTAAGTGGTATCTCTTATATTTTATTTTTGTCTTGAATGTTCACGAGTATACATTTTTTACTTATGCGATGATAGAGATTTAGGTCTAAAAATAGAGTCATAACGGTGTAACCAAGACCATCGAATTAATAACCCCCTAATAGACAACGATTTCAAAAAATTAAGTCAACAAGAAGGATCGATAAACACGGTTTTATAACGGTTTTGAACATGAGACTTATTACCAAGACTTTTATACGCCCCCTAACGGATGGGCCTTATTATCATAGGTTTACCTCCATCTTTTATTCAACTTCGCCATAAAGATTTTATTATGACTTCGGTCTTGCCTTGCCTTTTATTTAACCTCGCCATGAGGTGTTTATTATGGCCAAAGACGTATATCCTCACGCTAAAAGCGAATTTTGGATCTTTAAAGCTTCAAACATTAAGGCATAATTCACTTACAATTTCGCATATATTTTTCGGCCTTGTGAGCTTCAAATTGTTTGCTTGATTTAGGTGAGCACTTGAAATCTTATTATTAGGTTAAGCATTCGATTATTAGGGTTGCCAATACTTCAAAACCGTGACGGTGGCGATACCTTAATGTCTTCCCAATTTAATTACATGGAAGCTACTAGAAAAGACTAGAAACCAACAATCAAGACTAAACCGCTATGCCAATACTTATTAAGCAAAATTTATATACAAGCGAAGGGAGAATAAGCAAAAAACGAGAACACATGAGTTTTTGAAAGAATATGAGTACGTACTCTACGTTTAGCATAGTAACTTATAATTAACTCTATCATTTCTCGTCCTCATTTAAGAGACTTAGCCTAATGTGAAGTTAAGGAATCGAAGCTAAGTGCTTAACACGCACGGTCGAGTAAAAAATTACTCTTATTCTCGCCATCGGAAAATCTACATCCGTGTCTTCAAACACTAATAAAACATGAGAAAAAATTTAAAATTTGGCCATTTTTAGCCTTATTTTGCAACAAAACGATAAACAAAAAGATAAACTTTGGAAAGCGTGAAGGTTTGGCAAGGCAAGTATCTATTCACCCCCCATACTAAAGTTAAACATTGTCCTCAATGTTTCGAGTCTAAGGGTAGGATACCCCCATACTAGAGACGTAGTCGAATGCTTAATCTAGCATAGAAAGGGTGGAACCATTAATTTAAAGACGTTTATGAAGTGTGCTATAAACCTAAGGTTAGAACATATAAGGATATATCATGTGGATATCGAGAAATTATTCAAAGCAAACGATCGAGTGCTCCCATAAAACGAAGACGAGAGGCTCCAATCGTGAATATCATGATCATCTAAAAACCACATATCACAAACAACCACGAAAAAAAGGTTGGAAGGCCAAAAATCCCCTCACGTTACTAAATTAGAAAGCGATAATATGTACATGGATAAGCATGGGACTCCCCCACGAGGCACCTCGTTTTTTTATTACCGAGTCATGAGCTCGACTCGATCCCCTCAATACTAATTATCATTGGAGAAGGTGACTTGGTCGAGGTAGTTCAAAGTGGGAACTTCCCCACCAAAGTAGTGCTTCAACCTATGTCCATTCACCTTAAAATTAGGGCCATTATTTTGAGCTATCTTGATGGTCCCATATGGAAAAACTTGGGTAACGGTGAATGGACCGGACCAACGGGATTTCAACTTGCCGGAAAAGATTTTCAAACGTGAGTTAAAAAGCAACACTTGATCTCCAATGTTAAAAACCCGGTTTTTAATTTTAGAATCATGAAACTTTTTTTGTTTTCTCTTTGTAAATCAATGAATTTTCATAAGTAATGTCTCTCAATTCATCCAATTCATTTAATTGCATTTTCTGGTGTTTTCCCGCGGTCTCAATGTAATCATTACAATGCTTAAGGGCCCAATAAGCTTTGTGTTCGAGTTCAATTGGCAAGTGAGACAATTCTTCCCATACACGAGCTTATAAGGAGTGCACCCGATGGGCGTCTTATGAGCGGTACGAAAGGCCCATAAAGCATCTTCTAACTTATCCTACCACGATTGTCGGTTCTCCCCTATCGATCTCTCCAAGATCCTCTTAAACGCCCGGTTTGAAACCTCGACTTTTCCACTCGTTTGTGGGTGATAAGCCGTAGAAAGTCGATGTGTAACCCCATAATTCCTTAGGACCCTTTCGAATTGGACATTACAAAAATCGGTTCCACGATCGCTTATAATTGCACGAGGGGTTCCAAACCAAGAAAACAAACTCTTCAAAAACTTTACTACCATACGAGCATCGTTCGTGGGTAAATCCTTAGCTTCCACCCACTTGGATAGGTAGTCAACGGCGACAAGGATGTACTTATTACCACGAGATGATGGGAACGGCCTCATAAAATCAATTCGCCAAAAGTCAAAGATCTCACACACTTGGATGATGTTTTGTGGCATTTCATCGTTTTGTGAGGCTTTTCCTTGTCGTTGGCATGAGTCACATGACTTCACAAGTGCATGTGCATCTCGGTAAATATTAGGCCAAAAGAATCCGGCATCAAAGACCTTCTTCGCCGTGAGATTAGCACCATGATGACCACCCGTTGGTCCCTCGTGACAAGCTCTAAGGATATTAGAAACTTCTGTGCCAAATACACAACGTCGAATAATTTCATCCGCACAAGTCCGAAATAGGTAAGGGTCGTTCCAAAAGTAGAACTTAACGTCACGAAAAAATCTTTGTTTTTGTTGAGTCGTCATACCCTTAATGATGAAGTTCCCCGCATGGTAATTTGCGATGTCCACAAACCATGGGGTGGATGAGTCAAGCTTAGAATTCACTACACCAAGTGTCTCGAGAGGAAATGTTTCGGTAATTTCCTTGTTCTTGTACACACTTTTGTGAGGATCTTCCAAGCAAGAAAGATGATCGGCCGCTAGATTCTCGACTCCTTTTTTGTCAAGGATTTCGACATCAAATTCTTATAGGAGGATAATCCAACGAAGCAATCTCGGCTTTGAATCTTGTTTAGCCATGAGATACTTGATTGCCGAGTGATCCGTATACACTATGCATTGGGTCAAGACGAGGTAAGGTCGGAATTTCTCAAATGCATACACCACGGCAAGGAATTCCTTTTCCGTTGTAGTGTATTTAAGTTGAGCCTCGGTCATCATCTTGTTAGAATAGTGGATAGGAAAGAAGTGCTTATCATGACGTTGCCCCAAAACGGCCCCAATAACGTAATCACTTGCGTCACACATGAGCTCAAAGGGGAGGTTCCAATTGGGAGCAACAAGAATGGGGGCTTCGATAAGTTTCCTCTTAAGGATTTGAAAGGCTCGTACACAATCTTCGTTAAAGACAAAAGGAGCATCTTTTTCAAGGAGATGTGTAATAGGTCGAGAAATCTTTGGAAAATCCTTGATGAATCGACGATAAAAGCCCACGTGGCCTAGGAAACTCCTAACTCCCTTAACGGTTTTGGGATGAGGTAATTTTGCGATGACGTCTACCTTAGCTTTGTCTACCTCAATCCCTGCCTTCGAGACCTTGTGCCCTAAGACGATTCCTTCCTTAACCATAAATGACATTTTTCCCTATTGAGCACAAGGTTGGTTTCCTCACAACGTTTTAACATTCTATCAAGATTCGACAAACAAGAAGTGAACGAACAACCAAACACGGAAAAATCATCCATAAAGACTTCCATCGTCTTCTCGATCATGTCATGAAAAATAGCAATCATGCACCTTTGAAAGGTTCTCGGTGCATTGCAAAGTCCGAATAGCATTCTACGATATGCAAACGTTTCATATGGACACGTAAACGTAGTTTTTTCTTGATCACGAGGATCGATGGGGATTTGGAAGTAACCAGAAAAACCATCTAAAAAGCAATAGAAATCGTTTCCTGCAAGACGCTCCAACATTTGGTCCATGAAGGGCAAGGGAAAATGGTCTTTACGAGTGGCGTCACTCAACTTATGATAGTCGATACACACCCTCCAACCGGTCACGAGTCGAGTTGGAATTAACTTGTTGGCATCGTTTGGCACAACGGTCATTCCTCCCTTCTTAGGGACACAATGAATAGGACTCACCCAAGGGCTATCAGAAATAGGGTAAATCATTCCCGCGTCAAGGAGTTTAAGGACCTCCTTTTTAATAACGTCGTGATTTTTGGGGTTCACCCTCCTTTAGCATTTAAATGCGGGTTTGTAGTCCTCCTCCATTAAGATTTTGCGGGTACAAAATTTAGGATCAATCCCCTTAATGTCGGATAATTTCCATGCAATTGCCCCTTTGTGGTCCTTTAGAACATCGATAAGTACGGTTTTTTCATCATTCGAAAGATCTTTCGCAATAATCACCGGCAACTTATCGTCTCCTTCTAGGAATACGTATTCAAGATGAGGAGGTAAATCTTTCAACTCGAGGATTGGCGGTTCCTCAGTTGAAGATTTGGGCTCGATACTCATAACCTCCTCGGGTGGAGGAAATGGGAAATCATTAAGAAAATCCTTAATAATCGAGAAGTCCTCATCGTTGTCGAGGTCTTCGTTACAAGTACGAGGAACATCAAATTCTTCCGATGTAAAACCACCACCTTCAAATGGAGTTAAGGATGGTGTCAAATTATCAAGAATAGGATCGAGCATAGTGGGATTGCCACTATTTTCATCGTCACCAAAACCTAAAAATTCTTGTGAAAATTCCTCGCAATCGACGTCGATCATATCAATGAGGTTTATGGTCGAGACGGAATAAACTTGAGAAATTGGAGAGTTTTTTGTTGTGTTTATAACAAGTTCCTCGTCGTTGAAACATAAGGTGATTTTTCTAGCATGCACATCAATCAACGCCATCAACGTATCCAAAAACGAACGACCTAAAATAAGAGGAACTTCAGGATCTGTGGGAATATCGACAACGATAAAGTCTACCGGATAATAGAACTTTCCCACTTTCACAAAAACGTCTTCCGCCAATCCACATGCGGGAATAGTGGAATGATCGGCCAACTCGATAGACATTAGTGAAGGAGTAAGATTAGGAAGATTGAGGGACTTGAAGATTGCAAGAGGCATCAAGTTAATACTAGCACCAAGATCGCCCAAGGCATAGCATTCTTCCATATCTTGAATAGCACATGGAATCAAGAATTTACCGGTATCACCGACTTTTTGAGGTATGCGGTTAAGATAAACCGATGAACAACTAGAAAATTGTTGCAATTTCTCCTTGTTATTTAACATACTCTTAAAGTTAGCGGCAAATCAAGGCATCATGACCAAAGCGTCAGCAAAACTTACATTGTAATGCACATCACGAAACATTTTCATAAAAATCTCGAATTGGTAATTATCACATTCTTGTCGTTTCTCCTTACGAAGTCTCGATGGGTAGAGCAAAGGTGTTGTAGGTTGAGGCATAGGCATAGCCTTTGGAAGCTCGGGTTCCAATGATGGTAATGGGTCAAACGTAGGTGTGGTTTGAGCGGTACTTCGTGGGATTGGGATATGCTCCTCTTCGACCACCACCTCGGATTCTTCCTCAATTTCCTCCACCGTTGGAGTAATTTGTTGAGTAGTCGGTTCCTTAAGTGTCTTACCACTTCGTGTGGTAATCACTTTCATCTCTCCCTTAGGGTTCGATATGGTGTTACTAGGAAGACTACTCGAAGATGGTTTACACATTATAGCCTCAAACATAGATGCAATTTATCCTCAAACATAGATTGCCTCTTATCGGCCTTAAGCATCTCTTGTTTTATTTCACGTTGCCCTTGTTCCATCTTTTGTTGGTTTTGTTGTAACCTAGTCACATTACCCTCCATTTTGTTGGTATGAATCTTAAGCTCATTTGCTAACTCGTTTTTCAACTCCTTTTTCAAGTCATTCTTAAACTTGGATCTTAGGCTAATGATCTCCCTTTGTATATTATCAAACCTAGCATCATTTCCATTTGCATATTCAACAAATTCATTTAGAAGATCTTTCAAGTTTTGCAAACTATTGTTGTTCTTTTGAAAATCATTGTTTTGATTTTTGTTTTAAACTTGATAATTAGCCCCTAAATTCCCATAGTTGTTACCCTTGTAATTGTTTTTGTAACCAACTTGATTGTTTCGATAGTTGTTAGCATTTTGATTGGGTGCAAAACCCGGTGGAGTCATTTGATTTGAGCAGGTAACTTAACCGTTTTGGTTATAAGTTCCCATGGCCGCCTAGGCACTCAAAGTGTTACCACCGTTGGTAATGCACTCGGAGAAATCATGACCTCCACCACAATACATGCAAGAAACCTCAACCGCTTTAGCCATAGCGGGAGTAGATTGTTCACCAACTTTAAATTCAATCAAAAGACCCTTAAGATTATCAAAAATCTTTTTTTCCAAATTTGCCTCAATTTGGCAAGCATCGATGGTATGAGACAATGAAGGTGAAGCCGAAGATGAAGCCTTACGAACACTCGATGTGCTATGAGGACTATAGACCTTAGACCTATTCTCAATAATCAACAACGCTTCCTCGACCATTTTACACAAAAAATACCACCCGCGGCGGCATTAAGATAATCTCTCTCATGGTCGTTCAATCCATTATAAAACGTGTCAATTTGATGCAAGTCGGAAAAACCATGATGAGGACACTCATGCAACATTTCCTTAAACCGATTCCAAGCCATAGAAAAACTCTCATTAAACTCTTGTGAAAATTTTGAAATCTCGTTTTTCAAATGCGTAGTCTTAGAGGGCGGGAAAAATTGGTTCACGAACTTTAAAACGAGATCCTTCCACGTCAATATAGAATTGTGTGGCTCTTTCTCTAACCAAATTTTAGCGGGCCATGCTAAGGAATACGGAAAAGGCATCATCTTAATCGAGTGGTTAGAGACGTCCTTAAACTTGCAAGTGGCGGTAAGACGATTGAATTGGCGGATATGGTTGTGCGGGTTGTCCTTTTCATCACCATAAAAATTGTTGTTTTGGATCATCGACAACAAACCCGTCTTAACTTCAACATTCTCCGCAACGATGGCGGGAATCACAATATCCTCTCCATAACCCTCGGTGGGTGCTTGAAGTAACTCCATCAGTGGTTGCTTCTTGTTCTACGATAGGTTCGTCAATAGGAGATTCCTCACTTGAAAGGTTAGGTGTGGTTTCCTTTCTGTTTCTTCGTTTACGTGCATGTCTAGCTTGGTTGCGAGTTTGCATAAACGTCACGTACAACGTGGGGATGAGCAAGGAATATTCTTTTTGGTGTTTTTAACTTTTTCAAATTTTTTTGTGTTTTTAATTGTTTTTACTTTTTTTTGGATTTTTTGATGTATTACGTAGACAAAAATCTACAAATCTCTCCTCAAATCAAATCTCTCCTCAAATCAAATCTCTCGATTAAAGGAGCCTCAACGAATGAAAACGATCATGTGAAGTGAACGCCTTCGATGACTTTAGAACGTTGGTGGAACACCAAAACGTTCAAGAGATTCTAATCAATTGAAACCAAGAAAATATATATGATATGTAGATAATACTTTGGTTGGCAAACCCTCGATTAGCCATTTTTATCTAAACACGCACAAGCAAGCGGAGAAACAAGGCGACGCGAAGCACTTAAAAGCCTTTTTCTTTACGGTATATTTTATAATACCCGCCTTTACCCACCTTATTGTTTGTGTTTTTCAAAATCAAGCTTCACGAAAGTAATTATCTATTTTGCCTTTTTTCTTTGTTTGAGATTCGAATACAATGATCGAGTGATGAAATCCTGAATCAAGGTTGTGTTTTTACACTTTTAGAGTACTTGTGAATTTGTTGTTTTACGTATATAATATAGTAATAATATTCACACAAAAACGAAAAACCGATAATACGTATGATTAGAGTGCTAATCACACAAATAGTTATTATGGCTAATATAAAAATAAAATTTGTTCAAATCAAAACACAACACGCCTCCCCGGCAGCGGTGCCAAAATAATATTGAGTATTTATACAACCTTGTTTAGGAAAACAAAGTGTAATGAGGGTAAGTACGACGATTTAGGAAAATCGTGCACAAATGACCCTATGTGGAGTTCGTTCTCAAGGAGGCTTGTGTGTTGTGTTAAGAAGTGATTAAGCTTTGTGATTATGATTATGAAGAAAGAAAATAGAAAAGGATGACGGTTACGATTCTAAATAAACTAAGACGAAAAGTCGTGCACGTAAAACCGTAAAATATGACGAAATTTAAAAATTATCCTAAAAATTCCTAGAAAATTGAAATAAGTCCTAAAAATGTAATTAGAGTTTATAAAAAATCAAAATTCACTCAAAACTTTTATTTAATTAAATAATAATTTTTTAATGCTAATTAAAGCCCAAAAAATCAATTTAATTAACAAAAAGCCCAAAATGAGATTTTTCACTTTGTAAACCTTTAAAATAACTTAATTAAACTAAAAACTATTTTTGGAAAATTTAAATATAATTAAAACAATTTAAAAATGATTAAAAACTATAATAATCTTAAAATAATTCTAAAAATTAATTAAATGACAAGAAAATTAATCTAAAAATTTTAAAACTCTTAACTTAATGTATTTAACCTAGGAAAATGAAAAACTTGCAAAAATATTAAAAACTAATTTTAATAATAAAATAATATTAAAATAATATTAAAAATCAAAAATTTATAAAATATTCTTAAAACTTGCAAACTTGTTTATTTTAACCTAATTTAAACAGAAATGAACTTGAAATGACCAAATTACCCCTATCGGGCCTCCAAATGGGCCAAAATGAAAAACAGACCCTTAATGGGCTAAATTAAGGCCCAATAAGGAAAAGTTTACAAAAATGGCCCAAAACTTCAGATTAAGCTTAAAAGTCAATTTTAAACACAAAATTTCAAAGGCCCAAAAGCTAAAAATGATCTTATCACAGCTTATTTCAAAGCAGCTTATTCTTAATGGGCTTTTTGGCCCATTAAGCTATAAGCTGATGCCATAAGCTGAAATTTGACACACAACCTTCTCTTGACCTATTTAAGCTGTTTGTAAAAAGAATTTTTGAATAAGCCTAAGAAATAAGCCTGAAATATGTAAAAGCTCTCTATAGAAAACGACAAAATAGTCGTTTTTGAGTTCTAGACCAATTCAAGGGCTGATTCTTGTTGCAAAAGGTTTTAAATGACAAAACTAAGCTTAATAATAAAAAAGATTTCCAAAAAGCACAATGAATAAGCTGGAATAAGCAATAAGCACTTTATGTAAAAGTCAACTTAGTTGATTTTCTAGTCAAACCCTAAAAAGCTCTAGATTAGTCAAATGGGTCAAATAAGGAAGATTGATTACAAAATCAAAGTTGTTGCAAGTATGAATAAGCTAGAATAGCTTATGAATAAGCTGTTTGATAATTGACACTAGCAGGGGTTAGTTTTGGGTGTCCAGCAGTGGGAAAACGTGCCACTGCTTGACTATCTTGACTTTTTGTCTTTTGTGGATTTTTGTTGGATTCAAAGAACACCAAGGCACCCTTATAACCAGTGGGTTATAAGGAGTCAATAACCATCACAAAATCACAAAACAACAGGCCAATTGATACAGTTAAATAAAAAAAGCATACAGATCTAGCACAGACATGAACATAAGCAGTTTTGAACAAAATAAGCAGTTTTAGCAAGATTAAGCCAACCAAAGTTCACCAAATGCATACACAAGCTATAACAAATTCAAATGAACACAAATAAACTTGTTTAACACACTGGTTCCAGGATTAGACAAAGATTCAAACTAATGCAGTTACTGATGAACAAATGAAGAACACAAAGTGAGGTTGCTGATGTATTTGACCACAGATCTGATTTCAAACCTTCAAATCTCTAAAACAGGTTACACAAACTTGATTTAAGCACTTGTTAATCCTAAACATGCATACACTCTATGTGTTACCAAGATTTTAGGTCAAAATATGCAAAATCAAGCAAGATATAGCACAATAGCAGATTTGGTGTTCCAAAGAGCAAAACTTGCAAATATCAGAACTCAAACACTTGATAAACAGATACCAACACTTAGTACCCTTAAATCCTAACTCAAACTCAAACAAGAACCTAAAATCAGTAGACCCAAGCACCCCTTTCACTTTTTAATCCAAGTTTTAACAAAGCAAATGTGTATTTTAGGTTTACCCAAGCCTAATCTAGCATCATAACAACATTAACATGTAGTATAAACCAGATTCAAGCCACAAGAAAAAAACTTATAACAGCAGATCACAAAAAACACTAAAAATCACTTCCCAAGCAGATTTTTGGTAAGAAGACTCAAACCTCATGAATGTACATCCACACTCACGAATTTTTAAGCTTATGTGCCTAGCTTAACAAGGCACAAGCTTCCAAATAGCTACTAAGAGTAACAAGGTTAGAACAAGCAATATATAAAATAGGAAAATGAAAAAAGTTGATTGATTCAAGCTGTGTTACCTCACTCCTTGATTATCCCCAAGCCAAGATCTCACCTCACACCTTGATAAGCTCCTTATCAGGGTGATGTGATCAATCTTTGAACCAAAAATTCCAAGGGTTTGAACAAAGTCTTGGAAAAATATCAATTTTGAGAAAACTTTGCAATCTCTTGCACAAGCTTTGAAAACAGGTTTTGAAACTTCAAATTCATAAACATGTAAGAATAACAAGTATAGAATAAAGGTGGCACTTGGATTTCTTCAACAATTCAAACACTTTTTCATTAACATTGAACAAAGGCTTTACAGAAAGTTGAACAAGGAAAAACCAAGAGCAAAGACTAATGTATGACCCTATACCCTTTATATAGAGGGTGTACATGGTCCTAATAAACTGAAAATGTGAAAACCCTAAGCATATGATCTTCTAATTTTGCGCCTTCGGTTTGAATTTATCTTGAACATGTGAAGGAATTTGGTTGTTTGTGAAGGTGTAAAGGTGTTGAGAATTTGATCAAGGGTCCCTTACAAGCTTAGGATTGAAGCACGTTTGTGGGACGTTAGATTGCTGGCATGTTTTGCCATCTTCCCCAAAAACGTGTGTGGGGCCCCCATACCCACGGCACATATACAAGAAATGGGCTTAGCCCATGGACTTTACAAGTAAAGGGGGGTAAAGAGTTAAACATGTTTTCATTTTTTCATTTTCAAGGAAATAAACAAAAACACTAAAAGAGTTTTCTCCTCCTCATTTTTCTCCTCTTTGTGCCGCCACCTTCACACCACCATTGGAGGGTGTTTGTTTGATTTTGATCTTAAAAACAAGTGTTAGAAACCGTGTTTGTTCATCCTTTTCCAAGCTACATAGTGGTATACCTTTCTAACCCTTCTTTTTAATTCTTTTTAATTCTTTTAATCTTTGATTATTTTCATGAACATGTTATTATTTTTCTTATAAAAACAAGGTAATTAATCATTGATCTAACATGTTTTGGTATTAATTAAAATCAAAGAAGGATTTATAAGGGTGTTTGTTTTTAGCCGCCTAGCAAAACAAACCCGAGGGGGGTTTGGTTTGCTATTGCCGCCACCACCAAGACCACTTTTGGTCTTGGTTGGCTCATGTGGGACCCACGGCAGCAAGGCGACACATGTGCCCCGGGTTTGGCTCGGGGTACGGTGTCGAATTCATGCCCGATTCATGGTTCGTTGGTTAAATCATGATTTATGCTACATGTTAGTTTTTATGAATTATGAACTTAGGATATAATTAATTAATAACATGAAATATTAATTAAATCATGACTTAGGTTATTTTAATTATTAGTTTATCATGACATTAATTTAACCTAAGTATTTTATGTTATAAGTTATAATTAATTAATTATTAAAAACATGCCTATAATTAATTAATTTAGACATGATTTAGGTTATATTATTATTAATAATAATGCACTTTTTAACCTAAGTATTTTCATTTCATTTTAATTAAAACATGGTATACTTTAATTAAAATGCTTAACCTATAGTTTAATTAAAATACATGAAATAATAATTAAACTATACACTATATCATATGACTTAAGAAATAAGCTTATAACACTTAGACTTATATGTTAGCTTATGTAATCAGCTTAATTCTAATTATGGAAACTTCTATTTATAGAAACTTAATTAAATAAGGCAACTAATCTAATTATGGAAACCTTCTATATATAGAAATCAATCTATTTCAGGCAGCTAATCTAATCATGGAAACCTTCTATATATGAAAACTTATTTAATTAAGGCAGCTGATCTATTTTTGGAAACTTTCTATTTTTAGAAACTAATCTATTTTAAGCAGTAAATTCTATTTTAGGAAACTTTCTATTTTTGGAAACTTTCTATTTTTGGAAACTTTCTATTTTTGGAAACTTTCTATTTTTGGAAACTTTCTATTTTTGGTAACTTTCTATTTTTGGAAACTTTCTATTTTTGGAAACTTTCTATTTTTGGAAACTTTCTATTTTTGGAAACCTGCTATTTTTGGAAAATTACTTATTATTATACAGTAAGTATATTAATACATGAATCACCAGTAATACTTAATCAGATTAATCAGAATACTGGATAAACACAGTTTAAGGCTTTAAACAGTGAACCAGGACCTAAAACATACCAAATCAGCTAATATGAGACATAAAACCCAGTACGTAATCAGTGAATCGATACTTATACACGTGTGTATTCATGTAGCGTTAGTGATCCAGAAGTAGGAGTCTTTCTTCCGTTCATTCACTGGACTTGAGGTACGGATTCCCGTCCTTTCAGTATGGACATTCTTTCCTTATTAGGATTTCCCCGTATGCAGCCAACTGTTTTCCCCAGCATTTGTTTTATTGTTTTGAACTGCTTATGTTAATTTAGCATAATCTATAGCCATATACAAGCATGATCAGTTTCACCTAGTTATGGAGGTACCATAACCATAGCATTGGAGGCACCGATGTTATGACTTCCCCACGGCGGAGTGATTGCTCGTGGCGTCCCTTTCAGTTTTGGCCATATTATTATATCATGTGGGGCGTATGGGTGCATCCTAGTTACATGTTTTATTCAGTTTATCATGGTGAATGTGGTGTGTGCCTTGCACCCTTCACAAGGAGCTGATCCCTCCTACCCAAATCAGTATATTGATTAGAGGCATCCCCTCTAATCAGCATGATGAGGTCACCCCTCCAAGTATTCATGCACGTGACCTTTTCATGACCTATATGGGCTATGGTATATATATGTTAAAACAGTTTTCACAAGATAAACATAAGGCTTTTCAAACTATAAAACCAGTTTTCTTGATACTCAACCAGTTTACTCAGTACTTAGTCTTCCGCTGTTATATGTTACATGTTTATCTTATTTCATGCTTTATTATACATCCGTGCACTGAGCGTCTTGCTCAGCCGTTTTCCTTTTCATGTCCCCAAAACGGCAGGTACTCAGGGGCGCTCGTAGATCTCAAACGTAGGTGCATATGGACTGGAAGCCTTACTGTCTTTCTTTACTTTATGCATTTCCTTTACTTTGATACAGTTGCTATGGACATTGTTTCGTCCTTTCCTTTTTACAGTATTTATGTTTGTGTGTGATGAGCTTTACTTTGGGATACCGATGTTTGATTCCGGTATTTCCCTTTTATGGTTGAATAATGCTTAGACATTTATCCTTGTATGCTTTGATGACACGCCATGATTATGCGTAATATTCCATTTCCAAAATGGGGTGTTACAATTATGGTATAAGAGCCCAAGGCTTCGACCTATAGGCTCTCAAATATGACCTGTGATTAGTGGGTAGTCACTACGGTCTTCCTAGAACTGACAGTTGTTTTCATGCATTCATCATTTTTAAGCATACATATACATGTCATTGTTACAGGGTTTTTGACTAAGTAATGGTTGGTACAGGACTGGCCCTATTTAGTCGCATGTGTTTTATCGAAACTTTTAGATTTGGGACCGACCCATAGGCGTCCCCTCGATATGTCTTTTATTTTGAGTGAACTGACCGTAGGCGTTCACTCTCGAGCATCAAAAGTTTTCATAAAACTGCATCATGCATTCATACAAAGATTTTCTTGCATAAAATTTTTCTCGTGAAAATTTTTTGCATAAAATTTTTTTTATTTTTATTTTTTTTTATTTTATGTTTGAACTGTTAATCATATGTTTTATGTTATACTGTCAGATGGCAAACACAGACAAACTCTGGGAGTTATTTGAAAACATGGAGGCAGAAAGGCAAGACGCCATTCTTCATGACGACGAATATCCTCCCCCACCTATCATTTTTCCTATGGAAGGAAGTAATCGACTCATGAGGGAATACTACGCCATGAGACAGAGACCCGACGAAAATTGTGGTCAGTTCATGCAGAGGTTCCTCGGGTACACAGCTGTCCTGAGGGCATCCGCAGGCACCACCGAAGAACAAGCACTACATTTTCGTTGGGGCCTTAACCCAAGGATTGCTAATAATTTATCAGATGCCCCGTTGGATACTGTGGCACAAGTGGCTTATGCAGCAAGGAAGCTTGAGATGTTGCAGGAACGCGATGAGTTCGGGGAAGCGGAAAGACCCGACAAGAGGTAAAACATTTCGTGTTCTAGCGTTAACCAGACCGCATCCTATCATTATATGTTCTATAATCATCTCTTAAACTGTATCTTCCAGGCAGAAAACTGGGGACCGGTCTCAGCCGGCTACTCAGCAGCAGCCCAATCAGCCCAAAGGAAACGGTCACTCTAACGACCGTTCTGTTGTGGAAAGGCGCAACGGTAATGATAATTACCGTAACAATGCGGGACACTCCAACAACAGCAGGTCCTACTATTTATGCATCTTCTTATGATTTCATGTTATGTCTCTCATGCTGACACTATATTAATCTCTACCAGGAACCACGGTAACGGAAGGGACCAGAACCACAGGGGTTCTCAGCCTAACCGTTCAGCTAACACTGGTAAACAACTTATGACGCTTACGTCCAATACTCGTGCATATACCTTATTCTTAACACGTTTTGTCATCAGCAGGCCCTCAGCAAGCAAGGACTCCTGCTGGAGGATTCACTCATCCTCTTTGCAGCACTTGCCATCGCAGACACCCTGGCCCATGTCGTCGTGACTCCGACGCGTGCTACAAGTGCGGCCTCCCTGGCCATCGTATGAGAGATTGCCGTAAGGGTGAAATGGAGGGTACTTCGGGTCATGCTGATACTAAACCGCCTCCTACCACTGGGCGTGTCTACACGACATCGCGGGACCAGGCAAACAAATCTACAGGTACCATTACTGGAATTTTGTATATGTACGGCCAGGCTGCATGTGTTCTTTTCGACACGGGTGCCACTCATTCAGTTGTTTCCACTACTTATGCTAAGAACATCAGGACACTTCCCTTGCCATTAGAAAATAAGCTTACCATTTCCACGCCTCTGAGGGACTCTGTATTAATAACTCATGTATACAAGAGTCTTCCTCTAGAGTTTGACGATAAAGTTCGTGCAGTAGATGCACTTCCCCTAGACATGATTGAGTTCGATATGATTCTCGGCATGGATTGGCTATCTAAGCACCATGCTACCATAGACTGCCACTCATATCGAGTGATCTTCGGTGACATTAATGCACCAGAGTACATCCATAACGGGTTCATACCCGGGCGGTCTGTACAAGTCATATCTACCTTGCAAGCACGTGCATTACTGTCACATGGCTGCGAAGGTTATCTAGCTACGGTTCATGACATGGATGCTGAATCCCCATCGATTCAGGATCAACCAGTAGTTTCGGAATTTCAAGACGTCTTCCCAGATGAACTTCCAGGCATACCACCTGCAAGAGAAGTGGAGTTCAACATCGACCTTGTTCCAAGAGCTGAGCCGATCTCTAAGGCTTCGTATCGTATGGCTCCCATAGAGCTAAAAGAACTGAAGGACCAACTGCAGGAACTTCTTGAACGAGGGTTCATTAGACCAAGCGCATCTCCATGGGGCGCACCGGTCTTGTTCGTTAAGAAGAAGGACGGCAGCATGCGACTTTGCATTGACTACCGTGAACTTAATAAGATTACCATCCGCAATAGATATCCACTGCCACGTATAGACGATCTGTTTGACCAACTTCAAGGAGCCAAACACTTCTCAAAGATCGATCTAAGGTCAGGCTACCATCAGCTAAGGGTTAAAGAGCAAGATATTACCAAGACTGCTTTTCGTACCCGCTATGGCCATTATGAGTTCGTGGTCATGCCATTCGGCCTGACTAACGCTCCAGCAGTATTCATGGATCTGATGAACAGAATCTTTCATGAATTCCTTGATAAATTTGTCATTGTATTCATCGATGACATCTTGATATTCTCAAAGTCCACGGAGGAACACGAAGATCATCTTCGTACTGTACTACAGATTCTTCGTCAGAAGCAGCTGTATGCGAAATTCTCCAAGTGTGAGTTCTGGTTAAACAAGGTGGCATTCTTAGGTCACATTGTATCAGCAGAAGGGATCACTATGGACCCAGCGAAGGTTGAGGCTATCACTAAATGGCCAAGACCAACATCAGCGACAGAAGTCCGCAGTTTCTTAGGCTTAGCTGGATATTATCGAAGATTCGTGGAGAACTTTTCCCGTTTGGCACTACCTCTAACCAAACTGATGCGAAAAGGAGAGAAATTCGTCTGGACGGAAGAACGAGAGAAGAGCTTTGAAGACCTAAAGCAGAAGTTAGTATCTGCACCTATTCTTACTCTCCCATCTGGTACAGGTGGATTTCAGATCTATAGCGATGCATCGGGGAAGGGACTGGGCTGTGTTCTCATGCAACATGGGAAAGTGATCGCGTATGCTTCACGGCAGCTTAAGCCCTATGAAGAAAACTACCCTACGCATGACCTGGAACTTGCTGCAGTGGTGTTCGCATTGAAGATATGGAGGCATTACTTATACGGAGAATCATGCGACATTTTCACGGATCACAAGAGCTTGAAGTATATCTTCACACAGCGAGAATTGAACATGAGACAAAGGAGATGGTTGGAACTGTTGAAGGATTATGATATTAACCTACAGTATCACCCCGGGAAAGCTAATGTAGTAGCAGATGCACTCAGCAGAAAGTCCGGAATGATCAACGGCATTGAGATCAAGGAACAAAACATAAGAGACTTGGAGCGGCTAGACATCGAAATCATGGTACGTGGGTAGCACGGATACTGGGCGAATCTTAGAGTAGAACCTGAGTTACTGACTAGGATTAAGGAAGCGCAGAAGGATGATGGAGAGATTTGGGCGATAATTCAGAATTTGGAGAAGCAGACAGAATTCAGAATGGACGCAGACGGTATCGTTTGGCAGGGCACGAGACTTTGTGTTCCTGACAATCAAGAACTCCGGGAAGCATTGTTAGCTGAAGCTCACAGCTCCCCATTTTCTATACATCCTGGGTCGACAAAAATGTACCATGACATCAGACAGCACTTTTGGTGGAGTGGTATGAAACAGGATGTAGCCACGTATGTCTCCAAATGTCTTACCTGCCAGCAGGTTAAGATTGAACATCAGCGATCTGGCGGTCTCCTTCAACCGTTGGATATTCCAGAGTGGAAGTGGGACAAAATCACCATGGATTTTGTTACCGGTCTTCCGCCTACCAAGAAAAAGCACGATGCTATCTGGGTCATTGTTGACCGACTCACCAAATCAGCTCATTTCTTACCGATACGTAAGGAAGATCCGGTAAGTAAACTCGCAGATACGTACAGAAGGGAGATCATGAGACTCCACGGCACTCCCTCCAGCATCGTCTCAGACAGAGATCCTCGTTTCACGTCGCGATTCTGGAAAGGTCTGCAAAAAGCTTGGGGTACACAACTTAAGCTGAGTACGGCCTTTCATCCTCAAACGGACGGACAGTCAGAGCGAACAATTCAGACATTGGAAGATATGTTAAGGTCGTGTGCGTTGGAATGGACAGGTGATTGGGACGATTACATCTGTTTAGTCGAGTTTGCATACAACAACAGCTGGCACGCAAGTATCAAATGTGCTCCTTTTGAAATGTTGTATGGCAGAAAGTGTCGCGCTCCAACTTGCTGGGATCAAGTGGGAGAGCGAACACTCGAAGGACCAGAGATTATAGAAATGACCAATGAGAAGATTGAGGTAGCTAAACAGAAGTTGCAAGAAGCACGGTCACGTCAGAAGAGTTACGCCGATAAGCATCGTAGGGACATACATTTTAATGTGGGAGATCACGTCTTCCTCAAGGTTTCGCCGGCACGTGGTGTTAAACGCTTCGGGATCAAAGGAAAACTCAGTCCTCGGTTCATCGGACCATTTGTTATCGTTGAACGAATCGGCGAAGTATCTTACCGATTGGCGTTACCTCCTCAGCTTTCGCACGTGCATAACGTGTTCCATGTGTCCTTACTCAGAGGGTACAATTATCATCCCCTTCATATGGTTCAGTATCCACTGGAACAGATACGTGAAGATCTCACTTTTTTAGAGGAACCCGAACGAGTACTCGACAGGCAAGAACGAGTCATGAGAAGGAAGACGATTCCATTCATCAAAATCCTTTGGAGGGACCATACCGAGCGGGAAGCCACTTGGGAAACAGAGGAGTCTATCCGGGCTTCTTACCCTCACTTCATATTTTGAGTTCGGGTATGTCACTTCTTTTCAGCTTACTTTATCTATAATTCGGGGACGAATTATTCTTTTAGGGGGGAAGAATTGTAAAACCCGCATGCTTTTACCATGAATAGTGCCCTTAAGATCGTACGTCCTAGATTAAAACTTACCTCATTTAGTATTGATCACATTCATGTGCTAATAATCAAGCAATAATCAAGCAAGTGCATACGTGTATGACATGACAAGTATCGATTACGTACGAACTCATGATAAACAGTAATAAATATATCACGTGAACATAATTAAATCATGATCACCATTTAAAATACTAATTAGAATAATTACGTAAAAACTCATAATATAATTACGAGCGTTAAGTTTACGATAAACGACACGATAGAATAAACAGAAACACTTTAAACACGAGCACGTTTAACCACGAACGAACACGAAACATCGGGACACGAGAAAGGTACGGGTACCCCATGTGGGGCCCCCATACCCACGGCACATATACAAGAAATGAGCTTAGCCCATGGACTTTACAAGTAAAGGGGGGTAAAGAGTTAAACATGTTTTCATTTTTTCATTTTCAAGGAAATAAACAAAAACCCTAAAAGAGTTTTCTCCTCCTCCTTTTTCTCCTCTTTGTGCCGCCACCTTCACACCACCATTGGAGGGTGTTTGTTTGATTTTGATCTTAAAAACAAGTGTTAGAAACCGTGTTTGTTCATCCTTTTCCAAGCTACATAGTGGTATACCTTTCTAACCCTTCTTTTTAATTCTTTTTAATTCTTTTAATCTTTGATTATTTTCATGAACATGTTATTATTTTTCTTATAAAAACAAGGTAATTAATCATTGATCTAACATGTTTTGGTATTAATTAAAATCAAAGAAGGATTTATAAGGGTGTTTGTTTTTAGCCGCCTAGCAAAACAAACCCGAGGGGGGTTTGGTTTGCTATTGCCGCCACCACCAAGACTACTTTTGGTCTTGGTTGGCTCATGTGGGACCCACGGCAGCAAGGGGACACATGTGCCTCGGGTTTGGCTCGGGGTACGGTGTCGAATTCATGCCCGATTCATGGTTCGTTGGTTAAATCATGATTTATGCTACATGTTAGTTTTTATGAATTATGAACTTAGGATATAATTAATTAATAACATGAAATATTAATTAAATCATGACTTAGGTTATTTTAATTATTAGTTTATCATGACATTAATTTAACCTAAGTATTTTATGTTATAAGTTATAATTAATTAATTATTAAAAACATGCCTATAATTAATTAATTTAGACATGACTTAGGTTATATTATTATTAATAATAATGCACTTTTTAACCTAAGTATTTTCATTTCATTTTAATTAAAACATGTTATACTTTAATTAAAATGCTTAACCTATAGTTTAATTAAAATACATGAAATAATAATTAAACTATACACTATATCATATGACTTAAGAAATAAGCTTATAACACTTAGACTTATATGTTAGCTTATGTAATCAGCTTAACTCTAATTATGGAAACTTCTATTTATAGAAACTTAATTAAATAAGGCAACTAATCTAATTATGGAAACCTTCTATATATAGAAATCAATCTATTTCAGGCAGCTAATCTAATCATGGAAACCTTCTATATATGGAAACTTATTTAATTAAGGCAGCTGATCTATTTTTGGAAACTTTCTATTTTTAGAAACTAATCTATTTTAAGCAGTAAATTCTATTTTAGGAAACTTTCTATTTTTGGAAACTTTCTATTTTTGGAAACTTTCTATTTTTGGAAACTTTCTATTTTTGGAAACTTTCTATTTTTGGTAACTTTCTATTTTTGGAAACTTTCTATTTTTGGAAACTTTCTATTTTTGGAAACTTTCTATTTTTGGAAACCTGCTATTTTTGGAAAGTTACTTATTATTATACAGTAAGTATATTAATACATGAATCACCAGTAATACTTAATCAGATTAATCAGAATACTGGATAAACACAGTTTAAGGCTTTAAACAGTGAACCAGGACCTAAAACATACCAAATCAGCTAATATGAGACATAAAACCCAGTACGTAATCAGTGAATCGATACTTATACACGTGTGTATTCATGTAGCGTTAGTGATCCAGAAGTAGGAGTCTTTCTTCCGTTCATTCACTGGACTTGAGGTACGGATTCCCGTCCTTTCAGTATGGACATTCTTTCCTTATTAGGATTTCCCCGTATGCAGCCAACTGTTTTCCCCAGCATTTGTTTTATTGTTTTGAACTGCTTATGTTAATTTAGCATAATCTATAGCCATATACAAGCATGATCAGTTTCACCTAGTTATGGAGGTACCATAACCATAGCATTGGAGGCACCGATGTTATGACTTCCCCACGGCGGAGTGATTGCTCGTGGCGTCCCTTTCAGTTTTGGCCATATTATTATATCATGTGGGGCGTATGGGTGCATCCTAGTTACATGTTTTATTCAGTTTATCATGGTGAATGTGGTGTGTGCCTTGCACCCTTCACAAGGAGCTGATCCCTCCTACCCAAATCAGTATATTGATTAGAGGCATCCCCTCTAATCAGCATGATGAGGTCACCCCTCCAAGTATTCATGCACGTGACCTTTTCATGACCTATATGGGCTATGGTATATATATGTTAAAACAGTTTTCACAAGATAAACATAAGGCTTTTCAAACTATAAAACCAGTTTTCTTGATACTCAACCAGTTTACTCAGTACTTAGTCTTCCGCTGTTATATGTTACATGTTTATCCTATTTCATGCTTTATTGTACATCCGTGCACCGAGCGTCTTGCTCAGCCGTTTTCCTTTTCATGTCCCCAAAACGGCAGGTACTCAGGGACGCTCGTAGATCTCAAACGTAGGTGCATATGGACTGGAAGCCTTACTGTCTTTCTTTACTTTATGCATTTCCTTTACTTTGATACAGTTGCTATGGACATTGTTTCGTCCTTTCCTTTTTACAGTATTTATGTTTGTGTGTGATGAGCTTTACTTTGGGATACCGATGTTTGATTCCGGTATTTCCCTTTTATGGTTGAATAATGCTTAGACATTTATCCTTGTATGCTTTGATGACACGCCATGATTATGCGTAATATTCCATTTCCAAAATGGGGTGTTACAAGATCATTAGGTGCTATAAGGAATACTAGCTGCTGATGGTGTTATTGTTGTATGGTTTTATTTGTTAGGCTACCAGTTTTGCTGATTCTGGTGGTAATGATTTGAGGTATGTAGCTTAAGCATCAGCATAATGTTAAGTTGAAATTGGACTATAAGCACCTAAGTTGGCACTCACCGTTAGCGCACCGTAGCTGCAGCCCCTTTTCCTTTTTTTAGATTGTTCGTGCTTTGTGTTTGGTGCATTGATTTGTTGTTGTGTGTTGTGTTTTGACTCCCACGAGCTCATTGGCTTGTGGGGTGCCTTGAGAGCTCAACAAAACCTAACGCCCCAAACCGAGCTCTCCAATATCCCTCGAATCAGTAACAAGAACAAAGAAAGAGAAAAACTTGAGGTCTGTGGGAATTTGAACACAAGATCTGAGCCTAAACGTGTTAACTAGATTTGGTTCTTTTGTGTTTTTTTGTAGCATTAGAGTTACTGTTCACGTTATAAAAAAATTGTTCAAAAAGTAAGGGCCAGGACTCGAACCTGCGCCTCTACTCTCACACACCAAAGCCTTAACCAATTGCGCCCTAGGGTCTTTTCTGTTAGACCTCCACTTGTTATTTATATAAGGGGTATCTAATTGATAGCTTATTAATTCAATCCAAGTGTAAATAAGATGCAAGTAGCTTATTGGTTAAGACTTTTGAGTTCTTTTCATTTTTAATTGGTATAGAGTTTAGGATTTTTAGAAATTAAAATCAGATTTTTTGCTTTATTATTTAATTTTTTATTAATATTTTCATTTTAAATGTTAGAAAATAGTTTAAAAATAGTAAAAAGTATTTTAATTTTTTTTAAAAATAATGTTTAGTTTTTAATTAGTATAATTTAGGTCTACAAAACAAAAAATTTGCATTTTCACTTTTTATTAATTTTATTTATTTTTGAGTTTTTTATTGAAATTTAAAATTTAATATAAATTAATTAAAAAACTTTTGGAAATTTTTGTTTTCATTTTTGTTTTAATTATATTTTTCTTAGCTTAAGTTTTAAATTTGGGGATTTTTAGAATAGTTTGTTTTTTCGTCGCGTTTTACGGTCTCGCGTTTTTTACGTCGTAGAATAAATTTTAGCATAAATCGTATTTATTTTTAAATCTTTCTCACCCAAAAACGTCACTAATCCAAGTTTGATTTTATATTATTGGCACTTAACACACACACCTCCTTCGAGAACGAACTCACACTTGTTGAATTTGGCGGTTTTCCTAAATCGTCGAATTTAATACTTGTCACGGTTATTTGTTTTTCCTAAAACAAGTGACTAATATACATACATCATTCATCACAACAACATGCACAACGACCCATGTATCTTATTTCTTCATTTCCAACGGTAGAGGATTCACTGGATGAACATGAGATATGTAAATTCTTACTGAGAAACAGTAAAAAAACTATTTCTAGATGAAGAGACATTAAGAGAAGCATAAAAAGAGGAAGCGATGGCTGAAAAAGATGTTGGGTCAAAAAGTTGATGTGGCAGAAACTCAAAATCGAAGGACATTTACTCAAGCGTTGACAAGAGTAATATAGACGTTGACAAGAGCAATGTAGGCGTTGACAGAAGTCAACAAAAGTCAAACGCAGTCAACAAAAGTCAACGCTGATGGATTTGATGGAGAATTCTATTTACATAATATATTGGATATATTCTAAATAATATATTCAGTATATATCTATAGAAATAGAATATTTAGTTGTTTATTTGATTTGATCTCTTGTAAACCCTAATCCTTACACTATAAAAGGAACCAAGGGTCATAGGTTTTATTCATATAATTCATATACAATGTAAACCTAAAGTGTGTGTCGACTAGGTGTGGGATTCAATGTACACACACCTAGTGGTTGTTCGTTATTAATATAATGGGCAATCCAATTGTGTTTTAATTCATGTTTTGTGCCTAAACACCTTGTTAATGTGTCATGTTCTAATTCCGCTTTGATTGTACAATCATATGAACGTGATGCCTTCCTAGTAGCTTCAAAGATCCGGAAACCAAGGTTTCCACAATTGGTATCAGAGCCTCGTGGCTCGTGATGCTAGGCCAACAAGGTGTTCGTATATTGAGAAGAAAAGAAAAATTCGTATAGAGTTTTTCTGGGCGTTTTTGTGTGCGCAGCAGTATTCAGAAGGTCATAACTTTTGATTGAACCGTTGGATCGTCACGAAATTTTATATGTGTGTTCTACATACATAGATCTAAACATCCACCAGAGGGATTGTCGAGTTTTATCCCCAGGCAAAAGTTATTAAGCGTCAAAGTCAGCAGCAGGGTATATGCAGGTTTCTGTGGACAGCCATGTTCAAAACACGATCTCTCCTTCGTTAACCGTTGGATCTTCGTGATTTTTGAACTGTAGATTCTTGGCACTTGTGTCTAGAATCTCACCGAAAGGATTTTCGATCTGAGCCCTAATGAAAAAGTTATTCAAGGTCGAAGGTTGCTGTTTAAAGGTATTAATGTTTTGCTTTCACATAAAATCATGACCTAGGGTTTCTCAAACCCTAGATCGACATAAAAAGCAGAATATTATGAGGTTGTGGCTGTTGTGATTCATGATAATTCGTCATGGCTATGATATTAGGGTTTATGGTGAAACCCTAGATTCGTCTAAACCCTAGATCTGGTAACATTCATGATGATTGATGACTGTCTTAATAGAAGGTGTGGTCGCTGTTCGAACGAAGAAGCAAAAGACAAGTAACAAGGTATTTGTATTCACACAATTGTGTTCACACGATTGTGCTACAAAAGTAATATGCTACAATGATATTTTTGCTTGTTGTAACGTGAGAGTGAAGAAGCGTTTGTATTCACACGAAGCTATGATTCTGATTGGAGGAAAAGACCTGCGTTCACACGGTAAAAAGGAGAATAATACATGTTCGTTATTGTGTTATTGCGTTCACACGACCATATGATAAACCGTAATATTCGTTATATAAATTTTGAATCCTCTACATGCTAGTTCATTGTATTCCCGTGAGCCACTGTTCTCATTGGTGGAGAGTTCATGTGTTCACACGGATTAAGAACTGTGATTGGCTATTGAACTTGTGTTCACATGATGATACTACAATGGTCCAATTCATTCAAACGATCAAAGATTAAATAGCAATTGAGTGTTCACACAGTTTGACGAATGTGATTGGTTTAAAATCGTTTCAAGGTTAGAATACTATGATATGATGGTGACGTGATAGCATTGAAAGATAATGTGATAGTTTTCACACGATACAACCAATTAATCAGAAGAAGTATTCACATGAGTATGGTTTGACGCTGATAAGAGTGGACGCTGACAAAGTATGGAATTGACGCTGACAAGAAGAAACGTAACGCTGACAGAACAGGCATTGTTACGTGTTGTCCGAGATATGTAAATCCAAACACTGATAGGTGTTGTTCGATATCGGATAAAGCATCTGATAATGATATTGGATAAGGGAGGTTCTTGGACAACAAAAGGTTTGCTGCTGTTTGAGAAAACTGGTACGTTTTTAGCACACAAAAAGAAGGAAATTATACACACGAAGGTACATGGAATCTCCGTTTAATTTAGAATATCATGATGATATTTATGGCTCGGATATTTTTCAAAGGAATTAATGATCTTAAAGCGAGTTAACAACTATTTGTGGGAATTTGATGGGTATTTTAAACTATGTAATTAGGGTGGCCTTGAGAGTGGCTTTTACATATGGTATGAAGATGTTATTCCATTAAATTCATCATGAAGAGGTGTTAGCTTAAGGGGAAGAATTCTTATGGTAAGTTTGATGATTGAAGAAGATTTTCGCGAGTTTGTGTTCTATCATATCTTAAAGTGCCATAGACTTTAAAGGTAACTTGTTCGTGCTTTACATGTTTGGTGACGAAGACTTGTCATAACACTTGAAGGAGTTACATTATCGTGCTCGGTGTCTCACAAAGGATGAGAATATTGACAAGGGATCGAGGTCTACTTATACTTTGTGACATGAGTATAAGTTCTTAGTCACATGGATAGTACAAGACATGGAACACAAGGTTGGGTTATTCTACTTCTACGTCAAGAATACTTTATTAATTATTCTTCAAGATCATTACTTAGAGCTACTTTTGGAGAATCTTCAACATTGCATACATTGTTTACTTCCTTGTTGATGTGACAAAAAGGGGAAGATATACATGCTACACTTGAGGGGAAGCAACTTGAAGATCATGTACAACTTACAAGAGATACACATAGAGTTTTGCCACTATCAACTAGGGGAAGATTGTTGGGTCAAAAAGTTGATGTGGTAGAAACTCAAAATCGAAGGACATTTACTCAAGCGTTGACAAGAGTAATATAGACGTTGACAAGAGCAATGTAGGCGTTGACAGAAGTCAACAAAAGTCAAACGCAGTCAACAAAAGTCAACGCTGATGGATTTGATGGAGAATTCTATTTACAGAATATATTGGATATATTCTAAATAATATATTCAGTATATATCTATAGAAATAGAATATTTAGTTGTTTATTTGATTTGATCTCTTGTAAACCCTAATCCTTACACTATAAAAGGAACCAAGGGTCATAGGTTTTATTCATATAATTCATATACAATGTAAACCTAAAGTGTGTGTCGACTAGGTGTGGGATTCAATGTACACACACCTAGTGGTTGTTCGTTATTAATATAATGGGCAATCCAATTGTGTTTTAATTCATGTTTTGTGCCTAAACACCTTGTTAATGTGTCATGTTCTAATTCCGCTTTGATTGTATAATCATATGAACGTGATGCATTCCTAGTAGCTTCAAAGATCCGGAAACCAAGGTTTCCACAAAAGAATGTGAGGAGGGAATTAGGCAAAAAAATCTCGTGATGAGTTATTCAGGTCAAAGTTTAGAGTGAGATCTGATTCAGAATCAGATTAGTTTCGTACGTTTAAGTTTTTATTTAGTTATGTATTGCTTTTAATAATCTATGTACTATTTTAATTTTGTTATTATGTAATGGTTTTATTATTATGTATTGTTTTTTTTCAATAAAAATCTTCGTTGTTAGGAAATTAAAAAAAAATGAATCTCGTCTTGTAGTGGTAAAAAATAATATGTAGGTCGCCAAAGAGAGAAATATGATGTAGCAAGAAAAATGAAGATCGATATGTGGATCGATGTAGTCACTAAACTGAGTATTTAAAGTAACAGTTGTAAAATGAGTCGACGCATATTTATTGTGTTTAACTAAAGATCCCTTGCATGAGTCTTTATTTAGGAATATCGTACCACAAACTAGCAATTTGTAGCAAAAATTTATTTTTAGTGAGTGATCGATGTAAAATTAGAGAGTCTATTTCTAGTTTAGTTTTTGGGAAGCTTCTATCTCAAGCAATCTAAAAGACCCACAACATTGCTCGAGCTTGTGAAAGTAAAACATAAGAGGTAAAATTAACAATGTTCAAACCTAAAATAAATAGAATTCTCTCATGATTACGTCTCAAAAATGCCAAACCTGTTTTACCATTGCTGGGATCTTTTTTAACAATGGATTCTAATACATTAGTCGATTAATCTACAGATTTAAACTTACCATCGCACATACTCAAACCATGTAAACATTCTCTTCTTAAAAGATTAATATGAGCACTTCAAGGTTGTTTTGTCATTACAGCATTCGTTCAGCATCACAGTTAAATTTAAAGACTCACAGCGTGGAAGCTGCTAGTAATCTTGTATAACACTATTGTTGGGATTTTGGATACTAGTTAAACCATTAACTACGAGTACGCAGCGGAATGGATCTAGTGTGACATACATAATTAAGCACATAATAAAACAATTTAACAACAACCTTTAATTAATTGAATAAATCAACTAATGAAACTTTATATTGATCTTGAACTTAACGGGTATATTACCGTCTCTATCGTTTGCTCACACGACACATCAAACGAACAATCACGACGATACAAGTAGTAACTTCACTTATCGAACAACTTGTCTAAATCTTGTAACTAGAAACCCTAGATCCAAAACCCTAAGTGGGATTGCATAACGACCTGTTTATGTAACGTTACAATTTAATAGTAAAAATCACCCGAAAACCTAATTAGGGTTTAGAATATGTCGAACCAAGCAAAGGGGTCAAACCAGAACTAAATCCTTGACACGAGTATGAGGGTTTAGTATAAGGCTTAGAAACTTCACAAAGGAGTACCAAAAGGTAGTCGGTCTTGCAAAGGATTACACTTTAGGTGATTTAGGGTTTAGAGGGGGTGTATGGTCGATCACCTAAGATTGGATCTAGGCGACACGGTTTTCTTATGCACAACGGAAGACTTAGTGATAGAAAACCTATTTCCTTTAGGAATCCCTCTTTTAGCACTTGAGTTCAGCTCCTTCAAGACTTTAGTTACACAAGCCGCATGATTTGTCGTGAAGACACTTTTCATGCATACAAAACCAACACCGTGTTTGAGGTCCGAATGAGATCTAGAAATCCTAGTTCTAGCTTGTGTCCTTTTCTTAGGTTCCTCTACATAGTGATTCTTAGGAATTTTATTCGACCTATGTTGTGGCATATTCTTAGAACAATCCCTAGAATCACTAGTAGCAGTCTTGATCGCAGGTTTTGCACAGGCTGATTTGATGACATTAGGCCGTGTTAGTGGAGTAACTGGTCTAGAAAGATGAACCATGTCAACTTGGGAGGCAAACAGTGGTCTCGAGGATTTTGGTCGCTCGGATCTAAATGCATTCGGTTGTCGAACGGACTGATTTTTAGGCGGTTTCTCCAAGATTGATGGTTTTTCAAGCTTAGTGTCCACACTAGTGCCCTTAATTTTCCTTAGCTTGTTTTTTAGAGCAGCTATAGCAAAAACCTTTTTCTGAAGTTGAGCCTTTAAATCAGCATTTTCAGTAGTTAACAAGGTCGTTGAATCTAGAGTTTTAGACCTCATTTCTACGATAGAATTATTTAACTCATTATAACGTTGTTTTAAGGTCTCGTTTTCCTTTTCTAAGATATCTTGGGATGCCAACTTAGATTCTAGCAAAGTAATTTGTTTTAACAAATTGTCATTTTCCGCTTTAGAATCAAGAATTTATTGATCCAGTTTTCGTTCAAGAACAACGTTTGATTTTTCAAGTTTTTCAAAATATGTTTCAAATTTTCCTTTTTCTTCGAAATTTCAATTTTGGCATCCTCAAGATCTTTTGATTGTTGAGCTATAATCGTTTCAAGCTCTTCAATCCTAGAAGCAAAATTGGTTAAAGAAGCAGATGTAGAACATTTATCATGATTTACTACCGCATTCTGAATAATCTCTCCTTCATTATGACTTACATCAGATGAATTATAAGTGGTATAACTATCACCCTTTTCCATCCCATGTTTATCATAAATAAGTTCGGAATGCTCAACATGCTGTATTTTAACCGTATTTGTAGGATCTTCGTCATATACGGGTATGGTGTCATCATAAGAGACGTCTGTAATATTCCCTGACGTGTTGCTCTCGTCGTTAACCAAAGCGGTCTCCTTTGTGTCATCCGTATGACCATTATCCTTGAGCATCTGCGTCTGATTTTCTTGCTTCCAATTATCATAGTCAAGTTGAAGTCGTGATCTTTCATGAATCGAGTTGTCAAGATATCAGATATTTGAAGACGGTACCACGGAAGTCTTCAATCTCGGTATGCATATCTTCAAGGAATGATTTTCAAAGCATCGAATTTTCTTTGTTGGGAAACATCGAATTGAAGGAAATTCGATAATTGTTTCACTAGAACTTGAAGTGCATCCGCGGATTCATATCGATTAAAGTCTTCTTTGTCAAGTTTCTGTTGAAGAATATCTAAGTTTATCATCATAGCCTCGATGAAGAAAGGATCATCTTGACCAAAGATTGCCACAATGGGTGGTCCATACTCTAGCTTTGTAAGCTCGTCGAGATGACATTCAAATTGTCTAAATAAGACCTGGCATCTTTTTATTGCTTCTTCTTGCATCTTTTGCAATTCTCCCTCTTGAGATGTCGAATTTAACGAATCCATTGAAATTCGATGAAAACTGAAGGTAAGGATTACTTATCGATCGAGCAATGAAATAAAGTAATTATGTTTGTTGTTGTCGAAAGAACAATACGGAGTCTTACAACTCGTAGAGAAACCGAGAAATAAATTCGCGAGATTTTACCAACCCGAATAAACCGTAAATGTTCTTGATTCCTTGATTTGTGAAGAAAATCTTATTAAAGCCCCTAATTATGTCTTCTTAGGAAACCAAAAATTCCAAGATCAAATAACTCAAAATTTTCAAAATCACGTTTTTGAAATTTTCTAACACATAATTTCGGAATATGTTTTAGAGGATTTCGAAATATGTGTCTTATAGGATTTCGGATTAAATTCAATAAGATTTCAGAATCACTATAGTGAAGAAGTCGGAATCATAATAAATCCGGAATCCAAAAGATGTCGGAATCACTAACGAAATCCGGAATCCCAAAAGATTTCGGAATCACTAACGAAATCCGGAATCCCAAAAGATGTCGGACTCACTAACGAAATCCGGAATCCCAAAAGATGTTGGAATCACTAACCAAATCCGGAATCACAAAAGATTTCAGAATCACTGACTAAATCCGGAATCCCAAAAGATTTTGAAATCACTAACGAAATCTGGAATCTTAAAAGATGTCGGAATAACCCTTATCCTGAATACAAAGAATAGATTTCGGAATCACAATTCCAAATACGGAATGTCTTCAATCCATATTTCTTTAATCCGGAATTAAAACTTAAGTCCAAAACGCCAAGTGCTAAATCCGGAATGTCACGTAATCCTGAATGTGACTTAATCCGGAATACCACTAATCCTGAATAACATGGAATCCGGAATCCAACTTACAATAATCCTGAATATAAAATCCGGAATTACTTAAAAATCAAATAAGCCAAGTACCAATTCCCGAATACACTAATCCGGAATCCAAGACCATACAAATCCGGAATCCATGCAATTCCTTGTAAATCCGGAATTAAATATGAATCCGAAATCCAACACTTGAATCCTGAATGCCAAATATTCTGGAATCTTTCTTAGACAAAATCCGGAATCCCTTCGAATTTCGGAATAAACTTCAAACACTTTAGAATCCGGAATCTTACTAATTTCGTAATAAAGTCACGATTCCGAAGTTAAAGATGAGACGATTCAAAAATGTGTTTTTTTCGTGTTTTTAGCCTAAAAACAAGCCAAAAGATCAATTTTTTCGTGTTTTTAGCCTAAAAACAAGCCAAAAGATCAATTTTTTTCGTGTTTTTGACCAAAACAAATACCCTAAATCATTACCACAACTATGTAAGTGATTTCTAGGAAGATTAAATCACAAGTAACACAAAAAAATTGGATCGAGTGATTTTAGATCAAAACCCACAAAAATCAAGAAACAAACGCAAAAACAAACCAATCATCCCATGGCTCTTGATACCAATTGTAGGTCTACGTAATCCTTGGATTATCCTAAGCTTGGAATGATCTAAATAGAGAGATAGATGAAGTTCTAGAAAGAGAAAGGAGAGGATATGAGAAGAATGTTTATTGAATGATCAAAAGTAAGAACTAACCCCTCCTAACATGCTAGGAGGGGGTATATATAGCCCACCCTACATGTGGGATTGATGGGTTATTTTGTTACATTACTAGATCACGAGCCCATACTAGATCTATCTCGTTGGAGTGACCGATCCTTTCTAAATACGTAAAAACGTATTTCCAACAAAATGTCATTGACATACAAGAATAGGAAAACTACATTACTCCCACTAGCTTTTATATATACACATGGCTGATCGTGATTTTGAGTGAAACCAAACTTCTTGATTTCATCATCAAATCGCTTATTCCATTGCCTAGATGCTTAATTTAGTCCATAAATGGAACTTTGAAGCTGGCATAATCAGTTGGGATATTTAGGATTGACAAAACCCTCAAGTTGCTTCATATAGACTTCTTCGTAAAGTCGGCCATTGAGGAAAGTGGTTTTAATATACATTTGCCAAATCTCATAGTCATAGAACGCAACTATGGCTAAAAGAATCCTAATAGCTTTGATATCTTCAACAAGAGAGAATGTTTCTTCATAATCGACCCCGTAGGTTTGAGTGAAGCCCCTCGCTACATATCGAGCTTTAAAGGTGTGTACATTTGTATCCATGTCGATCTTCTTTTTATACAGCCAATGGCCACTAACGGTTTTAGTATTAGGAGGAAGGTCCACTAAGATCTAGACATCATTGTCTTACATGGATTTCACCTCAACATTCATAGTATCCAGCCATTTTTCAAATTTAGGATCTGCTAATGCATCTTTGTAGTTAGTAGGCTTATTATGATCCCCTAACTCATGTTCCTCAACATCAATGTATAAACACATACGGTCAGGAGAACGTCTACTCCTTGTGGACTTACGAATGGGAGCTATATCACTTTGAGGTTCATCAATTTCTTGATCATCCTTTTCATGATTGTTGGTGTTTTTAGAAGGAGACGCATTTTCATATTGAATTACTTCAAGATCTTTTAAGCTCTCACTTTCTTCTTGATTCATAAGATTTCTCTCTAGGAATTCAGCATTACGAGCAACAATAACTTTGTTCTCAGGTGGGTAGTAGAAGGAGTAACCCATCGTTTCCTTTGGGTATCCTACAAAGATACACTTAACATATCTAGGTTCAAGCTTGTCAGGTTTATTAAGCGTATCACGCTTAACAAGAGCCTCACATCCCCAGACCTTTAAGTAAAACAACTTAGGGTCTTGCTCAAACCATAATTCGTATGGAGTCTTTTCAACCTTCTTAGTTGGAGCCATATTGAGAATGCGTGCAGCAGACTCAAGAGCATAATCTCAAAGGACTTTGGAAGAGTTTTTTGAGTCATCATGGAGTGAACCATATCGAGTAAGGTTCTATTTCTACTCTTAGACACACCATTATGTTGTGGTGTATATGGAGGAGTTCTATGGGCGATGATCCCATGCTCCTTTAGATGATCAAAAAACTCAAAACTTATAAATTCACCTACACGATCAGAAAGTAGTGCTTTTATGGCTTTACCGAGTTGATTTTCTACTTCCTTTTAAAACACCTTAAATGTTTCAAACACTTCATGTTTATGCTTCAGCAAGTAAACATAACCATAACGACTAAAGTCGTCAGTAAAAGTGACGAAGTAACTTACACCTTGTCTTGACATGGTTCGGAATGGGCCGCATACATCGGTGTGTATAAGTCCAAGCAGGTCTTTATCCCTCTCCACTTGATATGAATAATGTTTACGTTTCATTCTTTCCATATAAACAAGAAACACACTTGTCAAAAGATTCATCATACGTTGAATTAAGCAGTCCATCATGTTGCAATTGTTTAATGCGCTTTTTGCTTATGTGTCCAAGGCGACAATGCCATAAGAGTGTAGAGTCTAAGTTAGACTTAACCCTTTTGTTGCTTACAACATAAATAGAACTATCATTTGTATTAGAATCACACGTATCAATTTTATAAATTCCATCATGAGGAATTGCATGGAAATAAAACATATTATCTTTTGAAACATATTTTATTGAATCATTCTCAAAACGGTTAACGAAACCATCGTTATACAAACGGAAACTAAAATAATCCCTCTAGAAATAGAAGGTGCATAATGACAATTATCCAAAATAACTACTAATCACTAGGGAGACATAAATGAAAAACACCAATGGCTTCAACAGTTGCACGATGACCATTACCGACATACATACTTAAAGCTCCTGGATTCAGCTTGCTACTTCCCCTTAATCCCTGAGTAGTATTACAGATGTGAGTACCACAACCAGTTTTATAAACCCAAGATTTATTAGGATAAGTATAGAGTTCTATAGTGAAGATACCTGAAGTGCTAGCTTCCTGAGATAGCTTCTTTTTCTTCATAAACTCAGCGACATATTCGGGACAGTTCCTTCTCCAATGACCAGTCTCACCACATTCATGACAGATGGCGTGCTAAGCAGGATTCTCTTTCTTTGGTGGAGGGGAATCTTGGTTCTAGGAGTAAAGTTTGCAACTCTCTTCCGTTTGCCTTGATTTTTCCCATTCGCAGCATTAGACGGTTTAGACTTATTATGCTTTTGGATCCTTCCTGCTTTAATATAATGTAAAGCAGGTGCAACTTTATTTGGTAACATTTTCTCATGTAATTTGAGCATGGCATGCACCTCAAATATAGTCTTCGACAAGCCATGCATATTGTAACCTTATAGGAACCTATCATATTCCTTGCTTAATGAGACTAAAATTAGGTTGACAGCAAGTTTAAGTGACATAGGGTGACCGAGACATTCCAAATTTTCTATGTAGCCCTTCATCTTTAAGACGTAGGAGCTCACAGATTGTCCTTTTTCATGTCTACACGAGTGAAAAGCTCGTGCAACATCAAGAAGTTCCTGATCTGCCTGTTGGCAGAACATAGCCTTTAGTTCCTCCATAATAGCATATGCTCCACAGCCTTCTAGATTTCTTTGGAGTTTAGGGGACATGGTCATAAGCATGAGGCCACCAATTTCCTTAGATCGTTTAAGCCAGAGATTGTGATTATCTAGGTTGGGTTCAGGACCTTGTTGACCAAGTGTAAGATATGGGAGATCAGGAATAGGTTGCTCAAGGTAAGGCAACAAATCTTCAGTCTCTAGTGCGATCCGAAGAGCGCGGTACCAGTCGACGAAGTTACTTTCAGTCAATTTCATCTTCTTTAAGAAGGACTTAACAACTAAACTATTTAAGCAAGAGTTTGAACTATTCATCTACAAAATAAAAGTTCAAACGATTAGTATTTTTATAATTACATTCTCAAAGAAATAAATACCCAATTAATCATTATGAGACTAAGATTCTACTTTTCCTCCCACTCATTATTAGAAAGTATATACAACTGATAATAAGTAGGGCAAGAGGTAAGCGTCGAGTGTTAAATGCACTACAAGTTCAACTCTTAGTGTTTATGAGACAATTCATGAAAATCTATTTGTAGTAGAGTGTTTAACGTGGATGCTCTCACAACTCTTGCGAGTATAAATGAACATCACAATCAAACTTGTTCCACAATTAATAGATTCATGAGTATGTTCATCTCATCTTTAAGCCTCCGATTTCGGATCAGACCGCGAACTCGATTTAAGTCATACCAATGTAGAAGTTGACATAGATCTATGACAAAATTCGCCTTGGGTTGGAATTCATCCATGGTCTGACCAGATGATAAAAGCCAGTTGCAAGTGCTAATACTTTGCATGGCATAGACTTAAAAACTCAAATAGGTATCACATAAGTTTTTGAAAACAAATGTCAAAAGCGTGTAAAAATATGCATGCAATCATCTTTTTAGCACAAGTTAAGAAAACCTTTTGTCAACTTTAGTTTAGTCGTAATTTATCACGTAAAAATATTAAAGAATGATCAAATCCTATATCCTACTCTTCATATGCCTGAAGGCACAAGTGCTTGGGATAATTATCACATAAATGCCGAAACATCTATGTGACACGGGAGAAAATTAAAGATCATTCAAACCCCTAGATGGTTTTACGTAGTGTAGTAGCAAGATCCATCATTATGAAATCTCAAAATGGTGTTGTATGTATTACAAGATAATTAATTTTACAAATCACATCGTTGAGAAGATGGTTTATAAGCCATCATTAAGGTATGTAAGCCTGATTCGAGTGACAATATGATTTCGTAAAACAATTAATCTTATAATAAAACCAAGTTTCATAGTTGATAGTAGTAAAACTACGCTTTTAGGAAAAAGACGTATAAGTGGTAAGTATTAAGTGAATTGATTTAGGAAAATCAATTACTTATGAGGTAAAACCCGCTTTAAAAGTCCACGAACATTAATCACAAACATTAGTTACGTACAGTCACAGTTTTAATTAAAACGTTGTGTAACTATTTTTTCATATAATAAATAACAGTATTAATTCAAGTATTACGAAAATATTATTTATTCAGGAAATACATAATACATGTCAGAATAAACACTAACTCACGCCACGATAATTAATACACGGGATTAGAGAAAGTTGAAAAACCAAAGGTACATATTTATGGGTTGTTGGTCGGCTTATTTTTATAAAGAAAAGAAAGGGGCCTTGAACCTGGCCCGTTTAACAAGTAAATAACCAGAGAGTTACATTTCAATTTTATGAAGACAAAAAAATATGTAGGGTTGGGGGTATTCATTCATGTTGATATCAAACTCAGATCTTAAACATTAGCTTGTTTAAGGGTTGTGATAGATAGAATTTCAATCTAATACTAGAGAAACTTTGCAATACAAAGTAACTAAACAAGATGCGGAATGTAGTGTTTAGCACAAGAACAAATAATTAAAGCAAACGTTAAACTTTAATATATCAAAGATATACGAATACCCAATAATGGTATTAGGGTTACAAAAACCTTAAAGTATGAAATGAAAGACAACAGAGAAAGACCCACTTTGCATGATAACCTAGTGGGTCCTTTTATAGTACAAGGACTCATGTACAAGATTACTATTAACAAACTTGGAAAGTATCTCGGAGTAGTAACTGAAATGCGTTATAATCTATTCCAAGTTTATCTCTAGCGGCAGGGTCTTTGACTTCAGTAGGGGAACCAATCCCCCTGACTTTGTTATTTATCAGGGGGAACTTACTCTAGCAGGGGAACCTTTGACCAACTAGCAGGGGTAACTAATACACTTATATTTATTCCCAACAATCCACCCCTAAACTTGTGCTTTCACCTAAAGACAAGTTTCTGAATAAATACTAGTTGATGAGGGTGCTTACAAAGTTCCTGGCCAAAGCTGACTGTACATCATCCTTACCAGATCATAAGCAACAGGTGCTTTAGCATCTACAATCAAGTCAGCATGTGCCAATTTCTTCAAGGTCTCTTGATTGAAAGGATAATAACGATGATTAACCAAGTAAACACTTACCCCTTCCATGACTATCTCATACACCTCATAATTGGTAAATAGCTTCCAATACAACAAACTTCCCCTATTTACTACATCAAATATGGGATCAAATAGTTCATGCTCATACATCCTATGCATGCATTCCCAGATCACCCAATCCTTCTCTACACCATCCACAGTAGGAGGTTTTGCAGCAAATGTCTTCTTCAAAATCTTCCACAGATCATCTAAGTCCTCACTATCCAAAGTTTGAAACCAGACATCTAGACTTAGAAATGTCTGTGCTTTATTGTCAGCTCTTGTAAGCTTCCACCAATTCATCCCCTTGTGTTCATAAACGGCATATTCCATTATGGCAAATTTCTTCCCAAACTCACTAGGTGAGATTTCATCATTTTCTTGCACGATTAGCTGTTTATCAATTTCTTCATTTGAGGGATGCTGAGTCTCCTTAGTAACTATACCAACTTTTTCCATCCTCTTGAGTCTTTTGGCTGCTCTTTGTGCATTGAGTACAGATCTCTCAATTGCTGGAAAACTTGCACCTGCTTGAGTTGATGCACCTGCTTGTGATGATGCACCTACTTGTGATGATGCACCTACTTGTGATGATGCACCTGCTTGTGTAGTTTCCACTGTTGTTCCTTCATCCTTTCTTTTTCTGGATTCTCTAGCTCTCTGTAACACTTCACTTTACCTCCTGAGATACTCAGCTTCCTCAGGAGTGTTGATATCTATGAAGTCTTCCATATTTAACTCTCTTAGAACTGTTCTGACTGCCTTCTCTATATCCCTAAAAGTCATGTCTCTGAAATGACCATCAGTCCACTTCTTGTGTCTTTTGAGCAAAACTTTGTAGTGTGCAAGCCTTCCCTTCTCAGACCTCAAATACTTTTCCTTCTGAATCTGATTTTCTCTTCTTTCCAGATATTCATTTTGATACTTGTAAACTAGATAAATCAATTCATACCTGTCTTCCAAAGGAGCATTTACCAACTCCTTTTCCCATTGATCTAGAAATTCTTGAACATGAGGCACCCTGTCATCCAACTCTCTATGCATGATTTCAATCTGCTTAAGAATCTCTTTGGGCCTCATCTTTTTCATTCTCTGATCCTGCATATCAATCTCCTCTTGTTGAAGTCTGAGAGCTACATGTTCATCATATTCTTCTTGAGCCCTTTGTTGTTCAGGAGTTCTGTGCCTTTATTTTTTCTTGGGTTGTTCAACCATGATCCCTTTTCCCTTGTCTTTTGAATCCACTATTGGTGCTGGTTTGGATTTAGGTGTAGGTTCTCCAATTTTAATTACCTTCTAAGCTGGTTGCCTTCTATTCTTCCTAACAAATGTTTGAGTAATAGGTTTAGCAGGGGAAGAACTTACAGCATGGGGATCAGGTTTAGCAGGGGCTTCTTCTTGATTGCCCATAGTCAACAATGTTTGAGCAATCTCTTTTGTGGCACTCCCCTTATCACTTCCTTTCTCAGCACTTCCTTTCTCAGTCCCTTTCTCAGCACTTGCTACCTTTCCTTGTTTAAGATCATGTTCACCAGGATATGCATACCATTGAGTAGATTCATCTGTCTTAGGAACTTCCTCCCCTTCGGAAGCAGCCTCATCTGTAGATATGATAAGCTTGAGCTTTCTCCTCCCCTCAAGTGTAGCAAGTCTGGTTTCCAAATTATTGATAACCAGACCTTGCTTTTTGACAGTTTTTACAAGTTGTGCATTTTGCTTTTTCAAGCTAATGCACATATTCGTCAATTCCAAGATGGACATAGGTTGCATTCTGCTCTCAACCCTAGAAAGGGATTGCTCCCCTCTTTGGGTATCACTGAGTGAGGGAGAGGACTTACTGATGGTGTCACTATCCTGCTCACCCTTTGAGGATGAGACAGTAGTGGCAGCCAAACCCTCAGTGTGCTCCAACCTTTTGGAGGCTCTCCTCTCTGTTACTTGTGAAGATCCACCAGGCAAGGGAGACCTGGCAAACCTGGATTTGGTTCTCCTTTCATGTTTTGGATCATCAGGGGGTAGAGTACTGGCAGGGGGTAGAGTCTTGGCAGGGGAATCAGATGGTTTGTGTGTGGCTACTTTTGTTTTAGCTGCTTCTTGTTTGATTTGTTTCATCATGATGGAAGTGAGTGGAACAACCCTGCCAGAAAATTGTGGAGATGGTGCAAGAAGTGTGGTAAACAGTTTGGTAGAGTGTTTGGTGGCTGAAAAATATCTTGTGTGTTTGATAGGACCATGTTCACTCATATTCAACAAAAGTTGCGTAAACCTTGGGTACATACAAAATTTAGTATTGCTTGTGACATTTTTGACCATTCCTTTGAAAATCATTTGAGAAAAATAGTACTTTGTCCCTGTTGCTAAGCATATCAGGGCAGAAGCAACTTCACTTTCAAATTCATTAAAAGCAGTGGTTTTAGGAGACAAACATTGCAAAATTGTATGAATCAAATATTTCCAATGTAGGGCAAACTGACCTTTAGCAAACTTACATTTTTGATCATCAGAAAGAGTGTACCCCAATTTAACAAGACCCTCAAAGATTTCAGCATCAGGTAGGTTGGTTATCCCATCCTCATCATCCAAAACAAGCTTGTCTCTGATGGAGGCAAGTGTAATCACCTTGGGATGACCATCTACTGTGCTTTAAATTATTACCTCTCCATCCACTGTTTTGGTCATTGATTTAGACCAAAACTACTGGATGTGTGAGGAGTAAATCATGGGGTTGATGAGAAGAGCCACTCTAAAATACGAAGATTTTAGAAAAGCCACTGCATCAACGAATTCTGCTGGTTCATCATGTAAAAGAGCAATTTGATTGTGATTAGCAGCAATTTTGAGAGACATGATAAATATTGAAAACGTTTGAAGGTTTATAATGGTGAGAGTTAGGTAGGATTTAGTCGAGGGAGAGAGATGGACCTGCTGGTTAAGGGAATTAAGTTTTTATAGGTGAATTGAAGAGCTGTGATTGGAATAATTTTCAAATTGTAAAAATATCAAAGATAAATCTTGATAAAAAGGTAATTTGTTTGAAATAATAAAGAAAAGATTACCAATCAGCGAAGAAAGCGCCTTAAATATCTTTTGAAAAGAATAAAATATTCCCTAACCAAAATTTTACCACGCAGGCCTAACGGCTATAAGCAGGGTAACGGTATTGTCGGTCAATGGTCAAACAGGGGAATATTGATCAAGCAGGGGAATCAAAAGTTGAAAGCATGGGAAACCTTCCTAGGGGTATTGGACTAATCATGAAGAGACCAATGCTAAATAGCTCTGCTCTAATGCACACCCTTGTAAACATAAGGTAGATACACAAAAACTCAAGAGTCCTCCATTCAGCAAAGTTCTAACTACAAAGAGTGAACACATAAGTAACCCTGCACCTGGTCAACCCAAGAAAATGAGCATACCATGGTCACCATTCCAACCTTTCCCTTACTTATGGTCAGTTAGTCTTGGCAATGTGTACTAAACATCTGAATCTAGACAGCAAGTTGTTGAAGAAAGAAGTGTAAGTACACATTACAGTGCCTCAAGGTTTCATAATTCTAACAAGCTTTACAGCAAGTTTTCATCATTCTGGACCCTTACTCACCAGTGGATATGATCTAGAATCATATAGGAGTATCCTAAGGATACCCTGAATCCTAAAGGTGTGACCTAACCTCCCCTAAAACATAGAGCATATACCTGATTCTCCCATGAGTGTAGCATGCACCATTTGAATCTATGCATTGTTAGTCTAAAACCACATATAGCCACTTTAAAAAGAACAAACCCAGCTTAAGAGAAGAACTCTTAGGAAGGGAATGAACCCCAACAGGGGAATCTTTGTTCAACAGCAGTGGAATGAAAAGTGATGGAAAAAATGACTAACATATATACAACAACAGCAATAAAGCAATCCTGGGTAGACAAGACAAAATAGACATCAATGTTTAGGGAGAAACCATCCCAATACTTGCAACCAAGTACTGAAACCTCCCCACTTCAAAATCTTTTGTCAAAAGATCAGCAACATTAAGTTCTGTATCAATTTTCTCTGGGACAATCAACCCTTTTTCAAAACAATCTCTAATAAAATGATGTCTTATTTCAATATGTTTAGTCTTGCTATGAAAAACAGGATTCTTAATAATGCAAATGGTGCTGTTGTTGTCAATAAATATCTTGGTTTTAAGAAAATTATACCCATAATCAAGCAGCTGGTTCTGAACCCAAAGAACTTGACCACACCATGCAGCAGCTGCTACATACTCAGCTTCAGTTGTGGATGTGGCCATAATAGTCTGCTTCTTACACTGCCAAGATATAAGCCTGCTCCCCAAGAATTAGCATCCACCTGTGGTAGACTTCCTATCATTGTTGTCACCAGCATAATCACTATCTGAGTAGGATATCAGCTCAAATGGTGATTCCTTGGGATACCAAAGTCCTAAAGCTGGATGACACTTTAGATACCTAAAAATTCTCTTCACAGCAAATAGATGACACTCTGTGGGTGCCACTTGGTATCTTGCACATAAACAGACTGCAAACATGATGTCAGGTCTTGAAGCTGTAAGGTACATGAGAGATCCAATCATAGACTTGTAATTCCTGACATCAATAAGCTTTCTAGGACCATCTTTACCCCAAGGATGATCCTTGTCCATTGGAGTGGAAACTTTCTTTCCCTCACACATGCCAAACTTCTTCATAGTTTCAGCCACATATTTGTCTTATGAGATGAATATCCCATCTTTCCTCTGCTGAACTTGTAACCCCAAAAAGAAGTTGAGTTCACCCATGGCACTCATTTGAAATTTGTCATGCATCAACTTGGTAAACTCTTTGCTAAGCATAGACTTTGTGGATCCAAAGATGATGTCATCAACATAGACTTGTACCAAAAGAAAGTCACCCTTCTGTTTCTTGATAAACAGGGTCTGGTTAATTTTCCCCCTGTTGAAGCCATTATCCAACAGATATTTAGAAAGAGTTCCATACCAGGCCCTAGGAGCTTGATGAAGTCCATACATAGCCTTTTTCACCTTGTACACTTTGTCTGGGTGTTCTGGGTCTTCAAACCCTGGAGGTTGTATAACATAGACTTCTTCATCAATGGTGCCATATAAAAAGGCACTCTTAACATCCATTTGGTACACTGTGAAGTCCATGAATGAAGCATAAGCGAGAAACAATCTAATGGCTTCAATCCTGGCTACTGGAGCAAAGACTTCCTCATAATCAATGCCTTCTTCCTGTGTATATCCCTGTGCCTTCAGTCTTGATTTGTTTCTGACTACAATACCCCTCTCATCATTTTTGTTCCTGAGCACCCACTTTGTCCCAATAGGCCTTGCCCATTTTAGACAATCTACCAGAATCCAAACTTCTTGAATGTCAAACTGTAAGAGCTCCTCTTGCATAGCTTCAACCCAACTTGAATCATTTAAAGCCTGAAAAAACTTCTTTGGCTCTTCTTGTGACAAAAATGCAGTAAACAGACAACATTGCATGTTGTCATGATTAAACTTCATGGTGATGTTTGCAATGAAGTTGTGTTCCTTTGCTGAATACCTTGTATGTCTAGGAGCTTCAAGATCACCAATGATTTCTGACAAGGGGTGATCCTTATTGATTCTTTAGGTAGGCTACATGCTCATGATTACTTCTGTTTCATCCTCTTCCAAATCAGAATTGATGGGGCTATCTTGATTGGGAAAGAACTCCTCAAAAGAGCTTCCAAATGATGTTGCATGACCTAGAGATGGATGTTGATGAGCTGAATGCAACTCTGAATAACTTGGACCTCCACTCCTTATTATTCTGCTTCCACTACTAGACATGAGTGGACCACCAAATATAGGTGAACATGAGGAAATGATTGGGGATTCTCTTTCTTCATCATTAATGTCATTGACAGCTGGATCCTTGGTAGCAGGGGAAGCAATTAATCTAGCAGGGGAATCCTGGATTCCACTGCTTTCATCCATTCCACCGCTTTCAGAAGTTGACTTAGCAGAGGAAGAGATTGGTTGTTCTTTCCTTTGAGATGTATCATCTTCTTCACCTGTTTTTGGAGCAGCTTCAATGGGAAACAGTGAGGGTACATTCATATACCTCAATGGTGGCTTCTCCACACCAGTTGGTTCTTTAGTACCTGAAATGTTAGTATTTTACAAAGCAACAGGTACATAATTCATAGACTTTGAAAGAACCTCAATATCAAAGAACCAATCAGGACCTGTTTGTACATCTTCAGGCTTGTCTTCAAGAAAATACACATGAAGATTTTATGTCACTTTGCTTGTCTTCTTGTTGAAGACCCTATATCCCTTGTTGTTTAATGAATAACCAACAAAGTACCCATCATCCCCCTTTTCATTGAACTTGCCTAGATTGTCAGTTGTGTTCAAAATGATCACATGACATCCAAATGGTCTAAAGAAGTCAATTAAAGGAGGTCTTCCATTGAACAGCTGATAAGGGATCTTCTTGTGTGCCTTAACCACCAAGGCCCTATTTTGAACATAACAAGCAGTGGCTACAGCCTCGGCCCAAAAGATAACTGGAAGCTTGGAATCAGATAGCATAGTCCTTGCAGCTTCAATAAGTGTCCTATTCCTTCTTTCTGCAACTCCATTTTGTTGAGGTGTTCTTGCTATACTGAATTCCCTCTTTATTCCTTTGTTTATGCAAAAAGTGTCCAGTTTCTTATTTCTGAATTCACCACCATTGTCTGATCTCATGGTCACTACCCTCATACTTTTGGAAAGTTCAATCTGATTGATGAACCCAATGAGTACATCTGCTGTGTCACTCTTTTCAAACAAAAAGAATGTCCATGTGAATCTTAAAAAATCATCAGTAATCACTAGGCAGTACCATTTCTTCATTATGCTTGCCATAAAAGTAGGACCAAAAAGATCCATATGCAGTAATTCCAATGGCTTGGTAGTGGACATACTTGTTTTTTATTTGCAAGATGCTCTATGTTGCTTCCCTTTCAGACAAGCAGCACAAGTATGATCATTGGCAAAGGACATGGAAGGAAGACCATGAACCAGATTATATTTTACTAGTTTGTTCATGTTCTTAAAATTAAGATGACCAAGTATTCTATGCCATTTCTTACATTCATCAACTAAGGCTTTGGCAATGAAACAGGTTTCATTGGCTTGAAGAGAGATGTCCTTGAGATCAATTGTGTACATATTCTTTTGTCTTGGTGTTCTGAGTACGATAGGAGTGGTGGGTGGTAAGACAAACTCCTTCCCTAACACCAGACATTCAGTATCTGTAAACAAGACAAAATTCTTGTTATCAGTCATTTACGACACACTGAAGAGATTGTACTTGAGCAATTTCACCAAGTAAACATTGTCAAAAGTCATCCCATTGGTGACAATAGTTCCTTTTCCTATGATTGTTCCATGCCCATATCCAAAAGAAACACCATCACTGTCATGCAGGGGAACAAAATTAGACACATAAGATTTATGTCCAGTCATGCTCCTTGAGCATCCACTATCCCAATATGCTTTATCATCCCTGGTCTTCTTTGTCACCTGCAAAAAAAACAAATTAGTTTTTCTTGGGGACCCAAGCCATTATAGACTTGGATCTACCTCGTGTATCAATTTAGGATAGCTTATAAAAGACTAGAGATACACCATTAGACTGAGTACCCCTTTTGGGTACCCAAACCCAACGAGCTTAGGCTTTCACAGCTTTTCCCCATCGGCCCATGTTTCTAGAGGGCAAAACTTTGCTAGCAAGGGATACCCCAGATTTAGCAGGGGAATCCCTATGCTTGGCAGAGGGAACCCATATTTTGTTTTGGCCTCTATTGATGTGTTGGTAAGGTCTAGAGACAGATTTATATGCATTATGATGTGCTGGGTTGGTCATGGAAGTGCTGGTCTTAGGATATGCATCATTCACCTTCCTTAGAGCAGGAACAACATACTTATCAGATACCTTGTTTCTCAAAGCAGGGGCAACATACTTGGCAAGGGAAAAGGATTTTTCCTCTGCATTCAGAAGAATGCCTTTTGGTTGCATGTCCTTTAAAGGATTTGCAGCCACCACTTCCGTTGGTGCCTGACAGTCTTGATAAGTGTGATCAAAACTGCCACATGTGAAACAAGGTTTGGTATTTATCACAAAGTCCTCTCCTAATTGATGAGACTTTTGGTCATTCCAATTTCTTTGATTACCTCTAACAAACCTATACATACCAGCATATTTGACAGTGGACTTAGAGGACTTTGATCCTGTTTTAGATTTGGGTGAACTACTCTTAGAACTAGAATCACTACCAAAAAGTCCTTATCTTGAAAAGAGAACAGGGTTATCAATTTTCCACTGTTTTAAAGCAATTTGTTCCTTTTCAAAGTCCCTAACAGCACTGGTTTTCACTAGTGGTTCATCTGTTTCTAGATTATTAGGTATGTATGCACTTAAGTCAAATTCAATATCTTCCTGCTTTTTGAAACAAGAGAGACCAGTCCAAGACAAATCTTTTCTAGGAAAAGGTGCATGAATATTAGCAGGTGGTGGTGGTATAGTAGCATGCTTATTTTTGACACCAAAACCTATTTTGTCCCTAGTAGACAGTCTAATTTCAACTGCTTTAGTTAAATCTTTAGAAGCTTTTCCAATTTTTTCAACAGTTTCTTCATCTATCCTTTTATTAGATCTAAAAACTTCTAGTTTAGCAGTTAATCCCTTAATGGAATCATTATTTTCTTTAGCATCTCTCTCTAAAATCACAATGTGATCTCTATAATCACATTCTCTTTGTTTATACTCTCTTATGGTGGACTCTAGCTGTTCTAAAGCACGTTTGTAGTTATCAAGGTCATTGTCACAATTAATGTAATCAACTTTTATCTTTCTTATTTGATCATTCAATGACTCAGTATTTTTCCTACAAGCTTTAGTACAATATGAATCGTCATATACCTCATTGTCTGAGCTAGAGCTTGACATGGCCATAAGAGCAAAATCTTCCTCATTTTCCTCAGCAACCAAGGCTTGATTTCTTTCAACACTCTCTGTCATGACACTCCAATCCCATCCACCTGCTCCATCCATCCCCTGCATGGCTACCATAGCCTTAGCACCAAAATCATCATCCCTGCTTTCCTTCCTATAGTTGTTCCCAGTCTTAGGTCCTCTGCATTCCCTAGCAAAATGACCTTTCTTGCCACTATCTCCTTGTCAGCAAGGGCAACAGACTTCTTCTTGGCTTCACTTTTAGAGCCTTCACCTTTTTTCTTCATCTTATCCTTTTCTTCAACATGTACAGTCTTTGGAAATTGATCACCAAATTCTATGATTTCCCATAGAACATAGTGTTCCATTTTGAGGTATTGTTGAATCCTGAATTCCCATAGTTCAAAGTTTTCAGGATCTAGAATGGGTAGTTTGAGAGCATTGTTGTTGGTTGAGGATGAATGAGAATCTAAAGACATGATTGATGTTGATTGTGAGAGATGTTTTGTTCTTGGTTTAATCAAAGCTTCTCAACAAGCTCTGATACCACTTGTTGATCCCAAACTCAGATCTTAAACCTTAGCTTGTTTAAGGGTTGTGATAGATAGAATATATTCAATCTAACACTAGAGAAACTTTGCAATACAAAGTAACTAAACAAGATGCGGAATGTAGTGTTTAGCACAAGAACAAATGATTAAAGCAAACGTTAAACTTTAATATATCAAAGATATACGAATACCCAATAATGGTATTAGGGTTACAAAAACCTTAAAGTATGAAATGAAAGACAACAGAGAAAGACCCACTTTGCACGATAACCTAGTGGGTCCTTTTATAGTATAAGGACTCACGTACAAGAATACTACTAAAAAACTTGGAAAGTATCTCGGATTAGTAACTAAAACGCGTTATAATCTATTTCAAGTAATACAAGTCAAGAACAAGTAAATAAGTAATAGCACGACAAGTAAACTAATAATCAGTTTAGTATAAGATAATCAAACAACTCATACACGACCCTCCTTATTATGTAGCACTTGTGGAGTCGGAGTAGATCCTTCAGCTTTCATTCCCACTTCATTACTGGACACGAGGTACGGATCTTTCGTCCTTTAGTGGGGACTTTCTTCTATGCATGATTAGGATTTCCCGTCTGCAGCCATATGTTTTCCCCAGTATATGTTCTAAGCTTATCAGTAATCATTTTAATAATAAAATAAATTTTCCTGAGCTTTATATACAAGCTTGACCAGTTATGTACTAGTTACGGAGGTACCGTAACCATGACACTAGAGGCACCGGTGTCATGACTCTACTACGGGGGAGTGATTTCACGCAGCGTCCTATTATTTCAGCTTGGCCATTATATCAGTATTATCAGCGGGGCGTATGGATGCATCCTAGGCTATTAGTTTACAGTTATCAGGTGAATGTGATGTGTGCTCTACATCCTTCACATTGGAGTTGATCCCTCCATCCAACACATTATTTAGAGGTGGCCCCTCTACAGCATGACGAGGTCACCCCTCCATTTATTCATGCAGCAGTTGTTAGAGCACATTAACTATATAAGCTCTTGGAAATTAAAATACAATAAATGCATGTTTCAGATTTAACATATAACAGATTCAACTTTATTATTTTTAAATCAGACTTTTCAGATTACACACAGATTTTCGCTGTAAATTTACTTATCAGTCTTATAGCTTCAGTATTTTATCATCTGCTTCATTTCAGTATTTCTTATCATGTTTTATATCCGTTCGATGGGCGTTATGCTCAGCCGTAGTTCCTTTCATGTTCTAACGGCAGGTACACCAGGACGCTCTTAGGATCCTGAGAGCATGTGCATATGGATGGAAGCTATCCAGACTTCTTACTTTATGCACTTCTTACATTATTCTGCTTATTTGGACATTATTTAGTCCTTTCCTTTAGTATTTACTTTTCATGTTTTGAGCTTATGTTTGGATTACCGATGTTTGATTCCGGTATTTCCTGTACGGCCAGTTAATGTTTTAGGATATTTACCTTATGCTTTGATGACACGTCATAAATACACGTAACGGTCCACTTATCCAAGTGGGGTGTTACAATTATGGTATCAGAGCTATAGGTTTGACCTGTAGGCTCTAAAACTTGACCTGTGACTAGTGGGTAATCACCAGGAACTTCTCAGATATTGACGTCGTTATCTTTCATGTTTCTCATGCGTTTATCAATCCGTTTTCTCCATTTATCAGTCAGTTTTCTTAAAATTTTGACTAAGTAAAAGGTTGGTACAGGACTGGCCATATTTAGTCGCATGTGCTTTTCAGCGAATTTTGTTTTGGTGAACCGACCCATAGGCGTTCACCCTTGCCCGTTCAGATTTTATATTGGTGAACCGACCCATAGGCGTTCATTCTTACTCATGGCAGATTCATGCTTCCAGTTGAATATTACTTGGTGAACCGGCCCATAGACATTCACCATTGTTCAGGTCAAAGTTCATGTTTTCAGACGATAGTTGTTTTGTGAACCGACCAAAAGCGTTCACCGTTGTTCATATCGATGTTGCCTTTAGGTTTGACTAGTATGGTTTGGACTACATCCATCCATATTTAGTCCCAGATTGTAAATTCTATACATGACAGTTCTCATAAAATTTTGACAAGTATGGATCGAACCAGAATCTCCCATACTTAGTCACATGTTTTCTTCCTTGAATTATATGGACTGAACCATAGCCATCCACACCAGTTGATGTTAAACCTCAATCGACTATACCTTTATGTTCTTTGTAACAATCCAGTTTTCATACTCTCACGTAGATGTCGTTTTCATGCTGATTAAGTTTCATGTCTCCTAGGAGGATTACGTTTTCAGCAAGGTGGTGATGCTTTCATGCTAAGATACATAATGGTTATAGTAAAATCCTGTTTTCATGATAAATCATGTTTGGTGATCATCAATCATGTCTTTATACAGAACATTGATGAAACTCCGTTTAATCATACCTTTGAGCCTCTATATAACCAGAATTAAATCTACGCAGGAATTGTCAGCCTATCAGGTTACTCGTTTCGGTTCAGGGTGCTAATCGTTTAAATAAATTTATTTCTGTTGATCATGTCAGACAGTTGACACCAGTACCGGCTATACTATAAAACTTGCCATCAGTACCATGTACAACATCTCAGGTGTACCACATGTACAGTATTCCAGGTGTACTCCATGTACCTTACTCTATGTGTATTATAATTAATCCTCAATCATCTCAGGCGTTTCCACTTGTCGATATTCTACCAGATGCTAATGCTGCTCGAGAGTTGAAGATTTTACAGATACCGTTGCTGATAATATTCCGGAGACCTCACGAATGCTGATGCTGCTGATACTTTGGAGAGTCCCCAAGATGCTGATGTTGTTTATACTATGAAGACTCTTCAAGGACAAGGACGAAAACTATAAATTTGAAATTCCTGACAAGAACATACTTCAACCATCAGATGCTACCATCCCATTCCATGTTTTTTCTTCCTCAGTTAGATGTCACACTTCACTCAGCTAATCTTTCACTCAGAAGAGTGGGAACCGGTAACCAGTCGGCCACTCAGCAGAAATAGTTACATGAATCACGGTCATGATAACGACCGTCAGGAAAATGACAGACAAGGCGGTAATGACAACCACCGTGTTAATAATTAATCAGTCAGTAACCATCGGAACTCCGGAACGGACGTGACCAAAAATACATAGGTCAATAGTCTAACCGGTCCGTCAACCCTAGCAGTTACCAAAATTTTCAATCCTATTCGTATCAACCTACCAAAACACATGTCAAAACATCAGTTAAGACACAAGTCAAAAGTATCATTTTAGAAGACACAGGTCAGGATACTAGTCATGATACATGTCATACGAATATCTTCTCAAAGTACGAGTCAAAAATCATAACTCCGTATGTTTTCTAAACTAGGCCCTCGGAAATTCAGGGTACCCTCCAAGGGAGGTATACCGTTCTGTTATGCCACGCATAAATCAGACCATTAAAAATAACAGTTACCACCATAGGAGTATTTTCCAGATTAGACACGCAGTGTTCGTTCTGTGAGGTTATAGACGATACAAATTTAATGAAATCTGCCACATTTACTTCACGTATTCATATGCCAGCTTCATCTTAAATCATGTATAACTACCTCCCAGCCAGAAAATACTCCATGGAATTACCATATTTATAAGGCTTTCCTTCCATTTAAAGACGAGATCCGTCTTGGTAACTTCTAAACATGTTCATTATATTTTCCTGCCAGAAAAATCAGTATGAACTGTTTCTACTTTACGAACGTGTGACTTATCAGTCCAAAACTACAAAGACTTGTAGCTACCAGTTATAATCCACTTCTGAAGTTCCTTAAATTCATGATTAGCAGATTATGCCAGAGTTTCCAGATGTAATTCCAGAAGGTTTCCAGAAATTCCTTCCTAACCACGAGACAAAATTTAACATTGAACTTGTCTCAAGGACAGAACCTGTTTTTAGAACTCTTTATCGTAGGGATTCAGCTGACTTAAAAGAGTTGCAGCATTAGCTGCAAGAGTTACCAGAATGAGGCTTTATTCGCCCTAGCGCACCACCAGGAGGTGTACCGTTTATGTCTATCAGGAAAAGGCCAGTATCATGAGATCATGTATCGACCATCGAAAATTGTTACAAGATCACTATTCTTAATCGATGTTCATTCCACGTATAGAGGATTACCTGATCTGTTATGATGTCTTAAATATTTTCCAGAACAATTCACGACCATGCCATCAGCAGTGTTGAGAAACAGAACAGGACATTTCCAAGACTGATTTTGCGCACGTTGTGGTCTCTATAATTTTGATTTATGATTCTGAGCTCCTAAATACTCCAGTTATATTACTTTATTAATGAATAAAATTTTCCATGACTTCTCAGACAAAATCGTTAGTATATTCATTGATAATATCCTGATCTGCTAAAATCTAGAGAAGTACAAGAGAATCATCTTCTCACAGTTGTACAGAATCTCCGATAGGAGAAAGTTATATAAGCAGCTTCCCAGATCTGAATTCCAGTTGAACAAGGTGGCGTTTCTGAGCCACCCTATTTCAGCAGAAAGAAATTTTAGAAATACTGTGAAGGTGAAGGCCATCACCAGATTGGTCAAGACTGACGTCTATGACCGAAGTACAAGTTTCTCAAACTCAGTTGACTACTACCGCAGAAATTGCTGATAGTTCTCACGATTAGCTTTCCATGGTTAAGCTTACGCATAAAGGAGAGGACCTACACTAAAATTTAGTATTCCATAAGATCCTACGCTAGGAGAAATCTAATTTTACCGAGACTCATAATCTTTTCATGACTATGCACCCAGATTTCACCAGAATGTACCATAATCCCAGACAGAATTTTGATAAAAGCAGTATAACACATGGATGCAACTATGTTCATATCTAGATGCCTGACATGCCGCAGGTTCAAGATAGAACGCCGTCGTGCTAGTAAATTATTACAAACATTAGAAATTCTGAATAAAAATAGGACAAGTTTCCATGAAAGTTATTATCAGTTACTACAAACTCAGAAGAAGTATGATACTACCTAATTCATGTCGGCCAGTTCACCCAGCCTACACGTCTTCTTTCATCCGAAATGATTACGCAGTAGCAGGTCTGTAGAAAATTCAGCAGTAAATCGTATAATTTCAAGGTATTCATCAACAATCATGTCAGATAGAATTCACGCTCACGTTATGTTCACGATCACGTGTACGTTCACGTTCACTTTACGGTTACGTTCATCTTCATGGTTGCGTCTCACGCTCACATTATGATATTATTTCAGTCCACAATTGTGTTATCTCATGATTTATGTTCACGTTCGCATTCATGACATAGTTCACGTTCAGGTTCGTGTTCCATCTCAGTATATATGTTCCAGGTCTTGTACCGGTTTTGGTTACAGAAACTTTGAGAAAACAGACTCATTCTTAGCGTAGCTTTTCCATACCCAGGCAGACGTTTCACGCCTCAGGCCATATCTTTTGGCATTCCCTCCTTAGTCATCATACGTTCATGATATGTTCTAGTATCATGTTCACAGTAGGGTTCACGTACCACAATCGCGATATATTCCATGCACAACGTTCATCAGATGATCGCGAACCACGTTCACCATTACTCACGTAGTACGTTCACAATTGTTCACGTAGTTCGTCCCAATATGTCTTCAGTATCGTTGCTCAGAGATATAAAGGTTATCTTTTCAGGTTATTGTACGTATCGTTCCATGTACCCTACATGTTATATCTTTTTCTATCGATCAAGTTCAGAAATCCATCCCAGGTATGGAACCAGAAACTATTCAGCACCGTCAGGACAGGGTCTTTAGGACCAAGACTTTCATTGAATTTAGACCTTTGAAGGAGCCTTTTCGAGCGGGAAGCCACTCAGAACGGAGGAGTCCATCCGGACCTCTCATCTTTCTCCTTCAATAATTTAGTTAAATTCTTTCAGTCATGTTACGTCCCACTTTCACTTTAGTCATGTCACGTTATACCCTTTCAGCAACATTATGTCCTAATTCAAGGACGAATTACCTTTCAGCTTATAGGTCTTTTCAGCTTTTCTGTTCTTTCAGCTTTTGTGTCCTTTCAGCTTTTAGAACTTCACCAGCTTAAATTACCTTTAATTCGAGGACGAATTTGTTGATCCCAAACTTAGATCGTTTTAGCTTGTGTAAACGAGATTAGATCAAGTTATACACGTAGAGAAACTTTGGTTTATGTATAAAGTAATTTAAGTGTTATGCGGAATTAACACTTAAACAAGAACACACAAAGGATGTAAACAAACTTTCACTTGATTGATAATAACAAACTTGCTTACAATGAAAGTGTTTAACGTATGAAAACTTATTCTTGAAACATAACCTAAAGGTCTTCTTTTATAGACATAAGAAGCCTTGTACAAGAGTCTACGTATCAACTATTCTAGGTATAGATAATTATAGAAAAGACAATGTTGATCCTATCTTTACTAGAAACAAACTAGAAACAAAATACGCGTAGACCATATCTTTCTATCAGTGCTTGTATTCAACCTATCAACGCTTGACTTCTTCTTGTCAACGCTTGATCTGTCAGCGTTTGTTTTCTTCTTATCAACGCTTGTTTTCCTCTTGTCAGCGCTCAAGTGGACTGGCTACATTTTATACCCAACAATCCTCTCCTAAACTTGATACCTACTCTAGTAATCAAGTTTCTGAATAAAAATTAAGAACTAGGAGGAATCTTACAAATCTTATCATATTGGTAATAAACATGTCTGATCAAATCTTTGGCCACGTCACTTGAATAGTCAATCTCCAGCTGTGTTGTCTTCATCTTCTCCAAAACCTCTTTGGACATGGAATACTGACCATCTACAAGAAGATACTCAGCAAACTTTGTAGAGCTTAAATAATACACACAAGCAGCTGAATACAAACGCCATTGAAGACCACTGAGATCATCCTCAAGATCCTTCCAAACAACAGGATCTTCTTCTCTTGGTCCACACATTCTCTTGAATGTTGACCAAAGTTTTATTCCATTGACTGAAGTAGGAGCTTCAGTCTCATACTTGGCTTCCAACAACCTCCAAAGGTCTACCAAGTCTTCTCTATCCACACTTGCAAAGAGAGAGACAAGAGTAGTAAAAGTGTGTACCTCTTTCCCATACCTGCCAATCTTCCAAAACCCACTTGCATCTTCTTCATAGCTTATAATAGGGTTTCTGGCATCAAGAGGTAATACTTGTACCATATCTGAAGCTTCCAATGGTGAGAGCTTGATGCTCCTTCTTATAACAGCTTCACTAGGCTTCAATCTATCCATATCTTTAGGAAACTCAAGAGGAACTCCCTTCTACAAAGGTCTTGGAAAAATCATTGCCTTCTTAAGCTCCATCTCTTCTACAAGTTCTTCTTTCCTTTCATCTGAAAGAAGTCTTAGAGTGTTCATTTCCTGCACTTTTGCCCAAATGGGATAGGCCTTGTACTCCAACTCTTCAAAGGATAATCCCAACAATTTCTTATAGGTCCATCCTATTCCATGACATCTGAGTAGCATGTAGTAGAGCTCCCTTCTATCCCACTTTAGCAGTGAGAGAACATTGTTAGCTTTGTGTTTCAGAATTACCTTGCAGTCTTTTTGAACTCTTAGAAGAATCTCCAAACCCCAAATCTGGTCTGAAATAGTCAAATCTGGATTCTCCATACACCTATCCTCCCAAGCATGGTACATCTGAACAACTTCTGGCATATCAAAATCTACTTGCAATTTCAACTCTCTAAGCTTCTCTCTTGCCAAATCATCACCATATTCAAGTCTCTCAGGTTGCTCAATTATCATCACACTTGAATCTGAACTGGCTTCATCACTTCCTTCTTGTTCCTCTGAAGTGACAACAAATAGTGATTCACCAACCTTCTTTCTTTCTTGTTCCACAAGTTGTGCAGCCAACCTTCTATCAAACTCTACCTGTGTTGCATCCTTTAGAACTTCTACGTCTACCATGATTCCTTTACCCTTATCTAATGGATCAATAATGGGTAAGGATGATGGTAATACCTGTGAAGATACTTCTTTGATGATAGCTGATGACTGGAATACATCAACCTCATCTGTAGGTCTGTCAACGCTCAAATTCCTTATGTCAGCGCCCAATTTGCTCATGTCAGCGCTTGGTGTGTCAGCGTTCAAATTTTGCTTGTCAACGCCCAAATTACTTGTCTCATCGCATCTTGTAAATTGCTCCAACATAGCTGTAAAAGACAAGTTTAAATTGGTAGGAGTTACCAGAGATCTGTCAAAACCTGGTTGCTTCTTTAATTCAGTTAGGGCCTCAGCAATACCCAAAGATTCTCCATCATGTGAGCCCTTATCACTCACATTAATCTGCTCATCCTCCTCTTTGGAAGATTCCACCATCCCACGCCTTGTGCTAGCATTCTCCAAAATGACAATCCTCTCCCTCAATTGCTTGAGTTCAAGGCCTTGTGTACTGACAATTTGTACCAAGTCTGCATTTTGCTTTTGCAAGCTAATGCAGACAGCCGTGAATTCCATTAATGTGTATGGTTCCAATCTGCCCTCCTCTAAAATGGGTATTTAACCTCCCAAGTTAGATTCATGGGGCATGGATGAGGTCTTAAAGATGTTAGGACTGTCTTGGCCTGCATCTAAGCCAGAACCAATAGTCCCAGCCTCATCCATAGCACCAACCACACTTATGGTGGTGGTTCTCTCTGCTACATGGCTAGGACCACTAGAGGAGAACACGCTAGTAGTCCTTTGGCGTTTTTGCAACCTATATCGTGGTGGGGTGGAAGATGATGTGGACTAGGTGGATGTGGGAAGGTTAAGGGGTGTTTGGGTCTGTGAAGGAAAGGTGTCAACGTCTGGATTACTTGTGTCAACGCCAACATTTAATGTGTCATCGTTGAAGGGTTCTTGATCAATTTCCATGTGTTGAGGTGAAGGCAAAGGTTCTGGTATTGGGTCAAGTTGTGGTTGTGGGTCTGGTTGGGGTTGTGCTGTTGCAATAACAGCAAGCATAGCTGGGGTGAGGGGTAAGTCACGGTGAGGGGGTGAGTTCATCTTGGTAAAAATAGCTTTCTTTTGCACAGGGATCTCATAAAAGTCACCATGATCCCTTGTGCAGTAATTTTGCACATCAAAAACCATTTGTAAAAATCTGGGATAAGCCAAAGTCATCTTATTCTCTTTGTTTTTACACATGCCATCAATAATCATTTTAGAATAACTAAACTTTTGCCCAGTTGCAATGCACACAATAGCACTAGCAATTGATCTATTAATCTCATTGTGTGCAGTACACTTGGGACTCAAACATTGTAAGATGACATGTATGATGTACTTCTAGGCTGGGGGAAACTCTTGTTTGTGATATTTGTTTAAAGTTCCCTCATCAGAGGATACCCCAAAGCCCTTAGTCCTTGTTCTATTTCATAAAAGGGAAGGGTGGTTATACCATCAGCATCATCAAGATGCAAAGCCTGGCGAACCAAGGCTTCAGTAACCACCCATGTACGCCCATGAACAATAGATGATAATGTATTCACATTATTAACTGTTGAGGAACTAACAGTGTTCCAAACTGCTTAATATGTGTGACAGAGATTAGAGGAGCATGAGAAAGAGCATACCTAATAGGAGATGCATTCAAATACGCCACCATCTGGGTGTATTGTGGAAACAGAGTGTCATCAGCGTCCAAATATGCAATTATGTTGTGTTGACTCCTGAATCCCAATACCAAATCACTTGGTTTAAATTTTGGTGCCATTGTTGAAGAAAGCTGGTTGTGAATGATTTAGAAAGATGAATGATAGGAGAAAATTGTTAGACAAGAATATGAGGTACCTTGTTTAAAAATAGGAGCCAAATATATAGGAGAGATAGATGCATGTGATTGGTCAAAAATGAGGCAACTATTTTCAAAATATAATGATGAAAATTTTGAAAAGAAAATAAGTTATCTCATGCATTAATTAAAAGTTATCTGCTCCCGAAATTACGGCCCCAAAATTTGTCAAAAATAACAACTAGGTAGGTCCCAATGAGTATCAACAGTAAAAAATAACCCATCAACGGCCAACGGCTATATTCTTGTCAACGTTTGCCAAAGCCATGTCAGCGTCTAAATTGGTCATAACAACGCTTGGAAAAATACTTGTCAGCGTCTAAAAATAAAAGTAATAAAAAAATGAAAAAGGACCTTAACAAAGTAATTTATCCTAGTGAAGATAACCTATAAGTTGATAATTATTATAGGGCGGCAAGCACTGTCTAGTTATGCACACTTGCTTATGCAAGATAGACATAACAGTCCTCTAGTGTCCCTTGCTAACCAAATTCTTAACAACTAAGTTATCTCATAAAATTCCTTGTAACTCCCAGATAAACCTATGATAAAATCATTCCCAAGTCTCCCAACAGACCACAACTAATTCTAGGCCAAAAATGTCTTGGCAGCATGCATAGTATATCAACTTTGCATGCTACAGTGCCTCATGATTTAGTAAAACTAACTCATACTCACCTGTGGACACAATCTAGAATTATGATAAGAGTATTATAAGAATACCCAAAAGTCCTAAAGGTTCCTAAAACCTCCCCTTAAACTATGATACATATGTTGCCCAAAAATATGCATGAACATAAAATTTATGTCAATATAGGAATATGAATATTCCAGCCATCATCCATAAATAAAAACATGCTCAAATGATTCTCCAAGGATCCATAAGCAACTCTATATCCAATGGTACAATGCTAACACCACCTGCACACTAAGATTAAAAACCACAAAACTAACATTGTTGCTGACAACGCCACGATAACACTTGTCAGCGTTAAGGTAACCTTTGTCAGCATTAGAAAAATATAGTGGAAAATCTAACTTCAAAAAGACTAATAACAATGCATTATCCTGTACATACTTTTACTATAAAACCCCAAAACACATATTATGTGAGATTGATCATTCCAATACTTGTTACCAAGCATTGAAACCTTCCAGAATCAAAAGGTTTAGTTAATAAATCAGACACATTTTCTTCTGTGTCAACCCTATCTGGTTGTATTAAACCCTTTTCAAAACAATCCCGTATAAAATGATGTCTAATTTCTATGTGTTTTGTTTTAGAATGATGTACAGGATTTTTAATAATGCATAAAGTGTTTTTATTGTCAACAAAAATCTTGGTATGCATGAAATTATACCCATAATCCAACAGCTGGTTCTGAATCCATAAGACTTGTCCACAACAAGCAGCTGCAGCAACATACTCTGCTTCAGTTGTAGAATTGGCCACCACTGTTTGTTTCTTGCATTGCCAAGATATCAACCTACTCCCAAGAAACTGACATCCACCAGTTATGGATTTTCTATCAAACTTATCGCCACCATAGTCACTGTCTAAATATGCAATAAGCTCCAATGGTGAATCTTTTGGGTACCACAAGCCAAGATCTGGATAACATCTAAAATACCTAAAAATTATCTTGACAACATAAAGGTGACATTCTTTAGGAGTCGCTTGATGGCGTGCACATGCACACACAGCAAACATGATGTCAGGTCTTGAGGTTGTGAGATACATCAATGAACCGATCATTGATCTATAATGCCTGACATCCACATCTTTTCCATCTCCAAATTTTCCCCAAGGGTGTTCTCTATCCATAGGAGTAGTAGCCCTCTTTTCATGTGGAGAAAAGCCAAACTTCTTCAAGATCTCTGCTACATACTTATCCTGAGAGATGAAGATACCATATTCTTTTTGCTGAACTTGTAACCTAAGAAATAAGTTCATCTCCCACATTGCACTCATCTTGAATTTGTCTGTCATTAGCTTGGAAAAGTCTTCACTCATCTTTGGATTGGTGGAGCCAAAGATGATATCATCAACATAAACCTAAACAAGTAAGACATCCTTACCAGCCTTCTTTGTAAATAATGTCTGGTCTATAGTGCCCCTTTTGAATCCATTTTCCACCAAATAAGTGGATAATGTGCCATACCATGCTCTTGGGGCTTGATGAAGTCCATACATAGCTTTCTTGACTCTATACACCTTGTCTGGATTCTCTGGATCTTCAAAACCAGGAGGCTGCATAACATATACCTCTTCAACAATTGTGACATATAAGAAAGCACTCTTCACATCCATTTGATAGACAATGAAGCCCATGCAGGAAGCATAGGCTAGAAATATCCTTATAGCCTCAATCCTTGCAACTGGTGCAAAGACCTCCTCATAATCTATCCCTTCCTCTTGTGTATATCCCTGAGCCACTAAACGCGCCTTGTTTCTGACCACAATGCCTCTTTCATCTTTCTTGTTTCTTAGAACCCATCTTGTCCCAATAGGTCTGACATATCTGGGACAATCAACCAGCTCCCAAACATCCTGAATAGCAAATTGATGAAGCTCATCCTGCATTGCTTCCACCCAACTTGGTTCTTTGAGAGCATCAAAAATCTTCTTGGGTTCCTGTTGTGACAGAAAACAGGCAAACAAACATGCTTGAAAAGAGGGGTATCAACCTTCTTGTGTATATTGGCAATAAATCCTCCAAGACTCTGATGAGATCTTCTAGTCTGAACAGGAGACATCACATCTCCAATAATTTGAGAAGTAGGGTGATTCTTCATAGTGGAAGTAAGAACTCCTCCCTCAAAAAGTCTGTCGTCTTCAATCTCATCCTCCAAGTTGCCAATATCTTCTTCAGACTCTCTTCCATCAATATTTGTATGAACCTCTCCATTTCTGTTTGAAGGTTCACCTTGTTCAAAATTTGAAGAGAAAATATGCTCAAAAGAGTTGTCAACGCCTGAACCAAGGTTGTCAGCGTTTGATCCATCAACGCCTAAAATGGTGTTGTCAACGTTTGAGCCATCAACGCCTGAATTTGTCCTGTCAGCGCCAGATTTTCCTTTGTCAGTGCCTGAAGGACCATGCATGTTGTAAACTGGTGATACTTGGGGACCACCATTATCCTTTCCAGCAGCAGCAAAAGCATCTGTCCATATGGGAATAGTGACATACTCTTGTATAGGAGATGACTTGCCTGCTTGTGATCCAACCTCTTCATTAACCAGTGTACCTGAAACATCAACAACTGGTTCTTCCACAACATTTGAAGTTACCTTCACAATGTCTGGATTAGTAACAGGCATATAATTCAAAGTCCTAGATAGAGGTTCCAAGTCAAACAACCAATTTGGACCACTTTTAGGATCACTAGGTTTACTCTCTAAAAACCTAACATGTACTTTTTCAAGTATACGTTTACTCTCTAAAAACCTAACATGTACTTTTTCAAGTATACGTTTTTCCTTCTTAAGGTAAACCCTATATCCCTTACTCTGCACTGAATAACCCATGAAGTAGCCTTCATCACCTTTTGCACTAAATTTACCTAAGGCATCACTAGTATCTAAGACAACTACATGACAGCCAAAGGGTTTAAGAAAACCAATATTAGGTTTCCTTCCCCAAAGTAACTCATATGGTGTTTTGTTATGTATCTTGTTAACCAATGCTCTATTCTGAACATAGCAAGCTGTATTCACAGCCTCAGCCCAAAAAGCTATGGGAAAGTGAGCATCAGCCAACATAGTCTTGGCTGCTTCAATTAGGGTTCTATTCTTTCTCTCAGCAACCCCATTTTGCTGTGGGGTTCTGGCAACACTAAACTGCCTAGTAATCCCTTTCTTGGCACAAAAATCATCCAACAGTTTATTTCTAAAATCACCGCCATTATCACTTCTAAGCATTTTAACTTCATTACCAGTTTTCTTCTCAATCTGAGTAATAAAGCGAATTAAAGTATCAGTAGTGTCACTTTTCATAGCTAAAAAGAAAGTCCAAGTAAACCTAGAAAAGTCATTTGTGATGACAAAGCAGTATGATTTACCATTCAAACTCTCTATATTAGTTGGACCAAACAGGTCCATATGCAGCAAGTGAAGTGGTTTAGAACTAGAATGCACCTGTTTACACTTAAATGAGACCTTGTGCTGCTTGCCTTTAAGGCATGCAATACAAGAGTGGTCATTATGGAAAGCCTTTTCAGGCAAACCATCAACCAAACCAAGTCTCACAAGTCTGTTTATATTTTTAAAGTTTATGTGCCCTAGTCTCCTGTGCCATATATTACTCTCATCAACTGAAGCTTTAGCATAAAAACATGACATATTATTATTCATCCTAATCCCATTAAGATTCACATTATAAATGTCCTTATGCCTAGGTGTTCTATAGTCAATATATTTCTCATCTGGAATTTTAAAATCGTTGCTCAACACCAAGCATTCAGTATCAGTAAAAAGAACCTTATTTTTATTATCACGGACTTGTGATACACTAAAAATATTGTAATCAAGTTCTTTTACCAGAAACACGTTTTCAAAACGCAAGTTCTTGGTGAGAAGAGTTCCTTTGCCTGTGATAGTTCCATATCCGCCTCCAAAGTAAACTTTATCACTATCCTTAATGGGAGTGAAGTTAGTCAGATAATCTTCCTTCCCAGTCATGTGCCTAGAGCATCCACTATCCCAATAGCCATAATCATTTACCTGTTTTTGAATGCCCTGCACATAAAGAAAACAAATTAGTTTTCTTTGGGAACCCAAGCCTGAGCAGACTTGGATTCATCTGGTTGTTCAACAAGAACAGACTTAGTTCTTATAACAACCCCTTGTTCATCCCTTTTTGGATGAAATACCCAGTTAACCCAATTGGTTTTGTGATGACCTTTGAAATATAATTAAATCTGTTGCATGTCATAGAAATCCCATTAGAATTAGGGTTTTGATCTTGCTTAGGTATCCATGTCAAGCTAGAAGAAGCTTTAGACCCCTTTCCCTGAGGTTGCAAATATTTAGGTCTGGCAACGTTTCTGTCAGCGTTGGATTTGGTCTTGTCAACGCTAAAATTACCCTTATCAGCGTTGAACCTAGGGTTTGCTACAGTAACCCATTACCTATTAGACCATGTATTGGTCTTTTGAAAAGGTCTTTGTCCATTAGTGTTAGACCCTTTAGTGAAAAATGGGGCTGGTCTAACAACTTGTGGACTTTGCTCCACAAAAGTTTTGGGTCTGACAATGTTTGACCTTTTGATAGCGTTGACCTTGGAAGCGTTGACACACTTATATGCTAAATGTGAAAAGCTACCACAAGTGTAACAGGCTTTTCTAGACACATCTCTAGGTCTAGAAGAAAAGAAACCTGTTCCATTATCACTAACTTGGCTTTTTGGTGACCTGGTATTCCTATACATTTCTGCATACTTAATGCTAGGTTTTCTAACAGTGTTTGAGCCAAGGTCAACAGTCTTGCCAGTGATTGGGTTTGTTACTGTGATAGGGGTCGACTCATTTAGAATATCACAAAGCATGCCACCCTTGAAAAATGAGGTAGGGTTGGCTTTCTTCCATTCATTCAAGTCAGTCAACTTTTGCCTATACTCCTCAATTGGGGTAAGGACTCTTGGTGGAGGAATAAATTCCTCTTCTTGGAGTTCTGGTAAACCAGTCCAAGATAAGTCCTTTCTTTGGACACCATAGAAGTCCCCAGCTGGTGGTGGAACACCTGTATAGTCTTTCATCCCAATCCCAGTCATGTCCTTAGGATCCCTCTGTTTATTAACACATTCTCCTAGGTTTTGTGAGGCCTTATCAAATCTCTGAATTTTAAGGTCTACATTATCCTTATTCTTGATAGCCTCATCTAACTTAGCCTATAATTCAGCATTGACCCTTTGCCTGATGTTTCTAACATCATTACTAGCATTTAACTCATGTTTTAAGATATTTATTTTATCTTTTAGGTCAATATCCATTTTCTTATACTCGGAAACTGTCTTCTCAGTTTGAGTAAGAGCAATTTGATAGTTAGACAACTTGCATCTCTCAGTACTCACATCACTTAACAATCTTAAAACCTCTTTGTTAAGCTTTTCAGTATTTAAACGACAACCCTTACTACAAAAAGCATCATCGTATACCTCATTGTCTGATGAAGAGGAGGAGTGTGCCATGAGAGCTATTGAACATGCTCTTCTTCTTCTATTTCAGCAACCAAAGCTTTATCCTCTTCCTCATCCTTAGCCAAATAGCTCTAGTCCCATCCAATGCCATCAATTTCTTGCACTGCCACCATGGCCTTAGGATCCTGAGCCTTAACAATTTGGCTTGAGGGTTTTCCAGCATCAGATCTTCTTGAAGATCTGCATTCCCTCATAAAGTGCCCCATACGATGACAATTGTAGCACTCAACCTTGGATTTATCAAATCCAGCAGTGTCCTTTGCATTAAAGGTCATCTTCTTCTTAAACCTTCTATTCCATTTGTTTGCTCTTATACTTGCAAGAGCCATGTTCCACTTTATATCCATCTCCTCCAAGTGCTCATCACTTATTTGCTCAAGTTCCTCATATGTAATCACTGAACCATTGGGCAATGAAGTAATGTATGCACACACAATATCCAGATCCAAACCAGCAGGCTTAGCTCTTGGTGAGTCAATTTTGTATGTGTCAGCATCTGAATGTGAGGCGTTGACAGGATATGATCCAGCATTGACACATGTTGATCCAGTAACTGGGTGAATGTATGAGTCCTTCTGATCAAATTGACCTTCACTATGTGAGAAGAAGGCCATGTTACTATTGGTAGACTTACTTCCATGCTCCAAAAGAGTTTCATTCTCCAACAGCCTCAGTTTGTTGTAGATATCATCAAAGGTAGAACTTTTGTGAGTGTTATTGGCAATTATAGATCTTGCCTCAATCTTCCACGCATCACCAAGGCTTTTAAGAAGTGGCAATAATGTCAATATCACCAACTTGTGTCCCCATGAAGGACAGCTTGCTTGTAATGTCAAGCAGTCTGCTTCTCACACTGCTAAGCTTCTCATTAGGTTAAGCCTTAAAAACAGCATACTCATGCAAGAGTTGCTTCTTCTTCTCTTCCTTAGTATCAGCATTACCACCATATGCTACTTCAAGGGCTGCCCAAAGGTCTTTTGCAGACTCATAACCTCTATATTTGTGCTGATTTTCTTGTCCTAAGGAGAGTTTCAGAATGTTTAGGGTTTTCATATCAACCCTTTTCTTTGCTATGTCTTCAGCAGACACAGCTCTACCATCATCAGGTTTTTCTTTCTTATCTTCTTCTGAACATCCTTGAACAGCTGATCTTATAGCAATGGCATTAGCAATCTTTTGAGCTTTATTGAATGTGTTTCCATATTCAATAATCTCCCAGAGAGTGTAGTCATAGATCCCCAGATATTGCTCAAAGTTGAATTTCCACAGCTCAAAGTTGTTTGCATCAAGCATGGGAATCTTGATGTTGTAGTTTGAGGAGGAAGAGGTTGCTTCTGGAGTGGACATGATGTTTTTAGGGTTTTGTGAAAATTAGGGTTTTGGTGATTTTTAGGGTTCTTGTGTTCTTTTAGATCAAAGTTTCTCAAAAATCTCTGATACCACTTGTTGATCCCAAACTTAGATCGTTTTAGCTTGTGTAAACGAGATTAGATCAAGCTATACACGTAGAGAAACTTTGTTTATGTATAAAGTAATTTAAGTGTTATGCGGAATTAACACTTAAACAAGAACACACAAAGGATGTAAACAAACTTTCACTTGATTGATAATAACAAACTTGCTTACAATGAAAGTGTTTAACGTATGAAAACTTATTCTTGAAACATAACCTAAAGGTCTTCTTTTATAGACATAAGAAGCCTTGTACAAGAGTCTACGTATCAACTATTCTAGGTAAAGATAATTATAGAAAATACAATGTTGATCCTATCTTTACTAGAAACAAACTAGAAACAAAATACGCGTAGACCATATCTTTCTATCAGTGCTTGTCTTCAACCTATCAACGCTTAACTTCTTCTTGTCAACGCTTGATCTGTCAGCGTTTGTTTTCTTCTTATCAACGCTTGTTTTCCTCTTGTCAGCGCTCAAGTGGACTGGCTACATTTTATTCCCAACAGAATTTTCCTTTTTAGAGGGGAAGAATTGTAAAACCGCATCATTATCGTGTCTCTAATTCGAGGACGAATTATTTTTTTTAGAGGGGAAGAGTTGTAAACCCCGCTTTAAAAGTCCACGTACATTAATTACGTATAGTCACAGCTTTAATTAAAACGTTGTGTAACTATTTTTTCAGATAATAAATAACAGTATTAATTCAAGTATTACACAAATATTATTTATTCAGGAAATACATAATACATGTCAGAATAAACACGAACTCACGCCACGATAATTAATACACGGGATTGGAGAAAGTCGAAAAACCAAAGGTATATATTTATGGGCTGTTGGTCGGCTTATTTTTAAAAAGAAAAGAAAGGGGCCTTGAGCCTGGTCCGTTTAACAAGTAAATAACCAGAGAGTTACATTTCAATTTTATGAAGACAAAAAAAAATATGTAGGGTTGGGGGTATTCATTCATTCAGCCGCAAAAAAAGGTCGTCTTTATTCGTAGCCGCAAAAGGGTATTCGTCCCTTTTTGTCACTAGGCCACCCTTGAGTGGTCAAACAACCTTGAAGCGGCCACGCTAATCTCCTGAAAAGGGAGGGCTTTACCTGGTTTGAGTCTGTGTGGTGGTGGGCTAAAACCCCGTGGATTAGTCGGCCAATGAGTCGGAAATCACGGTTACCAAAAAAAAAGGAAATGAGATTGGTTATTGGTTGTTTAAAAAACACAGCCAACATATACAAAGAAAGGAGGTAGCCGTCAAAGAGAAAACATAATTTTCCTAATTGACATGCATGCTTGTGTGCTAGGTTGAGACACATGGATATACCATGGGTCGGGTACATCGCAATGTCTGGCTTATTTAAATTGGTTTAATAAGGTTAGGCTTATTTAATTTTGACTTATTAAATTTTTTAGCTTATTTATTATTAGATTATTAAGTTTGGTTATTTATTTTGGCTTATTTGATTCGGGCTTATAAAATAATTAACTTATTTAATTATTGGTAAAATTAATCACAGCTTTATTAAATTTAGCTTATTATTCCACGACTTGAAAAAGGGCTTATCAAGATAGATTTTATTAATATTTGAATTGTTTAAAACATGACTTATTAATATAATGCTTACAGTTAACCATGGCTTAATAATTCACGCCTTAATTAATTTTACTTATTAAGAAATGGATTATTTAATATGCTTATGAGATTTCGGTTTATTTGATTTAGCTTATAAATATATCAGCTTTGAAATGGACTTATTCTTTTAACAAGATAAATTACCTACGTATATTAAACGAGCTTATTACTATTTTTGGGAAGTTACTAATTATAGAAAACATCAAGAATATTAACTCATGAAATATGAAGTACAGTAAATCAGAATACATGAAAACACTAAGAGATACAGGATAAAACACGAAACAGTAAAACAAGTCAAGAACAAGTAATACAAGTCAAGAACAAGTAAATAAGTGATAACACGACAAGTAAACTAATAATCAGTTAAGTATAAGATAATCAGACAACTCATACACGTCCTTCCTTATTATGTAGCACTTGTGGAGTCGAAGTAGATCCTTCAGCTTTCATTCTCACTTTATTACTGGACACGAGGTACGGATTTTCCGTCCTTCAGTGGGGACTTTCTTCTATGCATGATTAGGATTTCCCGTCTGCAGCCAAATGTTTTCCCCAGTATATGTTCTAAGCTTATCAGTAATCATTTTAATAATTAAATAAATGTTCCTGAGCTTTATATACAAGCATGACCAGTTATGTACTAGTTACGGAGGTACCGTAACCATGACACTAGAGGCACCGGTGTCATGACTCTTCTGCGGGGGAGTGATTTCTCGTAGCGTCCCATTATTTCAGTTTGGCCATTTTATCAGTATTATTAGCGGCGCGTATCAATGCATCCTAGGCTATCAGTTTACAGTTATCAGGTGAATGTGGTGTGTGCTCTACATCCTTCACATTGGAGTTGATCCCTCCACCCAACACATTATTTAGAGGTGACCCCTCTACAGCATGACGAGGCCACCCCCTCCATTTATTCATGCAGTAGTTGTTAGAGCACATGACCTATATAATCTCTTGGCAATTAAAATACAGTAAATGCATGTTTTCATATTTAACAGATAACAGATTCAGCTTTATTATTTATAAATCAGAATTTTCAGATTATACACAGATTTCCGCTGCAACTTTACTTATCAGTCTTACAGCTTCAGTATTTTATCATCTGCTTCATTTCAGAATTTTTTATCATATTTTATATCCGTTCACTTGTCGTTATGCTCAGTCGTAGTTCCTTTCATGTTCAAACGGCAGGTACACCAGGACACTCTTAGAATCTTGAGAGCATGTGCATATAGATGGAAGCTATCCAGACTTCTTACTTTATGCACTTCTTACATTATTTTACTTATTTGGACATTGTTTAGTCTTTTCCTTCAGTATTTACTTTTCATGTTTTGAGCTTATGTTTGGATTACCGATATTTGATTTCGGTATTTCCTTTATGGTCAGTTAATGTTTTAGGACATTTACCTTATTCTTTGATTACACGCCATAAATACACTTAACGGTCCACTTATCCAAGTGGGGTGTTACATATGACCCAATGTGTGAGTTCGTTCACCAAGGAGGATAATTGTGTGTGTTAAACTTATAATGTTTTGGATTAATATTGATGAGATGAAAAAGCTCTAAAAGTAATGACGGATTACACTAAAGATTAAGCTACGACGTACAAAACGTAAAATCGTAAAAATCGACAAAATCAAAATTTTACCTAAAAACTTCCAAAAAAATTACAAATTAAAACCCTAAAAATATTTTAAAGGTTTAAAAATAAACAAAACTTCTTGTAACTTTTTAAATTAATTAATATTTAATTTTTAAATGCTAACTAAAGCTCTAAAATTAAATAAGTTAACTTGTAAACCTCAAAAATATTTTAACTAAACTAAAAACTATTTTTGCCAAATTTTACACAAATTACTTCTATTTTTAAACCCTAAAAACAATTTTTAAATTAAAAACATAAAACCGAAAAACATGACGAAAAATGAAATTGATCTAAAAAATAAAATTCACCAAAAAGTCTTAAATAATATAACTAAGATATGAAAGTCAACAAAACTTTTTTAAACCTTTTAATTAATTTTATATTAACTTTTAAAGAATAATTAAAACCTTAAAAACTAAATTAAATATTAAAAAGTCTAATTTAGGTTTTTATGGTTTGTAAACCCTTAATATATTATTATAAGACTAAAAAGTATTTTTTTTTAATTTTTAAATTAAAAAATCTATTTTAAAATGAATTTGATAAAAACGTGACACAAATAATCAAAATAGTTAATTAAGTAATGGGAAAAATCTAAGAATTAACCAAAAAGTCTAAAATACTATTAAGATTGAAGGAAAAATGTAATAAGCCCAAACATAGTTACCAATAAGTTGTATTAAGCAGTTTAGGTCACGGCTTATTTTATGATAAGCAAACACAACTTGTATTTAAATAAAAAACAAACCAACCATAGAACGTTAAAGTCCCTAGGGCGTAGTGGTGTTGGGTGTGTGTGTTATGTCGTTGGAAGGGTTGATCATGTGTGAGGTCGAGGGTTTGAACCTAACGGTTCCCCTTGACTTCCTGTGATTCCCTTTTTTTCTTGATTATCTAACACTAAAACACAACAATCTTTCCACTTTTTTACTTGTTATAATCACAAATCAAACCTCAAACTCAATTCAAAAGTCCACAGTGACCAACTAATGAAGAACAAAGTTGTTTTAGCCAAATGTGCAATGGGAGTATTTTAGAGAGCCCGTTTTGGGTTTGTGGATGTTTTGCTGGGATTACAAGGCACCCTCACAACCTTTGGGTTGTGAGGAGTCACAATAAACACATAATAACATAAAGTGCAACCACAATTAACCAATTATAAGTAAAAACAACAAGAAAGGAAAGTCTGATGGTTTGCTATTTGCTAACAGTGACTATTAAGGTTATATTTATCATCCAAAAACCACCTAGATCTCTAATACCAGATGATATATGAATAATCTAACCTAAAATCTGCTAGTGTACCAAATCTCAAACCACAAGACACAATAATAAACCAAAAACCTCTACCGATGCAAATGGGTGGACAGAAAATAGCTTTTGCTGGTGCAATTGACTCCAAACCCAATTTTGGTGAAATCTAAAGGCCACAAAAATCTACAAATTACAATTCCAACACCTCTCAAGCCTAGACTAACCTAAACACTAGTTATAAAACACATTACAAGGCATTAATCAAAATTAAGAACCCTGTGCAACCTATTGCTATGTTTTGACAGATTTTCACTCAAAGCATGCAATTTTGAAATTTACACTACCAAAATGAAACGAAGCATAAAATCCAACCTAACTACCCCAAGTGAACATATTCAATCCAATATTAACCTAAATGTGTAACTTAGCTGTTTAAAATGAGTAAACCCAAAGCCCCTTAATTTAATAAAACACAAATATTTTTTAAACAAGATATTTTAAAACACACAAACCAGTAATCTAATCACTGAATTAAGACAAATATCAGCTAAAAACAACAAATTAAACTTCCACTTCATAAATTCAAGAGCAGTCAAACTAAATCACATAGCATGGCATTTTTATAGAAATATAAAAGAAATGAAGAGAGATTGTGAACCTGCCTTGCTATGCTTCCTAGCAAGGCCACCTAAGCTCCCCTGAGCTTGACCAACAACTAGGACAAGTCAGGGGTACCTTGGGGTGATGGAGGATGGTGTGGGGTTTGCTGATAGGGCTACAACATCCCTAAACCCAAAAGAAGAAAGGAGATGGTGTTCTTGATTCTTCCTGCTTAAACAGAACAAACAATAATAACAAGGAAAACAAGTAGCAAGATCAATGATCTTGCTACAGTAGGTGTCAGCTAAGAGAAATAAGCACCAGCAGGACACTTGAACAATGTATTTTTTTTTACTTTTCAATCTTTGTTGGAAAACTTTGCTAACTTAAGAAAAATTGATTAAGCTAAGTAACTCGCACCCCACAAGGCTGGCTACCCAAACCTAAGTTCTCACTTTCCCTTGATATCTCCAAGATATCAGGGGAGTATGATCAAACTAGGCTTAAATAACAAGACTGTTTGGGGCTTTATGTAGCTTAACCCTTAGAATCTTGAAACACAAACTTTTTATGAAAACGTATGAATGTAAAACACAAATTAAACACTGTAAATAATCTAAAAGGTACTTGATTCTTCAATAAAACAACACCAACTTTTTCATTAAAGAAAAAAGGAATTACGTGTAATTGAACAAGGAACGAAGAACATAAAAATAAGCTATCCCTAAGACCCTTTATATAGAAGGTTTACAATGGTTCTAGAATGAAAAAGAAACCTAAAACCCTAATTGTTAAAAGCCCAATTCTGTCCTTGCAGTTTGAATTTAAAAATGGGTCAAAATGCCCCATGTGATTATCTTGGTTGTTTGCTTGGATGCCAGTTGTTCCTTTGTAGTTGATTTCATTGTGGGAAGCAAGCTACCTCTTGCACCCCGTTGATCAACTGTCCATGCTTGTCTCTTTGTGCAAAGTGGGGCAGGGGAGGGTTTGACAGGCCATGTGGGTGATGGTGAAAGGTGACTAGGAGTGGGAAAAATATTAGTGTATGAATAATCACAAATCTGCACTTGTAATTAAACCAATTCTTAAAAATCAAAGAGCTTGATTTTAGGGTTTATGGATGTCTACATTGGTGGTTTTTGATCTGGTTTAGGAATAGGTTAGGTGTTGAGCACCAAATTATAATACTAATTAATTAAATTTTAATTTTAATTAACTAATATAATATCTGGTTAGTGGGTTGTGACGTGGAGGTGTTTGGTGATGTGGGTGGATTTGATTGGTTGGTGGAGGGTGATGTGGAGGAGAGGTAATGGTAGGTATTAGGGTTAAGTATGTTTATGGTTTTGGCAGAAATAGCCCCTCCTAATTACACATTCCTTTGTAACACTTTACATTGTTAGTTCAATGCCATTTCATGGCCAGTCCTTTGTCATTTCTTTGTTAATCCTTATGGCTTTGCATGTTAAGTCCTTTAGTTAACATAATGATAGATTATGTAACTATCTTCAACCTCAAGGGTTGGTTTTGACATTTCTTCAAAGATGAAGGATCTATCATGTACAAAATGATTCTTGGAGGGTCTTTTTGGAAATTTCAACAATCGGGTCCGGTTCATTGTGCGGCTTTGTTTTCCGTGTTCGTTTTTGCTTGATTCTTGTGATCTTTTGTCTTTTTCTCGATATGCGTACATAAAATACACATTGAACAAACACAAGCATATATTTGGCACTTTTTATGATATTTTAACCGTTTTAAGCCCGTTTTGAATGATGAGACTATGTATAAATACAGTCTAATCAATAGTTCTTATGTCCATATTAATATTTTGTTCGAAAAAACGATTTTTAACAAATAATACATTGCCGATTCGCAAGGAAAAATAAGTGTAATTAGTGATAAATATTTTTAAACCTAGTTTCTATATAAGTAGAGATCGCTTTTTATGATTACTAGAATTGTGTATAGTTATGTTTTGCAATTTATAATGGAAAACAAATAAGCATATAAAGACAGACAGAAAAGGGGGTAGAGGTGAAGACAGACTTTATATGAAAGCGGTAACATATAAGATCTAAGATCTCGGATGAGTCTTCCCCAAATTGAGGACTAAAGGCCCTCACCAAATTTTCGAGCTAGGTATCTGGTGACTTTCATACATCACAAAACATGATTGCAAAAGTCTTTGACGGATAAAAAACAATCATAATATGTTAATTAACCGGTTCAGTTAAACCTACCCAATTTTAATAGATATAGATCAAGATTAAACATTTATGGCAAGAATAGATGTAATTGCCATAAACAATACATAAAGCGAGTGTTTAAGCGGGTTTACCGTGTTCATTTTATGTGTAACCAATGAATGTCATACGATGACTCGTGATGCCACTGTTGGGATTTTGAATACTAGTTAAACCATTAACTACTAGTACGCAACGGAATACATCTAGAAAGACATACATAATTGAACACGTAATAAAACAATTTAAAATTAACCGTTAATTAATTAAATAAATTAGTTAATGACACTTTATCTAGATCTTAAACTTAACGGTTAAATTACCGTCTCTATCGTTTGCTTATACAACACGTCAAATGAACAATCACTACGATGCTAGTAGTAACTTCACTTCTCGAACAACTTGTGTAAATCTTGTAAGTAGAAACCCTAGATCCAAAATCCTAAGTGGGATTGAGTAAGGATCGGTTTATAAAACGTTACAAGTTAATAGTAAAAATCACCCAAAACCCTAATTAGGGTTTAGAGTATGTTGAGCCCAGCAAAGGGATCAAACAAGAACTAAAACCTTGACAAGAGTATCAAGGGTTTAGTATAAGGCTTAGAAACTTCACAAGGAAATACCAAAAGGTACTCGATCTTGCAAAAGTTTACACTTTAGGCGATTTAGGGTTTAGAAGGGATGTTTAGCCGATCAATATAATCGGTATGAGGGAGGGAGTGTCGAAAATCATGAACAGGTGTGGGGGTATTTATAACCTCTCTACCTCGTTAGCTTTTTTGCTCCCTACTCCAAGTTTAGGCTCATTAAGATGTTTACTTATTTTAATGACTAACCAAAAAATCTTTTAGAATCCCTATAGTTTATATTCGGCCGACTAGGCCTTAGGGTGTTCTAAAATTGACTTTTTGACCTTTCAAATTTAATTACGCACTCGCGTTAAATTAATTAAACATGTAACTAATTTAACCGCCCTTAATTAAATAAATAAAGTGAAGTTTTATTAAACGCTTAATATAAATAATAAAGAATAAAATTTAATAAAGGGTGTCCTCCATGTTTGAGTGTGTGCCTCGATAGACTCACTTATTCTTGATGACTAAACGATCGCATATCCCGACAACTATCTCATATGTTGTGTGTTAAAATGTTGAACTATATAGTGTCGTTATATTATTGTTTAATTTTCTTTCTTCTTTTCTACAAATGTTTTGCCATACGAGATTACTTCTGGGCTCGTCAGGTCTCGATATACTTTCGTCCAGAGACCCCAACAACACATTAGGAACAACTCCCGGTTACTTTGTTTACCTCAACAATAATTTGATATTGAAGCTATACATCATTAGTCTCATACTCTCATATTATATAAATCATGTATTGAGCACGACATAAGTGTAGTCAGTCATGTAGATGTCAAGCGTTTAGAAGAAACGTGTGACTGAACAATTTGATCTATTTCAAATGATTCCCACATAGATCACGGAAATGACACTTTTATTAGTAATTTATAGCTAGGATTGTGTACTTTCTGATCCAAAATATTTGAGAACATGCCACTTATTTTGTGTTAGATCTATGTATTTATTAATTATTATTTCTCGATACTGTGGTTGGGGGTTCTATGTTACACTTGTAGTATATTAGATATACCTTATAATAGAGGGGAATTACGTTCCCTAGGAACAGTGATCCCCTCTCATACACCCAATATTTTATTAACCCACCTCACATAACCCACCTCACATAAACACATCTCACATACTTTGTCTCTCTCTCTCTCACTCTTTTTTCTCTCGCTGTGTAACTTTCTCTCTCTAACACGATCTATATTATCGATGTAATCGAGGAAACAGTTGGGTTTTGATGGAAACCCTAATTTTATGTGATTTGTTGCTCTCTCTAACAAGATCTAATCGATCTAATTAGATCTGTATCATGAAGCCGTGTTTTTTGGGGTTTGTTGGAGGCCTTCTCTTGGGTTTGATGGAAACCTGATTTGTTTTAGCTCTTCTGGACATATTATATCAGGTTTGATGGAAACCCTTTATTGGGTTCCATGGAAACACTCATTTTTTTAGCTCTGATTGAATTTCCTTTGTTATAAAGTAGATGTGTTTAGCTCTGATTCATTTTTTTAGCTCTGATTGATTTTCCTTATTGAAAAAGAGTGAGATAGAGAAAGAGGCACAGTGATGAGATGTGAGATGTGTTTATGTGATATGTGTTTATGTGAGGTGGGTTAATAAGATATTAGGTTCGTGAAAGAGGATCACTGTTCGTGAGGATTTTGATCGGGTTTTACATAGCGTGTACAGCAACTATGGGTCACAATTTTTTCGTTGCCGGGGTTGATGGCAGGTGATGGTAGTCACGTTCGTGACTTTCGTTGCCGCTTACAGCCGTTTGGTTTCTCTCATGTGGCCTTTTAAGGTTGTCTTTGCATTGTGTATATATGAGCTGTATGGGTATTCTATGCATTTATGCATTATCAGATTTGAACCCGATGTTATGATTTAGTTTTCTTGCTGAATAAACTTTGCATTTACTGCTGGGGTTAGCTTATTTGCGTGTTCAGAAAATCCATACGATGACATCTTGTCGCTTTTGTTGCCGCTATTGGTGCAGGCGACGAAACGCCGTCGTGAAACACTCATAAATAAATGGGCTGTAGAGCTATTATTATTTGTGGCTTATTACCCCCTTTTGGGCATATATGCAGGAATCCGTAAGTTTTAGGTTGTGGAGATATGATTATTGACATTATAATGTTTCATTTTCATTGGTTCACTGTGATTGTTCTTTGGTTATGGCGCTACTTTTAGGCTGTTTGGTTTATATATGTAAACAGTACATAGTCATTGAAAAAAGTGTACCCATTGCGTTTACGGATGGGTTAGCGATGTTTTGCCCAGGCGGCCTTTTAAGGTTGCCGGGTTACCGATCGCTTGGCATTCTGTCTATATGAACAACTTTGGATTTATGTTCCTTCTATGCTATTGTCACTTTCGTTGCCGCTATTAATGGCGGATGACGAAAGCTACGGGTGTCTGCCGTTGGTGGTAGGCTCTAATTGATTGTTTTTCTGCTTTTTAAGCTTGAAAAAAAGGTTTCATTGATTTATGTCGTTCGCCATGAACTGCGGGACTCTAATAACTTGGGCTATGATGAGTGGTAACGGCGCGGTTAAATCTGAGATAACACGCATCTTGGCGGGGCAACCAGTCAAGGTTGCAGCCATGGCGTACCTATCCGGTTTTCCCAGAGCAGCGCCATAACTGAGCCTATAATGGAAAGCTTGCAACCAGTATCTAAACATACTTTTAGTCGCATATCACTCAGCTAAAATATAAAGGTGACCATTACTATAATCTTTTATTGATGAATTTTTATTTCACTTAATATGTCACATTTCGATCATATACTGTTATTTGTTGTATCAGCTATCATTTCCCTTTACCTTTTGTTTGTGCCGAAAGATGCAAATATGGACTGCCCGAAAGATTTTCATTGTCACGAGGAGTTGATAGATTGGTTTGTCAAGGTGCTTTGATGAAGGTATGTAGAACAATATTGTACTATACATAGAAGAAAAGTGCAAGTAATATGTTCTTGGATTTAAAACGGGTAATAGGTGAAGTGAGTCAGTTGAGCTTAAATTCGTAATAAAATTCATATGCTTATTAGGGAGTGTTTTATATATTCTCAGAAAAACCCATGAAGGCTTATCCCCCGTCAAAAAACTTAATAGGCACCTCCTATAAAAAGCTTACCTCAAAGTGTTCACTTTTTAACCAATCTATGAAATGTTGTCACTTTAAAAATTCTATGCCATCTAAGACTTATCAACCTGGATTGGATACACTTGGAGATAATCAGGTCCAAAAACGGGTAAATTTTGTTACCAACAACCAGTTTCATACTTATCGAGTTATGGTGCATTTGAGATGCATACAATAGATTTTGGTTCGAAAATGATGGCAAAGATCGGGTATATATGTGGGCTTCACTATGGTTCACGGTGTGGTTAAGGGGTCGGGGTTTGTGGTTCAGGGGTCATGGTGCAATGGGTGTGGTTTATAGGGTGTTTGTGACTCTAATAACTTGGGCTATGATGAGTGGTAACGGCGCGGTTAAATCTGAGATAACACGCATCTTGGCGGGGCAACCAGTCAAGGTTGCAGCCATGGTGTACCTATCCGGTTTTCCCAGAGCAGCGCCATATCTGAGCCTATAATGGAAAGCTTGCAACCAGTATCTGAACGTACTTTTAGTCGCATATCACTCGGCTAAAATAATAAAGGTGACCATTACTATAATATTTTATTGATGAATTTTTATTTCGCTTAGTATGTCACATTTCGATCATATACTGTTATGTGTTGTATCAGCTCTCATTTCCCTTTACCTTTTGTTTGTGCAGAAAGATGCAAATATGGACTGCCCGAAAGATTTTCATTGTCACGAGGAGTTGGTAGATTGGTTTGTCAAGGTGCTTTGATGAAGGTATGTAGAACAATATTGTACTATACATAGAAGAAAAGTGCAAGTAACTAAAACGGGTAATAGGTGAAGTGAGTCACTTGAGCTTAAATTCGTAATGAAATTCATATGCTTATTAGGGCGTGTTTTATATATTCCCAGAAAAACCCATGAAGGCTTATCCCTCGTCAAAAAACTTAATAGGCACCTCCTATAAAAAGCTTACCTCAAAGTGTTCACTTTTTAACCAATCTATGAAATGTTGTCACTTTAAAAATTATATGCCATCTAAGACTTATCAGCCTGGATTGGATACACTTGGAGATAATCAGGTCCGAAAACGGGTAAGTTTTGTTACCAACAACCAGTTGCATACTTATCGAGTTATGGTGCATTTGAGATGCATACAATAGGTTTTGGTTCGAAAATGCTGGCAAAGATCGGGTATATATGTGTGCTTCATTATGGTTCACGGTGTGGTTAAGGGGTCGGGGTTTGTGGTTCAGGGGTCATGGTGCAATGGGTGTGGTTTATAGGGTGTTTGTGACTTTATGGATGCATAAGTAACTAAGGGGTGTTTGGCTAAGGTTAATTAAGGTGCTTATTAGCTGATCATATTAACCAAATTCAATAAATTTAGTATACATATTCTAGCAATATGTTTATTATCTTTTAGAAGAGCAAATAGAGTTCCCTATGATGCATATACATATGATTGCAATCTGCAGGAATGCACACACCAGCAATGCAAATACAAAGAAGATGATGGGAGATCCGATGTGGATATAGAACCAATGGGATCTCTTTGTATGTGACTTGCTGCGCATGTATCAAATGAGATAGTACAAAAGTTACCGACGCCGAAAACCTACACAAAAACCTTAATGAAGCTGAAATAAATGGTCCAACAACCGTTAAAATCCTCAAGCTGTCAACAATGAGTCTCATGAATCTGGTGTTGTATTTTTTATGAAATTTTAAGCTTTTAAGAACCTGTTGAAATATGCCGCTTCTTAATGTTGGACATAGGATTTATTTCAGCCAGCGAACACTGATAAAGAGGTTTGTTACATGCATTTGGAGACTCAAAATACATGAACTCTTAAGCACACAGAATGAAGTAACATTTTGTTCATGTTTTTTTGTCACGGGGATATGTGATACAAGCTAATAAGGATGTCCAGTTGTATCTTACAGTCTATTGACACACAAGGTTCGTTTAACGATAGCCCGACATTAGTTTACTTTGAGGGAGCATCAACAGTGGCAAACACACTTGAAGCCAAAGAGGCCTCAGATGGTCAAGTTACTTCTCCAACAGTTGCTGCACTTGGAAACCTCAGCTAAAGGTATTTTTTCGTGAGACGTGAAAATACGATTATCGCACTATGATCACATTTCTACGCCTTTTTAGTCGAATTTACCAAAAACATCGCTTAATAACAAGACTAACTGTATATAGGATATAGATGACGGTTTAAGTAATACTAATCTTGGACGATTTCTTGCTATTATAGGTATTAATGAAGGACCAGAAAAAAGTTGTCGCCATTCGCATGGAAATTAAAGACGGTACTCTAGAGGAGGTGTAGCCGTTTGGTTGTTGTAAATGATGTGCACGTGTATGTGGTTTTTGACTTTCCCTTATGTAAAGTTGATAGGTGTGAAAACACCCATCTTTTCTACCACTTAATTACAATAATAACCGGACCAAAACGTGTATTTTATGTCTTTTATGTCGGAATTATGCGTGGTTTGTGTTTTTGTTGTAATTTAGGACGAAAAGGTGAAAAGTGGAGAAAACACGGGAATTCACGGGCATTTACGGACTTTTATTGAAGAAAAAGATGAAAGACGAAGTCAAGCAGTCAAGAGTGCAAAAAGAACGGAAGTCCAAGACCAATTCTGAAGATTTATCGAAGAAAAAGTCAAAAGACGGAAGTTTACTTAAAGCCAAGGAACTCAAGTCTTATTTATCGAAGAATTAAAAGACGAGTCCAAAGAAATCCCGAGCCAAAAGCCATCAAAGTCCAAGATTAACAAAATGATTAAGAAGGAAGGACTTAAGGGCGCAATTAAGAAGAAAGGAATGAGGGGAGGAAGCTTCCTCTAACCACTCCCCTAATCACCTATAAATACCCCTCTTATTCATTTCACTAGTTTTTGTTGGCTAATAGTGACAATTAGTTCTTCCACTTTTAATTACCTTGTCATTTAAATACTTGTCTATTTAATTACCTTGTCTTGCACCTTAATTATCATTTAATTTCAAGTAAGTTTTTCTTTTAATTCTTGTTAATCTTTATCTTTATCTTGTTAATCTCATTCTTCCTTTCTTTAATGTTTGATTTATATGCTTTTTGTCTTGTTGATTCGTTTAAAGATTACATTTTTATGCTTTTGATTGTTTTAAATCATTTATTTTCATAGCTTATTTGGTTTATTTTCAAGTTTATATAGTTTTTATAAAAGTTATTTTCGTATAAAAAGTTGTTTTTCTTAAAGCTTATTCATTTCTTGTTTTAAAAGTCCTTAAATTTCTGTTAAATAGCTTTTTCTTATACGGTTTACCTTAGAAAATTAGATTTGTGCTTATTAGAATCATAGCTTATTTGTTTAGCTTAATTTGTACTTTTTCCTTCGTATTCCGATTGGTAAATTGGAAAGGGGTTTACATTTTCCGACCAGCGTTCCTTGCGTGGTAGGAAAAGGGTTTATAACTTTCCGATTGGAAAGTATTATATATTCCGATTGGTGAGTAGTTTGGTATTCCGATTGGGGCGAGGTAAGTGGGTATTCCGATCTGAACTAGTGACAGATATTCCGATTGGTGCTCCTATCCACATTCCGATCGAGGTGTTATTTGGGTTATTCCGATTGGGATAGGTGACAAAATTCCGACTGGTGATCCGAACAGCATTCCGACCAGGGTACTATCCATATTCCGATCAGGGTCCACCTTGATATTCCGACAGGATTGTTTGATATTCCGATCAAGGTAAGATCGGAATATATTCCGATTTGGGAGGTTTTTCTTCATACTTTGTCTTGTTTAATTTTTAGCTTATATTTTTATACTTTGTCCATTTTTAATTCTCGTCACGTTTTATTTTCTGGTCATTTTAATTAATTTACTTTTCGTCACGTTTTTAAATATCGCACCTTTCTTTTAATTAGACTTAGATTTATTTTAACGCCATTTTATTTTAAGCCATTTACTTTAATTGTTTTGCACTTTAAATATACTACAACGACAACCTTTTTGTTCCACCAAAATAAAACTGAGTCACATAGAGAACCTAGATCAATTCGAAGAGATTGGTACAACGATAAGTTTTAACCTGAGTAAGAAGCAAGTTATCAAATGGCGCCGCTGCCGGCTCTTTTCGTAAAGATTAACGGTTTTCTGTGAGAGACGCGTTGCTTTTTTGGGATCCGTTCACTTGTGAGCGTTATTTTTCTTGCATAAAAAATCAAAAACCATAAAAATTAAAAATTGATAAAACTCCATAAAAATTAGAAATTTCAAAAATCCAAAAAGATTTTATCTTTATTGTGTATATATATTGTCTTTGTGTTTGGTTTCTTTTTCTTTTTCATTTTCAGGTGTATGCGTACTAGATCTTCTAATTATCAAGAGCCCGAGACTCAAGAAGATTTAGCTATGTCAGGTGTTAACAACAATAATATTCCACCGCACCTCAACAATAACAACAATGTTCTCCCACACCCCGATCTTCGGACCATGGACGAGCTTTGTCAACCTACAATGTTTGGACGAGGAGGACCGATTGCGCCGATGCAAATCAACGCTCCTGAGTTTTCGTTGAAGCACCACATGATTCAGCAAGTGCAAACAAACCCATTCCGTGGATTGCCTGATGATGATGCCAACAAACACCTCGACAAGTTCATTACAATCACCCAAAGCATGAAGTTGGCTGGTGCCACAATGGATGAACTTCGCCTACAACTCTTTCCACATACTTTATTACATCATGCCGAGAAATGGTTTGATCGTCTCCCGAAGAATTCTATTCATACTTGGGATGACATGACTCAACTCTTTTTGTCGCGCTACTTTCCACCATCCATGGTCACGAGCCTTCGCAATCAAATCAGCGGTTTCATGCAAGACCCTGATGAATCTCTTTTTGATGCTTGGGAGAGATATAATATCTTGATCGATCGATGTCCAAACCACAACATGCTCCCTGTGACCTTAATTAATACTTTCTACAACGGTTTGACTTTTCGAGATCGTGATACGATTAATGCAGCCGCCGGTGGCACATTCATGAAAAGGAGACCCGAGGAGTGTAGAGAGTTAATTGAGAACATGACTACTCACCACAAAAATTGGGATTCCTCTGCTTCTTCAAGGAACAATCCGAGAGTCAATGTTTCCTCCACTTCAACAAACCCTGATATGACCGAACTCACCCGTGTGCTGACTGAAATGAGCAGAAGTATGCAACTCTTGGCTTCAAACCAACAACAACAACAAGTTAAAGCTGTTGCTACTTCTTGTGAAACATGCGGCGGTCCACACCCATACACCGATTGTCCTTCTACACAAGGAAATCCGGAAAATGTGTATGCAGCTTATGGTAATTATTCACCGGAAAATTACCAAGCTCGACCTCAAGGGGATAGAAATCTGCTGAGTTACCGATCAAACAACTACCTTTCACCCGGTTTTTCTCCTCAAAACCAAAACCCCGCCAACAACTACAATAGAAGCAACCAAATCCCACCAAGAGCTTCTAATCTTTATCACCCACCCGCCCAACAAACCCCACCCAGTAATCCGGATGTTGAGGCCATCATGAGAACCCAAGGTGAGCAAATCAAGAACCTGCAGAGCCAAATTATCAATCTTAAAGGAGATATCACAAAGCAAGGAAATGAGATAAGATCCGAGCTTCGAGATAACATTCAATCCTCCTTCACCAATCAAACCAATGATTTGAAGAATATGCTTGCTAGTTTCTTGCCCGCCGCTCAACCTTCTTCTTCGAGTTCTCTACCTTCAAACACCGTCACTAATCCGCGAGCCAATGTGAGTGCTATTACTACCCATAGTGGAGTCACCATCGTAGGATCACCAATCCCACCCCCATCATCTACAACTCGTCCACCACCATGTGTCCCTACTCCTCCTACACCTAGTATTAGTGCACCATTACCGTCTCCGCCTCGACGTGATGAAGTTCCCACGAATGACCCTTCAACATCTCAACCTTTACCTACACCTGCACCTTCACCACCCAAACCCAATATCCCTTATCCCTCTCGTTTAGGCAAGTCCAAAATGCTAACCAAGGAGGACTCCGAAGTGTCACGCTATGTGAAGATGATTTCTCAAATGAACTTCAACATTAGCTTTCTTGAAGCACTTGTCCACATGCCCAAATTTGTTAAAGCATTTAGGGAATTGCTTAACAAGAAGGAGAAGCTGATTGAACTCGCCAACACACGCTTAAATGAAAATTGCTCTGCAGTTATTCTTAAAGAACTTCCGGAAAAGCTTGGAGATCCCGGTCGTTTTGTGTTGCCTTGCGTGTTCAACAAAACCGAAGAATTTACTGCCCTTGCTGATCTCGGGGCTAGTATTAATTTGATGCCATTGAGTGTTTGGAAAACACTATCATTACCCGACCTCACTCCAACAAAGATGACTCTTGAACTTGCAAATCGCACTCTCGCTTACCCCGTTGGTATAGCCGAAGACGTGTTTATTAAAGTTGGCACATTTACTTTCCCGGTCGATTTTGTCGTTGTTGATTATGAAATGGACCCTCGTATTCCTTTAATACTTGGTCGGCCATTCTTGAGAACCGGACGAGCCTTAGTGGATGTGGCCGAAGGTGAGTTAATCTTAAGAGTCGGGGATGATGCACAAGTTTTTAAAATGGGGAAGCTTACAAGTACAACCTTTGGAGGCCGCGAATCAGTGAATATGATTAATGTGCTCAATGACTTTACCGTCTACGACAATCCTCTATTCGACTCTTGCATCGATAATCCACTTTTTCAAGATGATGTGGATGATTATCGCCCCAATTTGGACCCTTCTCCCATTTATGATTCTCCACCGGTCTTTGATGCTTATGATGATGAGTCTAGCTCAGATTCGGATGATTATGATGACCTTACTTCTGAGTATCCCGAGCTGCCCACGTATGATGATTTTGATGAGGCTGATACTCTTTCGAGTGATTCTTCACATGATGAAGATCCTCCGCCATCACTCGATCCTACTTTGGACGATTACTCATTTGAGGAAGATTTCTCTACGTTTCTCAACACTTACTTCCCTCATGAGAGTGATGCTCCTCCTTATGATTTTGAAGATTATCGTCTTGATCCTACTTTGGATTTGAAGCACATTCTTTCAAAGGAGAAGAAACCGGTCGACACCAATATCCGCAGCACATACGATTTAACACCTCTTTGTCCCACTTCTGAGGACGAGGTTGTGCTTCTTCGCGGATCTTCTTCCCATTCTGCTGAGCCTGAATGCTATTTTCCCCTAAAGGAAACGGTGTTCGACCCCGGTATTGACATTCTGCAGCCATCTCAGTATCCACCTGATGAAATAAAAGGAAATATCTTTGGAACTTATGTAAATCTGCTTGCACCACTTCACCCTTGCTTCCACCATGCTCCATCACTGCTTAAGGGAACCTTGCCTACTCTTCTTTGGCTTGCCTTCTTCGCCTTAAGCTTGTGCTTATTGATGGACGAAAACTATGTCTTTGATCTTGGTGGATATGTTTCATGCTTCTTCCTATGATGATCAAGGTCGAGTCAGGCTAATGACTCGGTTAACAAAAATCAAGCGCTTCTTGGGAGGCAACCCATGCATCTATCTTTTCGCTTTCTTTACCATAAGTGTAGGGGAGACCCGTTGGTGTTTGCTCTCTCCTCTCTTCTACTCATCAGGGATTCGAGCTTCAATGATCCACTATTGATGATCCTTGACGACCCGTGATTCCGTGTTCACTTCTTCCCGGTTCTATCCTAAACTCTTTTCGATTCACTATTTTATATTTTCTCAATATTAAAATAGGAATCTCTTTAGTTGTTTCTTCCTTAGCGAGATTTAAACGAAGTGCACAATGTCCTAAGTGTAGGGGAGTTTACTCCCACATGCTTAAACATTGAGGACAATGTTTATGTTAAGTGTAGGGGGACTTCTATCGAAGTTAAGTGGCCTTTTCCTTGTATTTGTCCTCATTTTAACCGGAAAATCAATTTTTCGACATTTTTCAAAATTTTGGATCTATTTTGGCCTATTAGTTTTTCCCGTTGTATAGTTATTTTTCTTTCTTTGCTAGAATAAATGTTTAATAAAGTGGTTTTTATTTTCAAACGTTGTGAATCTTTTGACTCAACCCGAGTTTACTTGTCTAAGTTACTCTAGCTAGTATCCTTAACGTGTTTAAGTCATGTTTTTCTAGGTTATTATTTAGGGAGCTATAAAACGCGAAAGTCTTAACTCTCACGGGTTAAGAACAAGAACTTTTCGCAAGTTCCTATAATTGATCCTAGAGAGTCGTTTATCAAGGGAACTCTAAAATGCGATTTCTAAACTTAAAAAAGTCTAAGAATTTGCAAGATCCTATAGGCGACTCGAAAACCTAAAACTTTGATTTAATAGGCTAAGCATCCACGAGTCTCATTCCTTGAGATTTTAAACTGTGGAGAACGAGAGATGATAGAGCCAATTATAAGTTCGGTATTCTTTCGTGAATTTATGTGAGTTAATTATAAGCCTATTCTCCCATCGCCTGCTAATAATTTATCTGCTAATAAATAAGGTTGTACGATTTGAAAAGTTACTTAGCTTCTAGCCCAAGATCGTTTAAAAGTTGCTCGGTATGGATTAGAGTTCATAGCCAAGGCATAACTTATTGAAGCGGGACGCGAAGATTGGCGAGTCCGAAAAGGCCCTAACAAGGCATGAGGGCTTTATTTTGTTGCTAAAGATCCAAAGTGATGTGAAGAATCATTTATCGAAAATCAATATGAAGGATCGAGACACACGACGAAAAGCAAATACTCCCCAAAAGTCATGGAGAAGTGCATCCGAAAAGACCCTATCAAGGTATGAGGATAAATAGATCCAAGTCATAAAAGGAGGCGGATCGTTGTATATCAAAGTCCAAAATAAAGATTGGAGAAAAATGAAGAAGTCGTGGTCCAAGTATGAATCTCTCAAAACTTAAAGTGAAGAAATTCCTATTATGAAGAGAAGGCCATTATTTCATGAACGTCTCTCAAGGTTTGAAGTATGAAGTCGCTGCCAAATATCGGTCCGAGAAAGGTCTCAAATCGCGAAGCGAGTTATGCCAAGATATGAACTTTATGAGGTCCAGAGAAGCAGTTTTAAAAGATTTTGTCCTTTAACTAACTATTGATTAAATCGTTCACTTTATTTTCGGACTAAATAACTATTGAAATAAGTCAAACAATGCATCCTCGTGATCATTCAAGACAAAAATAAAATACAAGAGATACACCTAGGAATAAGGGAGTCTAAGTAAGTAATTGGCCCACATGAGTTCGTGTTAGTGTGCTAACTTATAATAACAATGATCTCGTTTTTAAGCTTGGTTTGGAGAAAGTGAAAACTTGAGGATGATGATTATTCATGACATTTCCAAAACCCAAGGTATGCTTTTTTATTTCTTTACTTTGAATGTTTATAGTTTCTATCTCTTTAATAAAGGCCAACATGGATTAATTATGATGAAAAATGTAAACTTGTTTTGTAACTAATGCATTGCATGAGGACATTGCAATGGTCAAGTGTAGGGGATTTGATAGGTGTGAAAACACCCATCTTTTCTACCACTTAATTACAATAATAACCGGACCAAAACATGTATTTTATGTCTTTTATGTCAGAATTATGCGTGGTTTGTGTTTTTGTTGTAATTTAGGACGAAAAGGTGAAAAGTGGAGAAAACACGGGAATTCACGGGCATTTACGGACTTTTATTGAAGAAAAAGATGAAAGACGAAGTCAAGCAGCCAAGAGTGCAAAAAGAGAAGTCCAAGACCAATTCTGAAGATTTATCGAAGAAAAAGTCAAAAGACGGGAGTTTACTTAAAGCCGAGGAACTCAAGTCTTATTTATCGAAGAATTAAAAGACGAGTCCAAAGAAATCCCGAGCCAAAAGCCATCAAAGTCCAAGATTAACAAAAAGATTAAGAAGGAAGGACTTAAGGGCGCAATTAAGAAGAAAGGAATGAGGGGAGGAAGCTTCCTCTAACCACTCCCCTAATCACCTATAAATACCCCTCTTATTCATTTCACTAGTTTTTGTTGGCTAATAGTGACAATTAGTTCTTCCACTTTTAATTACCTTGTCATTTAAATACTTGTCTATTTAATTACCTTGTCTTGCACCTTAATTATTATTTAATTTCAAGTAAGTTTTTCTTTTAATTCTTGTTAATCTTTATCTTTATCTTGTTAATCTCATTCTTCCTTTCTTTAATGTTTGATTTATATGCTTTTTGTCTTGTTGATTCGTTTAAAGATTACATTTTTATGCTTTTGATTGTTTTAAATCATTTATTTTCATAGCTTATTTGGTTTATTTTCAAGTTTATATAGTTTTTATAAAAGTTATTTTCGTATAAAAAGTTGTTTTTCTTAAAGCTTATTCATTTCTTGTTTTAAAAGTCCTTAAATTTCTGTTAAATAGCTTTTTCTTATACGGTTTACCTTAGAAAATTAGATTTGTGCTTATTAGAATCATAGCTTATTTGTTTAGCTTAATTTGTACTTTTTCCTTCGTATTCCGATTGGTAAATCGGAAAGGGGTTTACATTTTCCGACCAGCGTTCCTTGCGTGGTCGGAAAAGGGTTTATAACTTTCCGATTGGAAAGTATTATATATTCCGATTGGTGAGTAGTTTGGTATTCCGATTGGGGCGAGGTAAGTGGGTATTCCGATCTGAACTAGTGACAGATATTCCGATTGGTGCTCCTATCCACATTCCGATCGAGGTGTTATTTGGGTTATTCCGATTGGGATAGGTGACAAAATTCCGATTGGTGATCCGAACAGCATTCCGACCAGGGTACTATCCATATTCCGATCAGGGTCCACCTTGATATTCCGACAGGATTGTTTGATATTCCGATCAAGGTAAGATCGGAATATATTCCGATTTGGGAGGTTTTTCTTCATACTTTGTCTTGTTTAATTTTTAGCTTATATTTTTATACTTTGTCCATTTTTAATTCTCATCACGTTTTATTTTCTGGTCATTTTAATTAATTTACTTTTCGTCACGTTTTTAAATATCGCACCTTTCTTTTAATTAGACTTAGATTTATTTTAACGCCATTTTATTTTAAGCCATTTACTTTAATTGTTTTGCACTTTAAATATACTACAACGACAACCTTTTTGTTCCACCAAAATAAAACTGAGTCACATAGAGAACCTAGATCAATTCGAAGAGATTGGTACAACGATAAGTTTTAACCTGAGTAAGAAGCAAGTTATCAAAAGTATACAAAAGAAGACCCGCCACAACAAATACGTATATGTTATGCATTCCAGCTATGGATAAAACACCTGCACATGTACTCTTTTGTATGTGTGTTAATTCAAGCTTCATTATTGTCTGTTTAACGTTCATCTGGTCCGCATATTAATTCCACAGACAAACACCCTCTGTGAAACGTGACCAAAAACGTCTGCGGCGAAGCGCGGGCACCCCTCCTAGTTACAATAACATAAGAAAATCTGACAAAAAGCAAATGTTTGAGCCTTTGATTGAAAAAATAAATCATAACGTATAAATTTAATCAAGTAGCAATGTAAAAAAGCTAGGAATATGAGCTAGTTCTAAATTTGAAGCCTTTGGTTTTAACTTTGAACTATGTACATGTTGTTTGAGACTCCTTGCCATTGTTACGAGTGGAAGAAGTGTGCTCGGCGTGGTTAGTTTGAAGTTCTCTTCGAGTATTTAAACTGTTTTGAGCATTACTCGTCTTTTTGAAGCATGATAGCATATGCATATCCATTTGTTTGAACATGTTACCAACTTTTGACAAGAGCGGAGCCGCAAAATTATGGCCGAGGGTTGATATTTTTTAGACACTACAAATCGGTTCGTTAAGAGAGCAACATTTTCGCTAATTTTTATACTACAATATTTTCGCTAATTTTTTTCTGCTAAAGGGGCAGTTGCTGGTGGAAGAGATATTGAAGAAGAGGGTTGTTTGGATTAGGGGTGAGCAGAAACCGAACCGCGAACCGCAAAACCGCAAAAAACCGCAAAAACCGAACCACAGAAACCGCACCACGACAAAAACCGACGGTTTGGTTTTAAGAAAAAGGAAAAACCGCAACTGTGGTTCGGTTGCGGTTTTCTACCGTAAAACCGAACCGCAAAACCGAACCGCACCACACAATAATTATTTTATACTGAAAAACGTCATATCGACAATTTTATGCGAGTTATAAGATTTCTAGTGCATATTATCACTGATATTCATATAAGTTATTAGTAAAGTATTTGCTAGATACAATTTATGCATTGTTATAACCGAAAAAAATCAACATTTTAAACGAAAAACCGCAAAAAGCCAAAATTATTATATAAATCACAAGTAATGGTTCGGTGCGGTTAAAAACCGCAAAACCGCAGAAACCGCAAAAAAAACCGCAAAACCGAAACCGCGGTTTTTGGTCCGGTGCGGTTTCTAATTTTATAAAAACCGCAAGTGCGGTTGCGGTTCGGTTTTAGTCAAAAACCGCACCAAACCGAACCATGCTCACCCCTAGTTTGGATTAAGGTGTTTTTTAATTCGATAATAGAAAAAGTCAGGACTATGGGTGTTTGGACAATAAATGCCAACACAATTTGATAAAACCCTTGCAGCTAACAAATTTTTTTACAAGCGTTAAGGTTTGGATCCTCAACGAAGCAAAATCAAGACTTGGGACTACCCGTGTAACTTCGTCATCTCGGGACTATACCAGAAAATGAAATGCCTTAAGGATCAAGAGTGTAGTTTACTCTCTTTTCCAGTGAAATTTAAACTTGGGTTAATTCCATATATACCCAATTTTAATCCTTAAATGTCATATTTACCCAACCAAAAATCATAATACCATATATACCCAGTTTCAATATAAATTTTGTCATATTTGTCCAAAATGTAAATTTAACCATTTTAGAATTATTAAATATATTATCAATGGAGATTGTTTAGACTAATTTACCCTTTGTTTATCTTCAATTCCATATGTACAAAACAAAACACAGTGCAATCATAAGTTCATAACACTCTTGTTACTTTTTTTATAGAATTTTAAACGGTTACCAATCTACAAGCATTGCGGTTTGTTTATTGCTATTTTTAAATTGTTACTTATGCACTAATATATAATTGGGTACCAATCTACATGCACTGTTATATATAAATTGTTGTCAAAGCATGGGTTATGTCTAGTTGTTCTTTTATCGATAGGTTTTTAATTGCTTGATAGAGAAATCTTTCATTGTTTAACAAAACAAATATGCAGCACCATCGATGGAGTTACTTATGGCTCCGTGTGTTATGTTTTTTTCAATTAGTAGTGTTTTTGTTATGGTACCAAGAATGTTCATGCAGATTTTAGGTGTATGTTAAGGGTAGAACGGGTATTCATTAATAAAGATTTAATTTTAACTGGTTTAGTAACAAGATGGGGAGATATGACAAATATGTTATAAAAATTGGGTATATATGTCAATTCGATTTTTACTTGGGTAAATATGACATTTGATGGTTATAATTGGGTATATATGGAATTAACCCTTTAAACTTTGGCTGCCACATTCAAATTTCATGCAAATCTTTTGTAGAATATGTTGTAGCAAAGTTAAATCACAACGTTTTGTTAGACGTTTGTAACAAGTTTTTACAGTGGTTTCAGTACTTCTGTAAAGAATAATGATTGTTTATCAATAAAAGTATGTATTAGCATCGTTTGTTTGAGAACAGGGTGTGACATAAACCATGAATCTTCACTTCTGGAACAGTTGTATTTCTCCTAATAGAAGTTGCTCATCACATGTCATCGTGTTGTATTGTGAAGAGTGATGTTGATAAAACTCTGCACATGCTCCATATAGAAGTGGCTCGGCAGGTGCTGATAATACTCTGCACATCCTCACAAGCGCTATAAGTGATGTTGCAACCCGACATCAGGCACACATCTGTTACTCAGCGTTATACGATTGTCTATTCCCGAAACCACCCAAATGTGAACAAAAGCATACTTCTACAAGTCCAATTCTAAGAAACCAAACTTAATCACATACTTTCTATAGCCCACCTAGTTAATTGGTTCATACTTCATACAAAGCATCCCTGAACATAAAGCACTCAAATGTTGGGCTTGAGACAAACGGGAGTGTCACTTAGAAGTTAAAAGACAATAATAACACCTAGCTGGAACAATAACTGAGACCGTATGCCACATCAGATACAAGCCTTGGCATTGGCCGCTAGACCAGTCCCTCTCATAGCGCTAGACGGTGTTATATCAGCAAGAAAGAACAGGCCAGTCGAAACAACTAGCAAGGCAGTATAAACAACAGAATAACCAATTGATAAGGTCATAAAATAGACTATCAAATCCAATCTGTAAACCACTCATATGTTACAAAAGCCTAATATAGATTCTGATAAAACATCCACCTCATTATCGAGGTTCCAATGATTTGAAGTCAATGTCCCAAGCCAAGCTTAATCACATATTGTCTATAACTGTAGTGTTTTGCACATTGCAACTAGTCCATTGGTCAATACAAAGCATCCTAATACCATAAGATGAGCGAAGCTTAAAACTTCTGGCATGGGCTTGGCAAGAGACCGCTAACATGTTATGCCACACCAGACACGAGCCTTAAAAATTGACCGCTATACCAGTCCTTCAAAGGTTGTTTCAATACTATGAACCAAATTATTGATGTAGTGTATTTGATCAGAAAATCTAGAAACCAAACTACTGCGAGAAAAAGCAAAAGAAGTGTATATAATCCTATTATGAAAGCTACGCAAGTTCAAACATAATCCAAGTAAATACTACAAAACCGAAACAAGCATAAGAAACCAACAAACCAATTTTTATAAAGATCAAGACCATCAAAATTTCACTTCTCATGTACACAACAGACAAACAAAAACTCATTTACCAACAACCGAACCATTCTCCATAATCAACTTCACCCGCTTGGCAAAAACCTCAAACTCCTCCATCCTCTGTTCCCTCCACCTCTTCTCAAACTGCACCTCCTTCTCAACACCCGACAATCGCCCAACATCCCTCATCATTCTATTCCTAACCACATTCAACGACTCGTCCACCACTTCACCTAACGCCTTCACAACAACCTCACTATCACCCCTAACCTTAACCTTAACCTCATCATCCTTAACCCTACCCTTAACTACATTTCCAACACTCACATTATCATTTCTACTAACGCAATTATTTGGTTTTTGAACGACAGACGGTAACGCCAACACAGCGACTAAATTCGACTCGTTATTTTCATTAAAATGCTCATTAAAAGGTGTAGTATGAAAACTAGGTTCAGTTTGAGGTTCCCAGAGCTGTTTCATTAATTCGTATAGTTTACGATCATGTGGCGAAACGAGAGAGTGGTCTAATTTCTCTGAAAAGATGTGGAACTTTTTACGGAGCCTACGGAGCTTATCGGAGAGCTGAGACTTGGTAAAAGGGTGAGATAAAGCGTTGGAGGGCTGTGAGGAAGGGTCTAGAAGGTTGTGAAGGAACTGGATCTCGTCTTGTTGGGTCCAGATACGGGGGTGATTGGGAGATGGAATTTGGGGTGTTTGGATTGGTGGGGTTTTGCGTTTAATTGGGAGTTTACGAGATGGGGAAAATGAGGAGATTGGTGTGGGTTGGAGTGGGATTGGGATTGGGGGAGGCTGGTTTGGTGAGTCCATGGTTTTTTTTGATCGAAGAGTGTGATAGATGGTGTGTTTTTTTAGTGTTGGGGTGAACCGGTGAGGAGAGTGGGTGTGAGTTTTTGATTCAGGGTGGCTGTTCTATAACTATTATTTGGTTTGGTTTTTGGAACTTAGGTTGAGCATAACAAATTACCGATCGAATTGAACCGAAAAAAACAAACTGGATCAAATCGAACGTATTTTGATCAAACCGAACATATTTTGATCAGGTCCTCGTTCTATACTTTAGCTTATATTTAGATTTCGGTTCCATTTAATCTTACATGTCGTCGTTCTATACTTTACCTTATATTTAGATTTCGGTTCCATTTAATCTTACATGCAACTGAACATTTTGTTTTCTTCGACGGGACTGACCCGACTAGATTTGATCTGATTCTTGGCGTTTTGGGCTAAATTAGTCTCGACCTATTTTTTTATTACGTTTTTTGATCGAAGAGTGTAACGGTGGTGTGCTTTTTAGCCGGCGAGGAGGGCGGGTTTGAGTGTTTGACTCACGTGATGGCTGAATTTGGAGTTCGGAGTGCAGTTTGAATTTTTTTAACCTTATTTTTTATACACAGCCAATTTGATTTGCGAGGTTTAAATTTACTCTCACATATATTCAAGTTAGTTAAAGTTTTTTTAGAAGGTCAATGTAGTCATTTCTAGTTTGTTTGCACGTTATAGAAATTGAACTTGAAACCTGACACATTTTAGAGTAATATGTACAAACCTGTTTAGCGTGGTCATTTTATTTATTTCGACCATTATCTTGTGACAATATTATACTTACTTTCTCTAAATTTTAAAAGGTAAAATAGTGGAGTATTTTATATATTGGAGTAGTCACAAAATACAAACAATTATCAATTTTTGAAAGTTCAATGACACGATATAATAAAAAAATATGGCTACACATAAAGACGAAAAGTTAGATGGCTTTTTTAAATTATTAGACGCGTATCCGTGAATAACTGCAAATAACTAATGATATACTAATTAACTCGGTGGTCGAATCGGTAACCAGTGACTCGCTTGAGTTGACCGACTAAATTGACCCGATGATCAATCCAATAACTCAAAAAGTTAATTGGTTGACTTGATGATTGAACACGTAGCTCGATAATATTTAACATTTAGAAAAATAATAAAAAATGTTTAATTGAAAAATTCACTTTCAAAAAGAGATAGTAAACTTTTTTAGACGGATTATTTTGGATACTATTCTTTTTTTTATATAAGGAGACTCATCTCCACCATCCATCTCAATTTTATCTAATGGATAAAATTAAATATATTTTATTTTCACCTATTTTTTATAATTTAAATATCTCTTAAACCGTTAAGTGTTAAACGAAAATAATTATACCATCGCGACGAGCGTGTAATTATCTTTCTACCAATATGCACTATGATATACTTTCGAAGAAAAAAAGTCGTTTTTTCTTCTTGTTAAAATTTACGTGAAATATCATATATGATAATACTGTTTCATCATATATTTTTTTTAGAACGGCAAATGTTAGTGGTTAGTGGGTCGAGTCGTGCAATAACATCCAAGCGGAAGAATGTATTCTTCAAACCCTCGCCTAGTTATGTTAGACTCCTTATCCGCTTCGCCTGAAAGGCCCTTGGCAGGTCTTGAACCCAAGACCTCCAGGAATCCTCTCCCAATGAAATCACTTAGTGGAACCTTGGTGGCCAAGTAAGCTAAGCCAGTTGGTTAAATCATATACGATATCGGTTTTTATCATATATGATAGGTTATATTATATATTGTTAAACATGGATTCACTATAAACACGGGTTTATGATCCGGAGGTCGGGGAGGATAGAAGTGTTGTTTAGCCATTTTAGTGAGAGAAACAAGAGAGAATAAAAGTGTGTTTTATTCTAGAGAGAGAAAGGTAAGACAAGAAATGAAAAGCCTCACCCCTCCATGGAAGTATGGAGGGGTTTATATAGCTCGGGACTTGGACTTTACATTTGACAATATTAGTCCCTGCAAGTCCCGGCTATGAAACTAATGTAATTCCGTTAGTCGCACACATTTTAAGGCTAACAATCTTCCCCCAATGTGGTGACATACGGAATTACTTACAATGTTCCTAACAAATGCAAATACAACAAAAATATGACAGTATTAAGTTTGCTTCCAATGCTGAGGATGACACGGTTGTCTTCAAGTCTTCTAGAAAAACTTATACCCCAGTTTGAATCCTTTTTGTCTTTGCTTGTTGAGGAACCATTGTATCATGTATGAACTGGATTAACTTCCCCCCAATTCATACCACATGCCTTGAAAAGCTTTCTTCATAGACTTCTTTTTGACGAAGCTTCTGAATCAGCTTCCCCCCAAACCAAAATCCCTGTCTTGAGCAGAACCTGTAGCTTGAGCAATCTTCTATCTTTGACATTTAAAGTGCACAGCGGAATTTTGTAGAAGAAGAAGTAAACCCCACCAAGTAACTGCTACCTTAACATTTTTGGTCTTCATGATTATGAGTTTGGGGGAACATGTAAGAAATCAGCAACAAATCTTCTCACGCTTGTAGAATGCTTCCCCCTGGAAGTTGAACTAAGTACTCCAGAGTGGGAACTAAGTCTCCAAAGTACACGTTCTTCCCCCATGATGGTGACGAACTCTCGGAAGCATCATCTGACGTGTACGGTCAAAATCGCGAGATGTTCTTGTCGAAAGTATGATGGTGACGAACACTCGGTAGCGTTCTTTTCAAAAGTATGGTGGTTAAGATCTAAGCATTCCGACAGGTCATCATTCCGATCTAGGATTTCGATCTACACATTCCGATCTAGGATTCCGATCTGCACATTCCGATAGAGGGACATTCCGATGGATCATTCCGATCAACATTCCGATGGAAATTTTGTTTGAGTAATTTTTCGACTTAGCCACTATCTAGACTAGTCTCGGAACATAGTTTACACGAAGATTAAAAAAAAAAAAAAAAAAAAAAAAAAAAGAGTTTTTTGGCGGGAAAACCATAGTAAAATTTAATTTTTCCTAGACCATTTTTAGGCCATTTAAGCTTCAATTTCAAATTTTGGCTATGCGAAAAAATTTTCGACCAAAAATTCAAATTTTCGGACCAAAATTCAAATTTTTAGGCCAAATTTCAAATTTTTTAGGTTTTATTTTTCATTAAAAATTTTATTTTTTCAAACTTTTTCCCTACTAGTTATTGGCTATTTCTAACTCGATTTCAAAACTTAGTGTTTCAAAAAATTTTCGGATTACCGTTTTGTCGGACTGAGGAATTTTTTTGTCGGGCTGGAAAATTTTGGCAAACTTTGATTTTGTTGACACCCCAACACACGCTTTCTACGAATTGAGATCCTGTTTTTCACACGACTTCTACTATGGTTATCAACAAGATAGTGATGCTGCGGGTTTTGAGCATCGTGATAGACATGTAAGAAAGAAGAGGAATCTTGCCCATCTCCAGTCTCAGCTTCTTATAGCACAAAAGGAAGAAGCAGGAATTCAACTTCTAGCTGAAGAGTTTGATATCATGGCATCTGCAGCAGCATATGATGAGGCAGAAGAGGTGACTCCCGACTCCATCTTGATGGCTAATTCGCAACAATCATCCACATCGGTAGTTCAACCTGACAGAGCTCCTGTGTATGATTCAGACGGTTCCTCTGAGGTACACCTACGTCTCAATGCTAATGAGTTATATAATATGTCTAATCAGGAGGAAGAGTATACTGAGTCACTTGAGCCTTCCACTGAGACACACGGGGTTCAAACGAATAATAGCAATATTATTTCTAATGCACCCAGTGTGAACCTTAGTGAGGATCAAGTTGCGCAACCTACAACCCTTCCTGACGAGACGCATGCGTATTATAAATCATTATTTGATAAGCTTGCCAAGGATGTTGCTCATGCGAATGTGGTTAATAATAAGTTTAGAGAAACTAATGCCAAATTGACCACTGAGCTTACGGGATATAAGGAACGGGAGAAAAGTTTTGAGATTCATCATGCTAAAATCAAGGAACTTGAACAAGCTCATGCTACATCGGTTTATCAAGAAAAATGCACCACTAAGAAATTAAATGCCTTACATTTAAGTAGTGCAAAAAAGATAAGCGAATTGAATGATGAAATCACCTCTCTTAATAAACAGCTTTCAACTGAAAAATCTATCGTTTCTGATTTAAAAGGAGAAATAAAAAAGCTGAAACATGATTTCAAAATTCGAGAAGATGGGCTTCTTGAGGATTTTTGCAATGCTCAGGATAGGATTAGGGACTTAGACAACCTTTTGGTAAAACGTGGACAATCTATGCAGACGATAAATATGCTCGCACCTAAAGTGAATGAGATAAATTACACCCGTTACAAAATGGCTTTAGGTTGTCCTCTTCCTCCCAATCCAGAATATCTTAAGCAGGTTCAGGCCACAAATCAAACTCTATATAATGGTAGTGTGCTCCTGTCTGATGAGCATGATCCTCCTAGTGTGCATGATTCTGAGGAAACTACTGAACTTGCTGAAGAAACTCGTTTAAGAATGAAAAAGCTTGATAAAGAAGTGACACCTGTTTACTATCCAAAAGTTAATCCTCCAACGGTTTTTGTTCGATCTAAAACTAGTACCGAATTGCTTTTGCTACCTAGTGAGGAATTGACAGAGGATCCTCCTAAACCGAGTGTTGCACGACGATTTCTTAACGAGCTCAAAGATAATTTTGTCATTCTCAAACGGGTTGTTAACGCCAAAATGACTGGAGGAAACTTTACATCACCCGTTCATGTCGAGTTACAAAAAGTGCTTCATACTGAAATCAATCCGATTATTAATCAAGTTGATGCGAGGATAGGCAATCTTGAGAACACTTTTCTAAAAGAACTAGCCAAACTTGTTGAAGACTTTAAATCTTTGGCGAAGGAGGCTGATGAATCTCTTGATAAAATTAAAGTTTTGGAAAGCGACCTTGCATGTCTCTCGAAAGCAAGTGACAGTGGTGATTGTGTTGATAGTAACCCCGTTGCGGTAAACATCTCTGTGTCAGACAATGAAACCCTCCAAAATGAGCTTGATCGTACGAAAGAGAAAATGGAGTCTTATGTCATCAAAAAGGACAACGAATTCACCGATCTTTGGAATAAATATGTCAAAAAATGTGATGAATGTAAGGATGACAAACTCTCGTATGATAAAGCTTACAATGAACTGCAACAAACAATCGAACAGCTACGAGCTCAGTTAGGAGGTGAATGTCGCGACAGTGAGCCTTCAACAAATGTTAATCAAAAAGAGTTCATGATTCTTCAACACCGATATGATTTTCTTCAGAAACATTGTCATTCTCTTGAACTTGCTTTGCAAACCAAAGTTGGAAAAGTTCCTGATGACAATAATTTACAAGTAAAACTCTCTGAATCATTTCGTGAATTGAATGAAAAGAGTAAGGATATTTCTGATCTGAAAGCTCAGTTGCAAGACAAAGACATCGCGATTGCTGAGTTGCAGAAACTTGTTGGAAAGATGGGTGGGAAAACTGTGGAAGCTAAGGTTGTAAAATCAGTTGTTAGACAACCCAATGCGTACAAAGTACCAAAGCTATCTATCTTAGGAAAACCGCCTTCTAATGTTTCTAGGTTACCTCCTAATACCGATGTGCCATCGACTGTACCAAAACCAGCCATCTCACCCTATGTTCCTCCATTTAGAAAACCCACTCTTGCTAAACACAACTCTGTGAATGCACCCTGCACTACTCCTAAGAGTACTCCCAAGTGTGTGACTCTTACGCCCACAAAGGAATCTAATGGTTCAAATGACGTTGGTCAAACCAAAAACCTAGGGGATGGTAAGCAAAAAGGGAACATTCCGAAAGTAAACCATGTGTATTCAAAACCTAGTAAACCAACAACCACTAGAGTTCAACACACACTTAATGGTAATCAACCAAAACCTAGGACCCCTTCCCAACAACCTAGGAATTGGCAATCACCAATGAGTAGCCGTGTTTCGAACATAGTGCCTGAACGGTCAGCAAACCCTAGGTACACAAGACCTTTCGAGAATCCCAAACTCCCTGTATGCCCCACGTGCAAAAAGGGCATTCACCATGGAAATCATGCTCATTGCATTCTGCAATACCTCTATGAGGTAAACTCTCGTGCTTTCACACAGAGAAAGAATGCAGAATCCCATAAGCCAACAAGGAGATTCCCACCCGTCACAAAGAAAAGCAATGACAATAAATCCTCAAGGCGGATCAATGCAGGATCTAGTTTCTCTCCAAAGAAGTCTTCCGCTGTGCAAGAGAACACTAATCCTCGATCTAGTCTTCAGTGGAAACCCACGGGTAGGATCTTTAAGGAAGTCGGTCTTAAGTGGATTCCCATCAAGAAGAGTGATGACACCTGCTCCAGCACTAATGCGAGTGTCTTGAATGTAGAAAATGCATTTGTTACTCCTAACACTAGTATTTGTGCAAATTCTTCTTCTGTCATTGCAGGTACTTCAGCGGATTCTGAATCCATTTCTTCAAAGGGTTCCAATTCTGTACATACAACATCACCCTCTTCTGCTGTACAAAGGTCTATTTTGGATTATTTTAAAAAACATTGAAAATCAAAATACAAAAATATAAAACCTATAAAAACAAAATAAAAAACGAAAAAATCTTTCAAAAATACCAAAAATATTCTTCTCGACATGTCTTTCAGTTTCGATAATATGGACGTACCTAGAAATGTCGCTCAATAACGACACGGGTGTGTACATAAAGCTCGAATGAAAGTTCAAATGTTTTTCAAAACATGTCATTTCCCCTTTCTTCATATGATTTGCAGTTACCTCAGATTGTGACTCGTGCCTCAAAGAAAGGAAAGTTGATCACGGATGATAACTTATCCTTAACAACGAGAAAATAAAATTTTCTCGGTCATGAGCTTATATCAAAACATTCAAAGTTTTAAGCTCATGAACACAATTTTTCTCGGACTTTTGAGCACAATTTTTCAAATGTATTTCAAAACTGTGTGCTCATATACTCCCCTAATTTTAAATAGAATTTCTTTTCGAGGGGGAGTACAAACTTTCATGCAACATTATTCTCTTCATGTTTCATCACTAGTTTCACAAAAATTTCAATTTCATGCAATTTTTGAGGGGGAGAATAGTGATTAAAATGTGTTATCTTGAATAAGATCTTTGATATAAGTGCTTTCTCTTCCTAATATGTGCAAAAATCTCTCCTTCTTATGATGCACATATGTAGGGGGAGCGTTTTTGGTGATATAGAAAACTTTCAAGGTGTAAACATTGATTTCATCAACACCTTGACTGCATTTTCAAATGATTTTTCTGGTTACGATATCTATACCCTTCAACACATAAATTCACGATGGTATTGGTGTCAAAAGGTGGTTAGGTATTCGTCCTATGATCCAACCAGAACCGGAGGGATCTTCCCAGGGACAATCCATTAGAACTTAGAAGTCCTTAGGAAAGATGGAGTAGTTGAGTGTACGGGAATAATGCCGACTAATGACTTAAGCTAGCACTGGAACAATCACAACAAGGTGCTAGTTATGACGTCTTGGTAAGCATTGAAGGGGTTGAAGAATGAAAAAGAAATGTAAGGATAAAGGGTGTAAAGAAAGAAGCCCTCCATACAACTTAGGCAGAAACCGGGTCAATACATCTATTATCAGAATCACTTTGATGATTTTTGATACTGAAGACAAAGCATCATGGACCCAGTGATGCAATGCACAACCCTTCCCAGCCTACTCAAGCTTCTCTCAAAAGAAGTTTGTTTTATTGTCACGGAGTTCAACTCATTTCTATCAACTTTCTCACTCCGAGATAGTAGATATTGAATAGGTGGCAGTCTGCTCCAGCCTCCGATCACCAAATAAACGTGCACTTATAGAGTCTAGAGCCAACGAGATTCATCAAAAATCTCATTAGGACACTTATTCCATAGATCAATTGTTGTTCATCATTAGAACACAAGCGATGATTTACAGAGTCCTACGCTCTATCCTTGTGGTATTGCTAGAACATTCAGAGTGATACTCTTTAGTATTCACAGTGATGAATGGAAATCCTTCCAGTGTTAACATCAAACAGCACTGCGGTAGGTCATATGTAAGATTCACTTGAATTAAACATATGTTAACTGGAAAGCAACAGTGGTTTGATTCTTAATTGATTCAAACTCGTTCCAGGTCTCGACGCAATATCTTTATGATCTTGCCAGAACATTCAGAGTAATACTTTTCAGTATTTACAGTGACGAATGGAAATCCTTCCAGTGTCATCATCAAACAGCACTGCGGTAGGTAACTTGTGCGATTCTATATGAATCAAACTTGTGTCAACTGGAAAGCAACGATGGTTTGATTCTTAATTGATTCAGACTTGTTCCAGGAAAGTGAATTGACGACTTAATCAGCAGAATGGAACTGCATGATTCACTCCTTACTTTGAATTATCTTTCGATATATTCAAGTATTGAGAACGGCTACCACAGCTGGAAATCCTGTCAAGGAAGTTCTTTGAACTTACCTGATCACAGGTACAGTATTCGTACTGTATAACGGGAAACCGGTGGAATGCAAACGGTGGCGTTATCTCAAGAGTCGCAATTCAAGGCCACATATTCAAGATTATTGAAGAAAGCTCAAGAACATCTAAAGACAAAGACTTCCGCTACTCTGATGATCAAGGGAGATTGTTAACAAGCTTTCATGTCAACTCAAAACATGAGCATGTGGGCAAAGACACAAGAACACAAGCTGGCAAAGTTACAAGATCAAGTCAAGGCAAAGATCAAAGATCCAAGATCACAAGTCATGAAAGGATCGATGAAAGAACTCTCAAGACAACGAGCTTCAAAGTCTGCAACAACAAAGAAGTGAAGTCACATAATACATGACCAGCACTTAGGGGGAGATTGTTAGAAGTATTTAAAGTGATGGTCAAAGAAGTGAAGTCACATATTATATGACCACCCCTTAGGGGGAGATTGTTAGAAGTATTTAAAGTGATGGTCATATAATATACCGTTGCGAAGCTCGTGGAAAATGCTATTCAACAGTGTCGAGAGTTCTATGTCATTATTATGCATGAAACGGGAATTAGTCCCGAACACACAAATGAGGAAGGCCTCCTATTCATGTAAGCCTTAGTATAAAAGGCATAACTATCCTCATTTGTGTATGGGTCTCCAATTGTATCTTTTCTCTTCTTCTTGTTTTAGAGAGAGAAACTCTCCTTAGTTTCTCTCACTAGAATCATCTACCTTGTATCTTTCTAATTCTTCTTCATCTAATCTAATATTCCATTCTTAGTTTTAATCTTGATCTTATTCATCTTTATTTCTTATTCTATAAGTCGTGTGATTAGTTCCAACATATATGATACTGGTGATACATTATATATATATATATATATATATTAGTGTAATATATGATAATTTTTGAAAACGTGAAAAAAATGAAAAAAAAATTGTTAAAAGTGTATCATATAGCATATTTATAGAAAGATAATTAAATGTTCTTCGTAACTGTATATTTTTTTCGCATAACGATTAACGGTTTAAGAGATATTGATGTTTGAGAAAAGAGGGTGAAAAGATATTTTGTACTAATATTGTCTATTGAATTAAATGAATGTGAAAGGTGGAGATTGATTCTTGGTATTTAAATAAAATTTAGTATCCAAATGAACTTAAATCATACCTTTTATATGCACTGTAACTTAACCATGTAATCTATCTAGATATATTTTTTTAAGTATTAAACATTTTGATTAGAGTTAAAAACTAAATTGTTAAACACTTATCTATACTACTTTATAAAACATTTAGCACTTTTTATTTTTAGAAGTCTTAAAAAAAATTAAGCCTTAAACATTGCTAAAAAAAAGTTTTAACAATTGAGTCAATTTTGTTTAAAAATAGTCAACCTAAAAAGCAAACGTAATTATATTATAAATACAATGTAACCGTCCGTAACTATTCACTAAATGCATCACAATTTTTAAAAATGAAAATATGAATATGTAACAAATACACATTTAAGAAAATTAAATATTCTTTATCATATAAAGTTGTAACAACATTAGATTTGTAACAGCTACTATTTTATCATAACGACAATTCTAATGTAATGAAAATTAAATAAAGAATCGTAACAACCCAAATATTAAAATTAGACACCAACTATATATAGTTACCCCTAAAATGAAAAACAAATCAAACAAGACAGAAACATAGAACATATTCATTTCTTTATTCTTTCTTTGGCATAACATCACCTGCAGGTCGCCTCCACCACCATCGGGATCCGCCAGCAACACCGTCGCATATATTGCTAATCAGTTTTAAAGATTACGTGTTTTTGTTGGTGTTTTTTTTAATTTTGGTGGGGTTTTTTTGTTTTTTTATCTATTATTACCTGTCACAAAATCTTGGTGGTATAGCGATGGTTGTTCATCGCAACTATAATCACAATCTAAGATGTGTTCATGAACTTGGGCTCTATCAGGCGGGTTTGATGAATTTGAGTTGTCTCAACTCTTTAGAAGAAAGAGAAAAGCAACAAGAAAATTACATTTTGTTAGCCCGTATGTATTATGATATTCTATGTTTGGTCACTATTGTATTATAGTATTTTATTGTTTTAGTTAATGATTTAATATAGTTTAAAAGTTGGAGAAGAATGAAAATCATTCATTTTTTTATATAATTTGTCTTTAAATACAAAATAGGTGTAGTTCGTATTGAGTACTTTCATTTTTTTCATTCAAAAGATTGTAAATTTATTTTATATTTTTATATTTGAGTGCTTTTTCATTTGCTTTCTTGTATTCATTTTTATTATTGGGCTTTTACAAAGTTTCTCTCAACACAACTTTGAAGTTGCCGTGAACGGGCTCAACCCAACATAAGAAAAATTGTTATTAAAGATTCTAGCCACCTTTTTTAGTTACAATTATTTTAACCATTTGATAAATATCGCACTTTGTGTTGTGAGACTCCTTTAATTATTATTATTAAAAGTTGTCATTTATTCGTAAAATTATTGTTCGAAAAGTTTAAGATTTGTATAATATTGGTTCTTCGCAAAATTTGTCATCGGGTACCCACTGCCGCATTGCGCGGGTACCCGACTAGTATTATATATAAAAGAGATTATTATCTTTCTCTTATTAATTATTTAAATAATATATATATATATTTATATTGTACAAATTAGGGCAAATAGCATAAAAAAGGTACACATCTTAAGTCAAAACTCAATTAAAGGTACTCAACTTTTTTTTCTCAGTTTAAGGTATCGATCTTATTTCTTGTTGCAATGTTGGACAATTAACAAATTTAAAGGTTATATATTAACGATCGTTTACTTTATCTTTGTATCGTTAGTCCTTTAAAATTAATTACACTTTATAATAAACTCAAAATTCGTTTTTTTTACAGTTTTAGACCATTTTTTCACCCTTTTTATATGATTTTTACCGTTTTCGTTTGTTTATAATCGTTTTGGTCCATTTTTACAACATTCAGTGTTCTTTTACCGTATTCAACCGTTTCGTCCATTTTTTATACGTTTCCGAGCCCTTCTGACCGTTTGTGTCCATTTTACGGCTTTTAATTGCTTTCGTTTGTTTTTCGTTTTCGGCTTCTTTTTTACCATTTCTGAACGTTTTTATTAAGTTTATTTACTCTTTTGTCCATAAAATAAATAGGAGATAAGGACAAGAAACGGGCAAAAACTGTAAAAAAAAAAGGGTCGAAAACGATATCAAACACATTAAAGAAGGTCGAAAACGGTAAAACAGAGAAAACGACAAAAACGGACTAAAACGATTAAAAACCAAATGAAAACGGTAAAAATCAAACGAAAAAGATAGAAAACGGTCTAAAACTGTTAAAAAATAAATTTAGAGGTTATTATAAAGTGTCGTTAATATAAAGGACTAACCATGCAATAATAAAGTAAACGGTCGTTAATATATAACCTTTAAATTTGTTATTGTCCCAACATTGCAACAAGAAAAAAGACCGGTACCTAAAATTGAGAAGAAAAAAAAATTTGAGTACCTTTAATTGAATTTTGACATAAGATGAATACTTTTTTATGCTATTTACCCTACAAATTAATATACTATTTCAGTTTCAAATTTGAATTGAATTTTGTCATTATGATCATCTCTATTGTATTAATTTACAAAAAACAAGTTAATAATTATAAAATTTTATACCATTCGAGTCAAAAAATTTAATATAAAATGGTTTACGATAGTTATTCTCTTAAATTTTCGTTATATATAACGTCATTATTAAAATAAAAATACGTAATTGAACAATATTGTTCGTTAAAAATATAATTAAAGGTACTCGCCGCCGAATTACATGACATGATAGTGGATAAAAATGGATAAAAATGTAAATATGTTTACAAGTTTGCAAAACCATTCTTCACTCATACCGTACACATGAACTGCATTTCATATCACAAACCTTAAACCACAACCAAAACCCCTCCCTCAAATGAACACCCTTTTTCGCAGAATCATCATAAACCCCAAAAACACCAAATCCCATCTTTCAATCCTCAAGAACCCCCACCTCACCACATCATCACAACAACAACAACAAAAACAAGATTCAGACCAAAACCAAACAGCAGAAACAATAACCAGTATCCTTAAATCATATCCAAACACCCTCAACTGGAATACCTTAAACCAAACACTCAATCTTTACAACCTTAAACCCCCAACCTTAATCAACAAAATACTAATTAGCCTCAAAGACCCTCCAAATGCTAAAAAGGCTTTATCTTTTTTCCATTGGTCATCACATTTCACCAAAACCAAACACCATATTGAAACATATGCTCTTTTGATACATATTTTAGTCAATGCTAAGTTAATAAAGGACGCCAACGCGTTAATTCAGTCCGTTTTAGCGCGTTCTGTGACGGGTGGTTCTTCGTCTGTTATGTTGTTTGTTGATTATTTGATAAGTAGTTATGAAGTTGCTGATTCAACTCCTTTTGTGTTTGATCTTTTTGTGCAAATTTGTGCTAAGTTTAGGATGATTAATGAGGCTTTAGACGTTTGTCTTTGTTTAAGTGAGTGTGGTTTTAGATTGAGTGTGATTAGTTATAATACGTTGTTACATGTGGTTCAGAAATCGGATAAGAATGTGTTGGTTTGGAGGGTTTATGAGCATATGATTGTAAATAGAACGGATCCGAATGATAAAAGTGTTGGAATTATGGTTAATGCGTTGTGTAAAGAAGGAATGTTGCAAGCTTTTATTGATATGGTAGATAGGATTGATGGGAAGAGGTGTTTGCCGAGAGTGATTGTTAATACTTGTTTGGTTTTCAGGATGGTAGAGGAAGGGAGAGTTGAAGACGGGTTGGTTTTGTTGAAAAGAATGATGGTGAAGAGTGCCATTAGTGATAGTGTTTCGTATTCTTTGTTTGTTTATGGTAAGATAAAGAGGGGAGAATTGGAGTCTGCGAGGGAGGTTTATGATGAAATGGTTAATAGAGGTTTTGAGGCTAATTCGTTTGTGCATACAAAGTTTATAAAGGCGTATTGTGAAGATGGAAAGATTGAAGATGGATATGAGTTGTTTAGAGATATGGAACGTGTTGGTTTAAAGCCTTATGATGAGACTTATACGTGTATGATTGTTGGTTTTTCGAAGGTTGGAAGATTGGATGAAAGTTTAAAACTTTGTGAGATAATGGTGCGGAGTGGATTTGTTCCGAGTTGTTTGGCTTTTAATGAAGTGGTTGAGAGGCTAAATGGACGTGAGAGTGTTCGTCGAGCTAATGAGATGTTGACTGTGTTGTTGGACAAAGGGTTTGTGCCAGATGTCAATACTTTTTCTTATCTTATTGCAGGTTATGGACAAGAAGGTGATGTTGAGGGAGTTCTTAAGCTATATTATGAAATGGAATATAGGAAATTATCTCCTGGTGCTTTGGTCTTTAATTGGTTACTTATTAGTCTTCGCCAAGCTGGGAGATTGGAAGAGTCAGAGAAATATTTTAGAACTATGAAAGCTCGATCTTTAGTCCCGTTAGATTGTGCATATGATACTTTGATTTCCAGCCTCAGAAAGGACACCAACGCTCAGCACTGCAGCTAAATCATATAGATCATCGTGGCAGGTTTTTCTCCCATTTAGCCGTCTCTATGATATATGACGACATGCAGAACTAAAATGTTTCATTAAAGCTGCAGTTTGGCTATTACATGGCTGAGAATGGTAAGTGTCCAAGGCTGCATTCGATAACTACCATTTAAATCAAATTTGTATGTGACATAAACTTGGTTTGATCAAACATAATATGCAGGTAAACTTTAATGTGGTTTATATGTTTGGCCAAACCCTACAACCGTTCTAGGGATTGTCCAAAATCTCTTGTGGGTTTGTCAATCAAGGAAGAGTTCCATCATATTCGATGAATCAGGAATCTTGACAGCGCTAGCCCGTGGGTTCAATAATCAGTATCTGAGTTGTTGGACCCGTCCAGCTAGCTTTATGCGACAAAACCAACCAAAAGGCATGTCTGTTATCAGCGATACACATTGAAAAGATGTAGACCATCTAGTGTGTTTTTATCATCTCACACATATGGTGAGCCTAGTACACGTCTGGGTTTTTCATCCCAGCTTTAGTAGTAGGATTGATACGATAGATCACGCGAGACCAAACTCACTGAATGGTAGGCGATAAATCAGTTGAGGCCTTTGTGACCAATCCATGTTTTATCAGGATCTGCACTCCCTCGTCTTTCCAGCGTGTATCTGTTTGTTTGCGAGGACCCAAGACCTCGTTGTAAGTGGAAAAGGGAAGTCATCATAGATGGCAGAGCTCAACCATCAAGATGATTTTGCCTTTCCAGTTGTGTTTCCTGATTTTAAGGTTGTTAAGCATCAATTGAGTGGCTTGTATGTTTATTTTGCCTCGGTTCACCTTAGTTAACTTTAATCAATGTATCCCATATCTTGAATTACATTTGTGTAGATTTTAGAGGGCTGATGTTATTACCGGATCAAGGATGGATGCCAATGCATCATTGGTATGCCAACGCTCTCCGTATAATCCATTAATATACAAGATGATTTGAATTTGTTACTTTCGCGGAACAAAAATGGAACCTCGATAGCGATTTCTAGAAACAAAGCCTTGGTAACATGGTTTCCTTCTCGCTAAAAGGCTGAACACACAACATCCCGTAAGCTGTCAAATATTTGCAGATAATCAGACATCAAAACAGAAGAGAGAAAAACGACAGAAGGGTTAAGAGAAATAGCAAGCATTGCTAGTTTGCTACTGATTGTTCATATGAATAGAGCACACGATGGATATAGATTTTATGTACTATATCACTTCCCGGAAAGAAAATAAATGTTTCGATTAGAGCCACAATTATATGGTAAGCCACACCGAAGCAATTTAAGAACACTTGTGATGAAAATAAGACACTCGTTAAGGTTTCACATGTTAATATCTTGGAGGTCATAAACATATAATCTGAGTTCTGTTCATGACTGTTTATAACTTGAGAGTTGAGACCATGGATATGGACTAGTTTAGCTAGTCAGTTTCATATAACTTGTGTTAACTTTGAGACTGCTCGTGCAATCTTGTCTTGACAGATTATTTGTCACAGCTACATTTATGACCAAACCAATACATATGCATACAACAGTGACAATGACGATAACATGGGAGACGGGAAATATGCAGTCCTTGCATATGCTTTATGGACAAATCATGTTTCTTTTTATTACCCTTTGTATTTCATCTTCTCTTCCCCAGCATACATTCTAGACGAAATTGTGGAACATATAACTGCTGCTCGTGAATATATGCATAAACTGGTACTGTTACAACACTAACATGTCTTGTCATACCAAATGTAAATATGGTTGGTAATTGGCCATAAAAAAATAACAGAAATCGCATGTTTGCTCAATATACAACTTCCATATGCATATAAGCAACCGATAACAATAAGATAACAGTGCAAGCAACATTCTCCTACATACAGTGATGCACGGCACCACAAGATTTACTAGCTTTGAGCCTTTAACCCATCACCTTTGGCCGCCATCCCTCAATTACATCTTCGGTCAATGGCATAGTCTTGATGAATGATTCCAATGAGAACACAGACTGAAATGAAATTTTAAAATATATCATCACAACAATATTTGAGTCGGCTATATATTCTAAACATATAGTAATTGATTGCAAATCTCCTTAGCTTGCTTTATAAACACAAGGTGCCATAATCTGGTAATTTCATGTGTTACTCTTCATGCATTAGTGAAGGGATACATGTCAATGAACAATGCAATTAAAACTGCTCACATGCAATACACAAAGCAGTAGAAAGTTTTGGGCTTGCTCAAAAAGAAATAAACCTTCGCAAATTTATGACAATTGGTATACCTTCATGTAGGTCTTCAAATGAGGAAGTGAATCTGGAACTGTCCACTTCTTGTAATGACCCAAAGCGATCTCCAGATGGTACAGTTTTGGTCCAAGCGACAAGTCTGCAGCAGAGATTTTCTCTCCATTTATAAATGGGCCCTTCAACAAACAGGTCAAATATAAGTGAGCAAACAAATTTAAGACCACTATTTAAAATGAGATACAAGTCATAAGGTATATCGAGTTTTCATAGTTATTGGTAGCTATAAATATTCCCATGAGTACATGGAGGGCGCTCACATTTTCTTTTATGTGATCATTGAACGCAGACAACTCGTTCAGTAAAGCTTGCTCTGTTCCATCATTAGCGTCCTTGCTTTTGAGGAAACCAATATACGTTGAAAAGATCTTTGACCCACTGCATATATAGATCAGCAATTAGACGTGTCTTCTGGTATAACTCAAGTTGAGTTTTCTTACACCGACTATTTCATTGTTAAGGGTTACGGGCTTACAACTATTAATAAACTACTCTCAAGATGAAAATAAAAAGATTATGCCACGTTAAAGAAGAGAGGCAAGTTTATTAGAATAAGTGGACTAATAGAACGACTGGCGAGAGAAGGCTTGTAGGAAATATTATTATGACAATGGGATAACCTGTAGCCAAATAAACCAATGATGGCCGGTTGGGGGGGTGCCACCCACCGTCTAGCCCCCTAGCTCCGCCAGAGCTATCCTTAAAGTGGTATGCATTAGGCACACAGGTTGGGATTAAAGCATATTAGGTCCATTTTACAATTATAATAGGTGCTCTCACATTTTTACATGAGAATACAAAATAATAAAAAACTGGAGAAGCAAGCAATTGCCAATATCAGTACTTACGAGCCTACATCAAGTACTGTGTTTGATCAGTCTTCTCATTATGTTATTAGCACTAGAACAGTTTGTTTTCTTTGTTTAGGATCAAACTCATATAAAGATACGCACTTCTAGTTATCCTTCACCCTTATGTATAATACCAGTACTACTTTAAGAACCACCAAATTTGCAAACATGAAAGTAAACTGAATAAACGGACACAAAGGTCATAACCATACACAGAAGCTTTCTCAGGCGGAGTCACCAATGATGGATCAGGGAATTTCTCCTCTACCGCTTGCGTAATTACATCTGAATCAGGTATCCATTTGTCATCAAGCTTTGCAACTGGAACTTTACCTTCCGGGCTAATACTCAGAAACCTATGCAAAACCAAGAGTCAAGAGTAGCAAATAGGTAAAAAAAAAACTCGACCAAGTTAACAAGGGAACACTGTATCTTTACCAGTCTGGTTTGTTAGCAAGATCAATTAACTTCAGATCATAAGGAAGTTGCTTCTCTTCCAGAGTCAGCAAAATTCTCTGCGTAAAAGGGCCTAAAACCAAAGAAACATAACTATAGCTTCAGAATATGTTTCAAGTTTTACGTTTTTACATTAGTGTAATTTCTCATTATTGCTTATGCAGCACATATAGGCTATATAAAGTGACTCATACTTATTCTCCTAACGTCATGTGCCAGTCATCTATATACTTGGAAAGATGAGTCGCGCTATCAGATTTGTTTAGATGATTGACAAGTGAATTTGTGATGTTATAGGATAAGTAGAAGGTATTATAAGAATGCACTTAAGAAACTTTCAGCTGTTCTATTCAAAACTTCTTATATGGTTATTCATGACCAGATAATGTTTAGGGGTAATAATGGTCTCTACACCGCTACACTTATCCAGGCAACTAATTTTTATCTATTCAATTTAAAAACTTGTTAATTATCCTATTGTGTGCACACATATAGGTGAAGTTCAATACTGAATGGATAATCATTTGGAAATGTATCGAACTTTACCCGTGATAATACACAAAACAGAAAAAATTAAAGTTGATATATTAAATAGGAAAACAGATTAACACAATTTTGGACCATTATCCCTTTTAGACCAGACGGTATCACACTGCCATCCTCATTGTCATTGGATGACACCGAATGTCATGGCCCGGCGTTATTGGTAGCATCGTTTGCAAGGACGGGACGAGTGTGGGTGTCCCGTGACACCCATGGAATTTTGTGGCGTAGTGGGACAACCATGGAATTTTGTGGCGTAGTGCTAATTTTTGTGAACAACCTCAATATTTCCTAAATGCACCTGGTCTAAAAAAATTGTGTTCCTCGTTTTGTATAAATTTTTTGTAAATGCACTTGGTCAACTGTTACGATCCCACATCGGCCAAGTAGTTCTACACTTGGACTTATGAACCGATACGAACCTAGTATGGGATAGGTTCATATCATCAACTTATAAGGAAGGCTTCCATTCCCCTTTGAAAGAAGTTTTTTTTTTTCTTTGAAAATCCTGATTACATTACTGCAGGCCAAAATGCAATTTTGATTTTGAAAAGCCCGCTTTGATGAGGCTTTGTTCGACGGATTTGATCAGCATTTCGTGCCTGCAGTCCTGCTGAATTTGACCTTTTATCAGGGTAGTGTAGTAACGTTAGAGGCGCAACTAGAAGGTCTCGGTCCAGGGAAAGAAAAGGACTGCCCCCGAAGCATGCAAAAATGGGGCTACCGCCTGACCTGTTGAGGCTCATCCATAAAAGAGATTACTCCTAAGTAACTATAGTCAGACTAGGTCTTCTAGAGTGAACTAGTATAGTTTATATATTTTGTGCGCTGGTTCGGGCCCTCATCCTTTGGACGATGCTGCTGTTTAGACTTTAGCAGGTGTTTGGGTGTGCATATGTGTGTTTCAATGGTCCTGTTTTCAGTGTGCAGCTAAAATGTACCTAGAGCTCTTATCTAAACTGGTAATTCGATAACAACACATGTGATTGATATTCCTAACAAAATACATAGGGATTCGATTATCCAACCATTAAAATCAAGTAATACGTCATATCCAAAACGAGTAACCTAAAAACCACCTAATCCTATAAGAAATGATAACTGGTACTTACAATCACCGAGCCTGTTGGGAACAGTGAGAGAGGATTTAGCGCAAACCTCAACAGGGCTTAAAGACATAGCAACAGTTGTAAAAGTTTTTCTTTTAATCACACGACGATGAATGTTTGGGTGGTTGTTAAATTTAAGGTGTTTAAGGGAAGTTGTGAATGCCGTGGTGGGGGGATGTAGTCTTATGGCCGACATTTTCAGCTAATTAAATAACGAGGCTGACTATCCTTTATTTTAGTGCAAACGTGACCGATGATGATGATTTGTTAGTCGAATCAGATGAGGTTTGTGTTACGTGTGCAAACCTCAGCCTTCTCGAATCTACTCAAGCCAGAGAGGATCACCCCACAAATTACAGTTTAAGGTTTATAAAAAGTATTCACATGTAATGAAATGTAATTGATACAAAATATACCACATTAATTTGTAAATGGTTTTGAAGATTATTTTGTACTCGTTCCGTCTCAAAATTATAGTCCTGTATATCATTTTGAAACGTCCTAAAATTATAATCATCTTTTAAAAATAAATGTAAGCGGAGTAACAAATTTACCATATTGCACATGTTGGTACTAGAAATTACAAGAAATATATTAAGTTTTAATTAATTGCATAAGGGTAAAAATGTCATCTTACAAGAAGTAAAAGAGATAATGCAGGGAAAGTGATGTTTTCTAAAAAAAATGTATTTTTTGTAAGGGTACTATTAATTTGGGACGGAAGGAGTAATTGATATAAAAAAATTTATAGTAAAACTTCGAAACTAATAAATGAATTTTAGTAATATAAGAGACTCATCTCACATCCATCTCATTTCCATTTAATATATAAGATTAAATATATTTTATTTTTTATTTATTTTTTATAATTTAAATATCTTATAAATCGTTAAGTGTTAAACGAAAATAATCATACCATCGCCACGAGCGTTTAATTATCTTTCTACCAATATGCGCTATGATATACTTTCGAAGAATTTTTTTTTTTTCGTTTTTTTTCTTCTTCTTAAAATTTACGTGAAATATCATATATGATAATACTGTTTCATCATATATGATAACAGTGTTAATCATATATGATATTGGTTTCTATCATATATGATACGTTATATCATATATGATACTGGTGATACATCATATATAATATTAGTATCATATATGATAATTTCGAAAATGTAAAAAAAAATGAAAAAAAATTCTTTTTGGCAAAAGTGTATCATATAGCATATCTATAGAATGATAATTAAATGATCTTCGTAACGGTATGTTTTTTTCGCATAACGATTAACGGTTTAAGAGATATTTATGTTTGAAAAAAGAGGATGAAAATATATTTTGTGTTTAATCTTATCCATTGATTAAAATAAATATGGAAGGTGGAGATTAGTCCATTAGTATCCAAATAAAGTTTAATATTTAAATGAACTTAGATCTAAAAAATATTTATAATTTTGTTAAATGAATATTAGATATTGAAAAAAGAATATAATGACATGTAATTGATAAGCGTGAGCTTTTGGACCGTCAGATCGGATTGGACCAGAAGACCGAATCGGACCGGACTGACCCAAACTGGACCGAGCAAATTCGGTCTAGTTCTTGGTCTGTGATTTTGGATTATTTCGGTCTTCGGTCAGGTGGGTTCGATCTTATCAAAAATTCATTTATTTTGCCTAATTAGGACTAGACCGGACCGACTCGAATCCGACCGTACTATTTCGGTTCTATCCCGATCCAGGGTTTTGGACCAATTCGGTCCTCGGTCCAATCCAGTTTTAGCCGGTCCGGTCCTGTCTAGATCCGCCACTCAGCCCAAATAATTAATACAAAATATACCACATTATTTTGTAAATGTTTTTTTTAATCTTTTGTGTTTATAGTAAAACTTCAAAACTAATACAAATAAATTTTAGTTATTTATCTTTTCACTAAAAGCATAAGGTACAATACTTGATAGGCTGACGTTAAAAAACTTTGGCGTGAGTCAGTCTTTGACACATCGCATCGTGCTTCGCGTCGTCGGTGTTGGCGTCGTTCTCACCGGCCAACATGAACCACTCTTCCTTTTTTTCCTTTCTTTTTAAATTTATCTGTTGAAGGGTACATTACTGCTTTTTGCATTTATTTTTTCTCTTTTAAATTTAATCTCTTAAAAATTTATAAATACCATCTTTTTTTACCAAATTTTATATACTCGATTCTTAACATACTATCTTATAAAATATTTATACACTCCCTTTTCATTAAATATTTAAAGAATACAAATTTTAAATCTTATTATACGAATCAATTAAGTATGGTTTATAAAGAATCGTATGCAGACTCTCATCAATATATTTTTAAGTAATACAAATTTTAAAACATATTATACAAGTCAATTAAGCATTATCATCACTTTTTTTAAATTAATTTTAGTTAATACTAGTACATGTTATAAAATACATGTTACAAGTACACATTAGTTGATATATTATACACCCTAATTAATACTTCCTTCGGCCCTAAATAAGTGTCCATTTTTTTAACTTTTTTGCGGTTCTCCTTGTTCAAGTTTGACCATAAATATAATTTTTTGTGTTTTATAATATTTGATGAAAATTATACTAATGAAATTTCATTTAAAACTCAATTCATTCATATTATTGGCATCAAGTATTATATAACACAAATGTATGTATTTACGGTCAAAATTAAACAAAAAAGACCGAAAAAAGTCAAAGTGGCCACTTATTTAAGGACGGGGGGAGTAATAGTATAAGTGATTGTAGTAAATTACACCTCTTGTTTAGGAAAACAAAAGAGCGTAAAGTAGGGAAAGTATTAAGTGATGATTTAGGGAAATCAAACACTAATGACCCTAATGATATGAAAGTTCGTTTCCCAAGGAGGTATATGTGTATGACTAAAATGTATCAAGATTTGAGATTAATATTGGTTAGAACGGGATGAGAAAATAGAATGACGAAGACGTGAAATTAATTACTACTACGACTAAACGAAAAACCGTAAAAAGTACAAAAATAAAAATTAATTCTAAAAATTCCCAAAAAATACCAAAAATCAAATAAAATAAACTAAGAGTTTACCAATGATCAACACTTTTTTAAACCTTTTAATTAATTAAATATTAATTTTTAAATGCTAATTAAAGCCCTAAAACTCAAATTAATTATCAAAAAACCCAAATAAAGATTTTTCAATTGGTAAACCTCTAAAATGACCTAAAAAGATGAAAAACTATTTTTATAAAATTTTAAACTAAGAAAAACTATTTAAAATGATTTAAAAACTATTAAAACTTAAAATAATTATAAAAATTAATCTAAATATGATTAAATTAATCTAAGAGTTGCAAAAATCCTATTTTAATGTATTTAAGCTAAGAAAAATATAAAAAGTGCAAAAATGTGAATTTGAAATTTAATAATAAAATAATATTAAAATAATATTAAAAATCCAAAAATTATAAAAAATTCTAAAAACTTACAAACTAGTTTATTTTAACCTAAATAATCAGAAAATGAAAGTGAAATTACCAAAATACCCCTAATGGGCCCCCAAATGGGCTAAAACCAAAAACAATCAACACTAATGGGCTTTTTAGCCCAAAAAGTCAAACTAGGCCCAAATGACCTAAAAAACCCTATATGACTCAACATTTAATTCTAAGCACAAAAATCTGAAAGCCCAAAAGCTGATTCTGAGCTTATCACAGCTTAAATAACAAACAGCTTATTCTTATTGGGCCAATAAGCCCATTAAGCAATAAGCCAATGCCATAAGCTCTGCTTAAACACCCAACCTTCTTTTGAGATGCCTAAGAGATCTGTGAAAAGAAATTTTGAAAAAGCACACTCAATAAGCCAGAAATAAGCCAAGAAGATTTTCACAAAAAGACAAAATAGTCGACTTGGAGTTCTAGACCACCTCAGGACTTGATTCAACTTGCAATAGACTCTAAACAACTTAATTAAGCCAAAAAATCAAGAAAAGTTCAATAAGCAAAGCCAAATAAGATGGATAAGCCAATAAGCACTCATGAATAAGTCAAGTGAGTTGGTTTTCTAGTCAAACCCTAAAGTCAATCCTCCAAATGCTCCAGTATGAACAAATGGGTCAAATAATGAGCACCTATTACAAAATTAAAGTTGTTGCACGTTTTAATAAGCTGGAATAGCTTATTGATAAGCTGAACACAAAATTACACTAGCAGTGGCTAGCAGCTGGGGAAAGGAGTTCCCACTGCTTTGACTTTTTGACCTGTGATTTGTGAGAGATCTAGTTGGATTCAAGTGGAAACAAGGGCACCCTTGTGATCTGTGAATCACAAGGAGTCACAATCAAGTAAATAATCACACTTCTAATAAGCCAATAAGCACAGAAAAAAGCCAACAATGCCCAGATATTGCACAAACCTAACAAATAAGCAGTTAAGCACTCTTAAGCAGTTTTAGCATGAATAAGCCAACCAGAATGAAACAAAAGCATACACAAGCTATAATAACTGTTAATAAGCACAAACAAACTTATTCCAATCACTGAATCAAAGATTACAATCAAATCAAAGCATATGCAGGTTTCTGATTATGAACTTCAAGAACACAAACACTTTATCTGATATAGATGACCACAAATCCAATTTTAGCACTCAAATCCTACTTCCCTGGTTGTATTAACTTAGATTTAACACTTGTTATCCCTAGGCTATGATTAGATCTAGGTGTCCTCTAAATTTCAGCCAATTTAACCAAGTAATCAAGATTTTATAGCCTATTTATGGATCTAGGTATTAATAGCCACAAACTTGCAGATAATGAACACTTAACAATAGATAAGCATGCACAACCTCAATAGAACCAAGAACAATAACAAAAGGAAGGCTTAAACCCCTTTGAATCAGTTAACCCAAACACCCCTTTGGAATCTGATTTTGCAATCTTCCAAAGGATTGTTGTGTTTTAACCTATCAAACAAGATCCAATCCACCCTAACAACCAATAATCAACCTCAGAAACTCAAATCAAGCCACAAAACACAAATTCACAATAAAACATGAAAAATCACCAAAAATTCAATGAAAATCAGAAAAATGAAAAGGGAAAGGGATGCAAACCTCCAAGACTTACATCTAAGCCTTAGATTGTTTGAGCTGAGGTGCTAGCAAAACAAGCACCAGCTTCCTTGTACCTGCTAAGATCAACAAACCACAATGATGAACAAATAATATGAAACTTCTGATTTTTGAAACACAAGCTTTATTGCTTAAAACCTTGCCTCAAAAACCATCAAACATGAATATGGAACTCAGATCTTAGCTTATCAAATACCAAACTTTTATAAAACACAAAGGGAAATCACAATTTTTCAGAAAATCCAACTTTTATTTAATAAAAAGGAATTACAAAGATTTAAAGCTAAAATCTGGAACAAGGGACTCTCACAAGTTGAGGTCTCCTTATATAGGACTAGTAGACGATTCTAGAATGCTAACATACATGAAAACCGTATGAATTTCCAAGAATGCCCTTGAGTGCTTGATGTTTGTGAGCTGTCCAAATGCATCAAAACCGTTCATTTTAGCTTTGGGGTTAAGCATTGAGTCTTGGCTGTTGATTTGGCCACGTGTATTGCCTTGGAGAGTAAGTTGTGATGTGATTGGGTGACGCGTTGGATGGTAGGGTCCATTGGTGAGTGGAGAAGAAGGATTTAATGTTGGGATGGGTTTCAAGTGAGGTGAATCACACGGGGGAACAACCAATTTCATTTTACCCTTTGTTGGTAAAGAGTAAAATCTGGGTTCTTCATTGCTACAATAACAACCTTTGATCCATTTTTAGGGGAAGGTTAATGTTTGGCGCGTGTTTAGGAGTTTAAACTTCTAATCTTGGCAGCCTAGGTCCTTGTCTTTTGGGAAAAGATGCAAATGAAGTTTTTCAGCCTTAAAAACGTGTTTCCTTCACATTTGAAGTTTCTTTTTTCATACTTTTGCCCCAAAACTTTGGCAAAAGTATTTCAAGGGTTATTTTTGCCATTTTTCCATAATTCAAGGGCTGATTTTGGACATTCTTGATCTTCAAAGGTCTTCATTGGTTCTTTGACTTCATGAGGGACTATAATTGACAAATTAGAATAGTTGAGGGACTAATCTTGCCAAATCTTCAAAGTTGAAGGACCATTTTGTAATTTTGACAAACTTAAGGGACCAAACTTGTAATTATGAATATACAAGGGTTTTAAGTGTCATTTCTTCATATTTTGAGGATCAATCTTGTTCATCTTCAAGTCTTCAAGGATTTATTTTGGATAATTCATGAACTAGGGCCGGTTCTTTGTACGACTTCGTTTCTCGTGTCTGTTTTTCCTTGTTTCTTGTGATCTTTTGTCTTTTTCACGATATCCATACCTAAAACACACAAGTAAACAAATACAAGCATATATATGGTATTTTATGACATTTTAATGCATTTAAAGCCCGAAAAGAACGATGAGATCATGTACAAATGCCATCTCATCACTCCCCCATACTAAGCCATTGCCATGCCCTCATGCAATGCTAGAATAAAGTATCTAGCATCACCAAAATTCAATTTTATTAACCTTTATTTGAAAAGTAAAAGACTTGCAACAACACTACGACGATGTGTAAAGACATAATGTATGATTTTCATCACGAATGTGACTTTTAGGGTTAATGAATAGAAACAAGTAAATGTCCCTTAGAGTAAATTGCGTCATCCTTTATTGTCATACGTTCCATGCTAAGTGCAAAAACGAGATCATTGTTGGTACAAGTCACAATGCTAACACTACTCATACGTCCAAATTGTGTAATACTTTTTCTCCCCGCAATCCTAGTTATTATAAAAGGAAATGGGTTACTAGCATTTTTTAACTACTTGTCATGGATCACAAGTGATTCATATTGACTTATTTGAGTATTTATTAGTCCGATAACACGATTTAATCGATAGTTAGCCGAAGGACAAAGTCTTTTAAAACGGCTTCTCGTGTATCTCCTTAAGTTCATATCTTGGCATAACTCGTTTCACGATTTGAGACCTTTCTTGGACCGATATTTGGCATGTACTTCATACTTCAAATCTTGGGAAGACGTTCTTGAAATTATGGTCTTCTCTTCATATTTTGGAATTTCTTCACTTGACGTTTTTTTAGAGATTCTTCATATTTGGACCACGACTTCATCATTTTTCTTCAATCATTATTTTGGACTTTGATATACAACGATCCGCCTCCTTTTCGGACTTGGATATATTTATCCTCATACCTTGTAAGGGTCTTTTTGGATAGACTTTCTCCATGATCTTTAGGGGAGTAATTGCTTTTCGTCATGTGTCTCGATCCTTTATATTGATTTAGGAATAATGATACTTCATCATCTTGGATCTTTAGCAAAAATAGAGCTCCTCATGCCTTGTTAGGGCCTTTTTGGATCTTCACCAATCTTCGCGTCCCGCTTCAATAAGTTATGCCTTGACTATGAACTCTATTCAACCCTGAGCAACTTTTAAACGATCTTGTGCTAGAAGCTAAGTAACCTTTCAAATCGTACGACCTTACTTATTGCAATTATTTTTATTCCTAATGCATTGATCTTATGGGAAGAAAAAGCCACAATTAAAAACATATGAGTTTTTTAAAGAACATTTTTATGTTCTACGTTTAGCATGATCACTTGTCTAACTCTATCACTTCTCGTTCTTCACTATATAAAGACCTCTAATTAAAGAGACTCGTGAATACTTAGCCATGCAAGTCAAAATTAAGCCAAATTTGGATTAGCTTTCATTAAGACTATATCAAATCAAAGTTTTGGGTTTTCAAGCCACCTATAGGATCTTGCACTTTCTTGGACTTTTTCAAGTTTATAGAATGCATCTTATAGTTCCCTTGATAAGTGACTTTCTAGGATCAATTATAGGAACTTGCGAAAAGCTCTTGTTCTTAACCCGAATGAGCTAAGACTTTCGCGTTTTAAAGTTCCCTATATAAAAGTCTAACAAAACTTGAATTGAGCGGGTTAAGGAATGTAAAGGGCTCCAAATGCCCATCAAGTAAAAATTTAGCTCTTATTCTACCCATCGGAAAATATACATTCGTGTCTTAAAAACACTTATGAAAACTAAGAAAAATTTAAAATTTGGCCATTTTTAGCCTTATTAGCAACAAAACAAAACATTGAAAGTTGGAAAGCGTGAGGGCGTAGCAAAGCAAGTACCTATTCACCCCCCCATACTAAAAGTAAACATTGTCCTCAATGTTTCGAGTCTAAAGGTGGAGCACCCCCATACTAGAGACGAAGAGTCGAATGCTTAGGATCTAGCATGGAAAGGGTGATCAACAATATATCTAAAGCCGTTTATTAAGTATGCTAAAAGATAATTGTTAGAACAATAAAGGATATGTCATGGATTCATGAAAAACTTCTTCAAGCAAACGATGGAGGCTCACGTAAACGAACACGATAGTCTTCAATCGTAGATGATGATGATGATATAGATAACATAATCACAAACAACCACGAGACAACGAGTTGGAAGGGCACAAATCCCCTCTCATTATTTATTAGAAAGCATAAAAGGATAAGCATGGGATCTCCCCCACGAGGCACCTCGTTTTTTATTACCGAGTCATGAGCTCGACTCGATCCCCTCAATGCTAATTATCATTGGGGAAGGTGACTTGGTCGAGGTCAACCATTGAAGGAATTTCCCCACCAAAGTAGTGCTTAATCATATGTCCATTCACCTTAAAGTTAGGACCATCATCTTGAGCTAGCTCGATGGTCCCATAAGGAAACACTTGTGTAACAGTGAAAGGACCCGACCAACGAGATTTCAATTTCCCGGAAAATATCTTAAGTCTAGAGTTAAAAAGTAACACTTGATCACCAACGTTAAAAACCCGGTTTTTAATCTTTGCATCATGAAACTTTTTAGTCTTTTCTTTGAAAATTAATGAATTTTCATAAGCATTGTCTCTTAGTTCATCCAATTCGTTCAATTGTATTTTTCGGTGATCTCCCACGGTCTTCAAGTCAAAGTTTGCATGCTTAAGGGCCCAATATGCCTTGTGCTCCAATTCAATGGGCAAATGACAATTCTTCCCATAGACTAACTTATAAGGAGTGCAACCGATAGGTGTCTTATAAGCGGTCCTAAAGGCCCATAAAGCGTCATCGAGTTTGTCGGACCATGAAGCACGGTTTTCTCCAATCGACCTCTCTAAAATCCTCTTTAAAGCTCGGTTCGAAACCTCGAATTGCCCACTCGTTTGCGGTTGATAAGCCGTAGAAAGACGATGAGTAACTCCATATTTCTTTAAGACCTTCTCGAATTGGTCATTACAAAAATGGGTTCCACGATCGCTTATAATAGCACGAGGGGTTCCGAACCGCGAGAATAGTTGCTTCAAAAACTTCACTACCACACGAGCGTCATTAGTAGGTAAAGCCTTAGCTTCCACCCACTTAGAAAGGTAGTCGATCGCGACGAGGATATACTTGTTACCATGAGACGATGGGAACGGCCCCATAAAGTCTATTCCCCAAATGTCGAAAATCTCACACACTTGAATTATGTTTTGCGGCATTTCATCATGTTGAGACGATTTTCCTTGACGTTGGCACAAATCACACGACTTCACAAGTGTGTGTGCATCACGATAGATAGAAGGCCAAAAGAAGCCGGCATCGAACACTTTCTTATCCGTGAGATTAGCACCGTGGTGACCGCCCGTGGGTCTCTCGTGACAAGCTCTAAGGATGTTAGAAGCTTCGGCACCAAAAACACAACGTCGAACGAGTTGATCCGCACAAACCCGAAAGAGATAAGGGTCGTCCCAAAATAGAACTTGATGTCACGAAAGAATTTTCGCTTTTGTTGTGTCGTCATACCCTTGATTATGAAATTTCCCGCATGGTAATTTGCAATGTCGGCAAACCATGGGGTAGTGTCTTTAGAATTCACTAAACCGAGAGTCTCGAGAGGAAATGTTTCGGTGATTTCTTTGTTCTCGAAAACATCTTTGTGAGGATCTTCTAGACGAGAGAGATGATCGACCGCTAGATTCTCGGCTCCTTTTTTGTCAAGCACGGTGACATCAAATTCTTGGAGGAGGAGCATCCAACGAAGCAATCTCGGCTTAGCATCTTGCTTAGCTAAGAGATACTTGATAGCCGAATGGTCAGTATACACGATGCTTTTAGTTAAGACGAGATAAGGTTGGAATTTCTCAAAAGCATAGACCACGGCAAGGAATTCCTTTTCTGTTGTGGTGTACTTTAATTGAGCCTCGGTCATCGTCTTACTAGCATAATGGATAGGACGGAAGTGCTTTTCATAACGTTGCCCTAAGACGGCCCCTATAGCATAATCACTTGCATCGCACATGATTTCAAAGGGTAATTCCCAATTAGGAGCAACAAGAATGGGAGCTTCGGTAAGTTTCCTTTTGAGAGTTTCGAAAGCTCTAACACAATCCTCATTGAAATTAAAAAGGAGCATCCTTCTCGAGAAGGTGTGTCATAGGTCGAGAGATTTTCGAAAAGTCTTTGATGAAACGACGATAAAAGCCCGCGTGGCCTAGGAAACTCCTAACTCCCTTAACGGTTTTGGGATGAGGTAACTAGGCGATGACGTCTACCTTAGCTTTATCGACCTCAATCCCCGCTTTCGAGACCTTATGTCCTAAGACGATTCCTTGTTTACACATGAAATGACATTTTTCCCAATTAAGCACAAGATTGGTTTCTTCACAACGTTTTAACATTTGCTCGAGATTAGATAAACACGACGTGAACGAATTGCCAAACACCAAAAAGTCATCCATAAACACTTCCATCGACTTCTCGATCATATCGTGAAAAATGGCCATCATACACCGTTGAAACGTACCCGATGCATTACAAAGTCCGAAAGGCATCCTACGATAAGCAAACGTTCCATAAGGACACGTAAACGTAGTCTTCTCTTGATCACTAGGGTCGATAGGGATTTGAAAGTAACCGGGAAAACCATCTAAAAAGCAATAGAATTCATTTCCCGTTAGTCACTCCAACATTTGATCCATGAAGGGAAAAGGAAAGTGGTCTTTACGAGTGGCGTCATTTAACTTTCGGTAGTCAATACACACCCTCCAACCGGTCACAACACGAGTGGGAATTAACTCGTTGTTTTCATTAGGCACAACGGTCATTCCTCCCTTTTTAGGGACACAATGGATTGGTCTCACCCATGGGCTATCGGAGATAGGATAAATCATTCCCGCGTCAAGGAGTTTTAGAACTTCCTTTTTGATGACATCGTGAATTTTGGGGTTTACCCTTCTTTGACTTTGAATTGTGGGTTTGTAGTCCTCCTCCATTAAAATCTTTTGAGTACAAAATTTTGGGTCAATACCCTTAATGTCGGAAATTTTCCACGCAATTGCCCCTTTATGAGCTTTAAGAACTTTCAAGAGCTCGGTTTTTTCATCATTAGCAAGACCTTTTGCAATAATAACCGGAAACTTGTCATCACCTTTCAAGAATGCGTATTCAAGGTGAGAAGGAAGATCTTTCAATTCAAGGATAGGTGGTTCCTCGATTGAAGATTTTTGCTCAACACTCATAACCTCCATCGGTGGAAGGAATAGTGGAATAGAAGTATCATCACTAATAATCACCTCATCTTCATTGTCGATTTCATTTGAAGTGAAATCTCCTCCTTGGAATAGAGTGAGATTTGGTGTAGAATTAGCAAGAATCGGATCCAAAATAGTGGGATTGCCACTTGAGGAGCTATCGGAAAAACCTAACACTTCTTGTGAAAACTCATCGCAAACCACATCAACTAAGTCAATGTGATTGATGGTAGCGATTGCATAAACATGAGAAGGTTTTGAGTTTTGAGTAGCGTTTATAACAAGTTCCTCCTCGTTGAATCTCAAAGTGATAGTTCTTGCATGAACGTCGATAAGCGATCTCGAGGTGTCTAAAAATAGACGACCTAAAATTAGAGGAACTTGAGGATCCGCGGGGATGTCAACTACTATAAAATCAACGGGATAGTAGAACTTCCCCACGTTCACGAAAACATCCTTGGCTACTCCACATGCTAAAATCGTAGAATGATCGGCCATCTCGATAGACATGTTTGAAGGAGTAAGAGCCGGAAGCGAAAGCGATTTCCAAATGTAAAATGGCATCAAATTAATGCTCGCACCAAGATCGGCCAAGGCGAGGCATTCTTTCATATCTTGTATGTCACAAGGAATGAGAAACTTTCCGGGGTCACCAACCTTTTCTGGTATGCGGTTAAGATAAACCGAAGAACAATTAGCAAGCTTTGAAAGCTTTTCCTTATCGCTCATCATACTTTTAAAAGTGGAAGCGAAACGAGGCATATATAACAACGCGTCGGCTAAACTCACATCAAAATGCACTTGTTGAAACATTTTTATAAAAAGCTCGATTTGTTGTTTGTTACGTTCTTGCAATTTCTCTTTGTTTCGTCTCGAAGGGTAAGGTAAGGGTGGTGTGGGTAGGACATTAGGCAACGGCCTTGGAATCTCGGGTTCCATAGTTGGTATTGGTTCAACCGTAGGTGTGGTATGAGCGGTACTTCGTGGGCTTGTGATATGCTCCTTTTTGACCATCACCTCGGGCTCTTTCTCGATTTCCTTCTCCGTAGAAGTACTTGGACGAGAGATTGGTTCCTTGAAAGTTTTACCACTTCGTGTAGTAATAACCTTCATTTCTCCCTTTGGGTTTGCAATGGTATCACTAGGAATACCACCCGAGGAAGAGGGTTTACACATGATTGCTTCAAACATTTTTGCCATTCGGTCTTCAAATTTTGATTGCCTTAAATCCGCTTTTAACAATTCTTGCTTAATCTCATGTTGTCCTTGTTCCATCTTTTGTTGATTTTGTTGAAGACGTTGAACATTTCCTTCCATTTTATTAGCATGAGTCTTAAGTTCATTAGCAAGTTCGTTTTTAAGCTCGTTTTTCAACTCGGATCTTAAGCTAATCATCTCACATTGCATGTTATCAAATTTTGCATCATTTGCTTTAGCATAATCCAAAAATTCTCCTTGAAGATTTTTAGTGTGAGCATTTTGAAAACCTTGTGTAGTGTTTTGAAAATCAAGGTTTTGGTTTTGATTAGTAACTTGTCCATTCCCACTTTGATAATTCCCTTTGTTGTAGTTACGTGAATTGCCTTGATAATTACCACCTTGATTGTTATTTCGATAGTTATTAGCATTTTGATTTGGTGGAGCTTGATTTGGGCGGGAACCTTGACCGTTTTGGTTGTAAGTTCCCGTTGCTACGTAAGCACTCGAAGTGTTACCACCGGCGGTAATGCACTCGGAAATATCATGAGCTCCACCACAAGACAAACAACTCTTATCAACCGCTTTAACCGAAGCGGAATTCAAAGCATCTTGTGATTTCCAATGAGTCATAAGATTTGTAAACCTATCGAAAAACCGATTTTCCTCATTAGCTTCATCATGTAAGGCATTAATGCTACGAGACGATGACGAACCCATATTGGCAACACTCGGTGTGTTACGAGGGTTGTAAACCTTAGATCTATTCTTGATAATCTTTAAAGCTTCATCGGTCGTTTTGCACAAAAATTTACCACCCGCGGCGGCATTCAAATAATCTCGTTCATGATCATTAAGCCCATTATAAAAAGTATCAACTTGATGCAATTCCGAAAAATCATGGTGTGGACATTCATGTAACATTTCCTTAAATCGTTCCCATGCCATTGAAAAACTTTCATTATTTCGTTGTACAAATCTTGAAATCTCATTTTTCAAATGTGTTGTTTTAGATGGTGGAAAAAATTTGTTCACAAACTTAGAAACGAGATCACACCATGTCAAAATCGAATTTGGCGGTTCTTTCTCAAGCCAAATTTTAGCGGGTCCATCTAATGAGTATGGAAACAACATCATCTTAATGGCGTCATGTGGAACATCCTTAAACTTGCTAGTAGCGGTGAGACGATTAAAATTCCTTATGTGGTAGTGCGGGTTGTCATTCTCATGACCTCTAAACTTATTAGCTTGCAACATAGACATTAAACCCGTCTTAATCTCGAAATTCTCCGCAAGGATAGGGGGAATCACGATGGCCTCTCTAAAACTCTCGGTGGGTGCTTGAAGCAACTCCATCATAGTACGATTAGCCATGATGACTTCTTGTTCTACAATAGGTTCAACAATTGGAGTTTGTTCTTCAATCAACGTCTCTTGATTTCCTTGATTTTGACGACGTTTACGAGCTCGTTTTGCTTGACTACGAGTTAGCATAAACTTCACGTAGAATGGGAGGTGAGCAAAGAAGATTATTTTTGGGTGTTTTGTGAATTTTCAATTTTTTTTTTGTTTTTGATTGTTTTTAATTTTTTTTTTGGATTTTGGTGTATCTTCGTAGACAACAATCTACCAAATCTCTCCTCGAATCTAACTCTTGATTAAAGAAGCCTCAAAAGAATGAAAACGATCACGTGGAGTGAACGCCGTCGAATGACTTTAGAACTTTGGTGAAAACCAAATTGTTCAAGAGGGTTTAATCACAAAGAAAACCAAGCAAATGTATATGATACGTAATAATACTTTGGGCGGCAAAACCCTCGATTAGCTTTCAATCTCAAAATACGCACAAGCAAGCGGGGAAACGAGGCGGCGTGAAGCACTTAAGAGCCTTTTTCCTTAGGGTATATTTTATAATACCCGCCTTATACCCACCTTATAGTTTGTATTTTTCAAAATCGAGCTTCACGAAAGTATTTATCTATTTTTACCTTTTTCTTTTGTTTGAGATTCGAATACAATAATTAGGAGATCAAATCCTAATTAAGGTTATGTTTTCACACTTTTGGAGATATTTTGTATTGATTGTGATACTTAATACAATATAGTAATAATAATTTCACAAGAAAAACCAAAAAACCGATAATACGTATTAGTAGATTTCTACTAATACAAATACTATTTATGGTTAATATTAAAAACAACAAGATAAATTAATCACGACACACCTCCCCGGCAGCGGCGCCAAAATGAATGTAGTAAATTACACCTCTTGTTTAGGAAAACAAAAGAGCGTAAAGTCGGAAAAGTATTAAGTGATGATTTAGGGAAATCAAATACTAATGACCCTAATGATGTGAAAGTTCATTTCCCAAGGAGGTATTTGTGTGTGACTAAAATGTATCAAGATTTGAGATGAATATTGGTTAGAAGGGGATGAGAAAATAGAATGACGAAGACGTGAAATTAATTACTACTACGACTAAACGAAAAACCGTAAAAAGTACAAAAATAAAAATTAATTCTAAAAATTCCCAAAAAATTACCAAAAATCAAATAAAATAAACTAAGAGTTTACCAATGATCAATACTTTTTCAAACCTTTTAATTAATTAAATATTAATTTTTAAATTCTAATTAAAGCCCTAAAAATCAAATTAATTATCAAAAAGCCCAAAATAAAGATTTTTCAATTGGTAAACCTCTAAAATGACCTAAAAAGATGAAAAACTATTTTTATAAATTTTTAAACTAAGAAAAACTATTTTAAATGATTTAAAAACTATTAAAACTTAAAATAATTATAAAAATCAATCTAAATATGATAAAATTAATCTAAGAGTTGCAAAAAGCCTATTTTAATGTATTTAAGCTAAGAAAAATATAAAAAGTGCAAAAATGTGAAATTTGAAATTTAAGAATAAAATAATATTAAAATAATATTAAAAATCCAAAAATTATACAAAATTCTAAAAAATTGCAAACTAGTTTATTTTAACCTAAATAATCAGAAAATGAAAGTGAAATTACCAAAATACCCCTAATGGGCCCCCAAATGGGCTAAAACCAAAAACAGTCAACACTAATGGGCTTTTTAGCCCATAAAGTCAAACTAGGCCCAAGTGACCTGAAAAAGCCCTATCTGACTCAAAATTTAATTCTAAGCACAAAAGTCTGAAGGCCCAGAAGCTGATTCTGAGCTTATCACAGCTTAAATAACAAACAACTTATTCTTATTGGGCCAATAAGCCCATTAAGCAATAAGCCAATGCCATAAGCTCTGCTTAAACACACAACCTTCTTTTGAGATTCCTAAGAGATATGTGAAAAGAAATTTTGAAAAAGCACACTCAATAAGCCAGAAATAAGCCAAGAAGATTTTCACAAAAAGACAAAATAGTCGACTTGGAGTTCTAGACCACCTCAGGACTTGATTCAACTTATAATAGACTCAAAACAACTTAATTAAGCCAAAAAAATCAAGAAAGGTTTAATAAGCAAAGCCAAATAAGCTGGATAAGCCAATAAGCACTCATGAATAAGTCAAGTGAGTTGGTTTTCTAGTCAAACCCTAAAGTTAATCCTCCAAATGCTCCAGTATGAACAAATGGGTCAAATAATGAGCACCTATTACAAAATTAAAGTTGTTGCACGTTTGAATAAGCTGGAATAGCTTATTGATAAGCTGAACACAAAATTACACTAGCAGTGGCTAGCAGCAGGGGAAAGGAGTTCCCACTGCTTTGACTTTTTGACCTGTGATTTGTGAGAGATCTAGTTGGATTCAAGTGGAAACAAGGGCACCCTTGTGATCAGTGAATCACAAGGAGTCACAATCAAGCAAATAATCACACTTCCAATAAGGCAATAAGCACAGAAAAAAGCCAACAATGCCCAGATATTGCACAGACCTAGCAAATAAGCAGTTAAGCACTCTTAAGCAGTTTTAGCATGAATAACCCAACCAGAATGAACCAAAAGCATACATAAGCTATAATAACTGTTAATAAGCACAAACAAACTTATTCCAATCACTGAATCAAAGATTACAATCAAATCAAAGCATATGCAGGTTTCTGATTATGAACTTCAAGAACACAAACACTTTATCTGATATAGATGACCACAAATCCAATTTTAGCACTCAAATCCTACTTACCTGGTTGTATTAACTTAGATTTAACACTTTTTATCCCTAGTATATGATTAGATCTAGGTGTCCTCTAAATTTCAGCCAATTTAACCAAGTAATCAAGATTTTATAGCCTATTTATGGATCTAGGTGTTAATAGCCACAAAACTTGCAGATAATGAACACTTAACAACAGATAAGCATGCACAACCTCAATAGAACCAAGAACAGTAACAAAAGGAAGGCTTAAACCCCTTTGAATCAGTTAACCCAAACACCCCTTTGGAATCTGATTTTGCAATCTTCCAAAGGATTGTTGTGTTTTAACCTATCAAACAAGATCCAATCCACCCTAACAACTAATAATCAACCTCAGAAACTCAAATCAAGCCACAAAACACAAATTCACAATAAAACATGAAAAATCACCAAAAATTCAATGAAAAAATCAGAAAAATGAAAAGGGAAAGGGATGCAAACCTCCAAGACTTACATCCAAGCCTTGGATTGTTTGAGCTGAGGTGCTAGCAAAACAAGCACCAACTTCCTTGTACCTGCTAAGATTAACAAACCACAATGATGAACAAATAATATGAAACTTCTTATTTTTGAAACACAACCTTTATTGCTTAAAACCTTGCCTCAAAAACCATCAAACATGAATATGGAACTCAGATCTTAGCTTATCAAATACCAAACTTTTATAAAACACAAAGGGAAATCATAAATTTTCAGAAAATCCAACTTTTATTTAATAAAAAGGAATTACAAAGATTTAAAGCTAAAATCTGGAACAAGGGACTCTCACAAGTTGAGGTCTCCTTATATAGGACTAGTAGACGATTCTAGAATGCTAACATACATGAAAACCCTAGCTATGAATTTCCAGGAATGCCCTTGAGTGCTTGATGTTTGTGAGCTGTCCAAATGCATCAAAACCGTTCATTTTAGCTTTGGGGTTAAGCATTGAGTCTTTGCTGTTGATTTGGCCACGTGTATTGCCTTGGAGAGTAAGTTGTGATGTGATTGGGTGACGGGTTGGATGGTAGGGTCCATTGGTGAGTGGAGAAGAAGGATTTAATGTTAGGATGGGTTTTAAGTGAGGTGAATCACACGGGGGAACAACCAATTTCATTTTACCCTTTGTTGGTAAAAAGTAAAATCTAGGTTCTTCATTGCTACAGTAACAACCTTTGATCCGTTTTTAGGGGAAGGTTAATGTTTGGCGCGTGTTTAGGAGTTTAAACTTCTAAACTTGGCAGCCTAGGTCCTTTTCTTTTGGGAAAAGATGCAAATGAAGTTTTTCAGCCTTAAAAACGTGTTTCCTTCACATTTGAAGTTTCTTTTTCATACTTTTGCCCCAAAACTTTGGCAAAAGTATTTCAAGGGTTATTTTTTGCCATTTTTCCATAATTCAAGGGCTGATTTTGGACATTCTTGATCTTCAAAGGTCTTCATTGGTTCTTTGACTTCATGAGGGACCATAATTGACAAATTAGAATAGTTGAAGGACTAATCTTGCCAAATCTTCAAAAAGGACCATTTTGTAATTTTGACAAACTTAAGGGACCAAACTTGTAATTATGAATATACAAGGGTTTTAAGGGTCATTTCTTCATATTTTGAGGATCAATCTTGTTCATCTTCAAGTCTTCAAGGATTTATTTTTGATAATTCATGAACTAGGGCCCGGTTCTTTGTACGGCTTCGTTTCTCGTGTCCGTTTTGCCTTGGTTCTTGTGATCTTTTGTCTTTTTCACGATATCCATACCTAAAACACACAAGTAAACAAATACAAGCATATATATGGTATTTTATGACATTTTAATGCATTTAAAGCCCGGAAAGAACGATGAGATCATGTACAAATGCCATCTCATCAATAAGAATACCCTTAAATGAATAATACATCTTATTATACATATTGTACAACTATTAAAACAAAAAAAATTCATATAACTTACAAGTTGGTGGTACATATGGTTTTATAATCAGACCAGATCAACGAGTTTAATCAAAAACTGGAAAAAGTCGGCCGAAACCTATGCAAATGAGTGAACCAGGCCTGACCAGGATCTTTTTTTACCTTTCCCCAATTAATCACAGGGTACCCACCGCCATATCGCGCGGTTACCCTTCTAGTATTTTATAACACACTTTTCCTTACTTTTCCTTTTTTACTCACAAAAAATGAATCCCAACTTTGATTGAACAACCACCATGCTTAACGATCATTCCAACCAATTTTTCACTAACAATCCCGACTTGTCTTTGAATATGGGATACTCCACTCAACCTCCATTCAACTATATGTCATTTTATCCCGATCAAAATAAATAATTTCTAAATTCCAACAAGATCAATTTCTAAAATTCCAATAATAACTGATAGTTGTAAAATCACACTTGTTTAGGAAAATAAGGCAATAATATATAGGGTAAGCACGACGATTTAGGAAAATCGTGTGTAAATGACCCTTAAGAAGGTGAGTTCGTTCTCGAGGAGGCTAGTGCGTTGTGTAATGAATGATTGATTATGTTTTTGATTATTAATGAGAAGAAAAGAAGAGAAAATGACGAAGACGAAAAAATTAGAAAAATAAGGCAAAAACACTATTAGAAAGTTACGACGTAGAACGTGAAAAACACAAAATTTAAAATTTTAACCTAAAAATTCCTAAAAATTACTAAAAACTCCCAAATAATATTCTAAGAGTTTACAAAAAATTCAAACTTGCCAAAACCTTTTAATTAATTTAATAATGACCTTTTAATGCTAATTAAAGCCCTAAAAATCACTTTTAAATATTAAAAAGCCCTAAACAAGATTTTATAGTTTGTAAACCTCAAAAATGACCTAATTAAACTAAAACTATTTTTAAAAGTTTTAAAACCAAATTAAACTATTTTTAAACTCCTAAAAACTATTAAAATGTATTAAATCTTAAATTAATTCTAAAAATTAATTGAAAAGCCTAAAAATTATTCTACAAATGGGAAAAGTCTTAATTAATGATATAGAACCTAGGAAAAATGAAAAAGAAATAAAAATAAAACTTTTAATTTTAATGAATAAAATAATATTAAAATATTCTAAAAAATTAAAAGTTCCTAAATAAATTCTAAAAAATTCTCAAAAATCCTAAATATTCTAACTAAGAAGAAAATGTAAACAAAAGTTTCTAAAACCTCTTAATGAATTTTATATTAATTTTTAAAGTTGCCAAAAACCCCTAAAATTAAATAAAATCAAAAATTAAAGTTTTTGAAAACTTTTTTATATGTAAACCTCAAAAATATTAAATAAAACCTAAAAATGATTTTTCCTAAAAATTTAAAATCTTTTTTCTATTTTTTATGACTTTTTAAAATACGGGTATTAAATAAATGATAAAAAATAATCTAATAAAAGGAAAAATTTAAAAACCAGCCAGGAAAATCTCTAAGTCTATATCTAATCCAGGAAAAATAAAAACGAGCAAAAATAATAAGCCAATAAGCTCAAATGAGCTTATTTGCTCACGACTTATATCTAAAAAAGGAAATTGAAAACTGGTTAAGTATCTATCCACTTCACCCTTGGTCAGTAAAAGACCCAAGGGCGCAGTGGTAGAGTGTGATGTGTGTGAGTGTGGTGATTGTGGGTTCGAGGCTGCGCAACCCACCTTTTTGCTCGTTTATTTTTTTTTTCTTTTTTTAAAGCTTTCAATCCAACACAGACCCTTTAATAAGCTTAATATCCAATCCAGTAACTTTTTTTAACCAAGAAATTGCTCAAATGATGAACAAAAACTTGACAGACTCAATGAAGAACACTTAGCAGATTTTTCTTGTATTTTGCTTTTCTTCACAAGTGACAAAGCCAAAGGAGTTGGCTGATTGAGTTTATTTGATGATTGTTTGTGGACAGGGGGCACCCTTGTGCTTATTTAAGCACAAGGAGTCAGTGACTAGCTAAAACAAGCAACTAGCACATACCAATGATCAAAACAAATGCACACAAAAGCCTATGTCAGTATCTGAGACAGAAAAGCTAAGTCTGTGGGCTTATGGCTAATTTTCTAGCAACCTAGTGGGTTTCAAGGTTCCAAAATTTGCACACAATGGCACCCAATGGTACACAATCAAGTTCTATAACCCCTACAACCTAACACTTAGCAGTTTGCAAGAATCAAACACCATTTTTCATGAAAAATTAGGCAAAAGTGGATATGCAGATTTTTGCTATACCTTTTCCTTTTTTAATCACTCAAATTGCTTTCAACTTGTTCAAATATACTTACCAACTATTGATAAACCTAACTCAACCTTATTTCAATGAGCTATCACCCTACTAAAACACAAACCAAGAAATCTACCCTGCTAAACCACTTAGCCAAACACCCTTTTAAATATTTTCAAAAACGTTTTAACAAGCTAAATCCTTCTAAATCCTATGAAAACTGACCAAATTAGCATATAATATGCTTAATAACACATAGGAACATAAATCACACAATCTTAACACATCAAATCAACAAATCAACAAATTACATGAATCTCATATATTCTGAACTTTTTCAAAGAAGAAACAAGAAAGTACCTAAGGACCTTACTTCCAAGGTCCTTGTGGTTGAAAAACCACCTCCTTCCAACTCGGGTTGGAGCAGAAACTTCAACAAATCAAATGCTCAACCTGTTTAAGAAAGAAAAACAGAAAAAAGACACAAGTACAATATGCAATATGTATTCTGTTTTATTTTTCCTTCTTAGAAACTTTCACCAATCTTTTCAAAACTTCACACACGTTTTCTAAACACCTCTTAACCCTCAGAAAATCAGGAATAAGGTCCACTTTCACTTCCCAAAATCCTTATTTTCTGAAATTTAAAAGCTTTTAAACACTTTTTGAATTTTTCAAAACTCAAACAAATCTTAACAAATTAATGGAACTCAGCTCTTTTGCAATTCTTACACCAACTTTTTAACAAAATAAAAGGAATTAAATTGAGATTATCAAATACCAACTTTATAGATTGAAAAAGGAATTACAAAGGGAATTGCAAAAAAACTGGAACAAGAAAAGAGTGAACAGGCTCAACTCTTTTTATAGACCCTAATGGACTATTCTAGAACAGGAATTAAATATTACAATGCATAAAACCCTAATGGCCAAAATGTACAAAAATGCCCTTCTCTCTTGACGAATTCTTGGTCAAAAAGCTTGATCACGTGAAATGACAGCTGTGGAGATGATTTGTGGACGTTGGATTAAGCTTGGAGGCAAAGGAATGCAATACCCACGTTTATATTGTCGGGGTTTTGGGTTTTGTGTGAAAGAGATGGACAGGGGAGGTACGGGGAGGGTCCCACAGCCCATGTGGCTTTGTTTTGGTGGGTGGGTTTGGGTGAGGTGGACATGAATTAACGATCTGCACCTTTTTAATTAATACCCCTTTGGATTTCGTTTAATTAAAACTGGGGGTGGGTAGGGTTCTTGGTTAATTAGGGACCTGTTTGATTTGTTTTGGTTTAAACACTTTTTAAATAAAGTGTTATGGGGGGAAAGGGAATTAAGTGGGTGGGTTTGACCAGGTTTGACTTGGGTTTAATTAATAACCCGGGTTTTTAAGGGATTGGGCCATGGGAGTTTTTGGGCTAAAGTGGGGTAATAACACCATCCGTCCAACTAACATAGTTCATGGTTAATTATTTGCATCATTAGTCCAAATCAGTTAAGTCTTCTCAAAGTCAGCCCAAATCCAATTTCAAACTTAGTCCTTTTGGTCCTTTTGACTAACAAATGAACTTTTGATCATTTTCCAAGGGCTGATTTGGTCACATCTTCATTCTTCAAGGATCACAAGTGTATAGTTAACTTTTGGAGGGTTGATTATGACAAGTTCTTCAAAGATGAGGGGCCATTTTTGCCAATTCTTCAAACTTGAGGGGTCTTTTTGCAAAATTCCAAAAGTGAGCTTGGTTCATTGTGCGACTTCGTTTCCCGTGTTCGTTTTTGCTTGATTCTTGTGTTCTTTTGCCAATTCCTCAATATCCGTACCTAAAAATACACAAGTAACAAACACGAGCATATATTTGGTATGTTTTATGATATTTTATGCAATTTAAGGCCGTTTTGGACGATGAGACCATGTATAAAAGCAGTCTCATCACTCCCCCATACTAAACCATTGCCGTGCCCTCACGCAATGCTAGAATAAAGTATCAAAGCATCTCCAAAATTTAATTTTATTCACTTTTATTGAAATGGAAAGCTAGCTACACACTACAATTACTACTACTTGTGTTTTAGACATAATGTATGATTTTCATCGCAAAATGGGACGTTTAGGTTCATAGAATAAGAACACGTGAATGCTTCGTTAGAAATAATTTCGTCGTCCTCGATTTTCACCTTAATTCCATGCTAAGCGTGCAACGAGATCATTGTCATTATAAGTTAGTAATGCTAACACTACTCATATGCCCTAATCACGTACTTATTCTCCCATTATTCCTAAGTTGTATCTCTTATATTTTATTATGTCTTAATGATCACGAGGATACATTGTTGACTTATGCGATAATAGAGATTTAGGTCTAAAAATAGAGTCCTAACGGTGTAACTAAGACCATTAAATCAATAACCCCTCCTAATAGACAACGATGTCAAAAAATTAAGTTGACAAGAAGAATCGATAAACACGGTTTTATAACGGTTTTGAACATGAGACTTATTACCAAGACTTTTATACGCCCCCTAACGGAAGGACCTTATTATCTTTGGTTTACCTCCATCTTTTATTCAACTTCGCCATGAAGCTTTTATTATGACTTCGGTCTTGCCTTGCCTTTTATTATCCGCCTCATCGGTGGTTTTATTAGCCAAAGACGTATATCCTCACGCTAAAGCGAATTTTGGATCTTTAAAGCTTCGAAGATTAAGGCTTGATTCACTTTCAATTTTGCATAGATTTTAGGCCTTGTGGGGCTTCAAATTGTTTGCTTGATTTAGGTGAGCACTTGAAATCTTATTATTGGGTGAAGCTTTCGATTATTCGGGTTGCCAATACTTCAAAACCATGACGCTGGCGATACCTTAATGTCTTCCCAATTTAATTACACGGAAGCTACTAGAAAAGACTAGAAACCCAACAATCAAAACTAAACCGCTAAACCAATATTTATTAAGCAAAAAATATTTACAAGCGAAGGGAGAGTAAGCAAACAACGAGAACACATGAGTTTTTGAAAGGATACGAGTACTCTACGTTTAGCATAGTAACTTATAATTAACTCTATCATTTCTCGTCCTCATTTAAGAGACTTAGCCTAATGTGTAGTTAAGGAATCAAAGCTAAGTGCTCAACACGCACGGTCAAGTCAAAAATTACTCTTATTCTCACCATCGGAAAACCTACATTCGTGTCTTCAAACACTTATGAAACATGAGAAAAATTTTAAAATTTGGCCATTTTTAGCCTTATTTTGCAAGAAAACGATAAACAAAATGATAAACTTTGGAAAGCGTGAAGGTTTGGCAAGGCAAGTATCTATTCACCCCCCCATACTAAAGTTAAACATTGTCCTCAATGTTTCGAGTCTAGGGGTGCAAACACCCCCATACTAGAGACGTAGTCGAATGCCTAATCTAGCATGGAAAGGGTGTAACCAATAAGTTTAAAAGCCGTTTATGAAGTGTGCTATAAACCTAAGGTTAGAACATAAAAGGATATATCATGATGGATATTGGGAAAGGCCTCCAAAACAAACGATCGAGTGCTCCCATGAAACGAACACGAGAGGCTCTAATCGTGAAGATGATAATCTAAAAGACACAATGCACAAACAACCACGGAACAAAGGTTGGAAGGGCACAAATCCCCTCACATTAGGTTAACTAAAAAGCAATAATATGTACATGGATAAGCATGGGTCTCCCCCACGAGGCACCTTGTTTTTGATAACCGAGTCAAAAGCTCGACTCGAATCCCCATAAATGTGATCATTTAGGGATAATCATGGTATGGTCAATTTTTGGTGGGGCTTACATGATAAACAAGGCCCAAAAGCACGTGGAGTACTTTAAAAATCCGATAAACGTATACCGGGGTCAAAGATAGCGTCCTCGTTTTCGGATGAAAGACGAGTCAACACAACTCCAACACAAATCCCAATGGGATAGAAGAAAATAGGAGAGAAGAAATAGAAGGGTGGGACAATGGGTAAGGCAAAACATTGAGCTACTCGAGGTAGACTCGCACCAATCAAATGAAAAGATTTTCCATTTATTGCATCGGTGGAAGACCGAGATTTCCCTATATAAGCAATTCCAGGATCAAATATCTCGTCCTCGGTGGAGAAAGGGGAGGGAACATAAGGGGCTTCCCCCATACTAGGTCCACACAAAGCATCGTCAAAAGGAGAAGACGAGCTTGTAGTACTCAAGACACGCGGTGATGACGGAGTTAGAATTGTAGAAAAATCTTTTAAATTAGATTCAAAATCTTTTCCTTTTTCATCTTTAACACTCTCCTTGTGAAAACCCGATTTGATTATGTCAAAAATATTTGGTGTATCTAAAACAATGTTAGTCACACTAAAAATTCTCACATTTTGAAAGCGTTTTGGTTTAGGTGGTGGCAAGTTTTCAAATCTTTTGTCAACAAAGAAAACCTCCCCATCGGGATCAACGTATTCATCATCCGAAGAATCACTCGAGATTGGAATTATCGGCTTAACACTCTTAACCTCCATCGGCGGAGGGGTCGGAACTTCATTTTTATCAACTCCTAAAACTCTATTAGAAATCTTTTGACAAATGTTTTTGATGGGGTTGACATTGTACAAAGATGTGATCGAATAAACATGAGAAAGAGTGGAGTTTTGGGTTGCATTAATGACGAGTTATTCCTCATTGAAACGAAGAGTGATTTTTCTTGCATGCACATCGATAAGTGCTCTCGAGGTATCCAAAAAAGATCGACCTAAAATCAACGGAACTTTAGGATCGATGGGAATATCAACAACTATGAAGTCCACGGGATAATAGAATTTCCCAACTTTCACAAAGACGTCCTCGGCAACTCCACAAGCTAGAATCATAGAATGATCGGACATTTCGATTGACATTCTTGAAGGAGTGAGATTTGGAAGATTGAGCGATTTAAAAATCTCGAGAGGCATCAAGTTAATACTAGCACCAAGATCGGCCAAGGCGTAGCATTCTTCCATGTCTTGGATAGCACATGGGATTAAAAACTTTCCAGGATCACCAACTTTTTGAGGTATGCGGCTTAGAAAAACCGATGAACAACTAGACGATTTTTGCAATTTCTCTTTGTTATTCAACATACTTTTGAAGTTCGCGGCAAATCGAGGCATCATGACTAAGGCGTCGGCAAAACTTATATTGAAATGCAAGTCACGAAACATTTTCATAAAGAGTTCAAATTGATAATTATTTCGTTCTTGTGCCTTTTCCTTGTCTCGTCTTGATGGGTAGGGTAAAGGTGGTGTGGGTTGGGGCAAATTAGGCATAGGCAACGGCCTTGGAATCTCGGGTTCCATTATGGGTATTGGTTCAACCGTAGGTGTGGTTTGAGCGGTACTTCGTGGGCTTGTAATGTGCTCCTTTTCAACCACAACCTCGGGCTCTTTCTCTTTTTCCTTCTCCATAGAAGTACTTGGACGAGAAATGGGTTCTTTGAAAGTTTTACCACTACGAGTAGTAATAACCTTCAATTCTCCTTTCGGGTTCACGATGGTATCACTAGGAAGACCACCCGAAGAAGAGGGTTTACACATGATAGCTTCAAACATTTTAGCCATACGATCTTCAAACTTAGATTGCCTAGCATCCGCTTTCAACAACTCTTGCTTAATCTCATGTTGTCCTTGCTCCATTTTTTGTTGATTTTGTTGGAGTCGTGTGACATTTCCTTCCATTTTATTAGCATGAGTTTTAAGTTCATTAGCAAGTTCGTTTTTAAGCTCATTTTTCAATTCGGACCTTAAGCTAACCATTTCACGTTGCATGTTGTCAAACTTAGCATCATTAGCCTTAGCATAATTCAAAAATTCTCCTTGAAGATTTTTGGTGTGATCGTTTTGAAAACCTTGGGCATTAGTTTGAAAATCACGGTTTTGGTTTTGGTTTGAAATTTGCCCATTTCCACTTTGGTAATTACCTTTGTTATAATTCCTTTGATTTCCTTGGTAATTTCCACCTTGATTGTTGTTGTTGCGATAATTATTAGCATTTTGATTGGGTGGAGCTTGATTCGAACGTGAACCTTGACTTATTTGGTTATAAGTTCCCGTGGCTACAAAAGCATTCGAAGTGTTACCATCCGCGGTAATGCACTCGGATAAATCATGAGCTCCCCCACACGACAAACAACTTTTAGAAACCGCTTTAACCGAAGCGGTGTTGGAAGCTTCTTGAGCCTTCCAATGGGACATAAGGTTAGCAAATCTATCGAAAAATCGGTTTTCTTCATTTGCTTCATCATGTAATGCATTGATACTTTGAGACGATGATGAGCCCCTTTTGGCAACACTCGGTGTGTGACGAGGGCTATAAACCTTAGACCTATTCTCGATTATGACCAAAGCTTCTTCAACCGTTTTACACAAAAAATTACCACCCGCGGCGGCATTTAAATAATCTCTTTCATGATCGTTAAGTCCATTGTAAAACGTGTCGATTTGGTGCAAATCGGAAAAACCATGATGAGGACATTCGTGTAACATCTCCTTAAACCTATTCCAAGCCGTAGAAAAACTTTCATTTGATTCTTGTGAAAATTTAGAAATCTCGTTTTTCAAATGCGTAGTCTTAGAGGGCGGAAAAAATTGGTTCACGAACTTTGAAACGAGATCCTTCCACGTCAATATAGAATTGGGTGGCTCTTTCTCTAACCAAATTTTAGCGGGCCCCGCTAAGGAATACGGAAATAACATCATCTTAATCGAGTCATTCGAGACATCCTTGAATTTGCACGTGGCGGTAAGACGATTAAATTGGCGGATATGGTTGTGAGGATTGTCCTTCTCATCACCACGGAATTTGTTGTTTTGGATCATCGACAACAAACCCGTTTTCACTTCAAAATTCTCCGCAAGGATTGCGGGAATCACAATAGCTTCTCCATAACCCTCGGTGGGTGCTTGAAGTAACTCCATCATAGTTCGATTCGCCATGGTCGGTTCTTCTCGTACAATGGGTTCGTCAATAGGAGACTCCTCACTAGAAAGAGTGAGTGATTTGTTTCTTCGTTTACGAGCACGTCTAGCTTTAGAGCGAGTTTGCATAAACGTCACGTACAACGAGAAGGCGAGCAAAGAAGATTCTTTTTGGTATTTTGTGTTTTTCAATTTTTTTTGTGGTTTTTGATTGTATTAACCTTTTTTGGAAATTGGTGAATGTATTAAGTAGACAATGAGTCCACAAATCTCCTCACTAATCAAATCTCTTGATTAAAAAGGCCTCAAGGAATGAAAACGATCACGTGGAGTGAACGCCTTCGATGACTTTAGAACGATGGTGGAACACCAAATCGTTCAAGAGGGTTTAATCAAATAGAAACCAAGAAAATATATATGATATGTAATAATACTTTGGGCGGCAAAACCCTCGATTCACTCTCAAAATCAAATACGCACAAGCAAGCGGAGGAAACGAGGCGGCGCGAAGCACTTAAGAGCCTTTTTCCTTTAGGTTGTGAAATACAACCGCCTTATACCCACCTTATAGTTTGTATTATCAAAATCAAGTTTCACGAAAGTATTTATCTATTTTTGCCTTTTTCTTTGGTTTGAGATTCGAATACAATGATCGAGTGATGAAATCCCGAATCAAGGTTGTGATTGCTCACGTATTTGGAGTACTTGTGTATTTATTGTTCTACGTATACAATATAGTAATAGTATTCACACAAAAACCGAAAAACGATAATACGTATTAATAGAGTGCTATTAATACAATTATATTTATGGCTAATATAGAAAAACAACAATGGTTCAATCAAAACACAACACGCCTCCCCGGCAGCGGCGCCATTTTGATAGTTGTAAAATCACACTTGTTTAGGAAAACAAGGCAATAATATATAGGGTAAGCACGACGATTTAGGAAAATCGTGTGTAAATGACCCTTAAGAAGGTGAGTTCGTTCTCGAGGAGGCTAGTGCGTTGTGTAATGAATGATTGATTATGTTTTTGATTATTAATGAGAAGAAAAGAAGAGAAAATGACGAAGACGAAAAAATTAGAAAAATAAGGCAAAAACACTATTAGAAAGTTACGACGTAGAACGTGAAAAACACAAAATTTAAAATTTTAACCTAAAAATTCCTAAAAATTACTAAAAACTCCCAAATAATATTCTAAGAGTTTACAAAAAATTCAAACTTGCCAAAACCTTTTAATTAATTTAATAATGACCTTTTAATGCTAATTAAAGCCCTAAAAATCACTTTTAAATATTAAAAAGCCCTAAACAAGATTTTATAGTTTGTAAACCTCAAAAATGACCTAATTAAACTAAAACTATTTTTAAAAATTTTAAAACCAAATTAAACTATTTTTAAACTCCTAAAAACTATTAAAATGTATTAAATCTTAAATTAATTCTAAAAATTAATTGAAAAGCCTAAAAATTATTCTACAAATGGGAAAAGTCTTAATTAATGATATAGAACCTAGGAAAAATGAAAAAGAAATAAAAATAAAACTTTTAATTTTAATGAATAAAATAATATTAAAATATTCTAAAAAATTAAAAGTTCCTAAATAAATTCTAAAAAATTCTCAAAAATCCTAAATATTCTAACTAAGAAGAAAATGTAAACAAAAGTTTCTAAAACCTCTTAATGAATTTTATATTAATTTTTAAAGTTGCCAAAAACCCCTAAAATTAAATAAAATCAAAAATTAAAGTTTTTGAAAACTTTTTTATATGTAAACCTCAAAAATATTAAATAAAACCTAAAAATGATTTTTCCTAAAAATTTAAAATCTTTTTTCTATTTTTTATGACTTTTTAAAATACGGGTTTAAATAAATGATAAAAAATAATCTAATAAAAGGAAAAATTTAAAAACTAGCCAGGAAAATCTCTAAGTCTATATCTAATCCAGGAAAAATAAAAACGAGCAAAAATAATAAGCCAATAAGCTCAAATGAGCTTATTTGCTCACGGCTTATATCTAAAAAAGGAAATTGAAAACTGGTTAAGTATCTATCCACTTCACCCTTGGTCAGTAAAAGACCCAAGGGCGCAGTGGTAGAGTGTGATGTGTGTGAGTGTGGTGATTGTGGGTTCGAGGCTGCGCAACCCACCTTTTTGCTCGTTTATTTTTTTTTTCTTTTTTTAAAGCTTTCAATCCAACACAGACCCTTTAATAAGCTTAATATCCAATCCAGTAACTTTTTTTAACCAAGAAATTGCTCAAATGATGAACAAAAACTTGACAGACTCAATGAAGAACACTTAGCAGATTTTTCTTGTATTTTGCTTTTCTTCACAAGTGACAAAGCCAAAGGAGTTGGCTGATTGAGTTTATTTGATGATTGTTTGTGGACAGGGGGCACCCTTGTGCTTATTTAAGCACAAGGAGTCAGTGACTAGCTAAAACAAGCAACTAGCACATACCAATGATCAAAACAAATGCACACAAAAGCCTATGTCAGTATCTGAGACAGAAAAGCTAAGTCTGTGGGCTTATGGCTAATTTTCTAGCAACCTAGTGGGTTTCAAGGTTCCAAAATTTGCACACAATGGCACCCAATGGTACACAATCAAGTTCTATAACCCCTACAACCTAACACTTAGCAGTTTGCAAGAATCAAACACCATTTTTCATGAAAAATTAGGCAAAAGTGGATATGTAGATTTTTGCTATACCTTTTCCTTTTTTAATCACTCAAATTGCTTTCAACTTGTTCAAATATACTTACCAACTATTGATAAACCTAACTCAACCTTATTTCAATGAGCTATCACCCTACTAAAACACAAACCAAGAAATCTACCCTGCTAAACCACTTAGCCAAACACCCTTTTAAATATTTTCAAAAACGTTTTAACAAGCTAAATCCTTCTAAATCCTATGAAAACTGACCAAATTAGCATATAATATGCTTAATAACACATAGGAACATAAATCACACAATCTTAACACATCAAATCAACAAATCAACAAATTACATGAATCTCATATATTCTGAACTTTTTCAAAGAAGAAACAAGAAAGTACCTAAGGACCTTACTTCCAAGGTCCTTGTGGTTGAAAAACCACCTCCTTCCAACTCGGGTTGGAGCAGAAACTTCAACAAATCAAATGCTCAACCTGTTTAAGAAAGAAAAACAGAAAAAAGACACAAGTACAATATGCAATATGTATTCTGTTTTATTTTTCCTTCTTAGAAACTTTCACCAATCTTTTCAAAACTTCACACACGTTTTCTAAACACCTCTTAACCCTCAGAAAATCAGGAATAAGGTCCACTTTCACTTCCCAAAATCCTTATTTTCTGAAATTTAAAAGCTTTTAAACACTTTTTGAATTTTTCAAAACTCAAACAAATCTTAACAAATTAATGGAACTCAGCTCTTTTGCAATTCTTACACCAACTTTTTAACAAAATAAAAGGAATTAAATTGAGATTATCAAATACCAACTTTATAGATTGAAAAAGGAATTACAAAGGGAATTGCAAAAAAACTGGAACAAGAAAAGAGTGAACATGCTCAACTCTTTTTATAGACCCTAATGGACTATTCTAGAACAGGAATTAAATATTACAATGCATAAAACCCTAATGGCCAAAATGTACAAAAATGCCCTTCTCTCTTGACGAATTCTTGGTCAAAAAGCTTGATCACGTGAAATGACAGCTGTGGAGATGATTTGTGGACGTTGGATTAAGCTTGGAGGCAAAGGAATACAATCCCCACGTTTATATTGTCGGGGTTTTGGGTTTTGTGTGAAAGAGATGGACAGGGGAGGTACGGGGAGGGTCCCACAGCCCATGTGGCTTTGTTTTGGTGGGTGGGTTTGGGTGAGGTGGACATGAATTAACGATCTGCACCTTTTTAATTAATACCCCTTTGGATTTCGTTTAATTAAAACTGGGGGTGGGTAGGGTTCTTGGTTAATTAGGGACCTGTTTGATTTGTTTTGGTTTAAACACTTTTTAAATAAAGTGTTATGGGGGGAAAGGGAATTAAGTGGGTGGGTTTGACCAGGTTTGACTTGGGTTTAATTAATAACCCGGGTTTTTAAGGGATTGGGCCATGGGAGTTTTTGGGCTAAAGTGGGGTAATAACACCATCCGTCCAACTAACATAGTTCATGGTTAAGTATTTGCATCATTAGTCCAAATCAGTTAAGTCTTCTCAAAGTCAGCCCAAATCCAATTTCAAACTTAGTCCTTTTGGTCCTTTTGACTAACAAATGAACTTTTGATCATTTTCCAAGGGCTGATTTGGTCACATCTTCATTCTTCAAGGATCACAAGTGTATAGTTAACTTTTGGAGGGTTGATTATGACAAGTTCTTCAAAGATGAGGGGCCATTTTTGCCAATTCTTCAAACTTGAGGGGTCTTTTTGCAAAATTCCAAAAGTGAGCTTGGTTCATTGTGCGACTTCGTTTCCCGTGTTCGTTTTTGCTTGATTCTTGTGTTCTTTTGCCAATTCCTCAATATCCGTACCTAAAAATACACAAGTAACAAACACGAGCATATATTTGGTATGTTTTATGATATTTTATGCAATTTAAGGCCGTTTTGGACGATGAGACCATGTATAAAAGCAGTCTCATCAATAACAATTTGCAAAGCAAAGCGATTCGCAACCACAATCTCAACCACAATCCGACCAACAATCCCATCACCTAGTAGAGGCAGAAGACGAAGAACAAATCACTACGCCAACGTTCAAGAAAGGTCCCCGTATGAAGCAAAAGGCTAAGTGAGGGCTTGAACAGGAGTCCGGTCCGGGTACTCGAATTTTTGGTCCAACGAGGAGGAGTTGCTTTTGGCCGAATGTTATATACAAATATCCGAGGATCCTCAATTTGGTGCGGGTTAAAAAGGATACTTTTTAGTACAAGGTTAACGGCGGCCAAAATCAAAAAATGTTCGCCCCGCACCAAGATCATGTTGACGGAAAAGTGAACCCCGATTAATCGAGAAATAAAAAATATAATTCACTTGTGGAAGAAACGAATGATTTTAGGGGGAGAACGATGAGGGGTTCATGACTCGGGTTGATCTCATGTATAAAATACTATCGGGTATGACTTCTAAGCACAAGAGCACGTGGATCTTTTCAAAAGACAAACACAAGTGAAAAAATCTTGATTCGACTCTAGAAAGACAAAACGATCTTCGTGTTACCAAAGAGGAACACGAGCTCTTCGCACCCGATGCGTTGCCACGGCCTCCCGGGATGCATCGTGTTTCAAAAACACACAAATTCTATTCCAATTATCTCTGACAGAGCAGGATAGCTGTCATCAAATCAATGTTCCAACAACTCAATGGCTAGTTCTGATTTAAACCCGAAAGCGTATCAAAAAATAATGAAAGAACAATACGAGCTAGACCATAAGGCAAAAATGGATCTCATGTAACGTAGATCGGCCACAAAAATTGATTAGTGGTGATTTCTGGTGGATGGTTGTAGTTGGCACCATCCGTGGGACCCTACATTAAACTCTCAAGAACATGACTAAGGGTGGTGCGTTTACGGCGAACCAAAAGAATGATGGCAAGAAAACGCCAACGATTGAGGCACACATAGCCTCCACTCAATCGACTCCTGGGACGACCAGTGGAGTGAATAGCCAGAATGTAGTGAATCCGCCCAACGAGGAGCCAATTCACCATTCAATACTCACACGCCAATGTTGGCTGTGAGTAACCCTGATCCAGGGTCAGCACCACCTCCTCCTCAAAAGGATACACTCGAAACTTTGACACCCTTGTCCCACTCATCACTGCGCGGATGAGAGCCGATCAAAGAGGAAGTTTGCAGTCTCGCCTTAACTTTAATGTCGTGCCAGGCAATTCGTTATAGCGTCTAAGTAAGATACATAGAAGACGCCAAACTGAGGGACAACCTTAGCTGCGGAACGTCTTAGAACGAGTCAGAGATCAAATCATCGCTGATCTTGAGAAGGAGCAACAACCTTCTGATCATTTAGACGGATCCCAAGGGCGCGGAATCCCGGAGACTTGTACGCAAGATACCCGGGGTATAAGTGCCTTTAAGAGGATCGGTACTCCAACTAAGGAGTGGGATCTAACCCCAGAATCTTGGGAACATAGGCCAAAAAGAAGTCGTCGAAGCAAATTCAGACGGGGGAGACGATCACTAAGCTATGACTCATCTTGCTCTAACTCCGATGATCATCACCCTAGGCGACGCAGGCCGAGGTACTCTTCCTCGGATTCCTCTAACGGCGAGAGGGAACATCGGAGACATTCCCATCAACTGTATCCGCGTGATGATAAGGACTTGTCTCTCCCATGGCGTCGAAAAAAGGTGGAAGCCTTTACATGTCTTATCCGAATTTATTCGGAAGACAAGATACGACGGATTTCGTCGAATGTCAAAACCTACGATGGTACTGGCGATCGTGACGACCACCTAAAAGTCTTCGAGTCACAGGCAGGGATTGAACAATGGTCGGAGCCTATGTGGTGTCACATGTTTAACTCCACTTTAATAGGTAAGCACGGGATTGGTTCGAAAAACTCCCGCATCGAAGTATTGATGGATTTGAAGACCTGCGGAGGGCTTTCAGAAGGAACTACACGCAACGTAAGTGGTATGCCAAGAACCCTGTCTCGCTCCCAACGGTGAAGCAGTTACTAGGGGAATCCACGGAAGATTTTACGGAGCGATTCAAGGACGAATGCAACCACGTCAGAGCATGCCTAGAAATTTTAAATTTTTTTGATTACATGGAGGAGATAACTGACCAGGAGCTGATTAGGTTTCTGAATGACAGATTCCCGTCAACCTTTGACGAATTAATGAAAAGGGCCAGATCCTTTATACAAGGAGAAACAGCGGGCGCTCATAGCAAGAAGGGTAACCAGAGTTACAAGGCACATGACCAGCCTAAGCGGTAGTTAAACACCCAGATCAACAACCAAAGTCTTGACAATCGGGGCCAGCAGAGAGGCGGGTGGAGTAATGACAAATTCACCCCCGTCAAGATGACCCCAAGGTATATATTACCGTCTGAAGGCCCAAACATCCCAAAACCGCCCCCAATGATCAACCCAGTTGATAGGCGTCAAGGTTTTCGATACTACGAGTACCATAATGAGAAGGGGCATGGAACGGATGAATGTATCTAGCTAAAAAGCACATTGAGGGGCTGGTAAAGACAGGCAAACTCAATCATCTTATCAAGGATTGGAAGGATGGAAATAAGAAAAATGAGAACAAAAAAGACCAAACAAAGGATAAGCCCACGACCATCTACATGGTGCAAACGTGGCAACACAGAACTAGGCAAAATTCAGTCAAAAATTTTCTCGTGAAACAGAAATCTCATTCCCTCCTTTGACCGCAAGCAACATAGCTGAAGGACCTCCCACGATCAAAGTAAACATGGGGGATCACGTTTTTCGTCGCATGTATATTGACGGAGGATCCTCGGCCAAGATTTTGTACGAGCATTGCTTTACCCGACTACGGCCGGAAGTCAAAAGCCAGTTGATGTCGGCCACGTCCCGCTCACAGACTTCAGTAGAGAAGTAATTTGGCCGCTGGGGAAACTACGCCTATTGGTAACGATTGGGGATGAGGAACACTCAATGACGGCATGGATGAACTTCATGGTGATACGCTCACCATCACTGTACAATGGCATCATTGAGAGACCATATATCCTTTTAATACGAGCCGTACCATCCACAATCCGTGGTATGCTCAAATTCCCTGTTAAAGCAGGTATTGTTACTATCTTCAGTACTGTCATACCACTAGAGACTCACCACAGACAGCTACGTCACAGAAGGAAGCATCACTACCTCTAAAGGTGGCGATTCATTCGGATTACCCCAGAACAAGAGGTTACAGGTAGAGGGACCCTATCTGATAAAGGTAGAACAGCCATGTGCACCCTTCTCAATGATAACCTATTTGCTTAGGAGCCAAAGGATATGACTAAAGTGCCCCGATCAATCATAGTACATAAACTGCAGATTCAGGAGGATACCCTCTGACGAAGCAAAAGAAGCTTGGGCAGGCCCCCGAGCGCAGCAAGGCAATACTGGAAGAAGTAAAGAAGCTGGTAGATGCGGGCATTATGCGGGAAGTCTACTACCATGACTGGCTTTCCAACCCAGTCATGGTCAAGAAACATGACGGCAGCTGGCGCATGTGTGTGGACTTTACGGATCTTAACAAGGCTTATCCTCAAGACAGTTATCCGCTGCCAGAAATTGATTGGAAAGTTGAATCCCTATGCGGGTATCCCTTTAAATGCTTTATGGAAGCATTTAAAGGGTATCACCAGATTCAGATGGAGGAACATGACGAGGACAAATCAGCATTCAATACGAGCCAGACAGTCTATTGTTACACAAAGATGTCGTTTGGCCTTAAGAATGCAGGAGCCACCTACCAGCGGTTAGTCGACAAAGCCTTTAACAGCCATATTGGACATAACCTAGAAGTCTACGTAGACGACCTGGTTATCAAGAGTTATACTGAGGAAGAACTTATCAGGGACATCCAAGAAACCTTTGGAATGCTAAGGAAGATCAACATGAGGTTGAATCCCAACAAGTGAAAATTTGGAGCGATTGAAGGAATGTTCTTGGGATACATGATAGATCCTAATGGTATCAGGCCATGCCCGGATAAGACAAAAGTTGTAATACAACTTCCATCTCCACGAACACTAAAGGAAGTACAATCCCTCAATGGAAATCTGGCAGGACTGGACAAATTCCTCTGTAAATCCGCGGAAAAATAGCTCCCCTTATTCAAAGCATTCAAGAAGTGTATGAAAAAGGGAGACATTCGTTAGACGAAAGAGGTAGAAGAGGCATTCGACCAGATCAAGAAACACCTAGCGGCACACCCCATATTGGTCGCGCCACAGCCAAAAGAAGAGCTGATTGTGTATCTATCTACCACGCATAGAGCGATCAGCGTGGTCCTAATGACGGACAGGTACTCGGTCCAAACACCAGTCTACTTCGTAAGCAAAGCTCTACAGGGGCCGAAATTGAACTATGCTCCAATAGAAAAGATAGTTTTAGCGTTGGTATGTGCTGAAAAAAGGATGCGTCGATACTTCCAAGCACATCCCATACTACTGATCACTCATCACCCTATCAAGCAGAAAATATCAAAACCAAACGCGACAGGAAGGCTGCAAAAAAGGAGTGTATTTTTGGGTGAGCACAACATCTCTTATAGACCACGCACGACGGTCAAAGGTCAGATATTGGCGGATTTCATAATAGAAAAGCCGAAGGAAGAGGAACCAATGACCCCAAAGGTTGAGGAACCCCAAGAACCATGGATTCTGTTTACAGATGGATCCTCGTGTACTGATGGGTCAGGAGTGTTGGGAATAAATATAAGTACATTAGTTACCCTTGCTAGTTGGTCAATGGTTCCCCTGCTAGAGTAAGTTCCCCCTGCTAAATAACAAAGGCAGGGGGATTGGTTCCCCTGCTGAAATCAAAGGCCCTGCCGCTAGAGATAAACTTGGAATAGATTATTACACGTTTCTGTTACTACTCCGAGATACTTTCCAAGTTTGTTAGTAGTAATCTTGTACGTGAGTCCTTGTGCTATAAAAGGACTCACTAGGTCATCATGCAAAGTGTGTCTTTCTCTATAGTCTTTCATTTCATACTTTAAGGTTTTTGTAACCCTAATACCATTATTGGGTATTCGTATATCTTTGATATATTAAAGTTTAACGTTTGCTTTAATCATTTGTTCTTGTGCTAAACACTACATTCCGCATCTTGTTTAGTTACTTTGTGTTGCAAAGTTTCTCTAGTGTTAGATTGATTTTATTCTTTCTATCACAACCCTTAAACAAGAAAGGTTTAAGATCTGAGTTTGGGATCAACAAGTGGTATCAGAGCTTGTTGAGAAACTTTTACTAAACCAAGAACAAAACCCTCACTGCAACCATGTCTTCAGACTCTTCCTAAAACAACAACAACCACAACAACCTCAAACTACCCATGCTGGATCCTGAAAACTTCGAATTATGGGAGTTCAGGATCCAACAATACCTCAAGATGGAACACTATGTTCTCTGTGAGATCATAGAGTTTGGTGATCAATTCACCAAAACAATGACGGTTGAATATGGTGGTAAGGGAGAAGATAAAGATGAAAGCTCCAAAGGTAAGAAATCTGCTGCTCTTTGTGACAAGGAAATACTGGCCAGAAGGCATGATGTCAGAGCTCACATTTTATTGTTGTTGGCTCTACCTGATAGACATCAGCTAAGATTCAGAAAGTACAAAACAGCTAAGGAACTCTAGGAAGCAATAGGCAAAACTTTTGGAGGAAATGAAGCCACAAAGAAGAAAAAGAAGAATCAAATGCTTGATCAATTTTCTTATTTCAAAGCAATTGGTGATGAAGCAATTGGTGCTATTTACAAGAGGCTTCAAGATATGGTGGCTCAGTTGGAGTTCTTTGAAATTGAAGTAACAAGAGAACAGGTGAATACTAGGTTTCTTAATAGTCTTCAGAAAGAATGGTTCGTCTACAAAGCTATTTGACAGAATAAGGATGACTTAGATAACAAGAATATTGATGACATATACAATAACTTGAAAGTTTTTGAACCTGTTGTCAATGATATGAAGTCCAAAGGAACAATCCCCACCAATTCAAGTGGAACCACTGATTCCCCTGCTAACATGGCTTTCATATCTCAAAGCAGTGGAATCTCCAAAAGCAGTGGAATCGAAGTTGGCCTTGCTACTCATTCCCCTGCTACCAGATCTGGATCATCTTATGATGAAGAAAGGCCTGCAATTTTCAGCCTTGACACTGCCTGTGCCTTCATAGCATCCCAGGGGCCACAAGGATCTACTGTGTTACATGAAGATCTGAGTCAAATCAGTAAGCAAGGACTGGAGGAAATGGACATCAAGTAGAACATGGCTCTACTTAGTATGAGAGCCAACAGGTTTTACAAGAAATATGGAAAGAAGATCTCCATCAATCCTTCTGATGTAGCTGGATTTGACAAAACAAAGGTTGAATGCTACAACTGTGGCAAGAAAGGTCACTTTGCTAGGGAATGCAGAGGACCTAGGACTATAAACAACTATATGAAGGAAAGCAGGGATGATGATTCTGGTGCTAAGGCCATGGTGGCAATACAAGGGATAGATGGAGCAGGTGGATGGGATTGGAGTGCCATGACAGAGAGTCTTGAAAGAAATCAATCATTGGTTGCTGAGGAAAAAGAGGAAGATTTTGCTCTTATGGCCATGTCAAGCTCCAACTCAGACAATGAGGTATATGATGATTCATATTGTACTAAAGCTTGTAGGAAAAATACCGAGTCATTGAATGATCAGATAAGAAAGATAAAAGTTGATTATATTAATTGTGACAATGACCTTGATAATTACAAACGTGCTTTAGAACAGCTAGAATCTACCATAAGAGAGTATAAACAAAGAGAAAGTGATTATAGAGATCACATTGTGATTCTAGAGAGAGATGCTAAAGAAAATAATGATTCCATTAAAGAGTTGACTGCTGAACTTGAAGTTTTTAAAACTAATAAAAAGATAGATGATGAAACTGTTGAAAAATTTGGAAAAGCTTCTAAAGATTTAACTAAAGCATCTGAAGTTGGACAATCTCCTAGGGACAAAACAGGTTTTGGTGTTAAAAATGAGCATGCTACCATACCACCACCTCCTGCCAATATTCATGCACCTGTTCCTAGAAAAGACTTGTCTTGGACTAGTCTCTCGTGTTTCCAAAAACAGGAAGATATTGAATTTGACTTGAGTGCTTACATACCTAATAGTATTGAAACAGAAGAGCCACTAGTGAAAACTAGTATTGTTAGGGACTTTGAAAAGGAACAGATTGCTTTAAAACAATGGAAAATTGATAACCCTGTTCTCTTTTCAAGAGAAGGACTTTTTGGTAGTGATTCTAGTTCTAAGAGTAGTTCACCCAAATCTAAAATAAGATCAAAGTCCTCTAAGTCCACTGTTAAATATGCTGGTATGTATAGGTCTGTCAGAGGTAATCATAGAAATTGGAATGACCAAAAGTCTCACCAATTAGGAGAGGACTTTGTGATAAATACCAAACCTTGTTTTATATGTGGCAGTTTTGATCACACTTATCTAGAATGTCAGGCACCAATAGAAGTTGTGGCTGCAAATCCTTTAAAGGATATGCAACCTAAAGCCATTCTTCTAAATGCAGGGGCAAAATCCTATTCCCTTGCCAAGTATGTTGCCCCTTCTTTGAGAAACAGGGTTTCTGACAAATATGTTGTTCCTGCTCTAAGAAAGGTGAATGATGCATATCCAAAGACCAGCTCTTTCATGACCAACCCAGCACCTCATAATGCATATAGATCTGTCACTAGACCTTACCAACACATCAATAGAGGCCAAAACAAAAGATGGGTTCCCTCTGCTAAGCACAGGGATGCCCCTGCTAAATCTGGGGTATCCCCTTCTAGCAAAGTTTTGCCCTCTAGGAATATGGGCAGATGGGGAAAAGCTGTGAAAGCCTCAGATCGTTGGGTTTGGGTACCCAAAAGGGGTGCTCAGTCTAATGGTGTATCTCTAGTTTTTGATAAGCTATCCTATATTGATACACGAGGTAGATCCAAGTCTGTAATGGCTTGGGTCCCAAAGAAAAACTAATTTGTTTTTCTTTTTGTAGGTGACAAAGAAGACCAGGGATGATAAAGCATAGTGGGATAGTGGATGCTCAAGGAGCATGACTGGACAAAAATCTTATTTGTCTAACTTTGTTCCTTTGCATGACAATGATGGTGTTTCTTTTGGAGATGGGCATGGAACAATCATAGGAAAAGGAACTATTGTCACCAATGGGATGACCTTTGATAATGTTTACTTGGTGAAAGAGCTCAAGTACAATCTCTTCAGTGTGCCACAGATGACTGATAACAAGAATTTTGTCTTGTTTACAGATACTGAATGTCTGGTGTTAGGAAAGGAGTTTGTCTTACCACCCAACACTTCTATTGTACTCAGAACACCAAGACAAAAGAACATGTACACAATTGATCTCAAGGACATCTCTCTTCAAGACAATGAAACCTGTTTCATTGCCAAAGCCTCAGCTGATGAGTGTAAGAATGGCATAGAAGACTTGGTCATCTTAATTTTAAGAACATGAACAAACTGGTAAAATATAATCTGGTTCATGGTCTTCCTTCCAAGTCCTTTGCCAATGATCATACTTGTGCTGCTTGTCTGAAAGGGAAGCAATATAGAGCATCTTGCAAATCAAAAACAAGTATGTCCACTACCAAGCCATTGGAACTATTGCATATGGATCTTTTTGGTCCTACATCTGTGGCAAGCATAATGAAGAAATGGTACTGCCTAGTGATTACTGATGATTTTTCAAGGTTCACATGGACAATCTTTCTGTTTGAAAAGAGTGACACAACTGATGTACTCATTGGGTTCATCAATCAGATTGAACTATCAAAAAGCATGAGGGTAGTGACCATGAGATCATACAATGGTGGTGAATTCAGAAACCAGAAACTGGACACTTTCTGCATGAACAAAGGAATCAAGAGGGAATTTAGTATTGCAAGAACACCTCAACAGAATGGAGTTGCAGAGAGAAGGAATAGGACACTCATTGAAGCAACAAGGACTATGCTGTCTGATTCCAAACTTCCAGTTATCTTTTGGGCTGAGGCTGTATCCACTGCTTGTTATGTCCAAAACAGGGACTTGGTGGTTAAGGCACACAACAAGACTCCTTATCAGCTGTTCAATGGAAGACCTCCTCTAATTGACTTCTTTAGACCATTTGGATGTCATGTGATCATTTTGAACACAATTGACAATCTAGGCAAGTTCAGTGAAAAGGGGGATGATGGGTATTTTGTTGGTTATTCATTAAACAGCAAAGGATATAGGGTCTTCAATAAGAAGACAAGCAAAATAACAGAAAATCTTCATGTAGATTTTCTTGAAGACAAGCCTGAAGATGTTCAAACAGGTCTTGATTGGTTCTTTGATATTGAGGTTCTTTCAAAATCTATGAACTATGTACCTGTTGCATTGCAGAATACTAACATTTCAGGTACTCAAGAACCAACTGGTGTGGAGAAGCCACCATTGAGGTACATGAATGTACCCTCACTATTTCCCATTGAAGCTACTTCAAAAACAGGTGAAGAAGATGATACCTCTCAAAGGAAAGAACAGACAATCTATTCCCCTGCTAAGTCAACTTTTAAATGCAGTAGAATGGCTGAAAGCAGTGGAATCCAGGATTCCCCTGCTAGATCAATTGCTTCCCCTGCTACAAAGGATCCAGTTATCAATGATATTATTGATGAAGAAAGAGAATCCCCACTCATTTCCTCATCTTCACCCATATCTGATGGTCCTCTCATATCCAGCAGTGGAATCAGAATAATTAAGAGTGGGGGTCCAAGTTATTCAGAGCTGCATTCAGCTCATCAGCACCCATCTCTAGGTCATGCTATATCTTTTGGAAGCTCTTTTGAGGATTTCTTTCCCAATCAAGATAGCCCCATCAATTCTGACTTGGAAGAGGATGAAACAGAAGTAATCATGAGTATGCAGCCTACCTACAGAATCAATAAGGATCACCCTCTATCACAAATCATTGGTGATCCTGAAGCCCCTAGACATACAAGGTATACAGCAAAGGAGCACAACTTCATTGCAAACATCACCATGAAGTTTAATCATGACAACATGAAAATGTTGTCTGTTTACTGCATTTTCGTCACAAGAAGAGCCAAAGAAGATTTTTCAGGCTTTAAATGATCCAAGTTGGGTTGAAGCTATGCAAGAGGAGCTCTTACAGTTTGACATTCAAGAGGTTTGGATTCTGGTAGATTGTCCAAAATGGGCAAGGCCTATTGGGACAAAGTGGGTGCTCAGGAACAAAAAGGATGAGAGGGGTATAGTAGTCAGGCACAAGGCAAGACTGGTGGCACAAGGATATACACAGGAAGAAGGCATTGATTATGAGGAAGTCTTTGCTCTAGTGGCCGGGATTGAAGCCATTAGATTATTTCTTGCTTATGCTTCATTTATGGACTTTATAGTGTTCCAAATGGATGTTAAGAGTGCCTTTTTATATGGCACCATTGATGAAGAAATCTATGTTATGCAACCTCCAGGGTTTGAAGACCCAAAACATCCAGACAAGGTATACAAGGTGAAAAAGGCTATGTATGGACTTCACCAAGCTCCCAGGGCCTGGTATGGAACTCTTTCTAAATATCTGTTGGATAATGGCTTCAACAGGGGGAAAATTGACCAGACCCTGTTTATCAAGAAACAAAAGGGTGACCTTCTTTTGGTACAAGTCTATGTTGATGACATCATCTTTGGATCCACAAACTCTATGCTTAGCAAAGAGTTTGCCAAGCTAATGCAGGACAAATTCCAAATGAGTGCCATGGGTGAGCTAAACTTCTTTTTGGGGTTACAAGTTCAGTAGAGGAAAGATGGAATATTTATCTCACAAGACAAATATGTGGCTGAAATTGTGAAGAAGTTTGGCATGTCTGAGGGAAAGAAGGTTTCCACACCAATGGACAAGGATCATCCATGGGGAAAAGATGGTCCTGGAAAGCTTATTGATGTCAGGAATTACAGGTCTATGATAGGATCTCTCATGTACCTTATAGCTTCAAGACCTGACATCATGTTTGCAGTCTGCTTATGTGCAAGATACCAGGTGGCACCAACAGAGTGTCATCTATTTGCTGTGAAGAGAATTTTTAGGTATCTAAAGTGTCATCCAACTTTAGGACTTTGGTATCCCAAGGAGTCACCATTTGAGCTGATATCCTACTCAGATAGTGATTATGCTGGTGACAACAATGATAGGAAGTCTACAACAGGTGGATGCCAATTTTTGCGAAGCAGGCTTATATCTTGGCAATGTAAGAAGCAGACTATTATGGCCACATTAACAACTGAAGCTGAGTATGTAGCAGCTGCTGCATGCTGTGGTCAAGTTCTTTGGGTTCAGAATCAGCTGCTTGATTATGGGTATAATTTTATTAAAACCAAGATATTTATTGACAACAACAGCACCATTTGCATTATTAAGAATCCTGTTTTTCATAGCAAGACTAAACATATTGAAATAAGACATCATTCTATTAGAGATTGTTTTGAAAAAGGGCTAATTATCCCAGATAAAGTTGATACAGAACTTAATGTTGCTGATCTTTTGACAAAAGCTTTTGAAGTGGGGAGGTTTTAGTACCTGGTTGCAGGTATTGGAATGGTTTCTCCCTAAAATTTGATGTCTATTGTGTCTTGTATATCCAGGGTTGCTTTATTGCTGTTTTTGTATAAATGTTAGTCAATTTTTCCATCATTTTTCATTCCACTGCTTTTGAACAAAGATTCCCCTGCTGGGGTTCATTCCCCTGCTAAAGAGTTTTTCTCTTAAGCTGGGTTTGTTCTTTTTAAAAGTGGTTATATGTGGTTTTAGACTAACAATGCAGAGATCCAAATGGTGCATACTACACTCATGGGTGGATCAGGTATATGCTCTATGTTTTAGGGGAGGTTAGGTCACACCTTTAGGACTTAGGGTATCCTTAGGATACTCATATATGATTCTAGATCATATCCATTGGTGAGTAAGGGTTCAGAATGATGAAGACTTGCTGCAAAGCTTGTTAGAATTCTGAAGCCTTGAGGCACTGTAATGTGTACTAATACTTCTTTATTAAAACAGCTTGATGTCTAGATTCAGATGTTTGGTACACATTGCCAAGACTAACTGACCATAGGTAAGGGAAAGGTAGGGATGGTGACTAGGGTATGCTTATTTTCTTGGGTTGACCAGGTGCAGGGTGGCTTGTGTGTTAGCTTTTTATGTTTAGAACATTGCTGAAGAGAGGACTCTTGAGTTTCTGTGTATCTACCTTGTGTATACAAGGGTGTGCATTAGAGCAGAGCTATTTAGCATTTGTCTATTCATGATTAGTCTAATACCCCTAGGAAAGTTTCCCCTGCTTTCACCTTTTGATTCCCTGCTTGATCAACATTCCCCTGTTTGACCGTTGACCGACAATACCGTTACCCTGCTTATAGCCGTTGGGCCTGCTTGCTAAAAATTTGGTTAGGGAATATTTTATTCTTTTCAAAAGATATTTAAGACGCTTTCTTCGCTGATTGGTAATCTTTTCTTTATTATTTCATATAAATTACTTTTTTATCAAGATTTATCCTTGATATTTTTGCAATTTGAAAATTCGGTCCAATCACAGCTCTTCAATTCGCCTATAAAAACTTAATTCCCTTCATCAGCAGGTCCATCTCTCTCCTCCGATCAAATCCCACCTAACTCTCACCGTTATAAACCTTCAAACATTTTCAACCTTTATCATGTCTCTCAAAATTGTTGTTAATCATAATCAAATTGCTTTATTACATGATGAACCAGCAGAATTCGTTGATGTTGTGGCTTTTCTAAAATCCTCATATTTTAGAGTGGCTCTTCTCATCAACCCTAGGATTTACACCTCACACATTTAGTAGTTTTGGTCTAAATCTATGACCAAAACAGTGAATGGAGAGGTAATAATTCAAAGCACAGTAGATGGTCATCCTAAGGTGATTACACTTGCCTCCATTAGAGACAAACTTATTCTAGATGATGAGGATGGGATACCCAACCTACCTGAGGCTGACATCTTTGAGGGTCTTGTTAAATTGGGGTATACTCTTTTTGATGATCAAAAATGTAAGTTTGCTAAAGGTCAGTTTTCCCACAATGGAAATATTTGATTCATACAATTTTACAGTGTTTGTCACCTAAAACCACTGCTTTTAATGAATTTGGTAGTGAAGTTGCCTCTGCCCTGTTTTTCTTAGCAACAGGGAGGAAGTACTGTTTTTCTCAAATGATTTTCAAAGGAATGGTTAAAAATGTTACAAGCAATTCAAAATTTTGTATGTACCCAAGGTTTACAGAACTTTTGCTGAATATGAGTGAACATGGTCCTACCACACATAAAACTACTTTTCAGCAACCAAGCACACTACTAAACTGTTCACCACACTTCTTGCACCATCTCCACAATTTTCTGGCAGGGCTATTCCACTCACTTAATCATGATGAAACAAATCAGACAGGAAGAAGTCAAGACAAAAACAGCCACACACAAACCTTCTGATTCCCCTGCCAAGAAACTACCCCCTGCCAGTACTCTACCCCCTGTTGATCCAAAACATGAAAGGAGAACTAAATCCAGGTTTGCCAGGTCTCCCTTGCCTGGTAAATCTTCACAAGTAGCAGAAAGGAGAGCCTCCAAAAGGTTGGAGCACACTCTTGGGTCAAAAATTTGATGTGGCAGAAACTTAAAAACGAAGAAAACATGAAGACATTTGTTCAGGCGTTGACAAGAGCAAATCAGGCGTTGTCAAGAGCAAATCAAGCGTTGACATAAGTCAACATTGACAAGCATTGTCAAGTGCAATCCAAGCATTGTCACATGTAATCCAAGCATTGACAGAAACGTAGACAAGTGTTGTTGGAAGCTTCTATTTAGATAAGTATGCATAATATATTCTGTATAAGTTTATTTGAATAGAAGATTTACATGTTTATTTGATATTATCTCTTGTAACCCCTAATCCTTACGCTATAAAAGGAACCAAGGGTATTAGGTTTATTCATAACTTTCATATACAATGTAAACCTAAAGCGTGTATCGACTAGGTGTGGGATTCAATGTACACACACCTAGTGATTGTTAATTATTAATATAGTTAGCAATCCATTTGTTTTTATTCATGTTCTTTGTGTCCAAACACCTTGTTACATAGTTATTGTTCTTTTCCGCTTTGATTGTTAATCATATGAACAATAGCTATGCCTAGTAGCTAAAAGATTCGAGGAAACCAAGGTTTCCACAGTTGGTATCAGAGCCTCGTGGCTCGTGATGCTAGGACCAACAAGGTGTTCGTGTATGGTGAAGAAAAGAAAAATCCGTCTAGGGTTTTTCTGGACGTTTTTGTGTGCGCAGCAGTATTCAGAAGGTCATAACTTTTGATTGGACCGTTGGATCGTCACGAAATTTTTTATGTGTGTTCTACATACATATATCTAAACATCCACCGGAGGGATTGTTCTGATTAGCCATCAATCAAAAGTTATTAGGCGTCAAAGTTGGTTGTGAAGGTGGTTTTCATATTTTCTGATCTACATAAAATAATGATTTAGGGTTTTTCCAAACCCTAGATCGTTTTCAAACAGGAAATTAAAGTATTTTATTGGCTGTACTTATCTATCATGCTAGCTTTGGTGAGTGGTTCTTGCAATCACGATGAACCCTAGCATGGTATTATATACTCATGGCTGTGATGATGATTATATTTAGGGTTTTCTCAAACCCTAGATTTGTTTAAAACTGTAGCAAGAGGATGTTTTGCCATGGCTGTAATGCTCAATGTGAAACCCTAGATTCATCTTTCAAGACACTGAAGCAACCATGTGTGATTCATGGTGTTACTGATGCCAAGAAAAACAAGGATGATGATTTCTCATGATTTTCTGTTTATCTTGGATTGATATACACACAACCTTGTTACATATGTGAAGCAAAGAAAAAGGGATCATAGTTGATCAAGATACGCAGCCAACAAGGAGAAGCAACGTTTATTTTTGGTGATTCCAGTGTGTACAGCGAGTGCAAATGACAGATCGCATGGGATCCATTGCAAAAATATTTGTTGTAATGTGGATACAGAGGACGAACAACATATTACTCATGATCATTCACAGAAAGATACGTTATGTTACTTAAATATTGGGTAAAATCTTTTTTATTCTTTCATACGAAGATTAAGGAGATAAATATGGCATGACTTATGATGGATAAATCATACGTAAGTTATAGAAATCTATATTTGGATGTCAGTTAGTTGACTTACGAATCTTTAAGATTTCTAATTAATCCTATTTTATCTCCAATATTCATAAAGATATGTATCATGACGTGATGATATTATGTTTGGAAGAAGTTTCTTGCATGCTTACGCTGACAATTAATGGTGACGCTGATGCATTAAAGATCATCCATTAACAGACATAGACGCCGCTGTTTGTTAAATTGACGCTGACAATAATAAGTTAAACGCTGACAGGAAGCGTTGACAGTGTTGTCCGAGGAATGTTTTGTCCAAACGTTGATAGGTGTTGTCCGATATGTGACAATACACGTGGAAAGGATATTGGACAAAGGGAGATGTTGGACAACAAAAGAATAGCTGCTGTTTGAGAAAATTGGTACGTTTTTAGCACACAAAAAGGAGGTATTTACACACGAAGGTACATGGGATCTCCGTTTTTATATAGAATATCAAGTTGATATTTATGGCTCGGATATTTTTACAAGGAGTAAATGATTTTTAAGTAAGTTAGCAACAATTAAACAAGAATTTGATGGATATTTTAGATCATGTAATCGGGGTAGCCTTGTGAAAGAGTTATCCATTCAGTGCTTTTACAAATGGTATAAAGATGTTATTTCATTAAAATTCGTCATGAAGAGGTGTTGGCTTAAGGGGAAGAATTCTTATGGTAAGTTTGATGATTGAAGAAGATTTTCGCGAGTTTGTGTTCTATCATATCTTAAAGACGTGCACTTCCAGTCATTGATTTTTAAGATAACTTGTTCGTGCTTTAAATGTTTGGTGACGAAGACTTGTCATAACACTTGAAGGAGTTACATTATCGTGCTCAGTGTCTCACAAAGGATGAGAATATTGACAAGGGATCGAGGTCTACTTATAATTTCTCTATTTGGTATAAGTTCTTCATCACCTGGATAGTACAAGACATGGAACATAAGGTTGGGTTATTCTACTTCATCATCAAGAATATTATATTTGTTTTTCTTCAAAATCATTACACAGAGCCTACATTTGGAGAATCTTCAAGATTGCATACATTGTTTACTTCCTTGTTGATGTGACAAAAGGGGAAGACATACATGCTACAATTGAGGGGAAGCAATTTGAAGATGATGTACAACTTACAAGAGATACACAAAGAGTTTTGCTGACATCAACTAGGGGAAGATTGTTGGTTCAAAAAGTTGATGTGGCAGAAACTCAAAAACAAAGAAAGCATGAAGACATTTGTTCAGGCGTTGACAAGAGCAAATCAGGCGTTGTCAAGAGCAAATCAAGCGTTGACAGAAGTCAACATTGACAAGCATTGTCAAGTGCAATCCAAGCATTGTCACGTGTAATCCAAGCATTGACAGAAACGTAGACAAGTGTTGTTGGAAGCTTCTATTTAGATAAGTATGCAGAATATATTCTGTATAAGTTTATTTGAATAGAAGATTTACATGTTTATTTGATATTATCTCTTGTAAACCCTAATCCTTACACTATAAAAGGAACCAAGGGTATTAGGTTTATTCATAACTTTCATATATAATGTAAACCTAAAGCGTGTGTCGACTAGGTGTGGGATTCAATGTACACACACCTAGTGATTGTTAATTATTAATATAGTTAGCAATCCATTTGTTTTTATTCATGTTCTTTGTGTCCAAACACCTTGTTACATAGTTATTGTTCTTTTCCGCTTTGATTGTTAATCATATGAACAATGGTTATGCCTAGTAGCTAAAAGATTCGAGGAAACCAAGGTTTCCACACACACTGAGGGTTTGGCTGCCACTACTGTCTCACCCTCAAGGGGTGAGCAGGATAGTGACACCATCAGTAAGTCCTCTCTCTCACTCAATGATACCCAAAAAGGGGAGAAATCCCCTTCTAGGGTTGAGAGCAGCATGCAACCAATGACCATTTTAGAATTGACGAATATGTACATGAGCTTGAAAAAGCAGAATGCACAACTTGTACAAACTGTCAAAAAGCAAGGTCTGGTTATCAATAATTTGGAAACCAGACTTGCTACACTTGAGGGGAGGAGAAAGCCCAAGCTTATCATATCTACAGATGAGTATTCTTCCAAAGGGGAGGAAGTTCCTAATACAGAAGAATCTACTAAGTGGTATGAATATCCTGGTGGTCAGGGTTTAGAACAAGGAAAGATAGCAAGTGCTGAGAAAGGGACTGAGAAAGGAAGTGCTGAGAAAAGAAGTGACAAGGGGAGTGCAACAAAAGAGATTGCTCAAACATTGCTAACTATGGGCAATCAAGAAGAAGCCCCTGCTTCAAAAATTTCCCCTGCTGTAACAGATCCCACTGATGTAAGTCTTTCCCCTGCTAAGCCTATCACTCAAACATTTGTTAGGAAGAAAAGGCAACCAGCTCAGAAGGGGATCACAATTAAAGAACATGCACAGAAAGCCAAATCAGCACCAGCAGTGGATCCAAAAGACAAGGGAAAAGGGATCATGGTTGAACAGCCCAAGAAGAAAAAGTACAAGCATAGAACTCTTGAACAACAAAGGGCTCAAGAAGAATATGATGAATAGGTTGCTCTGAGAATGTAACAAGAGGAGATTGATATGCAGGATCAGAGAATGCAAAAGATGAGGCCCAGAGAGATGCTTAAGCAGATTGAAATCATGCATAGATAATTAGATGACAGGGTGCCTCATGTTCAAGAGTTTCTAAATCAATGGGAAAAGGAGTTGGTGAATGCTCCTTTGGAAGACAGGTATGAATTGATTTGTCTTGTTTACAAGTATCAAAATGAATATCTGGAAAGAAGGGCAAATCAAATTCAGAAAGAAAAATATTTGAAGTCTGAGAAGGGGAGGCTTGCACACTACAAAGTTTTGCTCAAAAGACATAAGAAGTGGAAGGATGGTGATTTCACAGACATGACTTTTGGGGATATAGAGAAGGCAGTCAGACCAGTTTTAAGAGAATTAAATGTGGAAGACTTCATGACTATCAACTCTCCTGAGGAAGCTGAGTATCTCAGGAGGCAAAATGAAGTATTACAGAAAGCTAGGGAATCCAGAAAAAGAAAGGCTGAAGGAATAACACTGGAAACTACACAAGCAGATGCATCATCCCAAGCAGGTGCATCATCACAAGCAGGGGTATCACATCAAGCAGGTGCAAGTTTTACAGCAATTGAGAGATCTGTACTCAATGCACAAAGGGCAGCCAAAAGACTTAAGAGGATGAAAAAAGTTGGCATAGTTACTAAGGAGTCTCAACGTCCCTCAAATGAAGAATTGATAAACAGCTAATTGTGCAGTAAAATGATGAAGTCTCACCCAGTGAGCTTGGGAAGAAATTTTCCATAGTGGAATATGTTGTTTATAAACACAGGGGAAGGACTTGGTGGAAGCTTACAAGAGCTGACAATACAGCACAAACATTTCTAATTCTAGATGTCATGTTTCAAACCTTGGATAGTGAGGACTTAGAAGACCTGTGGAAGATTCTGAAGAATACCTTTGCTGCAAAGCCTCCTACTATGGATGGTGTAGAAAAGGATTGGGTGATCTGGGAGTGCATGCATAGGATGTATGCGCATGAATTGTTTGATCCCATATTTGATGTAGTAAATGGAGGAAATCTGTTGTATTGGAAGCTGTTTACCAATTCTGGGTACTATGAGATAGTGATGGAAGGGGTAAGTATTTACTTGATCAATCATCGTTACTATCCTTTTAATCAAGAGACCTTGAAGAAATTAGCACAGGCTGACTTGATTGTAGATGCCAAAGCACCTGTTGCTTATGATCTGGTAAGGATGATGCATAGTCAGCTTTGGCCAGGAACTTTGTAAGCACCCTTATCAGCTAGTATTTATTCAGAAACTTGTGTTTAGGAGAAAGCACAAGTTTAGGGGAGGATTGTTGGGAATAAATATAAGTACATTAGTTACCCTTGCTAGTTGGTCAATGGTTCCCCTGCTAGAGTAAGTTCCCCCTGCTAAATAACAAAGGCAGGAGGATTGGTTCCCCTGCTGAAGTCAAAGGCCCTGCCGCTAGAGATAAACTTGGAATAGATTATTACGCGTTTCTGTTACTACTCCGAGATACTTTCCAAGTTTGTTAGTAGTAATCTTGTACGTGAGTCCTTGTGCTATAAAAGGACTCACTAGGTCATCATGCAAAGTGTGTCTTTCTCTATAGTCTTTCATTTCATACTTTAAGGTTTTTGTAACCCTAATACCATTATTGGGTATTCGTATATCTTTGATATACTAAAGTTTAACGTTTGCTTTAATCATTTGTTCTTGTGTTAAACACTACATTTCGCATCTTGTTTAGTTACTTTGTGTTGCAAAGTTTCTCTAGTGTTAGATTGATTTTATTATTTCTATCACAACCCTTAAACAAGCTATAAAGGTTTAAGATCTGAGTTTATGATCAACAAGGAGCAGGCCTCATTTTGACAACCCGAAAGGTATGGAATTTACTTATGCTCTGTGTTTCAAATTTACAGCCACCAACAATGAGGCTGAATACGAAGCACTAATTTCGGGACTAAGGATAGCAGCTCGCATGGGTGTGCGTAATATTGAAGCGTACGTGGACTCACGGTTAGTAGTGAATCATATCTTAGGGGAATACGAAGCTAAAGAGGATAATATGATCCAGTACCTGGAAAAAACCAAGTCACTAATAGGGAGCTTTAGTAAGTTCACCATGCGGCAGGTTCCAAGGGGTGAGAACAAAAAGGCTGATGCCCTAAGTAAAATTGCATCCACTAGCTTCGCTCATCTATCAAAACAAGTGTTGGTAGAAATCTTAAAAGCTAAGTAAATCACAGAGAAGGATGTTTCCGCAATTTTTGAAGAAGAAGGACCTAAATGGATGACCCCGGTCATCGAGTATTTGACCAACAAAACGCTTTCAGAGGATGAAAAAGAAGCATGCCGTATTTGGAGGAAGCCATATCAGTTCAAGGTCCGAGATGGAGTTCTTTACAAACGATCATTCTTACAGCCGTGGCTGTGGTGTGTGGGACCTCGCCAAGCAAACTATGTTATTAGTGAGATCCATGAAGGGTCGTGCAACATGCATGCGGGTCCCAGATCATTCGTGGCGAGAGCTCTGCGTACTGGGTATTATTGGCCAACTATGCACAAGGATGCGCGGAATCTAATTCTCAAGTGCAACGATTTTCAGGTCCATAGGCCGGTACCGCGTCATTCGCAGCAGGAGCTAACACCCATCACATCTCCATCGCCGTTCTACAAGTGGGGAATAGACATCACATGTCCTTTTCTCGTGGCGTTTGGAGGGGTTAAGTTTTTTATGGTATCTATGGATTACTTTACTCGGTGGATTGAAGTCAAAGCAGTTACGACCATTACGGGTAAGTAGGTAAAAAAGTTCGTATGGGAAAATATTGTATGTCGTTTTGGCTTGCCAAGGGAAATAGTGTCGGACAAAGGCAAGCAATTCGCTGATAAGCCGCTCAAAGATTGGTGGGCGGCGCTGAACATCACACAGCGGTTTTCATCAATGAAACATCAACAATCTAACGGGTTGGTGGAGAGAGCGAATCGAAGCTTGGGAGATGGGATCAAGGCACGCTTGGATGGAAAAAGTGCAAAGTGGGTGGATGAGCTGCCTCATGTCCTGTGGGCGCACCGAACTATGATCAAAATAGGTAATGGGGACACTCCCTTCGCTCTGGCATATGGTACAGAAGCTGTTATCCCGGCTAAAATCGGGCTACCAATAATTCACACAACGGAAGTGGATGTCGTGACAAACGACGAGGAATTACGGATAAACTTGGACTTACTAGAGGAGAAGGGAGAGTTAACCGCAATCAATGAAGCTTGGGCCAAGTCTAAGATGAAGGGTTACTACAATGCCAGAGTTCGTGGGGTCTCATTCAAACCGGGCGATTTTTTGTATTGAGCTAGTGAGGCAAGTCATGTGGAGAACACGGGGAAACTCAGACCAAAGTGGGAAGGGCCTTACATAGTGACAGAGGCTTTGGGCCAGGCGCGTACAAGTTGCGCGACATAGATGGCCGTGACTTGGGCCGTACATGGAAAATCTGCAACCTCAAGAGGTGTTATCTTTAAGGCTACGACCTCTACATGGATACTCTTTAGTTGTAGTTAGCCCCAATAAATATCCATGTATTTTTCTTTTTATGAATTATGTCTTTTGTGCTTCAAAACTTGCAAGTATCACGGTCCGTAGCTAGTTCCGCGACCCTTTCTTTAATTTGCTTATTATTCCATTATTTAATTATCAATTTTCATTATATTCTGCCTACGGGCGTACATGTACTTATCGGTTCTATGCGAAATAAGAGGATTGAGTGAACCTAATAATTAACTTGCCGTATAAGAGGCATGCAACCCCAACGGACACGGATCACGAATCCTTGTTAGACCCATTATTATTGAGATGTTGTAATAAGTTACGCATACCATACGACTTGTGATGGAATTACAAAAGACACACTGCATGTCTAACGACATTTTGTCAAGACCTTGAAGGTTCTTATAGTAGTAGTGGTACGCCGCACATAATGATATACATCACCCATAAGTAATTTATGTTACAAAATTACCAAATAGACATAGAAGTACTACGGACATCCGCATGAGAAACAATAGATTTCAGACCTTATTCGAATAAAACACCACATACGGTGCATAGTTTTCAAGTATAATGCATGATGAAGTTTACACTGGTGGGGGAGCATGTTGATGCAGGGACTTACTCTGTTCCAGACGACCAATGGATGCAGTAGCAGAGGTGGACGCTAGGGGATCTTAATTAGGAAGGGCCACAACCAAACCTACCTGGATGGGGGCCGATAAGGCTACGCCATTCGAGTGAGGCAAATGTGCGGATCCAACAGTAGGAATCCTACATATCACACGGTTTTCTCTCTTGGATCTTGCACGGGCCTTACTGGAAACTATGGCTTCTTCCAGCCTGATCTCACCCTTGAGGGCCCAAGGATGCGGTTGTCAGCATAAATGGGAATGTTGAGCTGAAGTCCACAAGGTTGTAGCCTCAGCTACCATTCAGGGATATCTTCTTCACTAAAGTCACCATCCAAATGAAGACCGGCCATGATGACATCCAAGGGTGCATCTTTTAGTTTCTCGAGTGAGTTAAGCAAGGGATATTGTACGTCCTTAAGAGCCAGCATTGACGCATTCATTGTTGCCTCAGCCTCAGATTTGAAGTACTCATGAGTACTGCATTCTTTCCCTACTTTGGCATGCCTCACACCAGCTAAGAGTCCCTCATGCCTTCCACGGTCTATTCCGTCTGACACCATGTTGGAAAATGGCGTGACCATCTTAGGGGATTGCGCTACCTTCATCACGGTAAGGCGCAATCCATGGCCGATCATCCACCCTCGGCTTGCAATAGCCATGAGCATGTGTGGATATAGCTCTTCAACAAAATCAACGGCTAGGGCATCCAAACAGGTATCATACTCCTCACACTTCTCAGTCGCGAATTTGTCTTTCCCAACCTTGTACTCGATAAACTCTGTGACTATTCGCTCCTCACCTTTCACAAGGACTTAGAGCCTGTCATGCTCCAAGGTGAGGGCGGCCATTTGATCGGTCAGAGATTAGATGGAAGAGTTAGCCGTGGTTACCTATTTGGAAAAGAATAATGTTACAAAAAATGAATACATAAACAGTCTCTCCCTATTTGGACATAAAATAGCCGTGGTTACCTTTGCATTTAACGTTTTAGCTCGGCTGACAACGCCAAGGCTTGAGCCTCAAACTATGTCACATGTTAGGCTTGTTCATTAACTGTGGCTTCCGTGGTCGCCAGTTGGGCACGGAAAGAAGCAACCAAAGCCTCATATGACCCCAAGGAAGCAACAATTGTTGAAAGCTGGCTCAACTTAAGGTCCTATTCTTTAATTATTTCCTCTCGTCTCTTCATTTTCCTTTCAGCAGTCTTTAACTTGCGGGCAACTTCCTGAAACCTTTTTCGGAGTGTCGCACCTAGCGAAGTATGATGGGAGGTTGCTACATTGAACTCTTCGAGGAGGTCATCTTCAGATAACTCCTGAAGTACGGCCGCATAGGCTGGGGGAGTGATGTGGTCAATAAACTCCTGGCATGACTGAGAGGTATCCAACATGTCTTCGGGTGTGATGTTTCATTGTGGACGGAAGATACGGCTGGATGACTCATCGACAAAGGTCAGCTTATGGCTGGCAGCGGGTGAAGGGGACTTTGGCATGTCCTCAAAAGTAGGGGGGATTCTCGGTGATGTATCTCCGGCACGGGTGACCTTTCCTTCATCCCATCTTTTTGTGGCGTATCTCCATCTTGATCATCAGTACACGATTATAACACGCGGTGACGGTTTAGTGCTCTACATAATAATTGGTAAACATACAGGAAGAACATGTTACTTACTTGGTGCCTACGGCGAGCTCAGACGAGGTGGGATTGTCATCGGATCAGGATTCGGTACCACGGTGGGAATCTCCTCCTCCATTATGGTAGCTGGGTTCGTGTAGATACTCTCAACTCTGTATGAGGTTAGTCTTGTCTTAGTTTCTTGGGGGGCATTAGCTTGGTCGTACTAGGAAGCGGAAGTTCTCCTCTTTACAGTCTTGCGCCTTCTGTTGTGGCGAACGAACGTGGCGTTACTTTCTTCATCATCTTCATCATTATTCTGGTCTTCCTCCTCTTCCGTAACCTTCTATGTTACGGGTGGTTGAGAAGAGGAACCACTGGCGGCAGAAGTGGCTTCATTCCCCTACTGTAGCAGGTTGTCACCATCCTCATTCGCAAAATCGAGGGGTGACTTCTCCACTTAAGAGTCCCCGATATCAGAGTGCGGATCTGCATTCTTGACAAGGGGAATCGTGATCTCCCTTGTCGTCTCAAGGAGGGGCGACTCGCCTTCCGTCTGAGCGCGGTTGCCTTCAGTGACTTCTTTGGAATTGCCTTGGCGTAGGAGTCCAAACGAATTCATTTCTGCACAAAAATGAATGGTGAGTTTCGTATATATAGTCATGACATGGAGAGATTATATATTTACAAGTGTTATGCCAACCCTCGTTGTGGCTATTCACGAATGTGGGATACAAATCCGGGTTTCCAAAGTAGTTGCGGTTGATGCCTTTGAGGCATAGGAAGGCTTCAGCAAGTCTATTGAACATGGTTCGATAGGTATCGAGGTTCCTAACATCTACAATGTTGTATATATCTGCGGATGGGGATAGTCTATAATGCTTTATTTAAGCTCAAAACGGCAGAGAAACAATACGACATCAACAAATAAGAACATATTGATCCAGCTCTTAAGTGAATCCATGGGTTTGTTGTAGCATTGAGGGGCGGCTAGGGAATGTTTCTTAAAAGAAATCCATCCATTAACCATGGAGGGTATATAAAAAACTCTAAATAGGCTCACGAAAGGGAAAATGTTCACGCAGCGACAGCGAACCTCGAATTGACTTATTTTGCACGCTACTATATAGTGCAATTGTGATATATGCACATCATAATATTCTAGAAGATTAACTAAGAATCTGGTGAAGGAGATGCGATAGTTGGCTGTATTAAGCAATCGGTTATATAAACCTATTTTACCAGAAGGATGGTCGGTGATCGAGTCCATCTCCCCAGAGAGTTGGGGATGAACATTTTATGAGATGTAGGATTCAGAGCATAATTCTAAAAATTTATGCTCTGGGAGTTCATTAAGGGCGGACGTAACGGTGGTTATATCCCTAATCATATTTTACCTAATGTAAAACCCGCTTAAAATACCAACGAACATTAAATGCATGAAAACACGGAAAAATTAAAACCTTAAGAATAATTAATATATGTCACGTATCATGAACGTTTAATAGAAATATTACATATATTAATTAACTACTACAAGTATTACGTATGTATTATTATTAATATCACAATAAGTATTTACGTATAATACATACAAACATGACAAGAAATAAAATCCGACATCTAAAACACGAACATACACGTACATTATTTTAAACACGAAAAACAAAACCGAAACCATATAAAGAGGTATATGGTCGGCGGTCCAAAGAAGAAAAGAGAGGGCTTTGGGCCCAACCCATTAACCCATGTTAGTTAATTAATAAAACAACCAGGGGAATTATCATAACACACATTACAAGAAATAAATTAAAAACCCTAAATCTCTCTTTCTCCTTCCTCTTGGCCGCGACATCCACAAAGATTTTTGTCTTTTGATCTTTAATTAAATACGGTATTTTGTTCATGGTTCTTAATCATTAAATCATTCACGCATACGGTATCTCTTAATCTTTAATCATTTTAATTATTTTCTATGTTCATGAAACTTTAAAAACAAAGCATTTAAAGCAAGTGATTAAGAAGATTAATCATGAGATCGAGTATTGTTTGGTTTGGTTCGTCGTGGGCACGCAAACCGAGAGTCTCACGACTCTCGGTGGTGACTTTGATCACACAGCCGCACCCTTATAAGGGTTTTATTAATTAATTTTGTTAAATAACACATGATTTAGTTTAATTAGTTAATATCAAGACTTATGTTATAATTATTAATATGAGTATCATGATAATTAAACATAACAACTTTAGTTAAATAAACTGTATGTTAAAATAATTATTAAAAATAATTATTTAGGTTATAAGTACATGTACATTTAATTAATTTATTTAAAAACTTAGCTTAATAAATTAATTACATTATTAACCAAGGTTAATTAAATTATAACTATACTTTAATTTAATTATACAATAAATCATTTAAGGTAAAGTTTAATTATTATAATCATGTAATATTATTATTTAATAATTACTTATGATATCATGTGTTATTATTATTAATTAATAATCATATGTTAAGGCTAAGTATTTAATATGATTAAACTCTACTATATAATAATCATGACTTATTTAATATAAGCTTATTACTAAATACGGAAACATGCTAAATATGGAAATATACTTATGGTAACATGCTATTTATAAAAACATACTAAATATGAAACTTTCTATTTTTGGAAACTTACCAATTGAGGAAACTTTCTATTTTTGGAAACTTACTATTTAGGGAAACTTGCTATTTTTGGCAAGTTAGTATATATGAAAACCTGCTATTTTTGGAAAGTTACTATATATAGAAACCTGCTATTTTTAGAAAGTTACTCATTATGTTATAACAAGTACTATAACACGTAAAACATGAAATACACTAATCAATAACACATGAAACACTAAGAATCACATGATAAAACATGAAACAATAAAACAAGACAAGAACAAGTAAAACAAGTTAAGAACACGTCAAGTAAACTAATAATCAGTAAGTATAAGTTAAACAGACAACTCATTCATGTCAATTTCATTATGTAGCTATCGTGAAGTCGGAGTAATTCATCCGCTTTCGTTTTCATCCTCATTACTGGACACAAGGTACGGATATTCTGTCATTCATTAAGGACACTCTCTTCCTATATTTAGGATTTCCCCGTTTGCAGCCATCTGTTTTCCCCAGTAGTTTACTTTAAACTAAACAGTAATTAATATGATTAATATTTTAGATTGCCTGAGCTATATACATGCATGCCAGTTCCACCTAGTTATGGAGGTACCATAACCGTAACACTTGAAGCACCAGTGTTATGACTCTTCCGTGGTGAGAGTGATTGCTCGCGGCGTCCTTTTTCAGTTATTGGCCTTTATATTATTATCATGTGGGGCGAATGGGTGCATCCTAGTACAAGTTAGCCGATTACATGGTAACTGTGGTGTGTGCCTTACATCCATTACATGGAGCTGATCCCTCCACCCAGACTATTATAATTAGAGGCAACCCCTATAATTGCATGATGAGGTCACACCTCTATGTATTCATTCACGTTGGTAAATTCATGACCTATATGGGCTCTTGGACATTTAAAATATAGCTTTTATGATATAAACATAAGTCTTCTCAGAATTTAAACCAGTTTATAAAACATACACCAGGTTTTCCAAGACTTACATTATTCCGCTGCACTATCATTTCATACTTCCATTTCATACTTTGCTTATGTTTATGGCTTTATTCTATTCATTTCATTGTCACATATCCGCTCACTGAGCGTATTGCTTAGCCATATGTTTTCTTTCCATGACCCAAACGGCAGGTACCTAAGGACAAACTTGAGCATGGAGAGGTCGTGTGTAAAACCCGCATGCTTTTACCATGAACAGTACATTAATAATCGTACGTACAAGATCAAAACTTTCCTTAAATAACATGAATACGTTTCACGAATATTAATTACAAGAATTACGTACGTGCTATTACACGATAAGTATCAAGTACGTATTAATACACGATAATTATTATCAATAATAATTATAACCACGAACATAAAATCATAAACATGAAATCATGAACGTAGAATCATGAACATATAATTATGTACTTACGTATATTGTTAATACGATAAACATTGTTACGTACAAGTATTTAATAATAACACGAACGATTAATAATAACGTAACACGTAAACACGAACACACGAACACACAATAAAATAGACACGGGAAAGGCTTCGGGTTTCCCTATGTGGGCCCTTTAGCCGTGGCAACCAAAGAAGAAAAGGGCCAAGCCCATGTTTAGATTTATTTAGAATAACAAAAAGGGGAAATAATGCATTTACATAGTTTTCACAATAAAGTAAAAACCCTAGCCTCCATTTTCCTTCTCTTTGGCCGCCGGCAAGAACACACCAAGGAGAGGTGTTTATTTTGATTTTGGTTGTTAGAATTCAAGGAGTGTGTTCGTGTTATCGTTCTCCATCTTTTCCACGCTTTTGGTAATCCGTAAAACCTTTTCTCTTTATTCTTTTAATTTAAGTATGAACACATGAACATGGACTAATTAAACAAGAATAAGAACATGTTATAAATCATGGTGGGGAAAATTAAGGGTTTGTTTTGGGTTTGTTTTGGCTCGGCCGACACCCAACCGAGAACCCCATGGCTCTCGGTGTGCCTTAGTCTCGGTCGACAGCAAGGGACAAGGGCCCCGACTCGCGTCGGGGTGTCCTTGTGGTTCGTTGGGGTCTCGGCAGCAGCAGCAGCCACCACCACCGGCACAATGCCGGTGGCAGTCGTGGTTCAAGCAGGGGGAAACAACGGTGCAGCAGGGGTAACCACCGACACACAGTCGGTGGGAACCCAATGTTGGTCAGCGGCTAGCCCAAAGACATGGGAACCACCGGCAGCAGCCGGTGGAAATGTTACGAAAGCAGGGGCAACCAGCCCAGCCTGTTGCCACTGTTATAGGTTGTTGGTTGGACCGATTCACGACATGTTTGATTAAATAGGGCACGGGTCCGGTTCATGGTTAAATTTTGCAAGCTTAATTAATTTTTACAAGAATATTATTTTTACAAGAATAAAATTAAATTAAATCATGTCTATCTAATTAATTAATTAAAACATAGACTTAGGTTTATTGTTATTTATTAATAATACATGATTTTAACCTAAGTATTTTATTAGTTAAATTAGACTAAAGTAATTAATTAATTATTAAAGCATGGCATGTAATTAATTAATTATCATGACTTAGATTATATTAATAATAAATATTAATACATGTTTTAACCTAAGTATTATATACACTTTAATTTAATTAAATCATGCTATATTTAATTAAATCTTATAACATATAGTTTATTTAATTTACATGTATTAATTAATAAACTATACTATTAATCACATGACTTAGAATATTAATCAGTAAAACTTAAGCTTATCTTATTAGCTTAATAATCAAGCATATATCTAATTATAGAAACTTTCTGTTTTTTAGAAACTTATCTATTTTAAGCAGTAAATCTATTTTTGGAAACTTTCTATTTTAGGAAACCTGCTATTTTTAGATAGTTACTTATTCTTACACAACAAGTATAATAATACAAGAAATACATGTAATACTTAATCAGAATATCCAGAATACATGATAAACACATCATAACGTTAAAATCAGTAAAACAAGACATGAATATATAAAACAAGCTAAGACACGATATAGAATCAGTTACGTACTCAGTAATCAGAATACTTATACACGTATACTATTTATGTAGCATTAGTGAGATCTAAGTAGGACTCTCTTTCGTTCGTCTTCTTCGTTCACTGGACTTAAGGTACGGATTCTCCGTCCTTTCAGTATGGACATTCTTTCCTTATTAGGATTCCCCGTATGCAGCCAACTGTTTTCCCAGTATATGTTTTATATGTTTTTGAAATACTTATGTTTAATTAGATACCTAAAGCCATATACATGCATGACCAGTCTCACCTAGTTATGGAGGTACCATAACCATAACACTGGAGGCACCAGTGTTATGACTTCACCACGGAGGAGTGATAGCTCGTGGCGTCCCTTCAGCTTTTGGACATATTATTATTATCATGTGGGGCGTATGGGTGCATCCTAGGTTACATGTTTTCAGCAGATGATTCAAGTGAATGTAGTGTGTGCCTTGCATCCTTCACAAGGAGCTGATCCCTCCTCCCCAAACTTATATTAATTAGAGGCATCCCCTCTAATTGCATGACGAGGTCACCCCTCCAAGTATTCATGCACGTTGATGTTTCATGACCTATATTGGCTAATGGTAAACATGTTAAACAGTTTTTATAAGATAAACATAAGGCTTTTCAAACTATAAAACCAGTTTTACTAAGTTATACCAGGTTTTCTAGGACTTAGACGTTTTCGCTGCTATATGTGTTTTACATGCTTAATTATTCATTCCATGCTTGTATATCCGTGCCCTGAGCGTTATGCTCAGCCGTTACTTTCCTTTCCATGTCCCAAAACGGCAAGTACTCAAGGAAAGACTCGAGCATTTGGAGGACGTGCATAGGATGGAAGTTGCCATAGACTTCTTTTCCTTTTGCCTTCATATATTTGTGCTTGTGTAGTCTTTGTTCATTTCATTACTTTATTTATGTTTTGGGCTTATGTTTGGGAACCGATGTTTGATTCCGGTTTTCCCTATGGTCATGTATGTTTTACTACATATTACCTTGCATGCTTTGATGACACGCCATAATTACGCGTAACGGTCCACTTATCAAAGTGGGGTGTTACAATTATGGTATCAGAACCAAGGCTTCGACCTGTAGGCTCTAAAACTTGACTTGTGACTAGTGGGTAGTCACCAGGAGCTTCCTAAGCCAACGCTTGTTATTTCACGTATTGCTGTTTTCAGCACCTTGTTGTTTTAACCATGATGTTTTCATCAGTATTGTTTTTACTAATATGGACTGAACAACCGTCATCCATAATTAGTTATGTGTCATTGTTTATGCATGATGTTCCTTGTGAGTTATGGCTATGTGGACTGAACCCTGGTAGTTCATAATTAGTCACATACATTTTTTTTCTGATAAGTTTCGACAATGATTTTTACTTATTTATGTTCATGCATTCATGCATTTATATCATATGTCATCTGTTGCAGGAATTTTGACTAAGTAATGGGTGGTACAGGACTGGCCCTATTTAGTCGCATGTGCTTTTATCGAAACTTTTAACTTTGGGACCGACCCATAGGAGTCCCCTCGCCATGTCTTTTGTTTTGGGTAAACTGAGCATAGGGGTTTACCTTCGTACATAAAAGTTTTACAAACTGCATCATGCATTCATGCACAGTTTTCACGCATAAATTTTTTCCGTGATTATTGCATAAAATTTTGTTCATGTTTAGTTATATTATGCTCAAATCAGATTAATCATATCAATTTTGTATTGTGAACCGATCCATGTTCGTTCACACTAGTGATTTTCGAATTTCATCTTATTATAGTCATATTTATTTCATGACCACTCATTAAATTTTCATGACCTTTATGTCGATTATGTTTTCATACTATCATGGTTAACTTCATTTTCATGCTGATTACGTTTTATGCTCCCTCATGATTAATTTCATTCCAAGATTTTTCATGTTGATTTCATCTTCATGTTAAGTATGTCTTTAGTCTCCTTATGTTGATTACGTTCTCATCATGTCAATCATGCCCTCATGCTAGAAATTGAAAGATTCCAGTAAATCCTGCTTTTAGGATAGTCATGTTTGGTCTCCATTAACCATGCTTTCATGCTTATCATTGTTGAATTTTGTTTCACCAACCTTCTGAGTGTTTTCTCAATGTAACCAGAATGACGTTTATGCTGAGATTGCTAGGCTATTATAATGATCAGTCCGGTTTGGTCTTCAAACCGTTTAACCAAGTATTCCCTATAAAATCATGTCAGATGATCGACCCATATCGATCATTGCATGTGCATTCCATGTGTACTCCACGTACCGTATCTCAGGTGTATTACACGTACCATAATCCATGTGTATTTCACCTACAATACTCCATGAGTATTCACTAGTCAATTCCAAATCATCTCATGCGTATTCCACTTGTTGATGTTCTACAAGATGCTGATGCCGCCCATAACTGGAGTTGTTACAAAAGGTTGATGCTGCTGATTAGTTGGAGACGCTACGAGAGGTTGACGACGTTTACTACCTGGAGATCCTACAAGACGATGACAAAGGCGTTAGATCAAAGCGATCGAACGAGAAGATGCTTCACCACCAGAAGATTTCCATCAATCATTCTCCCTAATTCGTAGTTACATGTCACATGTCATTCAGTTGTCGTTTCAGTCGTATGAGTGAGAACCGGTACCAGCCGGCCACTCAGCTGAGTAGTTACATGAATCACAGTCATGAGAATGACCGTCATGGAACTGACAGACAAGACGATAGTAACCACTACTATGACAACAACTATCCTAGCAATCGCAACCGAAGCTCTGGCCGCGGACGTGATCAGAAATACAAAGGATCAGTAGTTCAACCGATCCGCCAATTTTGGCATAATAACCTAATATTTGTAGTTCTATTCGTTTCACATATCGAGACACATGTCAAGATATCAGTCAAGACACGTGTCTCACGTATACTTTCTGAAGACACATGTTAAGACACCAGTCAAGACACATGTCATGCTTATTTTTCCCAAGACACGAGTCAAGACACATGACTCACGTCCAATTCTGGAACATCCCTAAGAAATTCAGGGTACCCTCCAAAGGGTATATCCATTTTGTAGTGTCGTGTATTAATCAGGCCACAAGAATTTCAGTGCCATCACCGGCGTATCAGTGAGATCTGTCATGATTGCTCGATGACACTTTCATTTCTTGCACCCATATTTCATATATTCATGACCATAAGGACACCATTCGTATTCCCCATGTTTATGAAGGTTTTCTTTCAGCCTAATGATGAGATCCAAGCTGCTAACGCATCACCTCGGACAAACAAGAGTTGAATTTAATCCTAATCATGGACTACAAGCAGCACACCCTGCTACGATTCATGATTATGTACAACGATGTTCAGGCTCCTGAATGCATTCAACATGGTTTTCCAACAAGAAAATCTGTACAAATTAGCTATGCTTTACAAGCACGTGTGTGGTTAGATATGTCTGCTAAGATTTTCTAGCTGTCAGTTAAGACACGACCACTGAAGTTCCTTTTACGCATAACCAACGGATTATTCCAAATTCTTCCCATATATTCCAGAAGAACCTTCAAGGAGAAGGACGGTAACATGAGATTATGTGTCGACTACTGTCGATTTAAACAAATCACCATTCATAACCGTTATTCTCCTCCACGTATTGACAACATGTCCAATCGACTTTAGGGTGTTAATCACTTTTCCAAGATCGAACTCATGATTATGCTTCCAACAGTGACGAGTGAAAGAGCAGGACATGTCCATGACTGCTATTCGTACACGACTCGGTCATGTTAGACTCATGATTTTGTTTGTCTCATAAATGCTCCAACAGCATTATGGACTTAATAAATCGAATTTTCATGAACTCATAAATAAACTCATCAGTGTTTTCATCGAGGAAAACCTGATTTCCTCTAAGTCTAGAGAAGAGCAGGAAGACCATATTTCCACTATGTTGCAAATTCTACGACAGGAGAAATTTCACCCTGAAATTTTTCAATATAAATTTTGGTTGATTATAGTGACACGCTGAATCACGTGGATTCTCAAGAATTAATCTTACCATGATACAGCTTATGCGTAAAGTTGAGAAGCTTACACTACATTAGGTGTTCCAGAAAATCCTACGCTAAGAGAAGTCTAATTTCGGAGACTCAAAGTTCCGCAAATTTCTATGTATCAAGTTTCTACAAAGCAAGATATAGTTACGTTCATATCTAAGTACCCATCATACCAACAGGCTAAGATAGAACACCAACTGACTGGGATGTTTATCCACCATCAGAATTGTGATAAAAAATGGGACAAGATTTCCACGGATCTTGGTTACCAGATTAACGCAAACACAGAAGAAACAAGATGCTATCTGGGTTATTGCCAACAGTTTGATCAAGTCCGCGGAATCCTTACATCTGCAAGTATTTCAGAACCCACGGATTGATCGGACATGTTCCATCCAAGGCTCATCTGATCACTTGGTAATCCGTCAGCTATCGGGTCAGACAAAGGTTCGCATTTGTGCTCCTTATTTACGCTCACGTTCTTGTTCTAATTTCACGACTTGCTTTCACGCTCACGTTCATGGTACTATTCACGTTCATGATCGTATCCTGACTTACGATTTTACGTTCATCTCCGTCCTGGGATGTTTTGCAAGAAATTGGGAGACCAGAATCAAGTCTAGTATAACTATCTATGCTTAGACAGACGTTTCACGTCACATTCCACGTCTCACCTTATAGCGTTTGGCGTTACCCCCGCCATATTCCAGGTTCACGATATGTTTCACATGTCATGTTCTGTTAGCCCTATATTTTATATAGCCGAACAAGAATGTAATAGGTCATCTTAGTCGTTAAAAGGTCTTTTATTGTAATAGGTTAGTCGGGAAAACCGGGCTTGGACTTTAAGATAATATTGTATAAGTTAGGGGCGTAAGCCCAAAACAAAGCCAAGCCCGGCCCAAGATGAAGCCCACAAAGGCCTTAGAGCCGTGGGGTATATAACCCTCTTTCACATGTGAAAGAGGGTGTTGGTTCATTTCATAAAACACGTAGTTTTAGTGTAAACCTTCCATTTCTCTCTCTACTCTCTCTCTCTACTTTTCTCCTCTTTCTCTCTCTAAGAATCTTGTGTTATGGATTGATTAGGAACAACATTTGGTATCAAGAGCCTATAGTGGATAGGTGATTGAAGATTCGTGTGTGGTGTTCTTGAATTTTCGTGGCCTTTTTGATCTACATCTCACGTCCAAAACTTTTTTTTTTGTGTTTTTTATGGTCTTTTCTTGATACAAATCATCTACATACTAGTATTAGTGATTTGGGTATCTTGGTTTTGGCTAAAACACAAATCTTTTTGATCAAAAGTTGCGAAATTTCTTGTTGTTCTTCATTCCGAAATTTAAGCAGAATCTCCATCGGAAAGTACAAGTGAAACGTGGGCTTCCATCGCAATAACCATCACCATCGGAAAGGGTTTTGGTTCTACATTGCGATACGTGGGTTTTTATTACTTATTCCGATCTGGACATTCCGATCGTACTTTGCGATCTGGGATTCTGACGGGTTTAAGGGTTTTGTTAAGTCGTTACTCTGTCCAATTTGTCTCAGCCACATTCCGATCTAACATTGCGACAGCATATTGCGATCTGAACATTCCGACAGCCACATTCCGACAGAGCATTCCGATCTGGACATTGCGACAGTGCATTGCGATAGAACATTCCGATCTGAACATTCCGATTGGACATTCCGATTTGACATTCCGATCTGAGCATTACGATAAGTATTCCGATGGACATCCCGATGGGTATTTTGTTTGAGTAATTTTTGGACTTAGCCACTATCTAGACTAGTTTCGGAACGTAGTTTACACGAAGATTAAAAAAAAAAGAGTTTTTTGGCGGGAAAACTCCAAAAAATTTATTTTTTTCCTAGACCATTTTTAGGCCATTTAAGTTTCAATTTCAAATTTTGGCGATGCGAAAAAGTTTTCGATCAAAAATTCGAATTTTCGGACCAAAATTCAAATTTTTAGGCCATTTTAGGTTTTATTTTTTGTCAAAATTTTTCATTTTTCAAATTTTTTCCCTACTAGTTTTTGGCTATTTCTAACTCGATTTCAAAATTTGGTGATTCAAAAACTTTTCGGCTTACCGTTTTGTCGGACTGAGGAATTTATTGTCGGACTGAGAAAAAATTAGAATTTTTGGAATTTCAACCACAGTCAAATCACAACACATCCACTAAAGATCCGTAATCCATACACATCATATCTTCTTCGAGACATCCGTTCAATGGACATCTTCGTGGATTCAACAACAACAACGTCCATGACTGAGATGAATAAAGAGAAGATGCAGAATCCAGAGGTTCAGACAAATACTGAGACTCCAATCAGTAAACCTTCTAACAAGGATTCTACAACCAAAATCGTTCATGCAATCAAATACAAGATGTCGAAATCAAAAGAAAGATGCATGGAACACATAAAGTTGCTTCAGTCACACCTTCAGGTTCTTTCAAGAGAAGACCTAAAAGGCACTCGTCTTGAAATTGGATTCAAACGAGTATTCTTTCTACTATTTGGTCAAGATGTTGAGACATTCATCAAAACGTTGCTATTTAATATGGACCATCTTCAACTTGAACTTAACAAAGATGATCTTCACGAGACTCTATCAATGGACATCCTTTTATCTCTCAACCTTCAGTTCCAGCAATTCATTGACTCAAGTGGCTTATCCAAAAACGATCGAGAGTTCACAAGCACATACTTTACCAAATATACTCTCGTAGATCTTCAAGCGTTCAAAGAGACACTTCTTCAACACATGAGTAATATACAGAAGTCAGTTGCTGAAAGAACACGCCATCAAAGGCAATTGGAAAGAAGGGTGAATCAAAGACTGATGCAGACGAAAGAGAGCACTGTCGATAAAGATCAAGCATTGGATGCTTCTTCGGTTGATACAGAAAGCAGCAGGTCAGAATCAGAAACTCATCATACCAGCACAAGCTCAGGGAAAGATACAGAAGTGGTTTTTACAGCTATCAGACCCACATGTGACAATGAGCCAATGGCTGAGGTACCATTAAATACTGATTCTAAGACTCACGAGCTCGAAACTCTCTTAGCTCAAACGACAAAAGATTTTGAGGATGCCAAACTCGAATTTTCAAAGAAAAATGACAAATTTGAAGCTTATTTTGAAAAACTTGAAAAAGCAAATGTTGTTCTTGAACAAAAATTGGATCGTAAGATTCAAGATTTCAACGCGGAAAAAGAACATTTTGTGAAACAAATAAATTTGTTAGAATCAAAGTTGGCTTCTCAAAATCCAAGTCCTCCGCCTGCTTCATTAACTGAATTATCTGTGCAACCTATCGACACTGTAGAAAGTAATGATACGAATGCTGATAACGCCATATTTGATAATATGAACATTAAGTTAGAACAACGCGTTGCTTAATTACTTCTACAAAATGAGCAATTAAAGGCTCAGATTCAGGAAAAGGTTTTTGCACTGACAGCGGTGAAAAACGAATTAAGGAAGATAAAAGGAAATAGTGTGGATACTATGTTACCAAAACAGTAAGTCTTGGGGAAACCTCTTTCTCAATCATTCAGAAATCGCTCAGTTGCTAGACAACCGAATGCGTTTAAATCTGAACGACTCAAAATGTCGAATCCGAGGTTTGCATCCCAAGTTGACGTGCGTAGCAAGTTGCCTAAACCAGTCACTCCACAATCTAGACCGACCTTAAGACAAACTGCTTCTGCAAAACCCGATCACATGAATGCTTCAAGCAACTTTAGATCTAGCTCCAAGAACATGCCTAGGCGTAGTTCAAATGACACGGGTCATAAAAGCTATCTAGAGGATGCTAAAAATAAGACACAAGCAAGAGATAGGACCAAACCACAACCTAGGAGCGTTGTTCACACATCTAGGAAGTCTAGACCCTTCTATGATGTGCACAATTCTGCCAACCCTAGGAACTCTAGAGCCTTCTCATATGCTAAGCACTTTGTTTGCACGAAATGTAACAAATGCGTGTTTAATGCCATTCATGATGATTGTATCACTAAAATCCTGAACAAGGTGAACCAAAAAGCTAGAGCACCTCAAAGACGGAACCCTAAAGGAAATAGGTTTTCTCCAACTAAGTCTTCCGCTGTGCATGAGAAAACTATGTCTCCTCGACCTTGTCTTAGGTGGATACCAACGGGTAGAACCTTCAAAACAATAGGTCTTAGATGGGTTCCTACTGGAAATATATTTCCCTCTAGCTCGACAAAGGTTCATAGTGAACCCCCACATGGTTCTCATCAAGATATCGCTAACCCACATGCAAGCATACAAACTACTGATGTAAGTGCAGATAATAAAGTAAAGTTTCAACAAGAACACAACGGCTTTCCATATACATACCGTTCAACAAAAGACACTCTCAGAGTTTGGTTGCTGAAGAAGCAGATATCAGAGAAGCAAGCGTCTCAGGGGTTTCACAATTAAGCTTCAACAATGACTTACAGTCACATTTCATGCTGTAACTCGAACGTCAAATAAAGGGAACTTTATCTCTTCAACGGTAAGTTACCCTCAAAACGAGAAATTCGATTTTCTCAGACACGAGCTTACCGTAAAACTATTCGAAAGTTTTATGCTCGTGTATATGACTTCTAGGCGCATCACAGCTTAGAACTCGGACCTCAACTAAGGAAAGTTTATCTCGGACGATAACTTATCCTTCTCAACGAGAAATTCATATTTCTCGGTCATGAGCTTCTCATAAAAACATTCAAAGTTTTTAAGTTCATGAAAACGATTTCTAAGTAAATGTCAGCTTAGAACTCGAACTTCAACTTAAGGAAAGTTTATCACGGATGATAACTTATCCTTCACAACGGGAAATTTATTTTTCTCGGTCATGAGCTAGTCACAAAACAATCAAAGTTTTGAGCTCATGAAAAACGGACCCGAAAGGGGAGTGTACGTTTCAGTGCGCTTTCCCTAAGCAATAGAAGAGAAGTCTTCTATCCTGATTATTTTAAAACCGTTGAACACAATTTTTCAAGAATTTCTCAAAAGGTTTTTCTAAATCTTTCAAAATTGTGTGTTCAACACTCCCTTCCTCATAAGTGGTTTTTATATCTCAAAATTGTCATATGTTATTTTGATCAATTTTTGAGGGGGAGCGTTTTAAAATCAATCCTTTTAATGTTGTTGGGTACATCTCTAAAATTGTCATATTTTATGTATCCAACACATTCCGAAAATGATATGAAATTGTCAAATGTAATATAATATATCAGAAAAGGCATCTCAACTCCGTACCTCAACATATTTTGTGGTGTCGTTTTTCTAAAATTTTGTCAAATTTTGTCTCAAGACACACATATATTGTTGAGGGGGAGCGTCCCGACTGAAAATGTTCCATGATTCATGCGTGCACACATGTTTCTCTCCCGTCGATTTTTCAGAAAATGTCATATTTTAATCAATTGGTATCTCTAATATTATATTTTTTTATTAGAGATAGGGGGAGAAAATGTGATTAAAATGTAATATATCGCAACATGTGATCTTAAAGACTCAAGTGCAACTCTTTCCTTCACATGCCAAACTATTTCGTATATCGATGCATGTGTGTAGGGGGAGCTTTTCGGAAATGTAAAACTTTCAAGTGTTAAAAGTTTTGATTTTTATCAAACACTTTGAATGGTTTTCAATGGTTTAATGGTTACGATCTATACCCAAAACAACCTACTATCCACGACGGAACGATGGAGTCAAAAGGTGGTTTAGGATAGGAAACTAATTCCTATGATCCAACCATAACCGGAGGGATCTACCCAAGGACATTCCATAGCTAGAAATAGTTGTCCTTAGGAAAGATGGAGTGGAATGAAGCTGAATGCGGACCAATTACTTAAGTTAAGCACTAGAACAATCACAAGAAGGTGCTAATGATGACGTATTGGTAAGCATTGAAGGAGTTGAATATTCTATGCAACTTAGGTAGAAACCGGGTTAACACGTCTTTTGAAGACAAGTGTCATGGACCCAGTGATGCGATGCACAACCCTTCCCCAACCATTCGAGTTTCTCTCAAAAGAAACTTGTCTCATTGTCACGGAGATCAACACGTATCTATTGACTTTCTCACTCCGAGTCAGTTAATATTGAAAAGGTGGCAGTCTGCTCCAGCCTCCGATTACCAAAATGCACTTATTGAGTCTAGAGCCAAACGAGATCAATTTATCATCTCATTAGGACACAATCGAGTCCTACGCATTATCCTTGTGATATTTCCAGAACATCTGAGTGATACGATTCACAATGAAGATGGAAATCCTGCTTGAGCCAGCATTAAACAAGCTCATGGTAGGTAACTTGTGCGATTCTACACGAATCAAACTTGTGAGAACTGGAAAGCAACTAAGTTTCGATTCTTAATTGATTCAAACTTGATTCCAGGTTTCTTCGCAAAATCCATGTGATCTTGCCAGAACATTCAGAGTGACACTCATTAGTGTTCACAGTGACGAATGGAAATCCTTCCAGTGTCAACATCAAACAGCACTGCGGTAGGTAACTCGCAAGATTCTCTATGAATCAAGCTTGTGACAAACTGGAAAGCAACAATGGTACGATTCTTTTAGAATCAAACTTGTTCCAGGAAATCTGAATTGACGACTCTAATCAGACGGATAATTTATCCTTATGATTCACTCTTTACGTTCGCAGTCTGCTTTGAGACGGTCGAGTAAAGAGAACTGGCTACTACCGCCGGGAAACCCTGTCAAGGAGGTTCTTAATCGAATCTACCTGATCACAGGTACGGTATTTAATACCGTTTAACGGTCTTCACCGACCGGAGGTAAAACGCTACCGAGTTAGGGTGAAATGTTCAAAGCCATTTCATCCGTGTCTATATATGTTGCTGCATATCAAGAAGGTGGCGTAGCTGTACAACCGATGTCGATTCAGAAGTCACAAGAGCACAAGATGGCGATAATCAAGATACCTAAGAATGTAAGAATGTAATAGGTCATCTTAGTCACAAGGAGTACAGATGAAGATCTCAAGCACTCAAAGTCAAATGACAAAGGCTCAAGATAAAGATCACGAAAGCATGAAGGAACAAAGCTGTTACAAACAAGATCAAGACCAAGATACAAGACCAAAGCAGGAAGATCTCCTCTACAAGAATGTATTCACTCAATCATCTTATGCTTTTTAAGCTTTTTAAGATGACCGATACATTGGGGGAGATTGTTAGCCCTATATTTTATATAGCCGAACAAGAATGTAATAGGTCATCTTAGTCGTTAAAAGGTCTTTTATTGTAATAGGTTAGTCGGGAAAACCGGGCTTGGACTTTAAGCTAATATTGTATAAGTTAGGGGCGTAAGCCCAAAACAAAGCCAAGCCCGGCCCAAGATAAAGCCCACAAAGGCCTTAGAGCCGTGGGGTATATAACCCTCTTTCACATGTGAAAGAGGGTGTTGGTTCATTTCATAAAACACATAGTTTTAGTGTAAACCTTCCATTTCTCTCTCTACTCTCTCTCTCTCTACTTTTCTCCTCTTTCTCTCTCTAAGAATCTTGTGTTATGGATTGATTAGAAACAACATGTTCATTCCACGTTTCTCATATCACGTTCAAGATATGTTACACGTATCATTGATCACGATATGTTGCCCATATTACACTCACCATATCTCCATGTATCACGTTCAAAATTTTTCACGTATCACGTACAAAATTTTTCACGTACCGCGTTTCAGTATGTCTCGCGCATCATTTCAAAGACGATTCTATTATCAGTTAGGTTAGGTGATTTTGCATCGTAGCGTTTCAATTACCCTTCTTATTCCCTCGATCAAATTCAGGGGATTTATCTTACGTTGATAACCAGAAACTTTTACGTATTTTTAAGTCAAGTTCAGGAGGACCAAGATTTATCAGTTGTGTCAAGATCTAGTGGAGGAACTGTTCCGGAAGGGAAGCCACTTGGAAACGGACGAGTCCATCCTAATTTTATCCTCTCATCCTTTCATAATTCACTAAGATTCTTCAATAAAGACACGTTCCATGTCCTATTTAGCCATGTCACGTTTCACGTTCCTTTTTAGCATGTCACCTTTATGTCCCTTTATCTTGCACAGCTTTCCAGTTTAATTCGGGTATGTTCCGCTTCCAGTTACGTTATCTATAATTCGGGGACGAATTATTCTTTTTAGGGGGGAAGAGTTGTAAAACCCACATGCTTTTACCATGAACAGTACATTAATAATCGTACGTACAAGATTAAAACTTTCCTTAAATAACATGAATACGTTTCACGAATATTAATTACAAGAATTACGTACGTGTTATTACACGATAAGTATCAAGTACGTATTAATACACGATAATTATTATCAATAATAATTATAACCACGAACATAAAATCACAAACATGAAATCATGAACGTAGAATCATGAACATATGTACTTACGTATATTATTAATACGATAAACATTGTTACGTACAAGTATTTAATAATAACACGAACGATTAGTAATAACGTAACACGTAAACACGAACACACGAACACACAATAAAATAGACACGGGAAAGGCTTTGGGTTTCCTTATGTGGGCCCCTTTATCCGTGGCAACCAAAGAAGAAAAGGGCCAAGCCCATGTTTAGATTTATTTAGAATAACAAAAAGGGGAAATAATGCATTTACATAGTTTTCACAAAAAGGTAAAAACCCTAGCCTCCCTTTTCCTTCTCTTTGGCCGCAGGCAAGAACACACCAAGGAGAGGTGTTTGTTTTGATTTTGGTTGTTAGAATTCAAGGAGTGTGTTCGTGTTATCGTTCTCCATCTTTTCCACACTTTTGGTAACCCGTAAAACCTTTTCTCTTTATTCTTTTAATTAAGTATGGACACATGAACATGGATTAGTTAAACAAGAATAAGAACATGTTATAAATCATGGTGAGGAAAATTAAGGGTTTGTTTTGGTTCGGCCGGCACCCAACCGAGAGCCCCATGGCTCTCGATGTGCCTTGGTCTCGGTTGGTAGCAAGGGACAAGGGCCCCGACTCGCGTCAGGGTGTCCTTGTGGTTCGTTGGGGTCTCGACAGCAGCAGCAACCACCACCACTGGCACAAAGCCGGTGGCAGTCGTGGGTCAAGCAGGGGGAAACAGCGGCGCAGCAGGGGTAACCACCGACACACAGTCGGTGGGAACCCAATGTTGGTCAGCGGCTAGACGAGAGACATGGGAACCACCGGCAGCAGCCGGTGGCAATATACGAAAGCAGGGGAAACCGGCCCAGTCGGTTACCACTGTTGTAGGTTGTTGGTTAGACCAATTCACGACATGTTTAATTAAATAGGGCACGGGTCCGGTTCATGGCTAAATTTTGCAAGTTTAATTAATTTTTACAAGAATATTATTTTTACAAGAATTAAATTAATTAAATCATGTGTATCTAATTAATTTAATTAAAACATGGACTTTGGTTTATTGTTATTTATTAATAATACATGATTTTAACCTAAGTATTTTATTAGTTAAATTAGACTAAAGTAATTAATTAATTATTAAAACATGGCATGTAATTAATTAATTATCATGACTTAGATTATATTAATAATAAATATTAATACATGTTTTAACCTAAGTATTATATATACTTTAATTTAATTAAATCATGCTATATTTAATTAAATCTTATAACATATAGTTTATTTTTTCATGTATTAATTAATAAACTATACTATTAATCACATGACTTAGAATATTAATCAGTAAAACTTAAGCTTATCTTATTAGCTTAATAATCCAGCTTAAATCTAATTATGGAAACTTTTTATTTTTTTAGAAAATTATATATTTTAAGCAGTAAATCTATTTTTGGAAACTTTCTATTTTTGGAAACTTTCTATTTTAGGAAACCTTCTATTTTTAAAAAGTTACTTATTATTACACAACAAGTATAATAATACAAGAAATACATGTAATACTTAATCAGAATATCCAGAATACATGATAAACACAACATAACGTTAAAATCAGTAAAACAAGACATGAATATATAAAACAAGCTAAGACACGATATAAAATCAGTTACGTACTCAATAATCAGAATACTTATACACGTATACTATTTATGTAGCATTAGTGAGATCGAAGTAGGACTCTCTTCGGTTCGTCTTCTTCTTTCACTGGACTTAAGGTACAGATTCTCCGTCCTTTCAGTATGGACATTCTTTCCTTATTAGGGTTCCGCGTATGCAGCCAACTGTTTTCCCAGTATATGTTTTATATGTTTTTGAATTGCTTATGTTTAATTAGATACCTAAATCCATATATATGCATGACCAGTTTCACCTAGTTATGGAGGTACCATAACCATAACACTGGAGGCACCAGTGTTATGACTTCACCACAGCGGAGTGATAGCTCGTGGCGTCCCTTCAGCTTTTGGCCATATTATTATTATCATGTGGGGCGTATGGGTGCATCATAGGTTACATGTTTTTAGCAGATGATTCAGGTGAATGTGGTGTGTGCCTTGCATCCTTCACAAGGAGCTGGTCCCTCCTACCCAAACTTATATTACTTAGAGGCAGCCCCTCTAATTGCATGACGAGGTCACCCCTCCAAGTATTCATGCACGTTGATGTTTCATGACCTATATTGGCTAATGGTAAACATGTTAAACAATTTTTATAAGATAAACATAAGGCTTTTCAAACTATAAAACCAGTTTTACTAAGTTATACCAGGTTTTCTAGGACTTATACATTTCCGCTGCTATATGTGTTTTACATGCTTATATGATTCATTCTATGCTTGTATATCCATGCACTGAGCGTTATGCTCAGCCGTTACTTTCCTTTCCATGTCCCAAAACGGCAGGTACTCAAGGACAGACTCGAGCATTTGGAGGACGTGCATAGGATGGAAGTTGCCATAGACTTCTTTTCCTTTTGCATTCATATATTTGTGCTTGTGTAGTCTTTGTTCATTTCATTACTTTATTTATGTTTTGGGTTTATGTTTGGGAACCGATGTTTGATTTCGGTTTTCCCTATGGTCATGTATGTTTTACTACATGTTACCTTGCATGCTTTGATGACACGCCATAATTACGCGTAACGGTCCACTTATCAAAGCGGGGTGTTACAACGTGCATAGGATGGGAGCTACCTTATACTTCTCTTCCTTTTGCACTTCATTTACTTTATGCTTGTTTTGAGTTATGTTTGGGAACCGATGTTTGATTGCGATTTTCCTTATGGTCATTTATGTTTTAGGACATTTACCTTGCATGCTTTGATGACACACCATAATTATTATGTAACAGTCCACTTGTCAAAGTGAGGTGTTACAATTATGGTATCAAAGCATGGTTTCGACCTGTAGGCTCTAAACTTGACATGTGACTAGTGGGTAGTCACCGGGCTTTCCTAAAACGACGTTAGTTACATTCCATGTAATGATAATTATATTTTTGAGTATGGTTGATCATTACTCGCGATGTTTTCATTGAAGTTTTGACTAGTATGGACTGGACCACAGCCATCCATATTTATTCCCTTGTTGTTAATTGCTATCCATGATGTTTTTCCTTGAAATTTAACAAGTATGGATTGAAGCATAATCGTCTATACTTTGTCACATGGCTTCTCTTCGGATTTTGTGGATGAACCATAGTCGTCCACAACAGTCAATGTTAAATTTTGATTGATTATGTTTTTGTGTTCTTTATGACAACTATGTTGTTATACTCTCATTTTGATTTCGTTTTCATGCTGATTATGTTTCATGCCTCCTTATGTTGATGATATTTTCATCATGTTAGTTATGCTTTCATGCTAGACATTGATGGATTTCATTTAATCCTTCTTTCATGATAGTCATGGTTGGTTTTCATTAATCATGATTTCATGTTGATCATCGTTGAATTTTCGTTTAATCATACTTTTGCGTTCCTCTATGCAACCAGAATTTTGTCTCCACTGAGATTGCTAGGCTATCATGTTGCTCGCTTCAGTTCGGTTTTCTAACCGTTTAATTATTTATTCCCCTAAAAAACATGTCAGATGATTGACACCCATACTGTAATCCATGTGTATTTCACTCAAAATACTCCATGAGTATTCGCTAGTCGATTCTCAATCATCTTAGGCGTATTCCACTTGCCGATATTCTAAAAAATGCTGATGTCGTTCATAATTTGGAGATTTTACAAAATGTTGATGCTGCTCATAAGTTGGGGATTTTACAAAATACTGATGCTGCTCATAATTGGAGACTCTACAAGATGCTGATGCTGCACACAACCTGGAGACTCTACAGGACGAAGACAAAGGCGTTAGATCGAAACGATTGGACGAGAAAGATGCTTGATAGTTGTAAAATTACCCCTTTAGGAAAAGGAAGGCAATTAGGGCAAGTATTAACGAGTAGTTTAGGAAAACCACAAGTTATGACCCAAAGTGGGGTTCGTTCTCAAGGAGGCTTAGTGTGTGTGTAATGAATTGATTATCTTTGTGATTATATTTTTGAGAAATAAAAATAGAAATGAGATTAGAAGAGAATGACGGTTACGAAGACGGATTAAACTAAGTCGAAAAAGGTGTACACGTAAAACCGTAAAAAGCACTAAAACTAAAATTTTAACCTAAAAATTCCTAAAGATTACCAAAAATCCACAATAATATTCTAAGAGTTTACAAAAAATCCAAACTTGCCAAAACCTTTTAATTAATTAGATAATGACTTTTTAATGCTAATTAAAGCCCTAAAAATCAAAATTAAAAAGTCCCAAACAAGATCTCAAAGTTTGTAAACCTCAAAAATACTCTAATTAAGCTAAAAAGTATTTTTCAAAATTTTAAAACCACTAAAAACTATTTTTAAACAATTAAAAACTACTAAAATTAATTAAAACTTAAATTAGTTCTAGAAATGATTAAAGGACTCTAAAAATATTTGAAAAGTTGCAAAATTCCTAATTAAGTGTCTACAATCTAGGAAAAATATAAAAACTTAGAAAATCAGACTTCTAATTTTTAACAATAAAATAATATTAAAATATTATTAAAACTCCAAATATCATAAAAAATTCAAAAAAGTTGCAAACTAGCTTAATTTAACCTAAATAACTCAGAAATGAAAGTGAAATTACCTAAATACCCTTAATGGGCCTAGAAAATGGGCTAAACCCAAAACAGATCCTTATTGGGCCAAATTTGGGCCCAATATAAAAAAAGTGTCCAAAATAAGCCCAAAAAGCACTACTTGACTCAAAATTTGATTTTAAACAACTTTTTCCAAAGGCCCAAAAGCTGAAAGTGTGAAATAAGCTAGCTTATACCAAACAGCTTATTCTTAATGGGCTTTTTGGCCCATTAAGCTATAAGCCAATGCCATAAGCTGAAATTAAACACACAAGCTTCTTTTGTCCTAAATAAGACTTCTGTAAAAAGAAATTTGAAATAAGCCCAAGGAATAAGCCTGAAAATGCAATAAGCAATCTACAGAAAACGACAAAATAGTCGTTTTTGAGTTCTAGGCCACCCCAAGTGCTGATTCAAGTTTCTATAGCTTTCAAATGACTTAATTAAGCAAAATCAACAAAGAGTTTTCAAATAAGCTGACTCAATAAGCTGGAAAAAACAAATAAGCACTTATGTAAAAGTCAAATAAGTTGGTTTTCTAGCAAAAAGTCAAAGTCAAAGTCCAATAAGCTCCAGTCTACTCAAATGGGTCAAATAATGAAGATCTATCACAAAAAATAAGTTGTTGCAAGTCTGGATAAGCTAAAATAGCTTATTGATAAGCTGAGTACAAGTTTACACTAGCAGGGGCTAGTTTTGGGTGTTGAGCAGTGGGAACTTTTCCCACTGCTTGACTTATAGACTTTTTTGTCTTTTGTGAACTTTTTTTGGGATTCAGATTACACAAAGGCACCCATATGATCATTGGATCATAAGGAGTCAATAACAATAAAAAATTCACCAACACAATCACCCAATTTGCACAGATTAATCAATAAAGCACCAGATATGATACAGACATGAACAAATAAGCAGAACAGGTTCCAAAAGAAATTTTAGCACAATTCAGCCAGCCAAATTTAACCAAATGCATACACAAGCTATATTAAACTCAAATAAGCAAGTCTAAACAGGTTTCATGTAATGGTTCAAAGAATTAAGCAAGATTCAAGCACCTTAAGTTACTGATGAACACAAGAACATGCAATTTTTCACTTTGCTGATGTATTTGACATACAAGCCAGATTCAACACCTCAAATCTCACAAATAGGTTACAATAATGATGTTTTAACAGCTTTTAGCCCTAAGCATGCATAAACTCTAGGTTTTCCCAAATTCTTAGGTCAAAAACAGTCAAACTCAACAAGATATAGCAGATTGTTTGATTTTAAGGTTTGGTTCCAAAAACTTGCAGCAAAACACTCTCAAACAAGTGTATAACAGATACCAAGCACAAATACTAACTTCTAACAACACAATACCAAGATTCAATCACAAACAGGTAGACCCAAACACCCCTTTAACTTTTGAAATCCAAATTTAAACAAGAAAAAGTGAGGTTTAAGACCACCCAAGCACTAATTAACACAATAACAGATTAGAACAACAGATTCAAGCAAGATCAAGCCACAAAACACACAAGAACATAGGCAACACTCAAATATCACAAATATCCAAAATATTTTCAGATTTTGGTATTAAGGGTGTGTACCTCATGGATGTACATCCACACCCACAGATTTTGAGCTTATGTGCTAGCAAGAACAAGCACAAGCTTCCACAACAAAGCCTGCTAAGAATCAACAAAGTTAGAAGCAAGAGTATAAAAACAGAAACTTGAAAAATCCTTGATTGATGCAACTCTTATCCTCCACATTTGATTATCCCCAAGTTATAAACTTCACCACACCTTGATAACACAATATCAGGATGCTATGATCAGCCCTATAGCCCAAGAATTCCAAGATAGACCAAGAACTTAGCAAAATATCAAGAAAATGAAGAAAATGTGCAAACTTTTGCACACTCCTCTTTTGGAAACAGGTTTTTGATTCAAATTCAGTAAACAAAGAACATAAACAAGCATAAATAAGATGGCACTTGGTCTTTCTTCAACATACTTAACACAATTTCATAAATCTGAAAATAGGATTTACAAGTGCATGAACAAGGAAAAACCAAAAGCAACGTACAAATGAGACCCTATGGCTTTATATATAGCCTTACAATGTATCTAGAAAGCTGATAAAGAAGTAAAACCCTAGTCTTGAACTTCCAAAATTGCCCTTATGAAGTTTGAATATCTTGGAGAATCATGTGAAGGATTCTTGTTGTGTAGTGATAGCTAGCAAGCAAAAGATGATCCAAAGGCTTGTAACAAGCTTAGAATGTAAGCTGAATTCTCCAACTTTGGATTCACTGGCTTGTTTGTGTTTAGACGTGAACGGTGGGGCAGGGGAGGTAGCATGTGACAAAAGGGATGATGATGTGGCATGTTTTAAGGTTGGGTTGTGATTATAGGACCCTTGATCATTGTTCTGGAAAGAATTAGCCTTTAATTCATAATGATTAAGGAATGCCTAATTGTGTTCTTGAGCTAATGAACACAAGGTTTAATCTGTTTTAGGGGTGATTAATATTTAAAAAGGTTTTTAGGCGCCAAGGATTTAATTAAGTATAAACCAGGTGAGTGGAAGGCTGAGGTGGAGGCAGGGAGTGGTGTGATTGGTGGAAGTGGTGAGTGGGGTGAGGTGGCAGCTTGTGGTTGGACTAGGTAACTATGATGTCTGGCCAACTTAAGCCCTTCACTTCTTTTCCTTTTGCCACTTTGTAAATAAAGCTAAACAAATCTGAATCCCTTTGTAATTAAACTTTCATTTTTCACACTTTTGCCCCAAATACTTTTCCAAAGTATTTTCAGGGGTATTTCTTGCCATTTTGTGATTTTTGAGGGACTAATTTGGCATTTTGTTGATGGATAATGGTCTTGACTTGCATGATTGGTATTTTGGAGGACTGAAATTGCCAAGTCTTGTTTGATGAGGGACCATTCTTGCCAAATGTTGAAAGTCAAGGGTCCTTTTTGTAATTTTAGGATTTTCAAAGGACCAAACTTGTAATTTCTTGTACTTTGAAGGACTTCATGATGTATTTGACTTTGTGGAGGCCAATGGTTGACAATTTAGCTTTGTTGAGGGGCTAAACTTGCCAATTCTTCAAAGTGGAGGGCCCTTTTTGTAATTTTGACAAACTTTAGGGACCAAACTTGTAATTATGAAGATACAAGGGTATAAAGTGTCAATTCTTCCATATTGGAGGACCTTTCTTCATAATTCTTCAAATCTTCAAGGGTAATTCTTGGGAAAGTCTTCATTAGGGTTTGGTTCATTGTGCGGCTTCGTTTCCCGTGTTCGTTTTTGTATGATTCTTGTGATCTTTTGTCATTTTCTCAATATCCGTACCTAAAATACACAAGCAACAAACACAAGCATATATATGGGTATTTTGATGATATTTAATGCATTTTAAGCCCTATTTGGACGATGAGACTATGTATAAAAGCAGTCTCATGACTCCCCCATACTAAACCATTGCCGTGCCCTCACGCAATGCTAGAATAAAGTATCGTAGCTCTCCAAAATTCATTTTTATTCAATTTATTGAATGATAAACTAACTATACTACTATTACTACTACTACTTGCGTTTTAGACATAATGTATGATTTTCATCGCAAAATGGGACGTTTAGGGTCATAGAATAAGAACACGTGAATGCTTCGTTAGAAATAATTTCGTCGTCCTCGATTTTTACCCCAATTCCATGCCAAGCGTGCAACGAGATCATTGTCATTATAAGTTAGTAATGCTAACACTACTCATATGCCCTAATCACGTACTTATCCTCCCATTATTCCTAAGTTTTATCTCTTATATTTTATATTATCTTGAATGTTTCACGAGGATACATTGTTTGACTTATGCGATAATAGAGATTTAGGTCTAAAAATAGAGTCCTAACGGTGTAACCAAGACCATCAAATCAATAACCCCTCCCAATAGACAACGATGTCAAAAAATTAAGTTGACAAGAAGAATCGATAAACACGGTTTTATAACGGTTTTGAACATGAGACTTATTACCAAGACTTTTATTACGCCCTCTAAAGGAAGGGCCTTATTATCTTTGGTTTACCTCCATCTTTTATTCAACTTCGCCATGAAGCTTTTATTATGACTTCGCTCTTGCCTTGCCTTTTATTATCCACCTCATCGGTAGTTTTATTAGCCAAAGACGTATATCCTCATGCTAAGGCGAATTTTGGATCTTTAAAGCTTCGAAGATTAAGGCTTGATTCACTTTCAATTTTGCATAGATTTTTGGGCCTTGTGGGGCTTCAAATTGTTTGCTTGATTTAGGTGAGCACTTGAAATCTTATTATTGGGTGAAGTTTTTGATTATTCGGGTGCCAATACTTCAAAACCGTGACGCTGGCGATACCTTAATGTCTTCCCAATTTAATTACACGGAAGCTACTAGAAAAGACTAGAAACCCAACAATCCCAACTAAACCGCTAAGTCAATATTTATTAAGCAAAAATTATTTACATGCGAAGGGAGAATAAGAAAACAACGAGAACACATGAGTTTTTGAAAGAATACGAGTACTCTACGTTTAGCATAGTAACTTATAATTAACCCTCTCATTTCTCGTCCTCATTTAAGAGACTTAGCCTAATGTGAAGTTAAGGAACCAAAGCTAAGTGCTCAACACGCACGGTCGAGTCAAAAATTACTCTTATTCTCGCCATCGGAAAACCTACATTCGTGTCTTCAAACACTTATAAAACATGAGAAAAAATTTTAAAATTTGGCCATTTTTAGCCTTATTTTACAATAAAAAAATAACAAAAAGATAAACTTTGGAAAGCGTGAAGGTTTGGCAAGGCAAGTATCTATTCACCCCCCCATACTAAAGTTAAACATTGTCCTCAATGTTTCGAGTCTAGGGGTGCAAACACTCCCATACTAGAGACGTAGTCGAATGCCTAATCTAGTATGGAAAGGGTGTAACCAATAAATTAATAGCCGTTTATGAAGTGTGCTATAAACCTAAGGTTAGAACATCAAAAGGATATATCATGGATATTAAGAAAGTCTTCAAAGCAAATTATCGAGTGCTCCCATAAACGAACACGAGAGGCTCCAATCGTGAAGATCATGATCATCTAAAGTCCACAATTCACAAACAACCATGAAACAAAGGTTGGAAGGGCACAAATCCCCATACGTTAACTACATTAGAAAGCGATAATATGTACATAGGATAAGCATGGGACTCCCCCACGAGGCACCTCGTTTTTGATTACCGAGTCATGAGCTCGACTCGATCCCCTCAATACTAATTATCATTGGGGAAAGTGATTTGGTCGAGGTAGTTCAAGGATGGAACTTCCCCGCCAAAGTAGTGCTTCAACCTATGTCCATTCACCTTGAAGTTAGGACCATCATCTTGAGCTAACTCGATGGTCCCATACGAAAACACTTGAGTCACGGTGAATGGACCGGACCAACGGGATTTCAACTTACCGGAAAATATTTTCAAGCGAGAATTAAAAAGCAAAACTTGATCCCCAATGTTAAAAACCCGGTTTTTAATTTTAGAATCATGCAACTTTTTAGTCTTTTCTTTATAAATTAATGAATTTTCATAAGCAATGTCCCTCAATTCATCCAATTCATTTAATTACATTTTCTGGTGTTTCCCCGCGGTCTCCATATCATCATTACAATGCTTTAGGGCCCAATAAGCCTTGTGTTCTAATTCGATAGGCAAATGACAATTCTTTCCAAACACAAGCTTATAGGGAGTGCACCCAATAGGCGTCTTATGAGCGGTCCTAAAGGCCCATAAAGCATCGTCCAACTTATCTGACCATAATTGTCGGTTTTCCCCAACGGATCTTTCCAAGATCCTCTTCAAAGCTCGGTTTGAAACCTCGACTTGCCCACTCGTTTGTGGGTGATAAGCCGTAGAAAGCCGATGTGTAACCCCATATTTCCTTAGGACCCTTTCGAATTGGTCGTTACAAAAATGGGTTCCACGATCGCTTATGATCGCACGAGGGGTTCCAAACCGAGAAAACAAGCTTTTCAAAAACTTGACTACCACACGAGCATCATTGGTGGGCAAAGCCTTAGCTTCCACCCACTTAGATAGGTAGTCAACCGCCACGAGGATATACTTATTACCACGAGATGATGGGAACGGCCCCATAAAGTCTATACCCCAAACGTCAAAGATCTCACACACTTGGATGATATTTTGTGGCATTTCATCTTTTTGTGAGGCTTTTCCTTGTCGTTGGCATGAATCACATGACTTCACAAGATCTTGTGCATCTCGGTAAATAGTAGGCCAAAAGAAGCCGGCATCAAACACCTTCTTAGCCGTGAGATTAGCACAGTGGTGACCACCCGTGGGTCCCTCATGGCAAGCTCTAAGGATGTTAGAAGCTTCGGTGCCAAATACACAACGTCGGATGATTTGATCTGCACAAGTTCGAAACAAGTAAGGGTCGTTCCAAAAGTAGAACTTGACGTCACGAAAGAATTTTCGTTTTTCTTGAGTCGTCATACCCTTGATGATGAAGTTACCCGCATGGTAAGTTGCAAAATCCGCAAACCATGGGGTGGAAGAATCAAGCTTGGAATTCACTACACCAAGTGTCTCGAGCGGAAATGTTTCGGTGATTTCCTTAGGCTCGTAAACACTTTGGTGAGGATCTTCCAAACGAGAAAGATGATCGGGCGCTAGATTCTCGGCTGTTTTTTTGTCAACGATTTTGTGATCAAATTCTTGAAGGAGGAGAATCCAACGAAGTAATCTAGGCTTAGCATTTTGCTTTGCCATGAGATACTTAATAGCCGAATGATCCGTATACACTATGCATTTAGATAAGACGAGATAAGGTCGGAACTTCTCAAATGCATACACCACGGCAGGGAACTCCTTTTCCGTTGTAGTGTATCTTAGTTGAGCCTCGGTCATCGTCTTGCTAGCATAGTGAATAGGCAAGAAGTGCTTATCATGACGTTGCCCCAAAACGGCCCCAATAGCGTAATCACTAGCATCACACATGAGCTCAAAGGGGAGGTTCCAATTGGGAGCAACAAGAATGGGAGCTTCGGTAAGTTCCTCTTAAGGATTTCAAAGGCTCGTACACAATCTTCGTCAAAGACAAAACGTGCCTCTTTTTCAAGAAGATGTGTAATGGGTCGAGAAATCTTCGAAAAATCCTTGATGAATCGTCGATAAAAGCCCGCGTGGCCTAGGAAACTCCTAACTCCCTTAACGGTTTTGGGATGAGGTAATTTGGCGATGACGTCTACCTTAGCTTGATCTACCTCGATCCCCGCTTTCGAGACCTTGTGCCCTAAGACGATTCCACTCTTAACCATAAAATGACACTTTTCCTAATTGAGCACAAGGTTGGTTTCCTCACAACGTTTCAACATTCTCTCAAGGTTCGACAAACACTAAGTGAACGAATTACCAAACACGGAAAAGTCATCCATGAAGACTTCCATCGTCTTCTCGATCATGTCATGAAAAATAGCCATCATGCACCTTTGAAAGGTTCCCGGTGCATTGCAAAGTCCGAATGGCATTCTACGATAGGCAAACGTTCCATATGGACACGTAAACGTAGTTTTTTCTTGATCACGAGGATCGATGGGAATTTGGAAGTAACCGGAAAAACCATCTAAAAAGCAATAGAAATCGTTTCCCGCAAGACGCTCCAACATTTGGTCCATGAAGGGCAAGGGAAAATGGTCTTTTCGAGTGGCTTCATTCAACTTACGATAGTCAATACACACTCTCCATCCGGTCACGAGTTTAGTGGGAATTAACTCGTTGGCATCGTTTGCCACAACGGTCATCCCTCCCTTCTTAGGGACACAATGAATAGGACTCACCCAAGGGCTATCAGAAATAGGGTAAATCATTCCCGCGTCAAGGAGTTTAAGGACCTCCTTTTTTATGACGTCGTGAATTTTGGGGTTCACCCTCCTTTGACTTTGGATTGCGGGCTTGTAATCCTCCTCCATTAAGATTTTGCGGGTACAAAACTTAGGATTGATCCCCTTAATGTCGGATAACTTCCACGCAATTGCCCCTTTGTGATCTTTTAGAACATCGACAAGTGCGGTTTTTTCATCATTCGAAAGTTCCTTCGCATAATAACCGGCAACTTGTCGTCCTCCTCCAAATAGACATATTCTAGATGAGGAGGTAAATCTTTCAACTCGAGGATAGGTGGTTCCTCAAGTGAAGATTTGGGCTCGATACTCATAACCTCCTCGGGTGGAGGAAATGGGAAATCGTTAAGAAAATCCTTGATAATCGAGAATTCCTCATCGTTTTCGAGGTCTTCGTTACAAGTACGTGGAACATCGAATTCTTCCAACGTAAAACCACCACCTTCAAATGGAGTGAAGGTTGGTGTCGAATTATCAAGAATTGGATCCAACATAGTGGGATTGCCACTAGTTTCTTCATCACCAAAACCTAGAACTTCTTGTGAAAATTCCTCGCAAACCACGACAATCATATCAACGAGGTTTATGGTTGCAACGAAATAAACATGAGAAATTTGAGAGTTTTGAGTTGCGTTTATAACAAGTTCCTCGTCGTTGAAACGTAAGGTGATCTTTCTAGCATGAACATCGATCAAAGCCATAGACGTATCTAAAAACGAACGACCTAAAATAAGAGGAACTTGAGGATCCGTGGGGATATCAACAACGATAAAGTCTACGGGATAGTAGAACTTCCCCACTTTCACGAAAACGTCTTCCGCCAAACCACATGCGGGAATCGTAGAATGGTCGGCCAACTCGATAGACATTAGTGAAGGAGTAAGATTAGGAAGATTGAGCGACTTGAAGATTGCAAGTGGCATCAAGTTAATGCTAGCACCAAGATCGGCCAAGGCGAAGCATTCCTCCATATCTTGGATTGCACATGGAATCAAGAATTTACCGGGATCACCGACTTTTTGAGGTATGCGATTAAGATAAACCGACGAACAACTAGACAATTGGTGCAATTTCTCCTTGTTGTTCAACATACTCTTAAAGTCAGCGGCAAATCGAGGCATCATGACCAAAGCATCGGCGAAACTCACATTAAAGTGCAAATCACGAAACATTTTCATAAAAAGCTCAAATTGGTAATTGTCGCGCTCTTGACGTTTCTCCTTACTAAGTCTCGATGGATAGGGCAAAGGTGGTGTGGGTTAAGGCATAGTAGGCATAGCCTTTGGAATCTCGGGTTCTAATGTTGGTAATGGGTCAACCGTAGGTGTGGCATGAGCGGTACTTCGTGGGATTGGGACATGCTCCTTTTGGACCACCACCTCGGGTTCTTCCTCAATTTCTTCCTCCGTAGGAGCAATTGGTTGAGGAGTCGGTTCCTTAAGTGTCTTACCACTACGTGTGGTAATCACTTTCATCTCACCCTTAGGGTTTGACACGGTGTTGCTAGGAAGACTACTCGAAGACGGTTTACACATTATTGCCTCAAACATAGACGAGATTTTATCTTTAAAATTGGATTGCCTCAATACGGCCTCGGTTTGCCTCTTCTCGGCCTTAATCATCTCTTGTTTAATCTCATGTTGCCCTTGTTCCATTTTTTGTTGGTTTTGTTGTAACCTAGTGACAATTCCTTCCATCTTGTTGGTGTGGATTTTAAGTTCATTAGCTAACTCATTTTTCAACTCTTTCTTCAAGTCGTTCTTAAACTCGGATCTTAGGCTAATGATTTCTCTTTGAATATTGTCAAACCTAGCATCATTCCCATTAGCATATTCAACAAATTCATTTGGAAGATCTTTTAAAGTTTGCAAACCCTTGTTGTTGTTTTGAAAATCATTTTGATTCTTGTTTGAAACTTGATTATTAGCCCCTTGATTACCATAATTTCCCTTGTTGAAATTGTTTTTGAAACCAACTTGATTGTTGCGATAGTTGTTGTTAGCATTTTGATTTGAACCAAAACCCGGTGGAGTCAATTGATTAGAGCGGGAAACTTGACCGTTTTGGTTGTAATTTCCCGTGGCCGCGAAGGCACTCGAAGTGTTACCACCGTTGGTAATGCACTCGAAGAAATCATGACCTCCACCACAATACATGCATGAAACCTCAACCGATTTAGCCGTAGCGGGAGCACTTTGTTCACCAACTTTAAACTCAATCAAAAGTCCATTTAGCTTATCAAAAATCTTGTTTTCCAAGTTTGCCTCAATTTGGCAAGCATCGATGGTAGTAGACAAAGAAGGTGAAGCCGAAGACGAAGCCTTACGAACACTAGACGTGCTACGAGGACTATACACCTTAGATCTATTCTCAATTATCACCAAAGCTTCCTCAACCGTTTTACATAAAAAATTACCACCCGCGGCGGCATTCAAATAATCCCTTTCATGATCATTAAGTCCATTGTAAAACGTGTCAATTTGATGCAAGTCGGAAAAACCGTGATGAGGACATTCATGTAACATTTCCTTAAACCTATTCCAAGCCGTTGAAAAACTTTCATTAAACTCTTGTGAAAATTTTGAAATCTCGTTTTTCAAGTGCGTAGTCTTAGAGGGCGGAAAAAATTGGTTCACAAACTTAGACACGAGATCCTTCCACGTCAATATAGAATTGGGTGGCTCTTTCTCTAACCAAATTTTAGCGGGCCCCGCTAAGGAATACGGAAAAAGCATCATCTTAATCGAGTCATTCGAGACATCCTTAAACTTGTAAGTGGCGGTAAGACGATTGAATTGGCGGATATGGTTGTGTGGATTGTCCTTCTCATCATCACGGAATTTGTTGTTTTGGATCATCGACAACAAACCCGTTTTCACCTCAAAATTATCCGCAAGGATAGCGGGAATCACAATAGCCTCTCCATAACCCTCGGTGGGTGCTTGAAGTAACTCCATCATAGTTCGATTTGCCATGGTTGGTGCTTCTCTTACAATGGGTTCGTCAATAGGAGACTCCTCACTAGAAAGATTGGGAGTGGGATTTTTGTTCTTTCGTTTACGTGCACGTCTTGCTTGATTACGAGTTAGCATAAACGTCGCGTACAACGAGGGGACGAGCAAAGAAGATTCTTTTTGGTGTTTTGTATTTTTCATTTTTTTTGTGGTTTTTGATTGTATTAACCTTTTTGGATCTTGGTGAATGTATTAAGTAGACACAAATCTACTAATCTCCTCCTTAATCAAATCTCTCGATTAAAGAAGCCTCAAGGAATGAAAACGATCACGTGAAGTGAACGCCTTCGATGACTTTAGAACGATGGTGGAACACCAAAACGTTCAAGAGGGTTTAATCAATGGAAACCAAGAAAATATATATGATACTTAGTAATACTAGCTCTCAAAATCAAATACTCACAAGCAAGCTGGGAAACGAGGCGGCGCGAAGCACTTAAGAGCCTTTTTCCTTAGGATATATTTTATAATATCCGCCTTATACCCACCTTATAGTTTGTATTTTTCAAGATCGAGCTTCACGAAAGTATTTATCTATTTTTGCCTTTTTCTTTGGTTTGAGATTCGAATACAATGACTGGGTAATGACCTCCCAAGTCAAGGTTGTGATTTCTCACGTATTTGGAGTACTTGTGAATTTATTGTTCTACGTATACACTATAGTAATAGTATTCACACAAAAACCGAAAACCGATAATACGTATTAGCAGAGTGCTACTAATACAAATACTATTTATGGTTAGTATATAAAAACAACAGTTCCAAATCAAAACACAACACGCCTCCCCGGCAGCGGCGCCAAAATGATAGTTGTAAAATTACCCCTTTAGGAAAAGGAAGGCAATTAGGGCAAGTATTAACGAGTAGTTTAGGAAAACCACAAGTTATGACCCAAAGTGGGGATCGTTCTCAAGGAGGCTTAGTGTGTGTGTAATGAATTGATTATCTTTGTGATTATATTTTTGAGAAAGAAAAATAGAAATGAGATTAGAAGAGAATTGCGGTTACGAAGACGGATTAAACTAAGTCGAAAAAGGTGTACACGTAAAACCGTAAAAAGTACTAAAACTAATTTTAACCTAAAAATTCCTAAAAATTACCAGAAATCCACAATAATATTTTAAGAGTTTACAAAAAATCCAAACTTGCCAAAACCTTTTAATTAATTAGATAATGACTTTTTAATGCTAATTAAAGCCCTAAAAATCAAAATTAATTATTAAAAAGTCCCAAACAAGATCTCAAAGTTTGTAAACCTCAAAAATACTCTAATTAAGCTAAAAAGTATTTTTCAAAATTTTAAAACCACTAAAAACTATTTTTAAACAATTAAAAACTACTAAAATTAATTAAAACTTAAATTAATTCTAGAAAATGATTAAAAGACTCTAAAAATATTTGAAAAGTTGCAAAATTCCTAATTAAGTGTCTACAATCTAGGAAAAATATAGAGAGAAGTGCAAAAATTATCCTTGTGGTATGTCGAAAAATCGAATTACATCCTTCGTTAACTTTTTGGACAATAGCCATCCCTTCATTAGTGCGCGGGGCACAATACATCCCTCATGGACTAACGGTGCAAATGTTTTCTCGTTAAAAATTAACAAAGTTTAAAAGAGAGGGTATTCTTGTCTTTTTCCTTTCTCAGGGATGTATTGTGAACCTTATCATAAATAGTTCCAAAAAAAAAACTATTTTTGGAAAAAAAAATTATTTTCATAAAAAATAAGTTTTATTTTCTCGAAAAAAATTTTATTATCGAAAAAAAAAATTATTTTCGGAAAAAAAAAATTATTTTCTAAAAAATAAGTTTTATTTTCGAAAAAATATGTTTTTATTTTCGGAAAAAAAGTTTTATTTTCGAAAAAATATGTTTTATTTTCGGGAAAAAATCTTTTTAGCGAAACAAAAATTCTGAAAAAAGAATTTAATTTTTTTTTCAAAAAATAATTCTTTTTTTTCGAAAAAGAAGTTTAATTTCTTGAAAAAATGTTTATTTCGTAAAAAACTAGATTTATCTTTTAAAAAAATTATTCTTGAAAAAAACTTGTTTCGAAACAAAACATTTATTTAAAAAAAAAGGTTTTATCTCTTTCTCGAAAATTAACCATTTTTTCGAAAATAAAACTTTTTTTCCGGAAATAAAACATATTTTTTGGAATATAAAACTTTTTTTTTCGAAAATAATTTTTTTTTCGAATATAAAACTTATTTTTTAGAAAATAAAACTTTTTTTCCGAAAATAAATTTTTTTGAATAAAACTTTTTTTTTCTTGAATAAAACTTTTTTTTTTCGAAAATTAACCATTTTTTCGAAAATAAAACTTTTTTTCCGAAAATAAAACTTTTTTTCCGAAAATAAAACTTATTTTTTAGAAAATAAAACTTTTTTTTCCGAAAATAATTTTTTTTTCAAAAACAATTTTTTTTTCTAGAAAATAAAACTTATTTTTTCTGAAAATAAACTTTTTTTCAAAAATAATTTTTTTTTTGAAACTATTTATAATAAAGTTCACAATACATCCCTGGGAAAAGAAAAAGACAAGAATACCCTCTCTTTTAAACTTTGTTAATTTTTAACGAGAGAACATTTGCACCGTTAGTCCATGAGGGATGTATTGTGCCCCGCGCACTAACGGAGGGATGACTGTTGTCCAAAAAGTTAACGAAGGATGTAATTCGATTTTTTGACATACCACAGGGATGATTTTTGCACTTCTCTCAAAAATATAAAAACTTAGAAAATCAGACTTTTAATTTTTAACAATAGAATAATATTAAAATATTATTAAAAATCCAAAAACCATAAAAAAACTCTAAAAAGTTGCAAACTAGCTTCATTTAACCTAAATAACTCAGAAATGAAAGTGAAATTACCTAAATACCCTTAATGGGCCTAGAAAATGGGCTAAACCCAAAACAGATCCTTATTGGGCCAAATTTGGGCCCAATATAAAAAAAGTGTCCAAAATAAGCCCAAAAAGCACTACTTGACTCAAAATTTGATTTTAAACAACTTTTTCTAAAGGCCCAAAAGCTAAAAGTGTGAAATAAGCTAGCTTATACCAAACAGCTTATTCTTAATGGGCTTTTTGGCCCATTAAGCTATAAGCCAATGCCATAAGCTGAAATTAAACACACAAGCTTCTTTTGTCCTAAGTAAGACTTCTACAAAAAGAAATTTGAAATAAGCCCAAGGAATAAGCCTGAAAATGCAATAAGCAATCTACAGAAAACGACAAAATAGTCGTTTTTTAGTTCTAGGCCACCCCAAGTGCTGATTCAAGTTTCTATAGCTTTCAAATGACTTAATTTAGCAAAATCAACAAAGAGTTTTCAAATAAGCTGACTCAATAAGCTGGAAAAAGCAAATAAGCACTTATGTAAAAGTCAAATAAGTTGGTTTTCTAGCAAAAAGTCAAAGTCAAAGTCCAATAAGCTCCAGTCTACTCAAATGGGTCAAATAATGAAGATCTATCACAAAAAATAAGTTGTTGCAAGTCTGGATAAGCTAAAATAGCTTATTGATAAGCTGAGTACAAGTTTACACTAGCAGGGGCTAGTTTTGGGTGTTGAGCAGTGGGAACTTTTCCCACTGCTTGACTTATAGACTTTTTTGTCTTTAGTGAACTTTTTTTGGGATTCAGATTACACAAAGGCACCCAAATGATCTTTGGATCATAAGGAGTCAATAACAATAAAAAATTCACCAACACAATCACCCAATTTGCATAGATTAATCAATAAAGCACCAGATATGATACAGACATGAACAAATAAGCAGAACAGGTTCAAAAAGCAATTTTAGCACAATTCAGCCAGCCAAATTCAACCAAATGCATACACAAGCTATATTAAACTCAAATAAGCAAGTCAAAACAGGTTTCATGCAATGGTTCAAAGAATTAAGCAAGATTCAAGCACCTTAAGTTACTGATGAACACAAGAACATGCAATTTTTCACTTTGCTGATGTATTTGACACACAAGCCAGATTCAACACCTTAAATCTCACAAACAGGTTACAATAATGATGTTTTAACAGCTTTTAGCCCTAATCATGCATAAACTCTAGGTTTTCCCAAATTCTTAGGTCAAAAACAGTCAAACTCAACAAGATATAGCAGATTGTTTGATTTTAAGGTTTGGTTCCAAAAACTTGCAGCAAAACACTCTCAAACAAGTGTATAACAGATACCAAGCACAAATACTAACTTCTAACAACACAATACCAAGATTCAATCACAAACAGGTAGACCCAAACATCCCTTTATCTTTTCAAATCCAAATTTAAACAAGAAAAAGTTAGGTTTAAGACCACCCAAGCACCAATTAACACAATAACAGATTAGAACAACAGATTCAAGCAAGATCAAGCCACAAAACACACAAGAACATAGGCAACACTCAAATATCACAAATATCCAAAATATTTTCAGATTTTGGGATTAAGGGTGTGTACCTCATGGATGTACATCCACAACCACGGATTTTGAGCTTATGTGCTAGCAAGAACAAGCACAAGCTTCCACAACAAAGCCTGCTAAGAATCAACAAAGTTAGAAGCAAGAGTATAAAAACAGAAACTTGAAAAATCCTTGATTGATGCAACTCTTGTCCTCCACACTTGATTATCCCCAAGTTATAAGCTTCACCACACCTTGATAACACAATATCAGGATGCTATGATCAGCCCTATAGCCCAAGAATTCCAAGATAGACCAAGAACTTAGCAAAATATCAAGAAAATGAAGAAAATGTGCAAACTTTTGCACACTCCTCTTTTGAAAACAGGTTTTTGATTCAAATTCAGTAAACAAAGAACATAAACAATCATAAATAAGATGGCACTTGGTCTTTCTTCAACACACTTAACATAATTTCATAAATCTGAAAATAGGATTTACAAGTGCAAGAACAAGGAAAAACCAAAAGCAACGTACAAATGAGACCCTATGGCTTTATATATAGCCTTACAATGTATCTAGAAAGCTGATAAAGAAGTAAAACCCTAGTCTTGAACTTCCAAAATTGCCCTTATGAAGTTTGAATATCTTGGAGAATCATGTGAAGGATTCTTGTTGTGTGGTTATAGCTAGCAAGCAAAAGGTGATCCAAAGGCTTGTAACAAGCTTAGAATGTAAGCTGAATTCTCCAACTTTGGATTCACTGGCTTGTTTTTGTTTGGACGTGAAGGGTGGGGCAGGGGAGGTAGCATGTGACAAAAGGGATGATGATGTGGCATGTTTTAAGGTTGGGTTGTGATTATAGGACCCTTAATCATTGTTCTAGAAAGAATTAGCCTTTAATTCATAATGATTAAGGAATGCCTAATTGTGTTCTTGAGCTGATGAACACAAGGTTCAATCTGTTTTAGGGTGATTAATATTTAAAAAGGTGTTTAGGCGCCAAGGATTTAATTAAGTATAAACCAGGTGAGTGGAAGGCTGAGGTGGAGGCAGGGAGTGGTGTGATTGGTGGAAGTGGTGAGTGGGGTGAGGTGGCAGCTTGTGGTTGGACAAGGTAACTGTGATGTCTGGCCAACTTAAGCCCTTCACTTCTTTTCCTTTTGCCACTTTGTAAATAAAGCTAAACAAATCTGAATCCCTTTGTAATTAAACTTTCATTTTTCACACTTTTGCCCCAAATACTTTTCCAAAGTATTTTCAGGGGTATTTCTTGCCATTTTGTGATTTTTGAAGGACTGATTTGGCATTTTGTTGATGGATAATGGTCTTGACTTGCATGATTGGTATTTTGGAGGACTGAAATTGCCAAGTCTTGTTTATGAGGGACCATTCTTGCCAAATGTTGAAAGTCAAGGGTCCTTTTTGTAATTTTCGGATTTTCAAAGGACCAAACTTGTAATTTCTTATACTTTGAAGGACTTCATGATGTATTTGACTTTGTGGAGGCCAATGGTTGACAATTTAGCTTTGTTAAATGGGCTAAACTTGCCAATTCTTCAAAGTGGAGGGCCCTTTTTGTAATTTTGACAAACTTTAGGGACCAAACTTGTAATTATGAAGATACAAGGGTATAAAGTGTCAATTCTTCCATATTGGAGGACCCTTCTTCATAATTCTTCAAATCTTCAAGGGTAATTCTTGGGAAAGTCTTCATTAGGGTTTGGTTCATTGTGCGGCTTCGTTTCCCGTGTTCGTTTTTGTATGATTCTTGTGATCTTTTGTCATTTTCTCAATATCCGTACCTAAAATACACAAGCAACAAACACAAGCGTATATATGGGTATTCTGATGATATTTAATGCATTTTAAGCCCTATTTGGACGATGAGACTATGTATAAAAGCAGTCTCATCAATGCTTCACCACCAGATGATTTCCATCACAATCCATGTCCTTACCTTTTTAGTTAAATGTCGCACGTCATTCAAGTTGTCTTTCAGGCATATGAGTGGGAACCGGTACCATCTGGCCACTCAGCTGAATAGTTACGTGAATCACAGTCATGAGCAAATATTTTGCAATAACGATAGAAACTCCGGTAACAGACGTAACCAGACACACAGAGGGTCAGCAGTCCAACCAATCCGCCAATTCTAGCATTATGACCAAATATTTCAACTTTATTCATTTTTTCCGCATCTCGAGACACATTTCAAGACATCTGTCAAGACACATGCCTCAAGTATATTTCCTGATGACACATGTCAAGACATCCGTCAAGACACATGTCTCATGTACATTTTCTGAAGACACATGTCGAGGCCCCAGTCAAGACACATGTCAAACGTATATTTTCAAAACATGAATCAAGATACACGACTCACGCATAATTTCTAAACTTGGCCTCAGTAATTCAGGGTACCCTCCAAGGGTTATACCCATTCTGTTGTGCCATATGTGAATCAAATCATTAGAATTCAGTACCATCGCTGACGTATTGTTCATGTTTGGCCATGCGGTGTTCGTTCTGTGTGAGACGGGCGAAACACATTTAGTAAGATCTACCACGTTTACTTCATGTATCAACATGGCACCTTCATTTCCTTGATTATATATTACATATATATCCACACCCATAAAAGAAGTCGTTCGTATGTCCCATGTGTACAAAGGATTTCCCTTCAATCGACGACAAAATCCATTCTGCTAACGCACTTCCCTTGGACATGTGCGAGTTTGATATGATTCTGAGATGGACTGGTTAGCAACATATCGCGCTATGATTGACCGCCATTCATATCAATCATATTCGGTGAGGTTTAGGCTCTTGAATACATTCATCATGGTTTTACTACCAGGAAAATCTATGCAAATTGTTTCTGCTTTACAAGCACGTGACTTGTTATTCCATGGCTACAAAGACTTTCTAGATATCATTCAGGACGCGATTTTTTGAAGTCATTAAACCCATAACCAGCCAAGGAATCGGAGGAACACCCGCAAGAATTGCTGGAACGAAGTTTTATTCACCGAGTGTATCACCCAGGGGTGCGCCAGTTCTGGTTATCAAAGAAGAAGGAGGGTAGCATGAGGTCATGCATTGATTACCATAAATTGAACAGGATCACCATTCATAAAAAAATTTACCCTCTTCCAAGTATTAATAGTCACCATCAGTTGCGAGTGAAAGAGCAGGACACTTCCTTGACTGTCTTCGCACACGTTGTGGTTGATAGGTGTGAAAACACCCATCCTTTTTACCACTTAATTACAATAATAACTGAGCCAAAACGTGTATTTTATGTCATTTATGTCGGAATTATGTGTGGTTTGTGTTTTTGTTGTGATTTAGGACGAAAAAGTGAAAAGTGGAGAAAACACGGCATTCACGGGCTTTTATCGAAGTAAAAGACGAAAGATGAAGTCGAAAGATCAAGAGTGGAAAAAGAACGGAAGTCCAAGACCAATTCTGAAGATTTATCGAAGAATAAGTCAAAAGACGGAAGTTTACTAAAAGCTGAAGAACTCAAGTCTTATTTATGAAGAGATGTCGAGACGAGTTCAAAGAAATCCCGAGACAAAGTCATTAAGTCCAAGATTAACAAAAGATTGAGAAGAAAAGGACTTAAGTGTGCAATTAAGGAAAAGAGGAAAGAGGGAGGAAGCTTCCTAAGCTCTTCCCTAATCACCCCTATATATAGTTTAGTTCCCTTTCATTTCTAGTTGTTGGTGGCTTGACAAACCACTCTTCCACCTTTTTCATTTCTTGTTAATTACTTTCTTGCATTTTAATTTCATGTTATGCACTTTTAATATCTTCAATTCAAGTAAGTCTTTTAATTTTGGAATCTTTTCTTTTAATCAAGTTCTTATTTTTAATCATCTTCTTCTACCTTTCTTATTTTGCTTATCTTTGATTCATGTCCATCCTTGATCTTATTTCATCTTAATGCTTATTTGATTTAAAGGTTTCTTAAAAAGTTCATCTTTTTATTGTTTGATCTAAAAGTTTGTTTATTTTAAGTTTGATAAGTTGATGTTCGTGCTTATTAAGCCTATTTCGATTTAGATTCGTTCTAGTTTTAAGTTTGAGCTTATTACCATAGCTTATTGCTTTTGCTTATTTCGGATACCTTATAAATCGGAAAGGGTATTAAACCCCTTTCCGATTGCATTATTCCGACCAGCACCACCTTATTCCGATCGTAAAGATCGGAAAAGGGTTTCATTGATTCCGACTGTGTTGATTTCGCAACATTCCGATCAGCTCAGTTTTAGTGTATTCCGATTATGAGTGTTTCATCACATTCCGATCTTGCTCCATTTTTGCTATATTCCGATTATGAGTTTTTTGCTATATTCCGACGAGGGGTTTGATATTCCGATCAGTAATGTTTTCAAACATTCCGATCGGAGTCCCTATTTAACATTCCGACCATGCAGTCTTTCCGACGGGTGTATATTCCGATCGGATTCCGATTGGATTCCGATCGGGTGTATTCCGATTGGGTATTTTGTTTTGTTTTGGTATTTTGTTTTAGTTAAAGTGCAAAATTTTCTCGTTTTATTTCTAGTTCATTTTAATTTCGTTTTGCATTTTTATTTGATTGTCAATTTACTTTTCGTTAAGTTTTAATTTTACGTCATTTAATTTCTCGTCATTTACTTTTATAGTTTTAAATATTGCTCCGTTTACGTTTCAATTAGTTTTAGTTTTAATTACTTGTCATTTATTTTTAAGTCTTGCACATTTATTTTACCAAAACCAAAAATATTTGTTTCACCAAGAACAACTGAGTCGCACATTAAACCGGAAATCAATTCGAAGAGATACCGAAAATAACGAACTTTCAACTAGTAAAAAAGCAGTTATTAAAATGGCGCCGATGCCGGCTCTTTTCGTGAGGATTAAAGGTTTTTTGTGAGAGACGCGTTGGCTTTTGGGATCCGTTCAATTGTGAACGTTATTTTTTTTGTATCAAAAATTTTCAAAATTACCAAAAACATTTAAAAAAATCATTAAAAGCATTTCTTTTTCAAAGTTTGGCACCAAAAATATTCTTCTTGCTTGTCTAATTTTCTTCATGGATTCGTCTTGTGTACGGTGTGGGAGACCATGGCATGGTTTTCAAACATGTCAATGGTGTACTTGTGAGCGGTGTGGTTCTGATATCGAAGATACACAATTTGGATTTTGTCCATTTTGCAATTCAACAAATTCGTACTTCTCCTCTTACAATACTTTCTCACCCTCTCCCGTCTATGAAGATCCTTATCCTCAAAATGCACCAGATTTTTATCCATCCCCGTGGTGCTATAAGTGTGGGGGTCCTCACGAAAGTTTTCACTATCCAACGGGGGATCAAAATTACTATAATTATACCCCTTCCAGTTTTGACCAACCCCTGCAAAACCCAATTGATCATCAGCCTCGTCACAGGATGATTTACCAAGAACCAATTGACGATCTTGCTACAGCCTTTCAAGAACAAAGAAACGATCTTGCTACAGCTTTTCAAGAACAAACGAAAGAGCTTTTACACATGCTGCAAACTTGTATGGAGTCATTTTTACAGCAGCAAGATCAGACGAGTACTCATATCCCTGAGCTTATTATTAGCCCTTCAGGTATTGAGGAGAGCGATGACGATATTGAGGTTATTTTTGACGAGGAGGAATTTCTAAAGCAACGTAAGACTTCTCCCATTCCTCCTTCGTCTATTGCTATCACACCCGAGGAGCCCGTTGGCTCTCTCATCATGGCGGATGAGCATCTTGACGTTATCTCGGCAACTGAATCGGACAAATTCCTAAAGTCTAGTGTCGAGGAACTTGTCGTCATCCCAAGTGAGCCCGCGGGTATTCCGGAAAATCTGTGTGATGTGCTGACTTTTGCGGAGCTTACGAACAAGTTTGCTTCGCTAGTCAATGATCACATACTCACAACTCCACATGCGATATTTGATCCTCCCAACAAGAGTTCAACATGTGGTGAGTATGATCATTTCGTCTTCGAGCCCGGGATTGAGAAAATTATCGACCGAGAGCTAGCTCTTTTACCTCTGCTTCCTCCTACAAGCGAGGTCCACTTTTCCAACATCGATGCCGAACTTGATGAGTTGGAACGTCTTATTTTTCATAATAATGACGAACCAACTCACATGCCCAAACAGCCTATTCTCGAGGAGTTACCTAATCAACACCCCTCTTATGAGAATTACGTTTACCACGTTCGTGAGGACTTACCTTATCAACAATCCCCACAAATGAATGATGGTTTCATACTTGATCGTGATCTTTTCAAACGAGTTTCTACACTCCTTATCTATGATGATATTGACAAGATCTACTTTCATGAGGATAAATGCTTTGACCCGGGAGGTGACATGGACCATTCTATGATTGATAATTTTAAGGCTTTGCCAATTGGTCTGCATCCATTGTCTTTGGAGGATGACAATGTGATTCCCTTACCCACCCCACCTCCCGTCAATCTGGATTTCACTTGCTTTTCTTATATTGAGCAGACTTTCCTACTATTCAAGACTTATCCTCCTGCCTCTCCTTTGTTGATGTCCTCCGGGAACGAGGACAAGGTATTTGATCCCGGTATTACATTCGAGGCTTCCCCATGGACCATTTAATTCGGGGACGAGTCAGGCTCGTGACTCGGTTAACAAAAACAAGCGCTTTTAGGGAGGCAACCCGATTATCTATCTTTATCTGTTTTAATCATAAGTGTAGGGGGAGCCCCGTTGGTGTTTCTTGCTTTATTTCTTATCATGTGCAGGGATTAGAGCTTCAAAGACACACTCTTGATGACTTTTGACGAACCGTGATTCCGTGTTCCCTTCTTCCCGGTTCTATCCTAAACTCTTTTCGATTCACTATTTTATATTTCTCAATATTAAAATAGGAATCTCTTTAGTTGTCTCTTCCTTAGCGAGATTTAAACAACGTGCCCAATGTCCTAAGTGTAGGGGAGTTTACTCCCACATGCTTAAACATTGAGGACAATGTTTATATTAAGTGTAGGGGGGACTTCTATCGAAGTTAAGTGGCCTTTTCCTTGTATTTGTCCTCATTTTAACCGGAAAATCGATTTTTTTCGACATTTTTCAAAAATTTTAATCTATTTTAGCCTAGTTGTAGTTCCCTTTATTTTTGCTATTTTTCTCTTATTTTAATAAAATGGTTTTAACAAGTTTAGTTATCTTAGATATATTAGGCCCGTTGTGAATATTTTGACTCAACCCGAGTTTACTTATTCAAGTTCACTCTAGCTAGTATCCTTAACCGTGTAGACCTTAATTGGTTTATTGGGCTAAGCATCCACGAGTCTCATTCCTTGAGATTTTAAGTTGTGGAGAACGAGAAATGATAGAGTTGGTTACAAGTTTGGTATTCTTTCATTAACTTATGTGAGTTAATTATGATCTTTTTCTCCCCTCGCTTGTAAATAAATAAATGCAATAAGTAAGGTCGTACGATTTGAAAAGTTACTTAGCTTCTAGCCCAAGATCGTTTAAAAGTTGCTCGGTAATGATAAGATTTAATAGCCAAGGCATAACTTATGAAGCGGGGCGCGAAGATTGGCGAGTCCGAAAAGGCCCTAACAAGGCATGAGGATTCAGTTTTATTGTTGAAGATCCAAAGTGATGTGAAAAGCATTATTCCCAAAATCAATATGAAGGATCAAGACTCACGATGAAAAGCAATCAACTCCCATAAAGATCATAGAGAAGTCTATCCGAAAAGACCCTGACAAGGTATAAGGATAAATAGATCCAAGTCCGAAAAGGAGGCGGATCGTTGTATCTCAAAATCCCAATTAGAGATTGAAGAAATAATCATGAAGTCGTGGTCAACAAAGCTGGAGTACCCCTCAAAAGTCTCCAAGTGAAGAAACTCTATAACAAAGAGAAGACCATTATCTCAAAAACGTCTCTCGAAGATATGAAGTATGAAGTACATGCCAAATATCGGCCCGAGAAAGGTCTCAAATCGTGAACCAAGTTATGCCAAGATATGAACTTTTTGATATCCTGAGAAGCAGTTTTAAGAGATTTTGTCCTTTAGCTAACTATTGATCAAATCGTCCTACTTTGCTTTCAGCCTAAATAAATTATCGAAATAAGTCAACAATGCATCCTCGTGATCATTCAAGACATCAATAAAATATAAGAGATACTCGTAGGAATAAGGGAGTTTAAGTGATTAATTGAACCACATGAGTAAATGTTTGTTATGCTAACTTGTACTAACAATGATCTTGTTTTTAAGCTTGGCATGGGGAACGTGAAACTTGAGGGTGATGAACATTCATGACACACAAGCCCTAATGTAAGTCTTAGATTTCTTTACAAGTTTCCTCCTTGTTGCATCTTATTATTTTCTATCTTTTTTATTTTCCTTACTTGTTTAATAAAGGCCAAGGTAGGTTGATTATGATAGAAAGTATAAAACGTGCTTTGTAACTAATGCATTGCATGAGGACATTGCAATGGTTAAGTGTAGGGGATTTGATAGGTGTGAAAACACCCATCCTTTTTACCACTTAATTACAATAATAACCGAGCCAAAACGTGTATTTTATGTCATTTATGTCGGAATTATGCGTGGTTTGTGTTTTTGTTGTGATTTAGGACGAAAAAGTGAAAAGTGGAGAAAACACGGCATTCACGGGCTTTTATCGAAGTAAAAGACGAAATATGAAGTCGAAAGATCAAGAGTGGAAAAAGAACGGAAGTCCAAGACCGATTCTGAAGATTTATCGAAGAATAAGTCAAAAGACGGAAGTTTACTAAAAGCTGAAGAACTCAAGTCTTATTTATGAAGAGATGTCGAGACGAGTTCAAAGAAATCCCGAGACAAAGTCATTAAGTCCAAGATTAACAAAAGATTGAGAAGAAAAGGACTTAAGTGTGCAATTAAGGAAAAGAGGAAAGAGGGAGGAAGCTTCCTAAGCTCTTTCCTAATCACCCCTATATATAGTTTAGTTCCCTTTCATTTCTAGTTGTTGGTGGCTTGACAAACCACTCTTCCACCTTTTTCATTTCTTGTTAATTACTTTCTTGCATTTTAATTTCATGTTATGCACTTTTAATTTCTTCAATTCAAGTAAGTCTTTTAATTTTGGAATCTTTTCTTTTAATCAAGTTCTTATTTTTAATCATCTTCTTCTACCTTTCTTATTTTGCTTATCTTTGATTCATGTCCATTAATATCAGTCATTTTAGTTCGTTTTTCTCGGTATCTTAACGAATTGATATAACGTTTTTAAGCTCAACTTGATTGTTTTTTGTTAAAAGAAATTGATTGGTATCTATTACTACTTAACAAACAACACGTAAAAAAATGTAAAATATACTATTTTACCTACGTATACGTACTATTCTACAACATGTTGCACGTAAAGCATTTAATTGCACTAAATTATAAAACAAGAAATTAAACTACACTACTTGGCTCGCAAAACGAGAAATTGAACAAATATTATATTCTATACTATAAAATTGATAAAAGACTACAAGGCTACAAACGATTAAAACAATATTAAGCTAAAATCTGAAATTGCAAATTACAATCCAAAATAGTAAAGGACAGCCCACTGAAATTAGCCCATTAAGAAAAACTAACTAGAGTTTAACAAAAGTCTAACTGGTATATCTATTAACCAACTAAGGACAATGGCTGTTATAAGTAGTAGTACATACAGTATATAAATTCTTTCTACTAGTGAAACATTTGTGCATCCTTGTGATCGAATATTGATTACTTCCAATTCAAACAGTATATAAAATGCAGTTATTAACACTACTCTCAACTCCAACTTATAGTGAGCCGACTTTAAAGCTAATCAAAAGTCCTATTTATCCAACTGATCTAGAACAGATCAAATCCTCAAGATGAAAATCAAATACCAATTATCCTCTATGTAAGACTTATATTGACTAACTCGAAACTTACGGCTAACAGTCCACTAGCACCTACTGATATCAAAGTAAAATCAAGATTGAACTACCTAAACCACTTAACCAAACAACTCCTATCTGCTTTAAAGTAATTTCTACAACAAAACACACAGCTATCGAATATAACAAGTAGCAATTTTATAATGAATCCAAACAGGTTGCAAGTAAATTTAAGCTACTATCAGTTAAAACAGAGCAACATGTAATCAATCTCTACACTACGAACATTATATTTACAGAATCTACTAACTATGCTGAAAATCATAAACTGAGCTTAACTGATTCATCCGACGTTTAGTCCGTTGAGTCGAAGCGGAGCGCTGAGCTCGCTTAGAATCAAACACACCTCCACGTCTGACTAAACACGAAACATCAACAGACCTGCAACTTCATCAGATTAAAATGAAACTCGCTGAACTGATCTACCACCAATTACCTGCATAAACAAATGAAAAGGCAACAACGCGAACTTCTGAACTCTATGGAGCTTATGAACTGATTGTCTTATCGAAAACTTTATCAAAAACTGAGAAAACGATCATAAGCTACTAGACTTTAACGAACAGTAGGAAAAGAAGGTTCTTTTTTAAAAATTTGTAACAATTCAGAAAGAAACTTGAAGAAATTCAGTAGTTTATTAATGGAGATCAGTTAAGTAGTTAAAACTAAAAAAATCATATTATTGACTAACTGTTGACTCCTGAACGGAACTTCTAATGAAAGAATCCACTAGCTTTTACCAACAGCTTATTAACCATAAGCTGAAAGCTGCTTAAAACAGTAAAACCAATCAAACCTAATTGAGCTACTGGTTTCATTCATTTAAACTCTACTAGCAATTATGATCTAAACTAATTCCTCAGCTACGCTACTCAATATAAACCGGTTCGAATCAAGAATGGAACATTCTCATAAGCTCTTCAGAGCTTATGAGAGCTAGTGGCAGAATAAGCTGAAAAATGAGATGAGATTATTTACTAGCAATGAAAACTAAACTTTTTAACTAATAACACTAGTTCTCTAACAACTGACAACTCGAAACAGTCATATCAGAACAGTAACTCTATAACAATCTAACTACTTTTGTTACTTATCGAAACAGATTATAAGAAGAAAATGAAGAAAGCTTTGAAGAGAAAATATAGATTTCATTGATGGCGAAAACGGTTACAAGATTAACAGAAAGTGAAAAAGATTTAACAAACTGAAAACTAACTCTTTGTGCAAAAATTAAACTAACTAACTAATCCTACTAACTAATTAACTATGTGTAACTACACCTAGTCTAACCATGAAAAATGAAGCCTTCGTCTTCTATATATAGCCGTCGAGAGAGGGTGGATGACGTGGCTCCACCAATAAAAATCATCCACGTGTAAATACGAGGATAAAACTCGTCCTTCATCTTTCATCTCATTTGGGGGTTTCTTTATTCTTCAATCTTGATCTAATTAAACTATATCATCTTGTAGAGGAGAGCAAGGTGATCATTTTTGCTGTTGAAGGCTTCCCTTGAATCTTCGTGTAGCTTACTTGATTTTCGATTGCAGGTTTTGAGTGGATGAAAAGATGAAGTCCTGTTTATTCCTTTCTCTCTCTTCTCGTTGGAGAAGAAAGTGAAATGTGTGCGTTTGTTTTGACCGAGACTTGGTCAACAGACCAAGTTTAATAGATAACTTTCCCATTTTATTCTTTTTGCCCCTCATTTTCATTTCTTTGTCAAATAGTTATAAAAACTTTGAAGTAATTTCCATTTCATCCTTTATCTTCTGAAAGTTACAAGTCTAGTCCTCCATCTTGTAAAAGTTGCAACTTGAGCCCTTGAAATTTGTGAATAATGGCAAGTATGGTCCTTGAAAGCATCTTTCGTCCATTTCTTCGTCTTTTCTTCAAATAAATCCTTTAAAAACGCATCTTTGCTTCAAAATGTATCTTCTTTACCTGAAAACACATGAAACACAAATACACGCATAATTCTGATATTTTACAGTTAAAATAATGTATTTGACTGTGTTTTGAGTGGTATTTGGATCATTATTGATGAGTGTTTTCACACTTATCAACTCCCCTCCACTTGACCATTGCCATGACCTCATGCAATGCAGCATTTCAAAGCACCAAGTTACACTTTTCTCATAATTAACCCACCTTGGCCATTTTATGATTTAATAAACTAAACTATACTACATGATGAATGATTTTAAATTTATACAATCCAATGCAAGAGAAAACAATTCTAATTACATCTTTTTGTATTTTCTTGGAATGGTTTTGATGGAAATAACTCATAAAGAAATCAATGACTTAGATTAGGGCTTTGGTACCATGGACATTTATCACCCTCAAGTTTCACTTTCCCCATACCAAGCTTAAAAATAGGATCATTGTATTCACAAGTAAAAAGTGCATCAACTTATTCATGACAATTAAATGTGGAACCGGTTATTATTTGAGCAAATTGCTTGTGGGCAAATTTGTCATTTATTCAAGTGTGAAATATAAGAAGTGTAAAATCCAAAAATAAGGAAGCACGGTTTTAATCCTAAGTAATCCTCTCATCCATTACTTGAAAAACCGCTCACAATTAATATAAGTCCGTTTCAAGAATTATAAGTCATTCGCCTTATGTGTAAAATCCTCATATCATGCTTTCATAAGTAGCTACACACTCGCTAAGGAAAGAAAAATAAAACTCACGCAATAATTTACATCCGCCATCTTTTTGAGACTTTGGATCTTCAACCCCGCAACCCGTCAAGGCAATATTGGATTGGAGCAATCTATTGAATCCCCGCAACCCTTCAAGGTAATATTGGAACTCAATAGTCACTATAATTAACACCACACTGCCCCTCTTGGGAGTCTTGTATAATTATTATTTTTTTCTTTTCTTTTTCTTTTTCTTCTTTTTTTTCTAGCCACTCATTTTTTTTCATAAGCCGCTCTTATTTTTCTTTATTCCTCACAAAGAAATTTGAAAAGAAGAAAAGGAAAAACACCCGCTAAATATCGAGCATGACATAAGTCTAGTACACATAAAACGTTCTAACTTAGAATCTTAAGACGTACTCATACCAACCATGAATGATTAGACAAAAATGCATAAGAGATTACAAACCAATTAAAACCGTTCTTGATTATTTATTAACAATTATATACATGCGAAGAAAATAGAGGTTAAGAAGAGAAGGGTTTAGCCACAAGTAATTATCATGAAGTTTATCTAGCCCTTTACACTTGCTTCAACTCTATCATTTCCCATTCTCCACAAATTTAAAATCTCAAATAATGAAATTGATGGATGCTTAGCCTAATAGACCAATGAAGGACTACATGGTTAAGGATACTAGCTAGAGAGTGCTAAGATAAGCAAACTCGGGTTGAGTCAAAATATCCATGGCGGGCCTAATATGTCAAAGAAATCTAAACTTGTTAAACCATGTTTTTATTATATTTTTTTCTTTTTATATATTTTTAATGAAAAATAAGAGAAGAAATATGTACAATGCAAATGTATTATGCAAAATGATTGATGCAAAAATTATGTATGCATATTTTTGGCGGCCAAAGTAGATCAAAAATTTGAAAAATGTTTGAAAAATTAATTTTCCAAGTTATCATGAAGTTAAGGCAATGGTCTAGGTAATGTCACTTCGATAGAAGTCTCCCCTACACTTAAGATAAACATTGTCCTCAATGTTTAAGAGTATTGGAGTGAACTCCCCTACACTTATTACATTGATAACTTTGTTTAACCCAAGCTAAGGAAGAGACAACTAAAGGGTATTCATTTTAAGCACAATTGTTTAATATCACGATAGCAAAAACTAATCGAAGTGAACCAGATACACGGGCCTCCTCCATAAGCTCCAAGCATGAAATGAGAGAGAGCAACCCTTGAAGCAAACACCAAAAGACGAAGAAAAGCACCCCTCCACTTCAACTCTACTATAACATCCTTTTAATTAAACCTAACCTATTGAAAATTTACTCTACGTTTTCTAACCTAGTTATTCAATGCTTGAGTTTTTTAACCCTAAGTCGCTAGCTCGACTCGGCCCCGAATTAGGTTGTCCTTGGGGAAACCATCATGGAGAATAAAGAATATCCACTTTGAAGCTCGTCTCACATGATACACTCAAACTTAGCACGTTGCCATTTACTATAAGATCTACAATATCCGCCTCGATAAATGGAACGGTCCAACGTGTCTCAAGTTTGTCCAACATACGAAATCTCTCATAAAGAAAGCACCCCAGGATCAAATACATAGTTTCCATCTCTACATTCGAACAACTCCAAAATAGGTAGCATCACCAAAGTAAGCTCATACAAAAAGCCCAGATCAATCGAAATCATACTCTTAAGTGGACTAGATGAAAACCAATTTTTCCCAAACATACGTATCCCAGGATCAAAAACCTTTCCTTTCATGGGAAAATAAGAAGATGAGCTCATATCAACCATATAAGATTCCCCCTTAGTGATCAAAGCAGCATGAGAATAGGAAGGTGTAGGTATCAAAACATTCATAACTAGTATATCCATATTAGGCTCGTCATCATCATCAAAAGGTGGGTAATCTTCCATAGAAGGCATAGTGAAAGGAGGATCAAAATTAATAGTGTCTTGTGGAGGAGGTGTAGGCTCTATGTTCCCAAAAAGCAATGTAGTAATAAGACGAACCTCCTCTTCCAAATTAGAAACACTATCATTGACCTCTATATCAAATTGTGCAAGAGTATCCTCTATGGTGTCATCAATTTCCATAAAAGAGTCCATATCAAAGGTTTTGAGTTCTAAAGGTGCCTTAGATGAAAAAGTATCAATCTCTAAGAGGAAAGGATCTTCATCAATAACCAACTTCAAGGGTGGGAGGGTGGGAACATAAGGCTCAAAAGGAGGTGTATTAATGAGAGAATCACTCAAAGGGATGATATGATCAATAGGTGTATCCTCAAAAACCAGTGAAGGATGATCAATCAAGGGTTCTTCTTCTATAGACTCATTATTAGGTTCTTCACACTCCTCAAAAAGTGGGTTATCAAAACATGTCTCAAAAAGAGGATTTGAATGTATCACAAAATCACTTAGAGGAATAGGTGAAGGAGTCATAGAAGAAATGGAGTCATCATCGTCAGAAGTAAAAGACTCATCACTATCATAAGGATCATCAAAGGTTTCATCACAAGAATCATAAGGTGGTAGAGGAGAAAGATCTACTTTTCCTATAGGAGCAAACTCTTCATCCAAATTAGGAATGTTATCTTGACAAGACAAGTCATCGGATGATATAGCATAAGACGCGTCACTAGAATCACAATTTTCATCCTCTATTTGTGGAAAGTCTTTCACAAACTCTTCCTCAATCTCATTATCCTTTTCTTTAAACAATTCATCAAGATCAAAGTCACCAAAGTCACTAGTAGTAGCATGAAGGTCAATATGTGATAAAATCTCAATGTGATCATGAGGAGAAGAGGTATCAACACAAAGCTCATCACATGGTTCATCGGAAACACACTCAAGCTCTCTTTGGATTGGGATAAGGTTCTCAACACTAGAAAAGGTTAATTCATCCAAATCGGTGTTGATATTAGTGCTAAGAGGCTCGTCCCCCATGGTGAAAGAGTCGGTGGGTTCCACGTGAGGTAAAGGAGATGAAGGTGTGTCATCATTTAGTGTCATACAAATCACAGGGCCCTCATCATCATCATCATAAAATAATGGATAAGGACTACGAGTAGCAAAATATTCGTCTATTATGCCTTCATCTTCTACTTTTTCGTCTTTTGCTAAGAGCAAAGTAAGTAACTCATGCTGAAGTTGACGATATTTAATATTCAACTCGTCACAAATGTCCTCTTTATTAGATAGTTTCATCTTCGCGTTATTACAAAGAGATATCATCTCTCCTGTTATCCGCAGATTCTCCTTTTCTATTTCCTCAAAGCTCATGGTTTTTATGCGTTCACGTTCTTTTTTATCAATCTTAACGAGTAAATCATCTAAATCTTCCTTGAGGGACTGAGAAGAATAGTTCACCGATTTTCTATAAATGTCACCAAATCTCTCGATATTAAAACGTTTGTTCCTTACATCATCCTCAAGAGACTTAATTTCTTCCCTTAACCATCGAGATTCTTCTCTCATTTCCTCGATACTCATCTCTCTCATACGTGTAATAGCTTTTAATCTATATCCATAGTCTCTTCCTTGTTGCTCGATTAGAAAAGAAAACTCATTGAGATCACTAAGAGCATAAGAAGGCGGATCCCTTGGTCGACAATCATAACCATAATGGGGTTCTTTTCCACAAAACTCACATGAATAAGTCGAAGAATAGTGTGGAGGTGGATTTCCATAATTAGATGAATTATAGGTTTGAAAAGAGTCTTGATTATGAAAGTTATCATGATCGTAACCTTGAAAATTCCCTTCATTTTGAAAACCCTCATAATGTGAAAATCCTTAATTTTGAAAAGTATCTTGATTATAGCATGGAAAATTTTCATCATTATTTTGAAAGCCTTCATTGTTTGAAAATCCTTGATTATGAAAGGTTTCTTGATTATAGCCTTGAAAATTATCATCATTTTGAAAACCCTCATAATTGGAACATCCTTGGTTTTGAAAAGTTTCTTGATTAAAGCTTTGAAAATTATCATTATTTAGAAAACCTTCATTGTTTGAAAAATCTTGGTTTTGGTATGGCTCATCAAAGGGTTGATCATGAAATGATGGTGGATTTTGTGATGAAAAACCGGAATATCCCATATAGTCATTACAAGTATAGTCCATTTGATTATTAGGTTGAAAATTAGGGTTCTCGGTTCCATTATAAGCATATCCCTCCCCATAATAACCATTATTTTGATCACATAAATAAGTATCGTGTGGACCACCACAAGTCGAACAAGGCGAATAATTAGCGTTGGCGGATTGTTGTTGCAAAATCTCCAACATGGAACGAGTATCCATGTTTAACAAGGTGACCGAATGTATATACAAGTAAAATGACGTTTAAAAGCTTCCTCAGGGAAGGAAGTAATACACCAAAGGTGGTATGTTTACACGTGTGCGAGTACACGTGTAAGTAAACACGAGGAATGAGGGAGTAGCCCTCGGTCGACTTTTAAAGGAGAAGAGATTATCTCCCTCGAGGTTCGATATGAAATATCCACAAGAAAGTATATATATAATTACTACTTGGGTGCAAGACCCCCAATAAAGCCTTCCTTCTTAGAATACGCACTAGTGAACGGGGGGTTAGGTGGCGCGAAGCACTTAAGTACCTATTGACCCTTAGATGGCATTTTATAGCACATCTCCTTTCTATTCACTTTGTAGTTTGTATCCTTCGAATTATTGCCTATTGGAAGTATTTATCTATTCTTGCTTAATTAAATTGGATCGATACGCGTGTCAAGGACCGGAACGCCCCCTAACACGGTGTATTGCCTCGGCAATACTTATGGAGATAGGTAACTTGGTTGTTCGTATCTACGTATACTTATTTACATATAATAATATATCAAAAATATTTTTGTATTTATTTGATTTTTTAAGAAAAATACTATATGTACGTAAAAACGATGAAAATCGATATAATATATATTTTTAGGTGTAATCTTTTAGGAAAAAGATTACTTTTTGGATTTTTAATTTTTTTGGTTCAATTCTTTAGGAAAAGAATTGATTTTGTGATTTTTATCTTTTTGATTTTTTTTATCTTTTTGATTTATAATACGTAAAAATAACGTTCACAAAGTGAACGGATCCCAAAATCCAATCGTCTCACTCGAAACCGTTAATCTTCACGAAAAGAACCGGCAGCGGCGCCATTTAATATTTGTCTTTTTAGTTCGTTTTTTTCGGTATCTTAACGAATTGATATAACGTTTTTAAGCTCAACTTGATTGTTTTTGGTTAAAAGAAATTGATTGGTATCTATTACTACTTAACAAACAACACGTAAAAAAAATGTAAAATATACTATTTTACCTACGTATACGTACTATTCTACAACATGTTGCACTTAAAGCATTTAATTGCACTAAATTATAAAACGAGAAATTAAACTACACTACTTGGCTCGCAAAACGAGAAATTGAACAAATATTATATTCTATACTATAAAATTGATAAAAGACTACAAGGCTACAAACGATTAAAACAATATTAAGCTAAAATCTGAAATTGCAAATTACAATCCAAAATAGTAAAGGACAGCCCACTGAAATTAGCCCATTAAGAAAAACTAACTAGAGTTTAACAAAAGTCTAACTGGTATATCTATTAACCAACTAAGGACAATGGCTGTTATAAGTAGTAGTACATACAGTATATAAATTCTTTCTACTAGTGAAACATTTGTGCATCCTTGTGATCGAATATTGATTACTTCCAATTCAAACAGTATATAAAATGCAGTTATTAACACTACTCTCAACTCCAACTTATAGTGAGCTGACTTTAAAGCTAATCAAAAATCCTATTTATCCAACTGATCTAGAACAGATCAAATCCTCAAGATGAAAATCAAATACCAATTATCCTCTATGTAAGACTTATATTGACTAACTCGAAACTTACGGCTAACAGTCCACTAGCACCTACTGATATCAAAGTAAAATCAAGATTGAACTACCTAAACCACTTAACCAAACAACTCCTATCTGCTTTAAAGTAATTTCTACAACAAAAGACACAGCTATCGAATATAACAAGTAGCAATTTTATAATGAATCCAAACAGGTTGCAAGTAAATTTAAGCTACTATCAGTTAAAACAGAGCAACATGTAATCAATCTCTACACTACGAACATTATATTTACAGAATCTACTAACTATGCTGAAAATCATAAACTGAGCTTAACCGATTCATCTGACGTTTAGTCCGTTGAGTCGAAGCGGAGCGCTGAGCTCGCTTAGAATCAAACACACCTCCACGTCTGACTAAACACGAAACATCAATGGACCTGCAACTTCATCAGATTAAAATGAAACTCGCTGAACTGATCTACCACCAATTACCTGCATAAACAAATGAAAAGGCAAAAACGCGAACTTCTGAACTCTATGGAGCTTATGGACAGATTGTCTTATCGAAAACTTTATCAAAAACTGAGAAAACGATCATAAGCTACTAGACTTTAACGAACAGTGGGAAAAGAAGGTTCTTTTTTAAAAATTTGAAACAATTCAGAAAGAAACTTGAAGAAATTCAGTAGTTTATTAATGGAGATCAGTTAAGTAGTTAAAACTAAAAAAATTAGATTATTGACTAACTGTTGACTCCTGAACGGAACTTCTAATGAAAGAATCCACTAGCTTTTACCAATAGCTTATTAACCATAAGCTGAAAGCTGCTTAAAACAGTAAAACCAATCAAACCTAATTGAGCTACTGGTTTCATTCATTTAAACTCTACTAGCAATTATGATCTAAACTAATTCCTCAGCTACGCTACTCAATATAAACCGGTTCGAATCAAGAATGGAACATTCTCATAAGCTCTTCAGAGCTTATGAGAGCTAGTGGCAGAATAAGCTGAAAAATGAGATGAGATTATTTACTAGCAATGAAAACTGAACTTTTTAACTAATAACACTAGTTCTCTAACAACTGACAACTCGAAACAGTCATATCAGACCAGTAACACTATAACAATCTAACTACTTTTGTTACTTATCGAAACAGATTATAAGAAGAAAATGAAGAAAGCTTTGAAGAGAAAACATAGATTTCATTGATGGCGAAAACGGTTACAAGATTAACAGAAAGTGAAACAGATTTAACAAACTGAAAACTAACTCTTTGTGCAAAAATTAAACTAACTAACTAATCCTACTAACTAATTAACTATGTGTAACTACACCTAGTCTAACCATGAAAAATGAAGCCTTCGTCTTCTATATATAGCCATCGAGAGAGGGTGGATGACGTGGCTCCACCAATTAAAATCATCCACGTGTAAATACGAGGATAAAACTCGTCCTTCATCTTTCATCTCATTTGGGGGTTTCTTTATTCTTCAATCTTGATCTAATTAAACTATATCATCTTGTAGAGGAGAGCAAGGTGATCATTTTTGCTGTTGAAGGCTTCCCTTGAATCTTCGTGTAGCTTACTTGATTTTCGATTGCAGGTTTTGAGTGGATGAAAAGATGAAGTCTTGTTTATTCCTTTCTCTCTCTTCTCGTTGGAGAAGAAAGTGAAATGTGTGCGTTTGTTTTGACCGAGACTTGGTCAACAGACCAAGTTTAATAGATAACTTTCCCATTTTATTCTTTTTGCCCCTCATTTTCATTTCTTTGTCAAATAGTTATAAAAACTTTGAAGTAATTTCCATTTCATCCTTTATCTTCTGAAAGTTACAAGTCTAGTCCTCCATCTTGTAAAAGTTGCAACTTGAGCCCTTGAAATTTGTGAATAATGGCAAGTATGGTCCTTGAAAGCATCTTTCGTCCATTTCTTCGTCTTTTCTTCAAATAAATCCTATAAAAACGCATCTTTGCTTCAAAATGTATCTTCTTTACCTGAAAACACATGAAACACAAATACACGCATAATTCTGATATTTTACAGTTAAAATAATGTATTTGACTGTGTTTTGAGTGGTATTTGGATCATTATTGATGAGTGTTTTCACACTTATCATCCATCCTTGATCTTATTTCATCTTAATGCTTATTTGATTTAAAGGTTTCTTAAAAAGTTCATCTATTTATTGTTTTATCTAAAAGTTTGTTTATTTTAAGTTTGATAAGTTGATGTTCGTGCTTATTAAGCCCATTTCGATTTAGATTCGTTCTAGTTTTAAGTTTGAGCTTATTACCATAGCTTATTGCTTTTGCTTATTTCGGATACTGATACATGATTTTACTCAGGTTAAAAATTTATCGTTCTCGTTGTCTAATCGAATTGATTATTGGTTTAACTATGTGACTCTATTGTTCTTTGGTGAAACAAAAGTGTGTCGTTGTAGTATATTAAATGTGCAAAAACAATTAAAGTAAAAGGCGGTAAAATAAATCTAATTCTAACTTAAAGTAAGGCGTGCAATATTAAAAACTTTGAAAAGTAAAATAATTAAATGACGGGTAATTAAAGCGTGACGAGAATTAAAATTACAACTTAAAAATTAAACAAGTCAAAAATATAAAAGTATACCCACCATCGGAATATATTCTGATCAGTGCAATCGGAATGTACTTACCTTTCAGATTGGAATGGACTCAGATCGGAATAACTGTCACTTACCTCCTGATCGGAATACTAATCACACCCAGATCGGAATGTACTAAAATTACACTAATCGGAATGTCAACACAACACCCCAGATCGCAATGTAGTCCAGATCGCAATGATGCTATCGGAATACAAAGGTGCAACCTGTCGAAATGTAACCTATCGGAATGTAGCCCAGATCGGAATGTTGCTGGGGAAAATTGGGCAGCACTTCGTCTTAGTGAAGCCTTAAGAGCCGTCGCAATCCCGATCGCAATGTGCGATCGGAATCTTGATCGGAATAAGGGGGGTAATTCACTCTATCGCAATCCCGGATCGGAATGCAAAACCCTTGTCCAAAACTGTCACTATCGGAATGTGGTAAAGCAAGCCGTCGCAATGTGTGTTAACCCTTACTTTCCGATGGATATAAATTCGTAATAAGCACAAGAACTAAATAAGCTATAACTAATAAGCAGTAATAAAGACTTAAATGAAATGCAGAGAAACGAAACAATAAGCTAAAAAGTTAAAACCTTTCAAAATTTAAAAGACGAGACTTAATGAAATTAAAAACGTAAAAAGTAAAACTTTTAAGAAAACTTGAAATCAATTAAGCCAAATACCAAATAAGCACATAAGATTGTCAAGCTTATGGCTATTTCGAATTAAGACTTAAAAGAAAAAGAAAAGACAAGACTTTTAATCAAATAAGCAATGGATTAAGCAAAATCTTGCTTAATCCGAAATTCAAACCGAATCAAAAAGAAGAAGAGAAGAATGAGATTGGTAAAAATAAGCTTGATCAAATGATAAAGAAAGATTAAAGACACGAATTTAAAGAACGCAAATTAAAACACTTACTTGGAAATTAAAGGGATAATTAAAGTGCAAAACATGTATTAAAAATGACAAGTAATTAAAGGTGCATAAAATAAAAGTGGAAGAGCTAATTTGTCAAGTTAGCCAACCAAAAACAAAATGAGATACTAATGGTCTATTTATAGGAGATTAGGAGAGTGGTTAGAGGAAGATTCCTCCTCTCCTTCCTTTCTTGTTAATTGCACCATTAAGTCCTTCCTTCTTAGTCTTTTGTTAATCTTGGACTTTAAGGACTTTTGGCTCGGGATTTCTTTAAACTCGTCTTTTAATTCTTCAATAAATAAGACTCGAGTTCTTCGACTTTTGGTAAACTTCCGTCTTTTGACTATTCCTTCGATAAATATTCAGAATTGGTCTTGGACTTCCGTTCTTTTTGCACTCTCGACTTCTCGACTTAATCTTTCATCTTTTTCTTCAATAAAAGTCCGTAAATGCCCGTGAATGTCCGTGTTTTCTCCACTTTTCACCTTTTCGTCCTAAATCACAACAAAAACACAAACCACGCATAATTTCGACATAAAAGACATAAAATACACGTTTTGGCTCGGTTATTATTGTAATTAAGTGGTAGAAAAGATGGGTGTTTTCACACCTATCAAATCCCCTACACTTGACCATTGCAATGTCCTCATGCAATGCATTAGTTACAAAGCATGTTTACACTTTTCATCATAATCAATCCATAGTGGCCTTTATTAAAGAGATAGAAAACTATAAACATTCAAAGTAAATAAATCAAAAGCATACCTTGGGTTTTGGAAATGTTATGAATAACCATCATCCTCAAGTTTTCACTTTCTCCAAACCAAGCTTAAAAACGAGATCATTGTTATTATAAGTTGGCAAACTAATACGAACTCATGTGGACCAATTACTCACTTAGACTCCCTTATTCCTAGGTGTATCTCTTATATTTTATTGTTGTCTTGAATGATCATGAGGATGCATTTTTGACTTATTTCGATAGTTATTTAGTCCGAAAATAAAGTGAACGATTTAATCAATAGTTAGCTAAAGGACAAAATCTTTTAAAACTGCTACTCGGGACCTCATAAAGTTCATATCTTGGCATAACTCGCTTCGCGATTTGAGACCTTTCTCGAACCGATATTTGGCAGTGACTTCATACTTCAAATCTTGAGAGACGTTCATGAAATTATGGTCTTCTCTTCATAATAGAATTTCTTCACTTGAAGTTTTGAGAGATTCATACTTGGACCATGACTTCTTCATTTTTTTCTCCAATCTTTATTTTGGACTTTGATATACAACGATCCGCCTCCTTTTATGACTTGGATCTATTTATCCTCATACCTTGCTAGGGTCTTTTTGGATACACTTCTCCATGACTTTTGGGGAGTTTTTGCTTTTCGTCGTGTGTCTCGATCCTTCATATTGATTTTTGATAAATGATTCTTCACATCACTTTAGATCTTTAGCAACAAAATATAGCCCTCATGCCTTGTTAGGGCCTTTTCGGACTCGCCAATCTTCGCATCCCGCTTCAATAAGTTATGCCTTGGCTATGAACTCTAATCCATACCGAGCAACTTTTAAACGATCTTGGGCTAGAAGCTAAGTAACTTTTCAAATCGTACAACCTTATTTATTGCAGATAAATTTATTAGCAGGCGATGGGAGAATAGGCTCATAATTAACTCACATAAATTCACGAAAGAATACCAAACTTATAATTGGCTCTATCATCTCTCGTTCTCCACAGTTTAAAATCTCAAGGAATGAGACTCGTGGATGCTTAGCCTATTAAATCAAAGTTTTGGGTTTTCGAGTCGCCTATTGGATCTTGCAATTTCTTAGACTTTTTCAAGTTTAGAAATCGCGTTTTAAAGTTCCCTTGATAAACGACTCTCTAGGATCAATTATAGGAACTTGCGAAAAGTTCTTGTTCTTAACCCGTGAGAGTTAAGACTTTCGCGTTTTATAGCTCCCTATATAAAAGCCTAGCAAAACTTGACTTAAACACGTTAAGGATACTAGCTGGAGTAAACTTAGATAAGTAAACTCGGGTTGAGTCAAAAGATTCACAACGTTTGAAAATTAAAACCACTTTATTAAAGATTTATTCTAATAAGGCAAGAAAATAACTATACAAAGGGAAAAACTAATAGGCCAAAATAGATCAAAAAATTTTGAAAAATGTCGAAAAAATGATTTTCCGGTTAAAATGAGGACAAAAACAAGGAAAAGACCACTTAACTTAGATAGAAGTCCCCCCTACACTTAAGATAAACATTGTCCTCAATGTTTATGCATTTGGGAGTAAGCTCCCCTACACTTAGGACATTGTGCACGTTGTTTAAATCTCGCTAAGGAAGAGACAACTAAAGAGATTCCTATTTTAATATTGAGAAAAAATAGAATAGTGAATCGAAAAGAGTTTAGGATAGAACCGGGAAGAAGTGGACACGGAATCACGGGTCGTCAAGAATCATCAAGAGTGTGTCTTTGAAGCTCGAATCCCTGATTAAGAGAGGAGAGGAGAGGAAATAGCAAACCAACGGGTCTCCCCTACACTTATGATAAAGAAAGCAAAAAGATAGATGCATGGGTTGCCTCCCAAGAAGCGCTTGATTTTTTTTAACCGAGTCGTGAGCCTGACTAGACCTTGATTATCAACAGAAGAAGCATGAAACATATCCACCAGGATCAAAGACATAGTTTTCGTCCATAAAGTAGCACAAGCTTAAGGCGAACAAGGCAAGCCAAAGAAGAGTAAGCAAGGTTCCCTTAAGCAGTGATGGAGCATGGTGGAAGCAAGGTTGAAGTGGTGCATGCATGTCTTCAAGATTTCCAAAGATTTTTCCTTTTATTTCATCAGGTGGATACTGAGATGGCTGCAAAATATCGATACCAGGGTCGAACACCTTTTCCTTTAAGGGAAAATAGCACTCAGGCTCAGCAGAGTGTGAAGAAGATCCGCGAAGAAGCACAACCTCGTCCTCAGAAGGGGGACAAAGAGGTGTTAAATCATATGTGCTGCGGATATCGGTGTCGGCCGGTTTCTTCTCCATAGAAAGAATGTTCTTCAAATCCAAGGTAGGATCAAGACGATAATCTTCTAAATCATAAGGAGGAGCATCACTCTCATGAGGGAAGTAAGTATTAAGAAACGTAGAGAAGTCTTCCTCAAATGAGTAATCGTCCAAAGTAGGATCGAGTGATGGCGGAGGATCTTCATCATGTGAAGAATCGCTCGAAAGAGTATCAGCCTCATCAAAATCATCATATGTGGGCAGCTCGGGATACTCAGAAATAAGGTCATCATAATCATCTGAATCTGAGCTAGACTCATCATCATAAGCATCAAAGACCGGTGGAGAATCATAAATGGGAGAAGCGTCCAAATTGGGGCGAGAATCATCCACATCATCATGAAAGAGTGGATTATCATTGCAAGACTCGAATAGAGGATTGTTGTAAACAACGAAGTCATCATGCACATTAATCATATTCACTGATTAGCGGCCTCCAAGGGTTGTACTTGTAAGCTTCCCCATTTTGAAAACTTGTGCATCATCCCCGACTCGTAAGATTAACTCACCTTCGGCCACATCCACTAAAGCTCGTCCGGTTCTCAAGAATGGCCGACCAAGTATTAAAGGAATACGAGGGTCCATTTCATAATCAACAACGACAAAGTCGACCGGGAAAGTAAATGTGCCAACTTTGATGAACACGTCTTCGGCTATACCAACAGGGTAAGCGAGAGTGCGATTTGCAAGTTCAAGAGTCATCTTTGTTGGAGTAAGGTCGGGTAATGATAGTGTTTTCCAAACACTCAAAGGCATAAGATTAATACTGGCCCCGAGATCAGCAAGGGCAGTAAATTCTTCAGTTTTGTTGAACACGCAAGGCAACACAAAACGACCGGGATCTCCAAGCTTTGCCGGAAGTTCTTTAAGAATAACTGCAGAGCGGTTTTCATTTAAGCGTGTGTTGGCGAGTTCAATCAGCTTCTCCTTCTTGTTAAGCAATTCCTTAAATGCTTTAACAAATTTGGGCATGTGGACAAGTGCTTCAAGAAAGCTAATGTTGAAGTTCATCTGAGAGATCATCTTCACATAGCGTGCCACTTCAGAGTCATCCTTGGTTAGCATTTTGGTCTTGCCTAAACGAGAGGGATAAGAGATATTGAGTTTAGGTGGTGAAGGTGCAGGTGTAGCAGGTGAAGGTTGAGATGTTGAAGGGTCCTTCCTAGGTACATCGTCATGAAGAGGCGGAGACGGTAATGGTGCACTACTACTAGGTGTAGGAGGAGTAGGGATAAATGATGGTGGAGGAGGTGTGGATGATGGGGTCGGGATTGGTGGATCGACAATGGTAATTCCACTACGAGTAGTAATAGCACTCACATTTGCTCGCGGATTGGTGACGGTGTTTGAAGGTAGAGAACTAGCAGTAGAAGGTTGAGCGGCGGGCAAGAAAATAGCAAGCATATTTTTCAAATCATTGGTTTGATTGCTGAAGGAGGATTGAATATTATCGCGAAGCTCGGATCTAATCTCATTTCCTTGCTTGTTAATATCTCCTTTAAGATTGATAATTTGGCTCTGCAGATTCTTGATTTGCTCACCGTGGGTTCTCATGATGGCTTCAACATCGGGGTTAATGGGTGGGGTTTGTTGGGCGGGTGGGTGATAAGGATTAGAAGCACGAGGTGGGATTTGGTTGCCTCTATTGTATTTGTTGGCGGGGTTTTGGTTTGGAGGAGAAAAACCGGGTGAAAGGTAGTTGTTGGACCGGTAACTCAGCAAATTTCTATCCCCTTGTGGTCGAGCTTGGTAATTTTCCGGAGAATAATTACCATAAGCTGCATACACATTTTCCGGATTTCCTTGAGTCGAAGGACAATCGGTGTATGAGTGAGGACCGCCGCATGTTTCACAAGGATTAGCAACTGCTTTAACTTGTTGTTGATTGTTGGTTTGAAGCGAGAAGCGTGATACTTTTGCTCATTTCAGTCATCATGCGGGTGAGTTCGGTAATCTCAGGGTTTGCTGAAGTGGAAGAAACATTGACTCTCGGGTTGTTCCTTGAAGAAGCAGAGGAATCCCAGTTTTTGTGGTGAGTAGTCATGTTCTCAATAAGCTCTCTACACTCCTCGGGTCTCCTTTTCATGAATGTGCCACCGGCGGCTGCATTAATCGTATCACGATCTCGAAAAGTCAAACCGTTGTAGAAAGTATCAATTAAGGTCACAGGGAGCATGTTGTGGTTTGGACAACGATCAATCAAGACATTATATCGCTCCCAAGCATCAAAAAGAGATTCATCAGGGTCTTGCATGAAACCGTTGATTTGATTGCGAAGGCTCGTGACCATGGATGGAGGAAAGTAGCGCGACAAAAAGCGTTGAGTCATGTTATCCCAAGTATGAATTGAATTCTTCGGGAGACGATCAAACCATTTCTCGGCATGATGTGATAAAGTATGTGGGAAGAGTTATAGGCGAAGAACATCCATTGTGGCACCAGGCAACTTCATGCTTTGGGTGATTGTAATGAACTTGTCGAGGTGTTTGTTGGCATCATCATCAGGCAATCCACGGAATGGGTTAGTTTGCACTTGCTGAATCATGTGGTGCTTCAACGAAAACTCAGGAGCGTTGATTTGCATCGGCGCAATCGGTCCTCCTCGTCCAAACATGGTAGGTTGACAAAGTTCCTCCATTGTCCGAAGATCGGGTTGTGGAAGAACATTGTTGTTATTGTTGAGGTGCGGTGGAATATTGTTGTTGACACCTGGCATACTTAAATCTTCTTGAGTCTCGGGCTCTTGATAATTAGAAGATCTAGTACGCATACACCTGAAAATGCAAAAGAAAAAGAAACCAAACACAAAGATAATATATATACACAATAAAGATAAAATCTTTTTGGATTTTTGAAATTTTTAATTTTTTATGGATTTTTATCAATTTTTAATTTTTATGATTTTTTTTAAATTTTTTTTTTTTGCAAGAAAAATAACGCTCACAAGTGAACGGATCCCGAAAAGCAACGCGTCTCTCACAGAAAACCGTTAATCTTTACGAAAAGAGCCGGCAGCGGCGCCATTTGATACATGATTTTACTCAGGTTAAAAATTTATCGTTCTCGTGGTCTAATCGATTATTGGTTTAACTATGTGACTCTATTGTTCTTTGGTGAAACAAAAGTGTGTCGTTGTAGTATATTAAATGTGCAAAAACAATTAAAGTAAAAGGCGTTAAAATAAATCTAATTCTAACTTAAAGTAAGGCGTGCAATATTAAAAACTTTGAAAAGTAAAATAATTAAATGACGGGTAATTAAAGCGTGGCGAGAATTAAAATTACAACTTAAAAATTAAACAAGTCAAAAATATAAAAGTATACCCACCATCGGAATATATTCCGATCAGTGCAATCAGAATGTACTTACCTTTCAGATTGGAATGGACTCAGATCGGAATAACTGTCACTTACCTCCTGATCGGAATACTAATCACACCCAGATCGGAATGTACTAAAATTACACTAATCGGAATGTCAACACAACACCCCAGATCGCAATGTAGTCCAGATCGCAATGATGCTATCGGAATACAAAGGTGCAACCTGTCGGAATGTAACCTATCGGAATGTAGCCCAGATCGGAATGTTGCTGGGGAAAATTGGGCAGCACTTCGTCTTAGTGAAGCCTTAAGAGCCGTCGCAATCCCGATCGCAATGTGCGATCGGAATCTTGATCGGAATAAGGAGGTAATTCACTCTATCGCAATCCCGGATCGGAATGCAAAACCCTTGTCCAAAACTGTCACTATCGGAATGTGGTAAAGCAAGCCGTCGCAATGTGTGTTAACCCTTACTTTCCGATGGATATAAATTCGTAATAAGCACAAGAACTAAATAAGCTATAACTAATAAGCAGTAATAAAGACTTAAATGAAATGCAGAGAAACGAAACAATAAGCTAAAAAGTTAAAACCTTTCAAAATTTAAAAGACGAGACTTAATGAAATTAAAAACGTAAAAAGTAAAACTTTTAAGAAAACTTGAAATCAATTAAGCCAAATACCAAATAAGCACATAAGATTGTCAAGCTTATGGCTATTTCGAATTAAGACTTAAAAGAAAAAGAAAAGACAAGACTTTTAATCAAATAAGCAATGGATTAAGCAAAATCTTGCTTAATCCGAAATTCAAACCGAATCAAAAAGAAGAAGAGAAGAATGAGATTGGTAAAAATAAGCTTGATCAAATGATAAAGAAAGATTAAAGACACGAATTTAAAGAACGCAAATTAAAACACTTACTTGGAAATTAAAGGGATAATTAAAGTGCAAAACATGTATTAAAAATGACAAGTAATTAAAAGTGCATAAAATAAAAGTGGAAGAGCTAATTTGTCAAGTTAGCCAACCAAAAACAAAATGAGATACTAATGGTCTATTTATAGGAGATTAGGAGAGTGGTTAGAGGAAGCTTCCTCCTCTCCTTCCTTTCTTGTTAATTGCACCATTAAGTCCTTCCTTCTTAGTCTTTTGTTAATCTTGGACTTTAAGGACTTTTGGCTCGGGATTTCTTTAAACTCGTCTTTTAATTCTTCAATAAATAAGACTCGAGTTCTTCGGCTTTTGGTAAACTTCCGTCTTTTGACTATTCCTTCGATAAATCTTCAGAATTGGTCTTGGACTTCCGTTCTTTTTGCACTCTCGACTTCTCGACTTCATCTTTCATCTTTTTCTTCAATAAAAGTCCGTAAATGCCCGTGAATGTCCGTGTTTTCTCCACTTTTCACCTTTTCGTCCTAAATCACAACAAAAACACAAACCACGCATAATTCCGACATAAAAGACATAAAATACACGTTTTGGCTCGGTTATTATTGTAATTAAGTGGTAGAAAAGATGGGTGTTTTCACACCTATCAGATACCTTATAAATCGGAAAGGGTATTAAACCCCTTTCCGATTGCATTATTCCGACCAGCACCACCTTATTCCGATCGTAAAGATCGGAAAAGGGTTTCATTGATTCCGACTGTGTTGATTTCGCAACATTCCGATCAGCTCAGTTTTAGTGTATTCCGATTATGAGTGTTTCATCACATTCCGATCTTGCTCCATTTTTGCTATATTCCGATTATGAGTTTTTTGCTATATTCCGACGAGGGGTTTGATATTCCGATCAGTAATGTTTTCAAACATTCCGATCGGAGTCCCTATTTAACATTCCGACCATGCAGTCTTTCCGATGGGTGTATATTCCGATCGGATTTCGATTGGATTCCGATCGGGTGTATTCCGATTGGGTATTTTGTTTTGTTTTGGTATTTTGTTTTAATTAAAGTGCAAAATTTTCTCGTTTTATTTCTAGTTCATTTTAATTTCGTTTTGCATTTTTATTTGATTGTCAATTTACTTTTCGTTAAGTTTTAATTTTACGTCATTTAATTTCTCGTCATTTACTTTTATAGTTTTAAATATTGCTCCGTTTACGTTTCAATTAGTTTTAGTTTTAATTACTTGTCATTTATTTTTAAGTCTTGCACATTTATTTTACCAAAACCAAAAATATTTGTTTCACCAAGAACAACTGAGTCGCACATTAAACCGGAAATCAATTCAATTAGACACACATCAAAGAGCTTTTTAACCTAGTAAAAGTCAGTTATTAGTGGTCATGATGAATTTGTGATTATGCCTTCTGGTCTTACGAATGCCCAGCTATAATTATGGATTTGATAAACCGAATTTTCATGAATTCTGGAGAATTTCGTCATTTTGTTCATTGCTAACATTATGATTTTCTCTAAGTCTAGAGAAGAGCATGAAGACCATCTTCGCATTATGTAACAATTCTACGACAGAAGGAATTTCACACTGAAATTTTTCCAGTATGAATTTTCGGGTGATTTCAGTGACACTCTGAATCGCATTGGTTCTCACGGTTAGTTTTATCATGACTAATCTTACGCGTAAAGGAGAGAATCCTACACTAAATTATGTGTTCCATAGGATCCTACGCTAAGAGAGGTCTATTTTACCGAGATTCATAGACTTCCAAAACTTCTATGTGTCCATTTTCGACAAATGCACCATGATCTCAAACCACATTTGGTAGTACAATACAAAAGAAGATGCAGTTACGTTCATATCTAAATGCCTGACATACCAGCGGGTGAGGATAGAACGCCAACATGCTAGTAGTTTATTTCAACCATTAGAAGTTTCGGAACGGAAATGGGAGAAGATCTCCATGGATTTTATTACCAGACTACCGCAGGCTTAGAAGAAGCATGATGCTATCTGGGTGGTTTTTGATCGTCTGACCGATTCTGCATATCCCTTCCATTCGCAAGGATTTCAAAGTCAACTGATTATCAGACATTTTCCATCCTAAGATCGTACGATTACACGGCACACCTTCAACTATCAGATCAGATAAAGGTTCACACTCGCGTTCGCGCCCTTATTTTATCTCGCGATTTACTTTCACGTTCATATTTGTTAGAAGTATTTAAAGTGATGGTCAAAGAAGTGAAGTCACATATTATATGACCACCCCTTAGGGGGAGATTGTTAGAAGTATTTAAAGTGATGGTCATATATTATACCGTTGCGAAGCTCGTGGAAAATGTTATTCAACGGTGTCGAGAGTTCTAAGTTATTGTTATGTATGTAACGGGAATTAGTCCCTAACACACAAACGAGGAAAGCCTTTGTCAAGTTTCCTTCTTGGTATAAAAAACCTCCTCATTTGTGTGTGTGCCTTTCCATTTTTCTAGTGTGTTAGAGAGGGAAACTCTCCTTAGTTTCTCTCACTAGGAACACACTCTTTGTATCTTTCTTTCTTATTCTCTCTAATCTAATATTCCCTTCTTAGTTTTAGTCTTGTTCTTCATCATCTTTATTTCTTGTTCTATAAGTCGTGTGGTATATTCCTAACAATTTCTATCGCAATACCACAATTTCTATCGCAATACCACAATTTCTATCACAATATCACAATTCCTATCAAAATACCACAATTTCTATCGCAATGTCTCAATTTCTATCTTTCGCAATGTTTCAAGCACGATTCTGTCGCAATAACCAAAGAGAGATTCTGTCGCAATATTGATCGCAATACAGAAACCCTAGCCATTGCGATGGAAATCAATGCAATTCTGTCGCAATAAGTGTACTGTTCCGAAACTTTAGGGAAAAATTGAGATTTTTTACTAGAAATCCGTGATTTTAACCAAACTAAAGAACCCAAGTCTCTACCACAACTATGTAGAAGATAAATGGATCACTTGGAATAACAAAAACACGGAAAAAAATTTGAAATCTTGGGATGCTTTATCAAAAAACTCACGAATGACAAGATGACTAAAACAACACCAAAAAGCTATCCACGAATCCCTTGGCGAATGACATCATTGGTCAGGACTATACCACACGACTTATTGAACAATAAATAAAGATGATGAAGAACAAGATTAAAACTAAGAAGGGAATATTAGATTAGAGAGAATAAGAAAGAAAGATACAAAGAGTGCGTTCCTAGTGAGAGAAACTAAGGAGAGTTTCTCTCTCTAACACACTAGAAAAATGGAAAGGCACACACACAAATGAGGAGGTTGTTTCCTTTTATACTAAGAAGGAAACTTGACAAAGGCTTTCCTCATTTGTGTGTTAGGGACTAATTCCCGTTAAATACATGACAATAACTTAGAACTCTCGACACCGTTGAATAGCATTTTCCACGAGCTTCGCAATGGTATATATTATATGACCATCACTTTAAATACTTCTAACAATATTCATATTCATAACCGCGTTCAAACCCGTACTATTATTTCATCTCACGAATTACATCTTACTTTCGCATTCACGACCTTGTGCGCGTCCACATCCTTTTTCTATTTCGCGTTTTGCTTTTCTCACTCACGTTCATGACATTGTTCCCGTTCATGGTCGTATTCTATCTCACGATTTACGTTTCACTTTTTGTTCGGAAAGAGGGCAGGAAGCTTGGGATACCATACTCAAGTTTAGCACCGCTTTCCATCCTCCGACAGACGTTTCACGTCACATTTCATGACTCAACTCGTATCGTTTGCCGTTACCTCCCCAGTAATCGCACATTCATGATATGTTTTGCATATCATGTTCACCCTACTTTTTCATATCATGTTCACGATATGTTGCACGCATCGCGTTCACCATATGTTCCACATAATTCTTTCACCATATCTCCACCTATCATGTTCACAATTGTTCACGTATTACGTTCACAATTGTTCACGTACTACGTTTTAATATGTCTCGCGTATCATTGCTCAAAGGTTATTAATGTCATTTATTCAGGGTTATTTTCGCATCGTAACGTTTCCTTTATACGTGCACATTATTTGGGGATCTATCTTACGTTGATGAACCATAAACTTTTCTTTATCGTCGAGTCAGGGTCATAAAGACCAAGATTTATTCTTTTCGTCAAGATCCTTTAGATGAACCATCCCAAGCGGGAAGCCGCTTTGGAAATGGAGGAGTCCATCTGGATTCCTTATCCTCATTTCCTTATGCGATCCAAGTATATTCTTTTCGGTCACGTCAGGTTCCGGGCTTTCTTCAGCCACGTCCATGTTCTTTTCAGCTTATCGTATCTCTAATTTGAGGACGAATTATTCTTTTAGAGGGGAAGAGTTGTCAAACCCGCTTAAAATACCTAAGAACATTAAATGCATGAAAACACGGACAAATTAAAGCTTTACGAATAATTAATATATGTCATGTATCATGAACGTTTAATATAAATATTAAGTATATTTATTAATTACTACAAGTATTACTTATGTATTATTATTATAATATCACAATAAGTATTTACGTATAATACTTACAAACATGACAAGAAATAAAACACGACATCTAAAACACGAACATTGACGTACATTATTTTAAACACGAAAAACAAAACCGAAACCATATAAAGGGGTATATGGCCGGCGGTCCAAAGATGAAAAGAGAGGGCTTTTGGCCCAACCCATTAACCCATGTTAGTTAATTAACAAAACAACTAGGGGAATTATCATAACACACATCACAGGAAATAAATTAAAAACCCTAACTCTCTCTTTCTCTTTTCTCTTGGTCGCGGCATCCACAAAACACAAGCCAAGATTTTTGGCTTTTGATCTTTAATTATATACGGTATTGTGTTCGTGGTTCTTAATCATTTTTCATTCATGCATAAGGTATCTCTTAATCTTTAATCTTTTTAATTATTTTCAATGTTCATGGATCTTTAAAAAAAAGCATTTAAAGCAAGTAGATAAGAAGATTAATCATGGGATCGGTTTTTTTGGTTTGGTTTGTCGTGGGCACGCAAACCGAGAGTCTCACGACTCTCGGTGGTGACTTTGATCACACATCCGCACCCTTATAAGGGTCGGCGTGTGTTTTGGGCTGCCAGCCGCAACCCCAACTGCCCAGCAGTGGGGTGCGTATGGTGATCAGTGGCAAACCAAGAGCTTATGGCTTTCGGTGGGTAGGCAGTGCACGGAAGGGGGAACCTCGACTGGAGTCGGGGGTAGTTTTGTGCCAGCAGTGGCACTGACAAAGCAGTCGCTGGCTGCTGGTGGTGGTCGGACAGCAAGCCACAGCCACGGCTGGGGTGTTGTTGTGTGTTCGAGGCAAAGCCGAGACCTCCAAGGGCCTCGGTGGGTCCTTGTGGGCTCGGGTAGAACTGATCACACCAAGGGGTGCGTTTGGTTAAACTTTTGCTAAATAATACTTAGGTTATGTTTTATTAATTAATTTTGTTAAATAACACATGATTTAATTTAATTAATTAATATCAAGACTTATATTATAATTATTAATATGAGTATCATGATAATTAAACATGACCACTTTAGTTAAATAAACTGTATGTTACAATAATTATTAAAAATAATTATTCAGGTTATAAGTACATGTACATTTAATTAATTTATTTAAAAACTTAGCTTAATAAATTAATTACATTATTAACCAAGGCTTAATTAAATTAATAACTATACTTTAATTTAATTATACAATAAATCATTTAAGGTAAAGTTTAATTATTATAATTATGTAATATTATTAATTAATAATTACTTATGATATCATGTGTTTTTATTATTAATTAATAATCATATTTTAAGGTTAAGTATTTAATATAATTAAACTTTACTATATAATAATCATGACTTATTTAATATAAGCTTATTACAAAATATAGAAACATGCTAAATATGGAAATATACTAATTATGGTAACATGCTATTCATAGAAACATACTAAATATGGAAACTTTCTATTTTTGAGAACTTAATAATTATGGAAACTTTCTATTTTTGAAAACTTACTATTTTAGGAAACTTGCTATTTTAGGAAACTTGCTATTTTTGGAAAGTTACTATATATGGAAACCTGCTATTTTTGGAAAGTTACTATATATAGAAACCTGCTATTTTTAGAAAGTTACTCATTATGTTATAACAAGTAATATAACACATAAAACATGAAATATGCTAATCAATAACACATGAAACACTAAGAATCACATGATAAAACATGAAACAATAAAACAAGACAAGAACAAGTAAAACAAGTTAAGAACACGTCAAGTAAACTAATAATCAGTAAGTATAAGTTAAACATACAACTCATTCATGTCCCTTTTATTATGTAGCTATCGTGAAGTCGGAGTAATTCATCCGCTTTCGTTTTCATCCTCATTACTGGACACAAAGTAAGGATATTCCGTCCTTCAATAAGGACACTCTTTTCCTATATTTAGGATTTCCCCGTTTGCAGCCATCTGTTTTCCCCAGTAGTTTACTTTAAACTAAACAGTAACTAATATGATTAATATTTTAGATTGCCTGAGCTATATACATGCATGCCAGTTCCACCTAGTTATGAATGTACCATAACCGTAACACTTGAAGCACCGGTGTTATGACTCTTCCGTGGTGAGAGTGATTGCTCGCGGCGTCCCTTTTCAGTTATTTGGCCTTTATATTATTATCATGTGGGCGAATAGGTGCATCCTAGTACAAGCTAGCAGATTACATGGTAACTGTGGTGTGTGCCTTACATCTGTTACATGGAGCTGATCCCTCCACCCAGACTATTATAATTAGAGGCAACCCCTCTAATTGCATGATGAGGTCATCACTCTATGTATTCATGCACGTTGGTACATTCATGACCTATATGGGCTCTTGGCATTTAGAATATAGTTTTTATGATATAAACATAAGTCTTCTCAGAATTTAAACCAGTTTATAAAACATACACCAGGTTTTCTAGGACTTACATTATTCCGCTGCACTATCATTTCATACTTTCATTTCATACTTTACTTATGTTTATGCTATTCATTTCATTGTCATATATCCGTTCGCTGAGTGTATTGCTCAGCCGTATGTGTTTCTTTCCATGACCCAAACGGCAGGTACCCAAGGAAAAACTTGAGCATGGAGAGGACGTACATAGGATGGGAGCTACCTTATACTTCTCTTCCTTTTGCACTTCATTTACTTTATGCTTGTTTTGAGTTATGTTTAGGAACCGATGTTTGATTCTGGTTTTCTTTATGGTCATTTATGTTTTAGGACATTTACCTTGCATGCTTTGATGACACGTCATAATTATTATGTAACGGTCCACTTGTCAAAGTGAGGTGTTACACCTAATATATGTAAGGGGCACGATGTGCTAACCTGAAGATACGGAGACACGTGAATAAACATAGGTATGCGGAATTTGAAGGTGCAACAATGGTGGTTCTCGTTTTATTTATGTAGTGTGTACAGTCACACACGCGATAAATAGGGGGTTGCTTTGGTTCTCGTGTACCATTGGATCGTTGCCATGTGTACTCCACTATCATAATCTAACGGTTAGGGTTACGTGGGTAGTTGTAACGTCAGAGGGGCCCACACGGTCTTATCAAACACATTTTTACGAGGCTAGAGGAACAGACCCACTTGTTCATTTTTTCACAAGTGGCAGGTGAACAGTTGCTTACGTGGTACATTGTTCATCGCGGACGACAATTATTGCTTACATTCATTGTATTTACTGGATGTTGTGCAATTTGTGTCACGGCTCTCACAAATTTGTGTTTGCAAATAGATTGTTTGATTATCACAGTGCGATCCTTTTGTCTTATTAGTCTAGTGGTTACGGCTACAACTGTAACTACTAGACTTGGGGAACATGATGACGTATAGTCCCTAGTCGGGTCATAAACGTGACCCACGGGTACTACCCGCATCAGGCCCATCAAGTATGGGTTGCATAAATATTGTGTTGGGCATACGAGGCCCAATGGGCGGTTGCCGCACGCGGTTTCGTGCGGATCGCGTTCTGGCCGTGTGTGGATAGGATCAGACATAATCACAATCTAAGTAGAATTGTGATTCACCTAAAGCAAGAAGTTATACACTCTCCTTATTTATAAGATAAGGATGGCAGAAGTATACTCCGTATTAATTATCTCTTGCTTGGGGCTCAAGATTCGGGAGGCTCAATTAGGGTTTTACCGGCTATATAAGGAACCCTCCTGGTTCCACAATGGTATGACTCAATACTTAAATCCCTCACCGATTACATCACTCTAACCGATTACTTACTCTCACGCCGGAGTCTAATCATGGGAGACAATCTCACAGTAAGCCTAATGATGCGTTTCTCTTCAGTGTGCAGGTTCTCGTTAGAAGGTTCTCGGGTCAGACGTGGTCCATCCAACTTTTGTATCAACAGTTGTGGTTACGGAGCTTGGTGGTGGGTAGTGGTAGTTTATGGTGTAATTGATTATTTTGGTTTTGAAGTGGTTGATTTAAGATAGTTTGGATTTGAGTAAGTAATTTGGGTTATGAGTTTAAGAGAGATAGAGAATGGATAGTTAGTGTAAGATACTTTTGATTTGATTTAGTTGTATGATCTTTTTTTGCCGAGTGGCTTGTTGATGAATATGGATGAGATTGTTCATGTATAAAGGATTGTTGAAGAGATAGATATTATTGTCTTTTCTTAAAGAATGAAAATAAAATAAATGAAAGGAAAAAAGATTTTTTTTTTGGAGAATATACAATTAATATAATATAGTGAAAAGATGATAATACCCTCAAAATTAACCGTTACACGAGTCAAACTGATAGTCAACTTGAATTTTGATCAAAAGTGAAAAAATAATTTTATTTTTGCTTAAATCAAAACTATTTGAATTTTTGGATAAAAAGTGAAAATAAAACAAAACCACGAGGACCAAATATACATGCAGTTAACTCTATAAAGTTTGGGCAGCATAAAAGTTTGGGCCTGCTGTAATTCAAATCTACATATGTTCACTTTTGATGGGCCTGGAAGAGTTCAAAAATTACAACAATAACATCCAATTACTATTAAGAATACAAAAGTATTTACTACCAAAATTTTATTTTTATTCTTACAATCATATAATTTTCATGAATGCGTATCTACTCAGATCGCAATAAAGGGATACAAGATATATTGCTACCTCTCATATACACGGAAACATAATGCTAGCTAGCAATGAAAATTTGGTAAAAAGAAAAATGGTACGTCCAACAAAAGTATAGTTACGTCCGATCAAATGACCCACAACATTAAGATCATACCACTAGCACAAACGATAGACGACCGGTCCATGTTCTCGAAAATCATCTGGTTTCTCCATCCGAAAAGATTGCATTATTGATGTTGGAATAGCATAAAAGATGTTTTCATTATAACTTATATAACGTTTGAAAAGACGTATTTTGCTAATTATAGGAAAAGGGTGTCAACATATTCAATGTATAATGAAATAAAGCTTGATTTGATTTTGATCGGTATGTTGCATTGCTAAAGAGGAATATTTGTGTCCCCTCCATTACCGGTTGTTTCACGCTATATTGTATAATTTCAATGGTCCATTATCACGTATATGTCGCGTCATGAAATTATAAATGGCATATTGTCTATGCTTGTAATGTCGTTAAAGCTACATTTTCCATGTTTGTAATGATGCGTCCCAAAGTTATCAAACCTATAATTGTCTACGGTTGTGTGTCAGCGTGGTTAATACGTGCCTTCAGAACTATACAGCTTGTGAGCTAGTTGTGTTTATACAAAGATCGAGTACTGTTTTGCATTTATACCAAGTCAAGTATTGTTTTAAAAAGGAGATAAGTACAAGGATGCACTAAACTATTCAACTTTGCATGACCTACAAGTAGTTACAAACTTTTAATTCTTGATTTATTAGAAAAAAGTAGGAGAAATATTAACAATTGAGAAAAGAATATTTGTAGGAACCAACAAGTCTTGAGTTATATATTAGAAATGAACATGTTAAGTATGTTATCAAGACGGCTTAACTTCACGGGCAACCCTTTGGAGAATTAGCTTGTTATCAAGAGTGCACGGGCCAAGGTTTCTCGCCGATTTTAACCTTTTGAACAATTCTATTATCACAAGAGGTCATAAGTACGTTTAAATCTTACTAGATACGAGTACATATCTTGTTAAACCGTGCACATTCGAGTCAATGTTACCCGGCCTATTCTGACTCATTTAAATATAATGAAGCATTAAACAAAGAAACTGGTTGAAGGAACAAAAATACCAAATACATTATTGGAGTGAGGACTTTGATCATGTATTTGACCCTACATCTAGATGTCAAATAATATAAGGGTCCATTGACCCATATAAGAAACGTGCATAGAGCCATGGAGACACACCTTTTGTCCCAACCAGGGCCCATTCACTATCTGCCTGAAGATTGCAATCTAAAAATATCGATATCAGTCACTTCTTCACCATGTTTAGGTTATGATGTCAAGATTACTGTCTCAGAAGCTATTATAGCTTAACAACAAAATGACCCATTCAACATTTACATGTTTGTAGGATGTCGTATTGTAAATTTAATCTACTTTCCTTATGCTTGAACATTTCCTTTACTCTTTTAAGTTAATTATGCATGATTGCATGGTCCTCTTCAGCCACTCATAATTTTTGTGATTTGGGTTATTTTTCTACAAATTTCAAACAATCAGAGACTAGTACACACTATATTGAACACCTTTTAGGTTCATTAATTAGTTCATTGGGTGAGAACATGGAAGTTCATGTTTACTAAACGTCTAAAACACCAACAATTGTGGTAAATTGTAGTAGCCGTAACAAATTCAAATTTCTAGGTAGTGGTTCTAGTAGCACCACGACTTGATTAGCCGCAAGGTGCACCCTTTACGTTCTTACTTTCGTGTGGTAGTGTTCTTACTCTCGTGCATCAGGTTGAGAAATCCACAGGGACTAAACAAATTAGGTCACGGCTAAATTCAAAATTACACACCGATCAAACATCGACGATCATACCAATCGATTTATGAATATCACCAACAGAAAATCTCACTTAACTTTATTACAAAATTATTAACATACTATTGGGCCATTGCCCTACAAAACTAAAACAAGTACAAACGACTCGCATTTAAACGTTTAAAAAAAAGTTCAACCACTAGAAAAGTAGTGGGAAAAAGGTAACAAAGCTGACTTAGGTGTTTGAAATGTAAAATTTTGAAAAGACTTGATTTGACCCATATGACCCTTTCTTTCTATCATTGTCTCCCATTGCACCGCCCAAAACTCGGTATCAAACTCATTCGATCAACTGAGTTCACTTTGACCTTATCCTGAGTCAACTCGTTTATGACTCGATCCCGCCAGGTCTCCAAGCCGATGTTGCAATCAGGGGCCGAGTGTGCCACCCGAGCATTAAGCACCCGTCGTTTTCTTCGACTCTATACCCATCCCCACCCGCGAATAAAGCTAATAACATACTCGCTTGCTTAAAAGCATTGGACCCCAGGTGAACAGGGTCGAACCCGGATGAGTTCATCCGAGTTCGCCACTGAGCGAGAGTCTCATGACGCTCAACTCGGTCTGTACCTTCAGAAGCTACTATGTTACATATCTGCCTCCCCAAGTACACCTCCGACATCACCAAATCTTGACTCATAGGTTGACTCAACGCCGAACTTTCTAACGAGTCAAACATAGTTGAATAATAATGTAAAGCCTCGTTAAACCTATCTAAGAAAACGGCCCCGTTATGGTTCGATTCTTGTTCAACTATTGTCACTATTTTAGGTTTCATTGCTTTTATCGAGTCCAATACTTTATCAACCGCGCCAGGTCGAGCTAGGAGGCGATGCATCTCAAAAACCGAGTTCACCGCCACCACCTCGACTGGTTTGATATCGAGCATAGTTGCATCAATATCCGCTAACGAATTAGCAACAAACCCACGAAATTCAAATTGGACTCCTATGGTTTCCGCTAACTGAGCTAATTTCCATCCCACTTGTTGTAAAGCATCTGTGTTATCGGGCTGCGGTGGTCCAACTCCCGTCAAACGGAAAGCAGGTGGACCGCCAGGGCGCAAGGCCAGCGCTTGCATGAGCGCTGGCCATTGCATACCTTGATTCAAACTAAAATCCACAACATGAACACGCGTCGCCCCTGCGAACGCTTCTAAAATCGCTTGATTCGCAGTGAAGTGCGCGAACTTAAGATACGGGCAGCTTTCGTAAAAATGCATCTGTAACATCTCCCAACACGAAGTTTCAAGTCCGTCTTGCGGATAGATCTTGTAAATCCTTTGCGCAAGCGCTCCAGCGAAATACGTGGCGACCTTTCCCATCGCGCCGGCTTGAGACGCCGCGAGGATCCCCACGTGTTTCACTAGAGCGTCAGCAAGTTTCATATTATCTTGCTGCACGGCCTCTGCACACGCCATAAGCGTGTGCACTAACCTAATACCCGCCTCCTGAGAATCAACAAGCACGACAGGGCGCGTTGATTCGGGAGGCGGAACCATGTCACTAACATTAACATCATCAGATCTCATCCTTTTATTAACTCCGTGCGATTCCTCACCATAAATAGCACCACCAGGAATGACACTCAGATCATAAGGATCATCATTGGCAACAACCTTAGCACCACCAAAACCAATCATATTACCCGAGGAACATTCTCCACCATCGTTACAACCAGTATTGAGCTCAGACAACATACTCTGAACCCACCCAGATAAATCAGAAGGGTTATAATGAACAGTATCCCCTAGCTGCAACACCCCATCATCACTCATGACCATCTCAAGCTGCTCAAGCTTGTGAGCAACGTCAGCCATGTCAGTTGACTTAACTTTATACCCCAACACTTCCAAAAGCTCATCCATGCCACCTGAATCAGGTAACGAATGGTTCATTTCTTTAGACTTTGTTGGATGCATTGAAGAAGAAGATGAACTAGTTTGGTCTTTCTTACGGTCACGATCTCGTTTCATGGTGTATGAAAAAGAAGGTAAAGTGTGTGTGTGTGTGTGTGTTTATTGGTTAAAAGATGAAAGCAAAGTGAAATAGGGTTGGTTTGAGTTTATAAAAAAGTGAGTGAGAGAAAGAGATGGATCTTAGATTTTGTTGTGGGAAAGAAAGAGGCAAGTGCTCGTGAAGAGTGGAGGTTCAAACTTCAAGAGAGAAACACAGGATCAACTGGAGGAGATGGAAGAGATAAGGAAGACAAATATTATTATTTTTTTCTTATGATATTTTCCTTTATTTAATGCTATTTATATGTGTTTTGTTTTGTTTTAAATTTAACTTAACTTTGTGTTGAGGAATATTTGCTTACGGAGTTCACTTAATTCTAATCCTATGGCAAAACGGGCGGCGGGCGGGTGGGCTGAATGAGCGGTGGGTCAAATGGACGCGGGTTAAACGGGGCCGAGCAAAATAGACGCAAGATAAAACGAAAAAAAAAAACATATATAAATGTAAAAGTAAAAAATAAAAATACTTTTTTCAAAGTTGAGGATAAAAATCTTAATATAAGATATCTGTCGAGTATCTTAATTAGTATTTTACATGTGCGTCCACTAAGCCCATTTAATTTCGCTTCGTTTAGCTCATCAATAGTAAAAAATAGCAAAAAGTGTCTTATATTTTTAAAAAAAGTATCAAAAAATGCTCATATAAAAAAAGTATCAAAAAATGCTCATATTTATCAAAATGACCATAATTTAGCACCTCTTCTATATATACACAATTTCAAAGTAGTATTGTATTTATATTTTGTTGTAGACTTACCTTAGCAAAATACTCCTTGGAATAATAAATCATCGAGTAACACTTAAAAATTGTGATATAAACACAACACAAATAGCCCGCGGTATTGTGGAGTCATACCCTACATCGTAGCTTATAGCGTCACAATTTGAACGGTGCATTACATCGGTTTTCGCGTAGTGGTGTGTCGCGTCGTACTCCTCAACCCACAAAAGTTCGTGTTTTTAAATATTTTTATCTTTTTTTATTAATAAAGTGGATTATATATAGACTCATTATACCAGTTTTCAGTCTTATGATATCACTTTTTTCACGGCTCACTACAATCCGACATATGTGGTGTCATAACATTCTAGTGTCATAGCTTACGTGACAGCACTTTTTAGCTATGACATCACTTTTAAATGTGTCACCACACCATTATACCATGTGCTCTAATATCATATATCTTTTATTTCTCGGTCTTCATTTTTCAAACTTCCATTCTCATTCAAATAACCCGGATACAAATTACAAACCTTGAGGTTCAAGAAACAATTGATTTTTTGCATTTATAAACCGATGCTCATTGAAAGGCTAACACTCGAGCTAATGATTTTGGCTAATGGTGTAATAACGATGCCTAACGCCATGCCAGTTAGGCATAATGTTAAGCTCAATGTTGACATAACGAGCTCTCTTAAAAGGGTAAAAGCTATAAAATACCATTTTACTAATTAATTTATGCCGACTTTAAACACTTACTTTTTTATCTCGTGACTTTAACAATGAACTTGAAAATTTATTCTGATTATACCAATATAAGCATAAAATGACTATTATACCCTCTTAAATGACCAATATACCATTTGTTTTTGTTTTAAAATAAAATATAGATCTGTGCATCTATAGTCCACTATAGTACCAGTACCACCTATAGTATTATCTTTAAAAAACCAATAACATTAACCATATAAAAAATATAGATCTAGAATGAAATATAAAACTTTTAATATCATATAAAAATTTCAGGTGTTACAACAAAAGCTCATTTCATTTCATCGATCCAAAAACACGAAAAAAATGGCTTCATCTTTGGCGGCGCGACAAGCTGAAAACATGCTCCGTCTCTCTTCTTCTAGATCGGCTTCACCAGCCGCTTCTCTTATCCAACGCCGCGGGCTCGCTGGCGCTGCCGATCATCATGGACCTGCTAAAGTTGATTTCTGGAAGGATCCAATGAGCCCATCTAAATGGAAGGATGAGCATTTTGTTATTATCTCTTTGACTGGTTGGGGATTGGCAATCTTCGGTGGATACAAGGCGTTCTCAGGAGGCAAGAAGGAAGAGAAATAGGTGGAAGCAACGAACTAAGAGGTTGAAGTTTGTAACAGAAGCTTTGTGCTAATAATTTCTTTGCATCAATGTAAGAATTACTGGAATCCAGATTTTGTGTTAGGGATAGTTTGGACTCTCGAGTGTTTCGTTCTATTTCTCAGATTCTAATAGAATATTTTGGCAGATTGTCATTCCAAAATAAATAAATAAAATTGGGTTGTTACTAGATCTAAAAGAGGGCAGCATCAGATTGGTGGAATCGGTTTGAGGCGCCGACGATCTGGTGATGGTCGTGTGTGTTTGGTGATGGCAGTCTGCCGCCTGGCAAGGGGATATTAGATTGATTAATGTAAATCTTAAACATGCAATGTTTGGTCTTGGTATCTGTAGGCACTAATGAGGTTTTAAACGCTCCAATAGAAGTCAGATGCTAGTCCTGAAGTTTCTGAAAAGCTAAATACCGAAATGCAGAGAAAATTCGAGAAACTCTCTAAATGCTTTATCTGAGTCAAAGCTTGAGTTGACCGGGACTAATGGGAAAAGGAATGATGTTTTAAACACACTCATCTAATGACATTATGTACGGAAAACCACTTATCTAATGAAACAATAGTTTTTTCTTAAAGAAATAGTAGCAGATGTGTGGCAATACATGTAATTATATTGAAGAAGACGAGGATAATATAGTCATTTTATGCTTATATTGGTATAGTCAGAACAAATTTGAAAGTTTAGTGTTAAAGTCACGAGATAAAAAGACAAATTAATATGTAAGATGGTATTTTATAGCTTTTACCCCTCTTAAAATGGTCAAGTGGTAAATAATTTTTTATGGGATAATTATCAAAAGAGTACTTCAATTTTAAGCAATTCGTGATTGAGTCTAAAAAAACATGTTTTTCCTGATACGGTCCAGGGCAACAAAGAATATAGGGCAACAACCATTCAAATTTTGACAAGTGTCCAAAGAAATAGGGCAATTCTGACAGATTGCCCCAAGATATAGGGCAACAGAGGACACGTGGCGCATTCTGCACCTAGTTGCCCTATTGACCCAAAAAAATAGACCATTTCTAGAAAAAAAAAATTTGGTGTTTTTTGGAAAGAGAATAATGGGCAACGAACTTTTTTGTAATTTCCCCTTTTTCTATTATCAAATCCTGCTATATGTAAACAATTATATTATTACGTTAATTTCCAAAAAAAGGAAAGTTTTACTTTGTTTGTATATACGTGTGGATGCAAACTCCGTGATTAGTCGGACAAAAGTCAAAAACCAAAAAAATATGGCACGTACGTATAGAAGGAATATACAACTATCTAAAATAGGTAAAATGTGAAAAATTTGTCTTCGGGTTACTCGGAGGAAGTAAAAAAGTTTAACCTTTTGCTATGTCATACGTAGTTTAACCGGCTTCTCTAGTGATCTAGCTTTTTTTATTCTTTTTTTACACAACTCTACATTAAAAAAAATGAATATTGTTCACATTTTTTTTACATAATTAAAATAATATATAAAAACTTTTGAGTTTGTTTACATTTATAATTGTGTAAAAATTAGTACATAAATAAATGTGAATAAATTTTGAAAAAGCACATATATAATAGTTGCAAATAAAAGTCCACGTGTAAAACCCGCTTTAAAAGTCCCTAGAACAATATTACATGAAAATCCGTATAAGTTAAAACTTTACGACGTATTAAAATACGACACGCGATACGAACATTTAACACGGTTATCACGTATTAATTAAACACGACAAGTAATTACGTATTTTAATATTACGTATAGCATGTGATATTTATAACAAAAATAATTCACGACATTAAAATACACGAACACGCGTACGTATCTAATTAAACATGAAATTAGGACAAATGTTTTATGTGTTTGTTTATATTTAGGCTGTTTAGACAAGAGGAAACAAAGAAGGAAATGGGTCAAGGCCCATTGATTGAATCCAAGGTCGACTAAAACTAATGTACGGGGGGAGTAATACTTATTTGGAAACATTGCATAAAACCCTAAAGCGAATTAAAAACGATCGTTCCTGGTTCCTCTCTGGCTGCAGTCGACTCACTCACCAAAAACAAGAGAAAAGTTCGTGGGTTGTGATTGAAGAAAAAAGTTTGATTCGTGTTTTTCAATCGTAAACCCTAACACGCGGATTAGGTAATCTTTTATCCTTGTTCATTTAATTTGTTATGGGTAATCAATCAAGAGTACATAAAAAAAGTAAAAACATGTTGATACACGTTATGATTTAATAAGATTCAGGGGTGGCGTTTGTTTATAACCGGATTACAGACAAACCGAGACACCTATGTGTCTCAGTGGTGATATGTTTCCACCAGCCGCACCCTATAAGGGTCGGTGTGGTTTGTGGTTCTGTCAGTAGCAACCCAAAGTCACCCAACAGTGGCATTTGGCTTAAAACAGTAGGTAGGATAACTGGCAGCAAGAACTAATACAAACGATGGGTAGAATAATACAAACAGAAGTAACAAATCAATAAACAGTGGGTAGAATTGAATAAGCAGCAGGAATAGGTGTCTAAGGGGCTGTATATATATGTTAGACAGCACTGCGCTGTAGTTGTTGGACAAGACTATGGGATATATATCGAACAAAACCAATAGATCATGTATATTGGACAAAAAGAGGTTGTTTGGTTTTGGGTTTAAGAACAAGTAATAGGGCGTTTGGCTAAGTAAATTAAGACAAGTATTTTATGTTATTTAGTTAGTTTAATTATTACATGTTAATTAAATTAATTACATACATGACTTAGGTATAGTTTTATTTAATTAAAACTACGGTTTATGTTTGTACATTTTATTTAAATAAAACTTATGAGTAAATAATTATCAATTTAACTATTCATGTGCATGAAATTAATTAAAACTTAGATTAACTAATTTATATCATTTTAAGGTAAAGTTTAATTATTAAATCATGGATTATTATTAATTAATAAATACTTATGATATCATGTAACATTATTATTAATTAATAATTACAATTTTAGGCTAAGTATTTAATCATTATTAACTTTACTATGTGATTAATCATGACATATAATATACTTATTAAAGCTATATGTTATGTCATTTTTATTATTTAAGCCTATTATTATTATGGTAATATATTATTTATGGAAACATGTAAATATGGAATTATATTAATTTTGGCAATATGACAATTATGGAAACATATTAAATATGGTAACATGTTATTTATAGAAACATGCTAAATATGAAAACTATCTATTTTTGGAAACTTACTATATATAGAAACCTGTTATTTTTAGAAAGTTACGCATTATGATGCAACAAGTATTTAAACACATAGAACCATAAATTACACTAATCAGAACACATGAAACATTAAGAAAACACAAGATTAAACATGAATCAGTAAAACAAGTCCAATACACTTAAAACAAGACAGGAACAAGTAATAACACGTTAAGTAAACTGATAATCAGTTAAGTATAAGTTAATCAGACAACTCATACACGTCCCTCTTTATTATGTAGCACTTGTGGAGTCTGAGTAAGATTCTTCGCATCTTCTTCGTTCGCATTACTGGACACAAGGTACGGATATTCCGTCCTTCAGTATGGACAATTGCCTTTGCATGTTTGATTAGGTCTTCCCGTTTGCAGCCAACTGTTTTTCCTGTAGTCATGTGTCTTAAACACATCAGGAAATGTTATGTTTATTTTAATTGCCTAAGCTATATACACGCATGTCATGTTTCACCTAGTTACGGAGGTACCGTAACCATAACACTGGAGGCACCAGTGTTATGACTTCCCCACGGCGGAGTGATTGCTTGTGGCGTCCCTTTACAGTTTTGGCTATATATTTATATTATCATGTGGGGCGTATGGGTGCATCCTAGTTACATGTTTTTAGACAAGATTTTCATGGTGAATGTGGTGTATGCCTTGCATCATTCACAAGGAGTTGATCCCTCCTACCCAGACTATTATAATTAGAGGTAACCCATCTAATTGCATGACGAGATCACCCCTCTATGTATTCATGCACGTTTTATATTCATTACCTATATGGACTCTTGGGCATTTAAAATACAGTTTTATTATATAAAAACCTAATCTTTTCAGAATAAACCAGTTTATTACATGTCACCAGGTTTCCAGGACTTACATGATTCTGCTGCACTTTCATTGTCATGTTTTCATTTCAGTCTTTACTTATGTTTATGCTATTCCATATTATGTCATATATTCGCACACTGAGCGTATCGCTCAGCCGTTTTCTCTTTTCATGTCCTCAAACGGCAGGTACCCGAGGTCAGACAGGAGCATGGAGAGGTTGTGCATAAGATGGGAGCTATTTTATGTTTCTGTTCCTTTTGTATTACATTTACTTTATGCTTTGTTTATGAGTTTATGTTTGGGATCTGATGTTTGGTTCCGGTTATCCCTTATGGTCATGTAATGTTTTAGGACATTTACCTTATATGCTTTGATGACACACCATAATTATCCTGTGATATTCCATTTTTGAAAATGGGGTGTTACAATTATGGTATCAGAGCCAAGGTTTCGACCTGTAGGCTCAAAAAACTCGACATGTGACTAGCGGGTAGTCACCAGGAGCTTCCTAAGTCGACGCTTGTTATTCCATGTATTGATATTTTCAGCACCTTGATGTTTTAACCATGATGTTTTACTCGAAATTATTTTTACTAATATGGATTGAACAACCGCCATCCATACTTAGTTACATGTCATTGTTTTATGCATGATGTTCCTTGAGAACTTTGGCTAATATGGACTGAACCACCGTAGTTCATACTTGGTCATACGTTTTCTGTTAAGTTTTGACAGTTGATTTTCACTTATTTATTTTCATGTATTATTGTTGCAGGTATTTTGACTAAGTAATGGTTCGTACAGGACTGGTCATATTTAGTCGCATGTGCTTTTCATTCGAATTTTGTTTTGGTGAACCGACCCATAGGCGTTCACCTCGCTCATGTCAATTTTGTTTTGATGAACCGACCCATAGGCGTTCATCCTCGTATGTTAATTTTTTTGGTGAACCGACCCATAGGCGTTCATCCTTACTCATATCAATTTTGTTTTGTGAACCGACCCATGGTCGTCCACAACAGCGAATTTTCATATTTCATTTCATTACAGTCATGTTTCTTTCATGTCCCCTCATTAATTGTTATGTCTCTTTATGTCAAGTATGTTTTCATACTATCATGGTTAACTTCGTTTTCATGCTGATTTTGTTTTATGCTCCTTCATGTTAAATTTGTTCCATGTTTCTTCATGTTGATTTCGTCTTCATGCTGATTATGTCTTACGTCTCTTATGTTGATTATGCTTTCATCATGCTGATTATGCTTTCATGCAAGACATTGATAGATTTCATTTAATCCTGCTTTCATGATAGTCATGGTTGGTTTTCATTAATCATGCTTTCATGCAAACCATCGTTGAATTTTGTTTAACCACACTTTTAGCGTTTTCTCTATGCAACCAGAATGATGTCTATACGGGAACTGCTAGGCTATCATGATGCTCATTCCAGTCCGGTTTTCTAACCGTTTAATCAATTATTTTCCTTTAAATCATGTCAGATGATCGACCCCATACCGATCATTTCATGTGCATTCCATGTGTACTCCATGTATAGTATTCCACGTGTACTCCATGTATCGTATCTCATGTGTATTACACGCACCGTAATCCATGTGTATTTCACTTACAATACTCCACGAGTATTCGCTAGTCGATTCTTTATCATCTCAGGCGTATTCCACTTGTTAATATTCTACAAGATGTTGATGGCGCTCATAACTTGGAGATGTTACTAAATGTTGATGCTGCTGATTATTTGGAGACGCTACGAGATGCTGATGTTGTTCATAACCTGGAAATCCTACAAGACGAAGACAAAGGCGTTAGATCAAAGCGATTGGACGAAAAGATGCTTCACCACCGGACGATTTCCATCACAATCCATGTCCCTATATTTTAGTTACATGTCACACGTAATTTAGTTGTCTTTTCAGCCATATGAGTGAGAACCGGTTTCAGCCGGCCACTCAGCTGAATAGTTACATGAATCACCGTCATGATAATGACCATCATGGAACTGACATACAAGACGATAGTAACCACTACTGTGACAATAATTATTCTAGCAATCACAACAGAACTCCGGTAACGGACGTAACCAGAAACACAAAGGCCAACAGTCCAGCAGATCCGCCAACTTTGGCATTTTAACCACCATTTTCTTTATGATTTATGTCAAGACATCCGTCAAGACACATGCGCTCATGTATATGTACTGAAGACACATGTCAAGACACCAGTCAAGACACATGTCACACGTATAGTTCTAGGACATGAGTCAAGACACACGACTCATGCATAATTTCTGAACTCGGCCTTAGTGATTCAAGGTACCTTTCCAAGGGTATACTTATTCTGTTGTGCCATGTACAAATCAAGCCACTAAAATTTCAGTGCCATTTCTAACTTATTTTTCATTGTTGGTCATGTAGTGTTCGTTCCGTGTGAGATGGACGAAACACATTCAGTTAGATCTGCCACGTTTACTTCGTGTGCTGACATGACACTTTCATTTCCCGATTTCATATTTGTATACCATGTCCATCTAAGACGCCGTTGTATCACCATGTATATAAAGGCTTTTTTCAGTTTGACGACAAGATCTTTCATTTCTGCAATGGATCATTATTCGTACCAGATTATATTCAGCAATGTTCATATTCCTGAATACATCCAGCATGGGTTTTCCACCGGGAAAATCGGTGAAATTTTTTCTTCTGCTTTACAAGCATGTGTTGTTGGCTACAATGATTTCCTAGCTATCATTTATGACACGATTTTTGAAGTTACTTTTACTCATAATCAGTCGATTATTTCAGAATTTTCCCAGATATATTACCAGAAGGAACTACCAATCATACCACCATTCATAACTGTTATCCTCTTCCCAAGTATTAATATTCTACCCAACCTACTACCAGACTCTAACACTCTCTTAAATCAAATTACGACCAGGCTACTATAAATTACGAGTAAAAGGTTAGGACACTTCCGTGACTGTTCTTCGCACATGTTATGGTCATTATGAATTCATGTTTGTGACTTTTAGTTCAGGAATGCCCAGCAGTAATTATGGACGCGATGAAACAACTTTTCATGAACTCTGGACAAGTTCGCCATTATGTTCATTGCTAACATTCTGACTTTCTTTAAGTATAGAGAAGAACATGAAGACTATCTTCACTCTATGTTACAAGATTTACAACAAGAGAAATTCACACCAAATTTTTTCCTGTATATATTTTGTTGATTACAGTGGCACGCTGAATCGTCGTGTTCTCACGGTAAATTTTACCATGAGTAAGCCTACGCATAAAGGAGAAAACCCTACACTAATTTATGTCTTCCAGAAAATCCTACGCTAACAGAAGTCTAATTTTAACCAAACTCATAGCTTTCCAATTACTATGTATCCAGATTCTACCAAGATGTATCATGATCTTAACCACATTTTTGGTGGAGAAGCATGAAACAAGATGCAGTTATGTTCATATCGAAATGCCTAACTTATCAGCAGGTTAAGATAGAACGCCAACACGCTTGCAGTCATCTCAACCTTTAGAAATTTTGGATCGTTGTTCGACCGTTTAACCTAGCCTACACGTTTTCTTTCATCCGAAAGAAGAACGCAGTAGCAGATTATAAGATATCTTTCAGCCAATGATCGCACGATTTCACGGTACTCTTTCAGCTAACAGATCAGATAAAGATTCACGTTCGAGTTCGCGTTCATTATTTATGTTCACGTCCGTATGACTATTTCAGCTTGCTAGTTACGTCTCACGTTAGCGTTCACGACCTTGATCATGTTTATATCCCTTTTCATCTTTATTATTTGATTTTCACCTCCATGTTCATGATATCATTCACGTCTATGATCGTATCCTATCTTACGATTTACGTTTCACTTTCGTTCTGGAAAGATTTGCAAAAACTTAGGGGACCAGATTCAAGCTTAGTATAACTTTCCATCCTCAGACGGACGTTTCACGTCATAGTTCACGTCTCATCTCGTACCATTGGACGTTGCCTCCTCAACTATCTCACGTTCACGATATGTTTCACATATCATGTTCATTCTACGTTTCTCATATCACGTTCACGATATGCCACACGTATCACGTCCACCATGTGTTTCTCATATAACACTCACCATATCTCCACGTATCACGTTCGCAATTGTTCACGTATCACGTTCATAATTGTTTACGTACTACGTTTCAGTATGTCTCGCGCATCGTTGCTCAGACGTTACTAACATCAGTTATTCCAGATTATTTCGCATCATAAAGTTTCGTTATCTTTGCACGTTATTCCTTATTCGCTCTATCAGATTCATGAGGATACATCTTACAATGATAAACCAGAAACTTTTCTTTATCGTCAAGACAGAGTCATGAAGACCAAGATTACTATTTTCGACAGGATCTTTTAGAGGACCGTTCCGAGCGGGAGGCCACTTAGAAACGGAGGAGTCCATATGGATTTCTTATCCTCTTTTCCTTCCAGAATTCAGATATGTTCTTTTTTAGTCACTTCATGTTTCATGTTCCCTCCAGTCACGTCATGATACATGTCTTCGACATTTAGGTCATGTTCATGTCCCTTCCAGGGTATCGTATCTCTAATTCGAGGACGAATTATTCTTTTTAGATGGGAAGAGTTGTAAAACCCGCTTTAAAAATCCCTAGAACAATATTACATGAAATTTCGTATAATTTAAAACTTTACGACTTATTAAAATACGACACGCGATACGAACATTTAACACGGTTATCACGTACATTAATTAAACACGACAAGTAATTACGTATTTTAATATTACGTATAGCATGTGATATTTATAACAAAAATAATTCACGACATTAAAATACACGAACATGTAAAACCTGTAATTTTCAGGTTTTGACTATGACATCATTGTACACGTCACCTCATGATATCTATTTTTATCACCACCTTTGCATGAAATGTTTGAGCAATCATATGCATCATACATGAGCATACACCATTTAAATTATCAGAACATGGAAACATTTGATCATATGACATTATATTATGATTATGAGTATTTAATCATAAGGACACAGTCACATTTGTATGACTACATTATATGAGAATACGAGGTTTTAAACAATCATTCTTTTGGGACTTTTAAGTCACCTAAAACACATGATCATAAGCATTCATCAATTTGATTTATAAAAATCTAAACTCATGATCACAATTTAATAACAATCACCAAAGAACTATTTTATGCTTTAAAGTACATGATTATATATTTTCCTCACCTCACAAACAATACTACGATACGACATAAACTAATTTTTATTATTAGATACTACAATTATCCACTTTAACTCATTCTCACAAATGTATTACATTTAAAATAAAGTAAACCACACATTTATTTAATTATGACTATACTTTCACCAAGGATCCCAAAACTTAACCAAATTGACTTAGGACTTGAACCTACTTCTACAACATTATACCTAGACTCCTATTAACCATACCAAGACACTATAATCAAACTTAAAACTATCTTAGACACCATATTCTAGCCGAATACCTCTCAACACACATATACACTAACTTAAAATCACTATAAACTTGCACTAGACAACTTGTCATGTACCAATAGCTACTCATTAAAACCATACACTATTCAAGTCACCTCACTTTCTCTAGACTTGCAAAATCGCCGGCCATATTCAAACCAAAGACAATGTGTACATATGTTGCCATTAATGGGAAGTACTATGATATCCTAGTCCTAAGATATGCAAAGTAGTAAAACTAAAACAACTAACACGTACCCTTTCCTTTAGACGTGTAGAAACCCCTAACCACATAAACTTTCTATCTTGTACATCACCTCATTATAGTTACACTATGCAAGCACCCAATTTGTCCCCTTTGACTCATAGAGATGCGACGGGTAGGGGGCTTCCAAAATGCAAGTGTACATCACTTGCATTAAAAACCTAGTACCACCTTGTACCCCAAAATCACATCATATCTAGCCAAAGCCTCACTCTTGCCGTGGCTTAACCCTAAACCACACACATCACCTTCACAAGATATTATGTAAAGCTTAAGAACCTCACTCCTCACCCCTCACACTCAAAATTCGGATCTCACAAATTCATATATCACCTAGACGCAACAAACTCTTACACTAAACATTTACTACCCCAAAATCTTGGTTCCTAAGCATTTATAGCTAGCCTACACGGGATTCATAGCATTCAAGACAAGCCAAGACCCTCCTAGGTCACGTCTAAGAAGAACCGATGCATAGAAGCCCTAGTTCTTGATCAAACATCATCTTCTCCACCAAAACAAGTAAGTTTAAACCTCCATGACTCAATTTCAACCTTTTCTTACTTCTCATCACATGTCATGCATGTAGAAGCTTAGGAAACGAAGTTATGTTTGCATGCACACGTAAAAACCACCATAAGACAACACACAAACAACATATAAGCCCACGACTCATTTTGTTTCGTGGGCAAACATGCTTCAAAAACCTTATATCTATGATGAACTAGTTAGAAACCTTGCTTAAAGAAACCTAAGTAAGCCCTAGTTAATAAATTAGTGCTATACCCTAAGCAATAAGCTCAAACTATAAGCCATAAGCCTCGGCTTATTTTAAGCCGAGTATAAAACACTTATTGATAAGCCCATTAAGCTTGGAACTATGTTTAGGAGTAGAGGAACTAATAAGCTACCCATAATAAGCCATAAGCTTATATAAGCCGAGACAAATAAGCCATAAGCATATATAAGCTGAGACAAATAAGCCCATAAGTATATATAAGCCATTATAAATAAGCCCATAAGCCTATATATAAGCCGAGATAAATAAGCCCATAAGCCCTAGTACCAAATTTAGACTTATTAATGTTGCTTAGTAATATGACTAGTAACTTAATCAAGCCTAAGGTTTTAGCCCGTTAGGCCCATAGACCCAAACCGTGACCCTATTGGGCCAACCAAGCCCAATCCTATTTTTGGGAGACTTTTCGGGCCATATTTGTGAAGTGGTGAAAGTAATAGTCACAAATGTAAATATATAAAACATGTACATAATTTTCGTGACTTTAAAGAAGTATAAGAACCAAATTTTTCATTTATAAAAGTGTAGGGTGCATTTGTGTTTAAACCGAGAACCAACCAAGCCATAAGGACTGTTTTTTTCACTTTGGAAACTTATATAAAACCCTAGGTTACTTTTTGTGCCTCAAATAAATGTTTTCGAGACACAAGGGACTAGTTGTGTTACTTTTGAAACTTAATACGAGCCCTAGCCCCTTATTAAATATTTCCGAGACTTAAGGGGGGTGTTTTGCCATTTCACAAAAATAAACTGAGCCCTAGGGACTCGGTTGTAATTATTTCGAGACTATGGGAACCCTAGGGACCCAAACTGCCACATACCGAACGTATTGTAAGCCCTAGGGGGTGTTTTTGGAAATAAACTTAACGAACGAGGACTAACGAGGTGAAACACTTAACAAACTAAACCCTAAATGGTATTTTTGGAAGTTAATATACTACAAGGACTTGCGTGTAATTTTAATTTAATTAAAATGTTAATAAATTACTTATTAATGAATTAAATTAATTATTTCGGGTATTAAATAAATCACTAAGATTTATTTACAAGACTTAATAAACAAACGAACCATATTAAATATATTTGGAACCTTAAGAAAATGTAATGGAACATATTATTTTCTTACAATTAATTAAATTAAATAAAAATCTACTTATTTAATTTATTACACTTTTATTGGACAATTTAAATATATTTTTAGAAACTAAAAATATATATATATATATATATATTATTAACAGCTCACTATAAGTTTAAACACTTAAACAATCGTAACGACTTATTAATTCGTGATCATGCATTTTCACCAGTTACATTTATTTGTGCATTATTATTGTGCATTTACTGAGTCATACATAATTTACTTAGGTATTTCTACCACTTCGTGATTATACTGTGCCAGTTTATTCATTGACATCATCACTACATCATTACCACTGAGGTGAGTTCATGGCCCCATCTTTACTGTATTTATAACTAGGGGAGAAAACATACTAAAACTTTATATATGCAAACATGCACGAATAACATCAACACATAACAACTTTATTGCCTATTGTTTGCCCCATTCCCGTGGACTGTAACAGTTAGTAGTGTAGCGCGAAATGTTATGAATAGATCTATTCGGGTATTGACAACACCCGGCCTGCGTGACTTGCTATCACGAAACGCTTAGGCTTAGCAACAGGTTTATTTCATTGTCGGACTGAGGGAAACAACATCGGGTTTGACCATAATGGCGCCTGAGCATCATGTCTAGCTTCTATTACAGGGCAATAGGAACTTCTATAGTATTGGCTGTGATTGTCCTACTATGATCGTGGTGTTTGGCATATCAGTACATTTATTTATTAAATTAAACCTGTGAATTCACCAACCTCGTGTTGACCCCATATTTTATTTTATATGTTTTCTCAGGAAAATAAACATGTTCATGCATTGGATTCCAGCATCATTGAAGCATCATGTTACCATCGGGTTGGGATATTTTTCACATTATTAATAAATGTTGTTTTCAGACAAGATACTAAATGTGTACAATTTAATTCATGTAATATGTTTTTAAATGACTATTATGATCATTGCTTTATATACTTTGTGTTATCAATCCACCAAAGTAACACCCATGTACTATTCCGCTGCATTTGACCATTATGAGGGTGTTACAAAATGGTATCAGAGAGCATAGTTATAGAGAACCAGATCAATAACAAAAATTTTAAATAATAAAAATTTAAACTGGACTATAACTGAAATTTTAAATCAATTAAATTAAAAGAAAAATTGATTTTGGGGAACCTTTATAGTTAGGCATATAGCATATAGAGCATGCATATTATATGAACTAACTGTATGCTGATTTATAACCTTCGAGTTATTAAATCACCTAAGTATCTACACTTACTTTTAACAAGCATTGTTAAACAGACATAAACCGCATTGCATATGCATTTTGAAAACTTTTTGAATTGCGTAAGCTAATACTTACTCAACTTTGAAATGCTACTATTTTCAGATATCATGACGACACCTACCATTGTACTACTTACTAGGAGCTCATGGTTCCTACCATCGCACCGTTATCACCGAAATCGGTACTTGCCGGACATGCATCCGACAATGAGTCCAGAGGTGACCAGCCAGATGGAGTGATCATACTTTCGGATTCTCCTACCCCATCACCACCTACTATTTCCCCTACTTCACCTCTATTAGTAGTATCTACATCTCCACCTAGGGAGGCGGATCAGGTTGTGCCTACCCTACTACCTTTACCACCACCTTCTGCACTCCACTCTTACCCCACCAGTGCCTTGCCACCTCACAAGAGGAGGCGTGACTCTACTCCTGACTCGACCTTCGAGATAGGAGAGGGGTTGGGATCTAGTCAGGCTAGACTTGGCGCTCTACAGGCACAGGTTGACGCTCTTGTAGCCCGACAGGCGCAGGATACTGCCCTCATCCATGCCTTACTACAGGCGGACCAGCAGGGACGCGCTGTACTCCAGGAGAGATTTAACTCTCTCTACTGGACTGTGGCTGGTGAGTCACATACCACCCAGAGTTCTTTGGGGATGACCCAGTGAACCATACAGTGGCTTTTGGATAAGGTTTACCTCCGATATCTCTTAGCTTCACTAGAGGGTCATCAGTACGAAATCCAGGCTGCTATACTCACACAGGAGGAGACCTTCAGGACCTTCATCGACCTGGTCGATATTCGTCACCAAGGGGTCACTGCTGAGACAGAGTTTCTTCGGAGTGCTGATACTACATGCCAGATTCAGTTGCTAGAGACTATGAGACTTTCCTGGGAGACTAGGAGAGCTATGATTCACATGTAGTATACCCGTGCACCCTTACCACCAGCTGGACCAGCCGCACTATAGGCAGTCATACTAGCGTAGGATAGATATCTTTGTACATCATGACAAGCATTGAGTTGCATCTCAGCTCGCATGATTTAGGTCTTTTGTACTTATATTTCATTTCAGATGTATCTCTATCATTAGCACCTAACCTTAGTAGGTAGGTTATCTTTTGTTGTACTACAAACATGTGTACCACTATTTCAGACAGGATTTTTGTATCCCTGTCTTAGATTGGTTGTACTTGCATTATATTGTTATTCACCAGAATTGACATGTTATCATCTACTTGTTTGCTTGTATTTATATTATTATGAACTCTTGACAGATTATCCAATTTGTTGTGAATTCTATGCATACACATTTTCCATCCAGCTTAATATAATAATCTTATTGGTCAACTAATAAATATCATCCATGTGTATTATAGAAAAATAGCACAAAGAGTCACTAGACAAAATCCCGACGTTGCTCCCACAACGACTATTTCAGAAGCACAGCTTAGAGTGCTTATCGACCAAGGCATTGCTGATGCTCTAGCCGCCAAGGAAACACATCCCAGCGGGAACCAAGGCGACAACCAAAACTCAAATGCTAGAGATCGAACTACCAGAGGGTGTACCTACCCCGACTTCCTGAAATGCAAGCCTAGTTACTTCAAGGGAAAGGAAGGGGTAGTGGAACTTATGCAATGGTTCGAGAGAACCGAGACTGTGTTCCGCATTAGTGACTGTACGAAAGAAAACAAGGTGAATGCCACCTGTAATCTTTTGGAACATGCTCTCACATGGTGGAACTCACTAGTTGCTAGCCTTGGGCATGATGAAGCCTATGGGATGAATTGGACTGCGTTGAAAGAAAGACTTACCGTGAAGTCCTCACGGTGAAATCAAGAAACTAGAGATTGACTTGTGGAACCTCAAATGCACAAATCATGACATCACGACCTACAATCAGAAATGTCAGGAGTTGACTTTGATGTGTACTCGAATGTTCCCTGACGTGAAAGACAAGATAGAGAAGTACGTTAGTGGACTTCCTGATTCTGTTCATGACAGTGTACTCGCATCCCTACCCATTACGGTCGAGAGTGCCATGGATTTTGCCACAGAGTTGATGGACAAACGGGGATGTGATCACTTGCTTAGGCAGTCAGAGTACAAGAGGAAAGTTGATGAGAACTACCGTAGTCATCACCAGACCCAACAACCAAAAAGACAAAACTTGGGTCAGGTCTGTAGTGTTGTTTCCTCAGTACCACCTCCATATGTAGGTAACAAGCCAAAGTGTTCCAAGTGTAATTTCCATCGCTACCCTACTACTGAATGCCGAAGGCCCGGACAGAGCAACACACATGCTCCGGCCATTAGGAACAACTACAGTACCAACTATAGGCCCAACAATGGAAACAGTCAGAACTTCCGCAGAAATGGACAGCAGGGAAACCGCCAGCACACTGGCAGTGGTAGTATGGCACGTAGGGAAGTTCGTTGCTATGGTTGTCGGGAGATCGGACACATCAAGCCTGAGTGCCCAAAACGAGCAGTTAGGAACGAGAACAGAGGAGGAGAACCAGCCAGAGTTTATGTTATAGGAGATACCAAGACCAACCCCGACTCCAATGTGGTTACTGGCACGTTTCTTCTGAACAATCGTTATGCAACTATTTTGTTTGATACGGGAGCCGATAGGAGTTTTATATCTACAGAGTTTAGTAGTTTACTAGGCGTCACTCCTACACAGCTAGACGACTGTTACAGAGTCGAATTAGAAGACGGTAAAATCATCGAAACTAACACTATTCTAAGAGGTTGTACCTTAAACCTTCTAAATCATCCATTCGACATTCATTTGATACCCGTAAATTTAGGTAGTTTTGACGTCATTATTGGTATGGACTGGTTAGCAAAATATCACGCAACCATTGTGTGTGACGAAAAGCTAGTCCGTATACCGTGGGGAAAGGAAAATCTAAATGTCCGAGGAGAAGGAAATTAAGATAGAACTAACACCAGACTGAGTGTTATCTCATGCACCAAAGTCCAGAAGTATATACTAAAAGGATGTCCTATCTTTTTAGCACATATTTCAAAGACAGACGGAGAAGAGGAACCAGAGAAGAAACAAATCAAGGACGTGCCAATTGTCCATGATTATCCCGAAGTTTTCCCAGACGACTTACCTGGTTTACCTCCGACTCGTCAAGTGGAATTTCAAATCGACTTGATACCAGGAGCTGCACATGTAGCTAAAGCGCCATACCGATTAGCACCAACCGAGATGAAAGAACTCGCTGAACAACTTCAAGAACTATCTAACAAAGGTTTTATCAGACCAAGTTCCTCACCTTGGGGAGCACCAGTGCTTTTTGTCAAAAAGAAAGATTGTTATTTCTGAATGTGCATGGATTACAGGGAACTGAATAAGTTAACTGTAAAGAATCGTTATCCGCTACCACGAATCGAAGACCTATTTGATCAACTACAAGGATCAAGTGTGTATTCCAAGATTGACTTAAGATCTGGATACCATCAGCTGAGAGTCAGAGAGGATGACATACCAAAAACAGCCTTCAAGACTCGTTACGGTCATTACGAATTTCAGGTCATGACATTTGGATTGACCAACGCACCAGCCATATTCATGGACCTCATGAATCGAGTGTGCAGATCATATCTGGATAAATTCGTCATCGTGTTCATCGACGACATACTCATCTATTCCAAGAATGAACAAGAGCACGGAGAACATCTTGCTCAAGTACTAAAATTGCTTAAGGAAGAAAAGCTATACGCCAAATTCTCCAAATGTGATTTTTGGATTCCTAAGGTACATTTTTTAGTCACATGATCGACAGCAAAGGAATTCAGGTAGATCCCGCAAAAGTCAAATCCGTAAAGGATTGGGCAGCACCCACTTCACCAAAGGAAATTCGCCAATTCTTAGGTCTTACCGGTTACTACCGGAGATTTATGGAAGGATTTTATAAGATAGCTAAATCTATAACGAAGCTTACTTAGAAAGGCGTGAAATTTGATTGGGGATAAAAAGAAGAAGCCGCATTCCAAACCATAAAAAAGAAATTGTGTAGTGCACCTATTTTAGCCTTACCAGAAGGCAACGAAGATTTCGTTGTCTACTGTGATGCCTCACACAAAGGCTTAGGAGCTGTGTTAATGCAGAGACATAAAGTGATTGCTTATGCTTCAAGGCAACTGAAGAAGCACGAGCAGAATTACTCTACTCATGATCTAGAGCTTGGATACGTAGTTTTTGCCTTAAAAACTTGGAGACACTACCTATATGGAACAAAGTGCACAGTGCATACCGACCACAAAAGTTTGCAACACCTTCTAGACCAGAAGGAGTTGAACATGAGACAACGTCGTTGGATAGAATTGCTCAGTGACTACGATTGTGATATCAAATACCACTCAAGTAAATCCAAGGTAGTTGCAGATGCACTAAGCCGCAAGGGAACTGATCCTCCCATGAGAGTTCGAGCCTTAGTTATGACCATTAGCTTGGATCTACCCAAGCAGATATTTGAGGCTCAACTCCAAGCATAGAAGCCTAAAAACATTAAGAAGGAAGACATAGGAGGAATGCTTAGGACTAATCTAAGCAAGGAAAAGTTAGAAGACAGAGCAGACGAAACGTTGTGTTTACACGGGAGAAGTTGGTTACCATGCTACGGAGACTTGAGAAACGTGATCATGCACGAATCTCATAAGTCTAAGTACTCCATACATCCCGGGTCCGAAAAGATGTATCAGGACGTGAAGAAGTTATATTGGTGGCCAAACATGAAGGCAGACATTGCCACATACGTGAAGAAATGTCTGACTTGTTCTAGAGTGAAGACAGAACATTAGAGACCATCAGGTTTGTTAGTCCAACCCGAGATACCGAAATGGAAATGGGACAACATCACCATGGATTTCATTACCAAACTTCCGACTTCATCTCACAGTTACGATATAATTTGGGTAATCGTTGACCGACTCACAAAATCAGCTCATTTCCTGCCCATCAGAGAAAATGACTCTCTGAACAAGTTGGCCAAACTGCACCTAAAGGAAGTTGTGACTAGACACGGTATACCAGTCTCAATCATTTGTGATCGAGATGGTAGGTTTACGTCAAACTTTTGGAAAGCTTTTCAACAAGCTTTGGGAACAAACTTGGACATGAGTACTGCTTATCACCCACAGACTGGCGGTCAGAGTGAACGAACAATCCAAACATTGGAATACATGATGAGGGCATGTGTGACGACTCTCCTGGGCCGTTAATCGTCTTCCCCGGTCCTGAGTAATGCTGCAAACAAAGGTAAACCGGTTAGACGTGGACCCGAGGCCGGGGCCCCAGGGTCCACCTCCGACGGTCAAGTTAGTATTGGTGCAATATATAATAAAAGTGGCGTGGTTAAGAGAGATAACCTAATTTATAATGAGACCCCTACCCCTGTTTATATAGGCTTAGGGTTTCTTATAGGATAAGTAAGGTGTGTGTGGGCCGTGGGCCTGTCGGGCCAAGCCCATTACCGACTGTACGTCGACATATCCCCCAGTCTAGTATGATATGGTCCATGATCATGTTATGCTAGACTAATTCGTGTATCATGCTCACAAAACAACCGCGTGCGGCTTGCTGCTAGGACGTCCTCGTGGTTTGTTTGTCACATATGGCTCCTGTAACACCCCACTTTGATAAGTGGACCGTTACACGTAATTATGGCGTGTCATCAAAGCATGCAAGGTAATATGTACTAAAACATACATGACCATAGGGAAAACCGGAATCAAACACCGGTCCCCAAACATAAGCCCAAAACATAAATAACGTAAATGAACAAAAGGAAGACTAAACATGCATGAATATATAAAGGCATGAGGAAGATAAGTCTAAGGTAGCTCCCATCCTATGTGTGTCCTCCAAATGCTCCAGTCTAACTTTAGGTACCTGCCGTTTTGGGACATAGAAAGGAAAGTCACGGCTGAGCATAACGCTCAGTGCACGGATATACAACATAGTATGAATGGCTGAAACATAAATAAGACTAATAGCAGCGGAAATGTATGTCCTGGAAAACCTGGTATAACTTAGTAAAATTGGTTTATAGTTTAAAAAGCCTTATGTTTATCTTATTAAAACAGTTTAACATGTTAACCATTAAGCCAATATAGGTCATGAAATATCAACGTGCATGAATACTTGGAGGGGTGACCTCGTCATGCAATTAGAGGGGCTGCCTCTAATTAATATAAGTTTTGGGTAGGAGGGATCAGCTCCTTGTGAAGGATGCAAGACACACACCACATTCACCTGAATAATCTGCTGAAAACAAGTAACCTAGGATGCACCCATACGCCCCACATGATAATAATAATATGGCCAAAAGTTGAAAGGACGCCACGAGCTATCACTCCGCCGTGGTAAAGTCATAACACTGGTGCCTCTAGTGTTATGGTTATGGTACTTCCATAACTAGGTGAAACTGGTCATGCGTGTATATGGCTTTAGGTATCTAATTAAACATAAGCAATTCAAAAACATATAAAACATATACTGGGAAAACAGTGGGCTGCATACGGGGAATCCTAATAAGAAAAGAATGTCCATACTGAAAGGACGGAGAATCCGTACCTTAAGTCCAGTGAACGAAGAAGACGAACGGAAGAGAGTCCTACTTCGATATCACTAATGTTACAAAAATAATATCCGTGTATAAGTATTCTGATTACTGAGTACGTAACTGGTTTATATCATGTCTTAGCTTGTTTTATATGTTCATGTCATGCTTTACTGATTTTATCGTTATGCTGTGTTTATCGTGTATTCTGTCTATTCTGATTAAGTATTACTTGTATTTCTTGTATTATTATACTTGTTGTGTAATAATAAGTAACTTTCTAAAAATAGCAGGTTTCCAAAAAAAGAAAGTTTCCAAAAATAGAAAGTTTTCAAAAATAGATAGTTTCCAAAAACAGAAAGTTTCCAAAAATAGAAAGTTTCCAAAACTGGAAAGTTTTTAAAAATAGAATAGCTGCCTTAAATAAATAAGTTTTTAAAAATATAAAGTTTCCATAAATAGATTAGCTGCCTTAATTAAATAAGTTTCTAAAAATAGAAAGTTTCCATGATTAGAAATAAGCTGGATTATTAAGCTAATAATATAAGCTTAAGTTTTACTGATTAATATTCTAAGTCATGTGATATATAGTATAGTTTATTAATTATTACATGTAAATTAAATAAACTATAGGTTATAAGATTTAATTAAATATACATGATTTAATTAAATAAAAGGTAATAATACTTAGGTTAAAACATGTATTAATATCTATTATTAATATAACCTAAGTCATGGTAATTAATTAATTATATGCCATGTTTTAATAATTAATTAATTAAATCATAAAATACTTAGGTTAAAATCATGTATTATTATTACTAATAATTAACCTAAGTCATGTTTCAAATTAAATTAATTACATAGCATGTTAAATTAATTTAATTAAACCTTGAAATTATTTAACTTGTAAAAATAAATAATTAACTTGTAAAAAAAAACCATGAACCGAACCCGTGTTTTAAATCTAAACATGTCATGAACCGGTCCGTGAAACCCCTTGAACCGGATCAACAACCCTTAACCATGACAAATCGCCACCGGCCTAAACCGGTGGTGCGTGTTGTTTTCAGCCGAGACCCCCATGACCACCAAGGCTAACCCCGACATGCGTCAGGGTCGCTTGGTTGCTTGCGGCCGAAACACCCCAACCAAACCGAGACCTTGTGGTCTCGGTTGGTGGTGATCACACAACCACCGAGAGCCTTGCTCTCGGTTCTACCCACTATCCGAACCAAACACCCCTTAAACCATATATTTTTAATACCCCATGATTAGATCTAGATGTTTATTAACTTGTTCTTAATACCCTCATGATTTCATGTGTTTAGATCTAATAAACAATTAAAAAGAAAAGGTTTAAAGAATTACCGATTCGTGGATAAGAAGGAAATTAATAACACGAACGATCTAGCAATAATTGGATCTACCAAAATCAACCAAACACCCCTCTGTGGTGAATATATGTGACGGCCAAAAGGAGAGAAAGGAGGAGGCTAGGGTTTTGTGTTTTTTTCTAATTCTTTTGTAAATGAAAAATATGTTTCCTCCTTTTCTTATTTTAAGTGGGCTTGGCCCCTTCCTTTTGACTCCTTGCCGTGGGTATGTGGGCCCCCAAAGGGGAATCCGTTGTTTTCCCGTGTTCTAATTTATTACGTGTTCTCGTGTCGTGTTTACGTGATTTAATTATTAATCGTTCGTGTCGTAAAATATATTTATACGTAAAAGTAATAAATATACGTAAATACATAATAATAGGTTCGTGATTATTTACGTTCAAGATTTTCATGTTCGTGATTATAATTATTGTTGATAATAATTATCGTGTCTTAATACGTAATAAATATTTATCGTGTAATAACACGTACGTAATATTTGTAATTCTTATTCGTGAAACGTAAACGTGCTAAATAAGGAAAGTTCTAATCATGTACGTACGATTATATGTTGTACTGTTCATGGTAAAAGCGTGCGGGTTTTAAAACTCTCCTCCCCTAAAAAGAATAATTCGTCCTCGAATTATAGATAAAGTAAGCTGAAAGAAAAACATACCCGAATCAAACTAAGAGGGTATGCAAGATAAAAGGACATGCAGGTGACATGGTAGAAAGGAACGTGGAACGTGACATGTCTTGAAAGGACATGGAACGTGACATGGCTGAAAGGACATACCTACTCGATAAAAGAAAAACGGATAAGAAGTCCGGATGAACTTGTCCGTTTCCAAGTGGCTTCCCTCTTGGAACGGTTCCTTCTCAAGATCTTGACACCATGATAAATCTTGGTCCTCCTGACCTTGACTTGAAAAACACGAAGAGTTCATTGTCATCTGCGTAAGATAGATCCCCTGAATTCGATCGAGGAAATAAGAGTTAACATTCAAGGGTAACTGAAACATTACGATGCCAAATAATATAACCTAACTGATAATTAGCAACGATACGTGAGACATATTGAAACGTAGTACGTGAAAAATTTTGAACGTGATACGTGAAAAATTTTGAACGTGATACGTGGAGGTATGGAGAGTATAATATGGCAACATATCATGATCAATGATACGTGTAACATATCGTGAACGTGTTATGAGAAAAGTGGAATGAACATGACATGTGAAACATATCGTGAACATGGAATATAACAGCGGTAACGCCAAACGCTATAGGATGAGACGTGGAATGTGACGTGAAACGTCTGTCTGAGCATAGAGAGTTATACTAGACTTGAGTCTGGTCTCTCAAGTTCTTGCAAAACTTTCCAGAACGAAAATGAACGTAAAATCGTAAGCCAGGATACGATCATGAACGTGAATAGTGTCATGAACGTGAGCGTGAAAGCAAGTCGTGAAATTAGAACAAGAACGTGATCGTAAATCAGGAGCACAAATGCGAACCTTTTTCTGTCCCGATAGGTGACGGATTACCAAGTGGTCAGATGATCCTTGGCTGGAACATGCCCGATCAATTTGTTGGTTCTGAAATCCTTGCGGATGTAAGGATTTTACAGACTTGATCAAACTGTTGGCAATACCCAGATAGCATCTTGTTTCTTCTGAGTTTGCGTTAATCCGGTAACCAAAATCCGTGGGGATCTTGTCCCATTTTTTATCACAATTCTGATGGTGGATAAACATCCCGGTCAGTTGGTGTTCTATCTTAGCCTGTTGGTATGTCAGGTACTTAGATATGAATGTAACTATATCTTGCTTCGTAGAAACTTGATACATAGAAAATTTGCGGAACTATGAGTCTCCGAAATTAGACCTCTCTTAGCGTAGGATTTTCTTGAACACCTAATTTAGTGTAGGGTTCTTACCTTTTCGCATAAGCTGAGTCATGGTAAGATTAACCGTGCGAATCCATGTGATTCAGCGTGTCACTGTACTCAACCAGAATTTAGACTGGAAAATTTCAGGGTGAAATTTCTCCTGTCGTAGAATTTGCAACATAGTGTAAATATGGTCTTCCTGCTCTTCTCTATACTTTAGAGAAGGTTAGGTTGTCATAGATGAAAGCACCGATGAATTTGTTTATGAGTTCATGGAAACTCAATTTATCATGTCCATAATGTTGCTATAGCATTTATGAGACTAATTCAAAATCATGAATCTAGCATGACCGAGACGTGTACGAATAGCAGTCACAGAAATGTCCTTCTCTTTCACTCGTCACTGTTGGCAGCATGATCATGAATCTGATCTTGGAAAAGTGTTTCACACCCTCAAGTCGATTGGACATGTCGTCAATACGTGGAGGAGAATAACGTTTATGAATGGTGATTTGTTTTAGATCGACGGTAGTCGACACATAATCTCATGTTACCGTCCTTCTCCTTGAACGTTCTTCTGGAATATATGGAAATCTTTTGGAATAATCGACTGGCTATGCGTAAAAGGACTTCAGTAGTCGTGTCTTAACTGACAACTATAAAATTTTAGCAGTCATGGCTAACAAAGCACGTGCTTGGAAAGCATAGATAATTTATATAGATTTTCCTGATGGAAAATCAAGTTGAATGTATTCAGGAGCCTGAACATTACTGTACAAAATCATGAATCGTAGCAAGGTGTGATGTTCGTAGTCCATACTTAGGTTTAAATTCAACTCGTGCCTGTCCGAGGTAATGTGTTAGCAGCTTGGATCTCATCATTAGGCTGAAGGAAAACCCTTACATGGGGAATACGAATGGCGTCCTTTATGGTCATGAATATATACGAAATATGGGTGCAAGAAACGAAAGTGTCATCGAGCAACTTGATAGATCTCACTGATATACCGGTGATGGTACTGAACTTCTTGTGGTCTGATTAATACATAGCCCACAAAATGGATATACCCTTGGAGGGTACCTTAAATTTCTTAGAAATGTTCCAGAATTGGACGTGAGTCATGTATCTTGACTCGTGTCTTGGGAAATATAAGCATGACATGTGTCTTGACATGTGTCTTCAGGAAGTATATGTGAGACATGTGTCTTGACTGATGTCTTGACATGTGTCTCAAGATGTGAAACAAATAGAACTACAAATATTAGGTTATTATGCCAGAATTGGCGGATCGGTTGGAATACTGATCCTTTGTATTTTTGATCACGTCTGCGGTCGGAGCTTCGGTTGCGATTGCTAGGATAGTTGTTGTCATAGTAGTGGTTACTATCGTCTTGTATGTCAGTTCCATGACGGTCATTCTCATGACTGTGATTCATGTAACTATTCAGCTGAGTGGCCGGCTGGTACCGGTTTGCACTCATATGACTGAAACGACAACTGAATGACCTGTGACATGTAACTAAAAATTAGGGACGATGATTGATTAAAATCGTCTGACGGTGAAGCATCTTCTTATCCAATTGCTTTGCTCTGACGCCTTTGTCTTCGTCTTGTAGGATCTCCAGGTTGTGAACGGCATCCGCATCTCGCAGCGCCTCCAAACATCAGCAACATCAACCTTTAGTAACATCTCCAAGTTATGAGCGGCATCAACAATCTTGTAGAATATCAGTAAGTGAAAATACGCCTAAGATGATTCAGAATCGACTAGCGAATACTCGTGAAGTATTGCAAGTGAAATACACATGGATTAAGGTACGTTTAATACACATGGAATACGGTACATGGAGTACACATGGAATGCACATGAAATGATCGGTATGGGGTCGATCATTTGTCATGATTTTAAAGGAAGTATAATCGGTTAAACGGTTAGAAAGACCATCATGATAACCTGGCAATGCCAGTATATACCTCATTCTGGTTGCATAGAGAAACACTAACTTGTGGTTAAACGAATTTCAACAATGATTTTCCTGAAATCATGATTAATGAAAACCAACCATGACTATCATGAATGTAGGATTTAAGTGAACTCCAACAGTGTCTTGCATGAAAGCATAAACAACAAAAGAGACGTAAGACGTAATCAATCATGAAGACGAAATCATCATGACGAAACATGAAACGACTTAACATGAAGGAGTGTATAACATAATCAGCATGAAACTGAAGTTAACCATGACAATTTGAAAACATACTTGACATAAAACAAAGTACTTATGAGGGGACATGAAAAAAAAAATATGACAATAAATCATGAGAAAAATTTTATGCATGAAAACAGTGCATGATTACATGATGCAGTTTATAAAAACCTTTATATACGTGAGGGTAAACGCCTATGGTCAGTTTACCTAAAATGAAAGACATGGCGAGGGGACGCCTATGGGTCAGTCCTAAAGTTAAAAGTTTCGATAAAAGCACATGCGACTAAATAGGGCCAGTCCTGTACCAGCCATTACTTAGTCATAATTCCTGTGACAATGATACATGAAATAAATGAATGAAACTTAGCTGTCAAAACTTAACAGAAAAATTTTTTATGTGACTAATTATGAACTACTGGGGTTCAGCCCACATAGTCACAGTTCACGAGGAACATCATGCATGAAACAATGACACATAACTAAATATGAATGACGGTTGTCCATCCATATTAGTAAAACAATATCGATGAAAACATCAAGGTTAAAACATCAAGGTGCTGAAAACATCATGGTTAACAACAACAATACGCTGAACGCATCAATACGTGGAAGAACAAGCGTTGGCTTAGGAAGCTCTTTGTGACTACCACTAGTCACAGGTCAAGTTTTAGAGCCTACAGGTCAAAGCCTTGTCTCTGATACCATACTTGTAACACCCCACTTTGATAAGTGGATCGTTACGCGTAATTATGGCGTGTCATCAAAGCATGTAAGGTAATATGTACTAAAACATACATGACCATAGGGAAAACCGGAATCAAACATCGGTCCCCAAACATAAGCCCAAAACATAAACAACATAAATGAACAAAAGGAAGACTAAACAAGCATGAATATATGAAGGCATAAGGAGGAGAAGTCTAAGGTAGCTCCCATCCTATGCGTGTCCTCCAAATGCTCCAGTCTAACTTTAGGTACCTGCCGTTTTGGGACATGGAAAGGAAAGTAACGGCTGAGCATAACGCTCAGTGCACGGATATACAACATAGTATGAATGGCTGAAACATAAATAAGACTAATAGCAGCAGAAATTTATAAGTCCTGGAAAACCTGGTATAACTTAGTAAAACTGGTTTTATAGTTTGAAAAGCCTTATGTTTATCTTATAAAAACTGTTTAACATGTTAACCATTAAGCCAACATAGGTCATGAAATATCAACGTGCATGAATACTTGGAGGGGTGACCTCGTCACGCAATTAGAGGGGCTGCCTCTAATTAATATAAGTTTTGGATAGGAGGGATCAGCTCCTTGTGAATGATGCAAGGCACACACCACATTCACCTGAATAATCTGCTGAAAACATGTAACCTAGGATGCACCCATACGCCCCACATGATAATAATAATATGGCCAAAAGCTGAAGGGACGCCACGAGCTATCACTCCGCCATGGTGAAGTCATAACACTGGTGCCTCTAGTGTTATAGTTATGGTACCTCCATAACTAGGTGAAACTGGTCATGAATGTATATGGCTTTAGGTATCTAATTAAACATAAGCAATTCAAAAACATATAAAACATATACTGGGAAAATAGTTGGCTGCATATGGGGAATCCTAATAAGGAAAGAATGTCCATACTAAAAGGATGGAGAATCCGTACCTTAAGTCCAGTGAACGAAAAAGACGAACGGAAGAGAGTCCTACTTCGATATCACTAATGCTACATAAATAATATATGTGTATAAGTATTCTAATTACTGAGTACGTAACTGGTTTATATCATGTCTTAGCTTGTTTTATATGTTCATGTCATGCTTTACTGATTTTATCGTTATGCTTTGTTTATCGTGTATATAGTCTATTCTGATTAAGTATTACTTGTATTTCTTGTATTATTATACTTGTTGTGTAATAATAAGTAACTTTCTAAAAATAACAGGTTTCCAAAAAAAGAAAGTTTCCAAAAATAGAAAGTTTCCAAAAATAGAAAGTTTCCAAAAATAGATAGTTTCCAAAAATAGAAAGTTTCCAAAAATAGAAAGTTTCCAAAAATGGAAAGTTTCCAAAAATAGAATAGCTGCCTTAAATAAATAAGTTTCTAAAAATATAAAGTTTCCATAAATAGATTAGCTACCTTAATTAAATAAGTTTCTAAAAATAGAAAGTTTTCATAATTAGAAATAAGCTTGATTATTAAGCTAATAATATAAGCTTAAGTTTTACTGATTAATATTCTAAGTCATGTGATATATAGTATAGTTTATTAATTATTACATGTAAATTAAAGAAACTATAGGTTATAAGATTTAATTAAATATACATGATTTAATCAAATAAAAGGTAATAATACTTAGGTTAAAACATGTATTAATATCTATTATTAATATAACCTAAGTCATGGAAATTAATTAATTATATGCCATGTTTTAATAATTAATTAATTAAATCATAAAATACTTAGGTTAAAATCATGTATTATTATTACTAATAATTAACCTAAGTCATGTTCCAAATTAAATTAATTACATAGCATGTTAAATTAATTTAATTAAACCTTGAAATTATTTAACTTGTAAAAATAAACCATGAACCGAACCCGTGTTTTAAATCTAAACATGTCATGAACCGGTCCGTGAAACCCCTTGAACCGGATCTACAACCCTTAACCATGGCAAACCGCCACCGGCCTAAATCGGTGGTGCGTGTGGTTTTCAGCCGAGACCCCCATGACCACCAAGGCTAACCCCGACATGCGTCGGGGTCCCTTGGTTGCTTGCGGCCGAAACACCCCAACCAAACCGAGACCTTGTGGTCTCGGTTGGTGGTGATCACACAACCACCGAGAGTGTCACACCCCACCATGGCGGAATATGGGGCCTAATGTAGAGATTTTACTCGTTGAAAGTTCGTTCTCGGTGTCTAATCGAATTGATTTCCGGTTAATTGTTTGAGATTAGTTGTTCTTGGTAAATCAAATATTTTTTTTTGGTTTTGGTAAAATAAATGAGCAAGACTGAATAATAAATAACGAAAAATTAAAACAAGTTAAAATGTAAACGGTGCGATATTTAAAACTTTGAAAGTAAATGACGAAAAATGAAGGTACGTAAAATTAAAACTTAATATAAAGTAAATGATGCAAATAAAAACGTAAACTAAAAGAAAAGTGAATAAAAATTTAAATAAATAAAAAGGCGGAAAAAATCAAACTTGAAATTAAAGGAGGAAAACTTAAAATTAGAAACAGAAAGAAGACGACAGACCTTCATTCGGAACTTTTAGACTTCCGGATGAAGGTCCCTTCATTCGGAACTTTTAGACTTCCGGATGAAGGTCCCTTTATTCGGAACTTTTCAAGTTCCGGATGAAGGTCCCTTCATTCGGAACTTTTCAAGTTCCGGATGAAGGTCCCTTCATTCGGAACTTTTCAAGTTCCGGATGAAGGTCCCTTCATTCGGAACTTTTCAAGTTCCGGATGAAGGTTCCTTCATTCGGAACTTTTCAAGTTCCGGATGAAGGTTGCCTGGGAATTAGTAAAATACAGAAACATCTATCTGGAAAACAGGGGACACACAGTGAATACGATTTATCCTTAAATCAATTAAAATCAAACGAACGATTAAACCAAAACAACCAATAAGCATCAACTAACAATAATCAATCAAAATAAATCATCAAAACTAACAAACATAACCAAATTAATCAAAACCCACTTGATCAAAATCATAAAAACTCAAGAACATGAACAATGAAAAATAAGAACAAATCACACAAGAAAGGAAGAGGACGATGAATTAAAAGCTTAATTAAAAAGTATGGATTTAATAACAAAAGCTTAAAACACAAATTAATCTAGAGAGAGAAAGTAGAAGTTTAGAGAGAGAAACTACCTACTCCTAATCTAATCCTAAAACTAACCAACCCTCTCACATGTTGTGAGGGTGGTATTTATAGGAGAGGGGAAGGGTTGGTGGCTTCCTCTTTCTTTCTATCTTGGTCCTCAGTCTTTCAGTCTTTCAGTCTTCTCAAATTCTTCGACTTCTAAGACTTTGTCTCGGGATTTCTTTGAACTCGTCTTGTAATTTCTTAATAATTTAAACCTGAGTTCTTCGGTTTTTTTTAGTAAACTTCCGTCTTTTGACTTTTTCTTCGATAATTCTTCAGAATTGGTCTTGGACTTCCGTTCTTTTTCCACTCTTGATCTTTCGACTTCGTCTTTTGTCTTTTACTTCAATAAAAGCCCGTGAAAGCCGAGTTTTCTCCACTTTTCACCTTCTCGACCCTGAAACACAATAAAAACACAAACCACGCATAATTCCGCCATTTACGACATAAAATATACGTTTAGGTCCTGTTTTAATGTAATTAAGTGGTAGAAAAGATGGGTGTTTTCACACCTATCAAATCCCCTACACTTAACCATTGCAATGCCCTCATGCAATGCTTAGCAATAAAGCAAGGTTTACACTTTCCATCATAATCAACCTACTTGGCCTTTATTAAACAACTAAGGAAAATCAAAAAGATAGAAAATAACAAGATGCAACAAGGAAGAAACATGTAAAGAAATCTAAGACTTACATTAGGGCTTGTGTGTCATGAATGTTTATCACCCTCAAGTTTCACGTTCCCCATGCCAAGCTTAAAAACAAGATCATTGTTAGTACAAGTTAGCATAACAAACATTTACTCATGCGGTTCAATTAATCACTTAAACTCCCTTATTCCTATGGGTATCTCTTATATTTTATTGATGTCTTGAATGATCACGAGGATGCATTGTTGACTTATTTCGATAATTTATTTAAGCTGAAAGCAAAGTAGGACGATTTGATCAATAGTTAGCTAAAGGACAAAATCTCTTAAAACTGCTTCTCGGGATATCAAAAAGTTCATATCTTGGCATAACTCGGTTCACGATTTGAGACCTTTCTCGGGCCGATATTTGGCATGTACTTCATACTTCATATCTTCGAGAGACGTTTTTGAGATAATGGTCTTCTCTTCGTTATAGAGTTTCTTCACTTGGAGACTTTTGAGGGGTACTCCAACTTTGTCGACCATGACTTCATGATTATTTCTTCAATCTCTATTTGGGATTTTGAGATACAACGATCCGCCTCCTTTTCGGACTTGGATCTATTTATCCTCATACCTTGTTAGGGTCTTTTCGGATAGACTTCTCCATGATCTTTATGGGAGTTGATTGCTTTTCGTCGTGAGTCTTGATCCTTCATATTGATTTCGGGAATAATGCTTTTCACATCACCTTGGATCTTCAGCAATAAAATGGAATCCTCATGCCTTGTTAGGGCCTTTTCGGACTCGCCAATCTTCGCGCCCCGCTTCATAAGTTATGCCTTGGCTATGAACTCTCGTCATTACCGAGCAACTTTTAAACGATCTTGGGCTAGAAGCTAAGTAACTTTTCAAATCGTACGACCTTACTTATTGCAGATAATTTATTAGCAAGTGATGGGAGAAAAAGATCATAATTAACTCACATAAGTTAATGAGAGAATACCAAACTTGTAACCAACTCTATCATTTCTCGTTCTCCACAATTTAAAATCTCAAGGAATGAGACTCGTGGATGCTTAGCCTAATAAACCAATTAAGGTCTACATGGTTAAGGATACTAGCTAGAGTGAACTTGGATAAGTAAACTCGGGTTGAGTAAAAAAATTCACAACGGGCCTAATATATCTAAGATAACTAAACTTGTTAAAACCATTTTATTAAAATAGGAGAAAAATAGCAAAAATAAAGGGGACTACAACTAGGCCAAAATAGATTAAAAATTTTGAAAAATGTCGAAAAACTGATTTTCCGGTTAAAATGAGGACAAATACAAGGAAAAGGCCACTTAACTTCGATAGAAGTCCCCCCTACACTTAATATAAACATTGTCCTCAATGTTTAAGCATGTGGGAGTAAACTCCCCTACACTTAGGACATTGTGCACTTTGTTTAAATCTCGTTAAGGAAGAGACAACTAAAGAGATTCCTATTTTAATATTGAGAAATATAAAATAGTGAATCGAAAAGAGCTCAGGATAGAACCGGGAAGAAGGGAACACGGAATCATGGTTCGTCAAAAGTCATCAAGAGTGTGTCTTTGAAACTCTAATCCCTGCATATGATAAGAAAGAGAACAAGAAACACCAACGGGGCTCCCCCCTACACTTATGGTGAAATAAGATAGATAATTGGGTTGCCTCCCAAAAAGCGCTTGTTTTTGTTGACCGAGTCACGAGCCTGACTCGTCCCCGAATTAAATGGTCCATGGGGAAGCCTCGAATGTGATACCGGGATCAAAGACCTTATCCTCGTTCCCGGTTGACATCAACAAAGGAGAGGCGGGGGGATAAGTCTTGAAAGGGAGAAAGGTCCTTTCAACATACGTTTTGTATGTGAATTCAAGATCCACGGGAGGTGGGTTGGGTATAGTGAGCACATTGTCATCCCCCAAAGACAATGGATGCTGAGCAAACGGCAAAGCCGTATTGTTATCTATCATAGCATAATCAATGTCACCTCCCGGATCAAAACACTCATCCTCATTTCCCGGTATGAAACGAGTAGAGTAAAAGTGATACATCACCCGCTTGGGTGTACACGTGGGAGGATGAGGTGGCAATATAATATGAGAAGTATGAGAACAATTACCTTCCACCTGTGTCCCTTTTTCAGTAGATTCACATCTTTCCACCTCTGGGATAGAAGGTGTAGTGTCATCGTGTAGTAAATCCTCTAGAAAAAGTATATCTCCATCCACATCAGCATACCCGGATGTGTATTCCACGGGTGTATCAATAGCAAGAAACTCATCGATCTCAGGAATGTGAAAACTATCATCACTAATGAGTGAAGTATTTTGCTTTAGAAATTCCTCCTCGTCGAAAATGACCTCAATGTCGTCATCACTCTCTTCATTATTTATAGGGCCAATAATATGCTCAGGGATATGGGTACTCGTCTGATCTTGCTGCTGTAAAAATGACTCCATACAAGTTCGCAGCGTGTGTAAAAGCTCTTTTGATTGTGCTTGAAAAGCTGTAGCAAGATCGACAATTGGTTCTTGGTAACTCATCCCGTGACGAGGCTGATGATCGAGTGAGTGTGGTGGGGGCTCAAGATTGTGAAAACCGGAATTATAACACGGTTGTGGCTCATAGTTGTTCATCGGTTGGGAATAATTAGAAACCGGGTTTGGTTCATAATAATCCATAGGTGAAGAAAACTGAGGATCCGGATTTTGCTCATAATAATTCATTGGTTGACAATAATAGGTATCGTGAGGACCCCCACAGTTGTTGCAAACCGGGTATGGAGAAAAATCAGGTGTATCTTGTGGATAGCTATTATCATTATCATAATTGTACCCCGGTTCTTGCCCGTGACCATACGGGTATCGAACCGGGCACGAAACATGCCAATGAGAATCGCTTCCACAATAGATGCACGGGGGAACAGGAGGTAGGTTCAAAAAGTACGAATTAGTCGAGTTGCACAAAGGAGAAAATCCGGATTGTGTGTAGTCGATATCGTTTCCGCACCGCTCACATGTACACCATTGACAAGAATTGTTCCCAGATAATTGTTTCCCACACCGGACGCAAAGGACATAAAAATCCATAAAGAAAGATAGATAAGCAAGAAGAATATTTTTGGTGCAAAACTTTGAAAAAGAAATGCTTTTTATGATTTTTCAAATGTTTTTAGATTTTTTTGAAAATTTTTGACAAGAAAAATAACGTTCACAAGTGAACGGATCCCAAAATCCAACGCGTCACTCACAAAAAACCTTCAATCTTCACGAAAAGAGCCGGCAGCGGCGCCATTTTAATGTAGAGATTTTACTCGTTGAAAGTTCGTTCTCGGTGTCTAATCGAATTGATTTCCGGTTAATTGTTTGAGATTAGTTGTTCTTGGTAAATCAAATATTTTTTTTTTTGGTTTTGGTAAAATAAATGAGCAAGACTGAATAATAAATAACGAAAAATTAAAACAAGTTAAAATGTAAACGGTGCGATATTTAAAACTTTGAAAGTAAATGACGAAAAATGAAGGTACGTAAAATTAAAACTTAATATAAAGTAAATGATGCAAATAAAAACGTAAACTAAAAGAAAAGTGAATAAAGATTTAAATAAATAAAAAGGCGGAAAAAATCAAACTTGAAATTAAAGGAGGAAAACTTAAAATTAAAAACAGAAAGAAGACGACAGACCTTCATTCGGAACTTTTAGACTTCCGGATGAAGGTCCCTTCATTCGGAACTTTTAGACTTCCGGATGAAGGTCCCTTCATTCGGAACTTTTCAAGTTCCGGATGAAGGTCCCTTCATTCGGAACTTTTCAAGTTCCGGATGAAGGTCCCTTCATTCGGAACTTTTCAAGTTCCGGATGAAGGTTCCTTCATTCGGAACTTTTCAAGTTCCGGATGAAGGTTGCCTGGGAATTAGTAAAATACAGAAACATCTATCTGGAAAACAGGGGACACACAGTGAATACGATTTATCCTTAAATCAATTAAAATCAAACGAACGATTAAACCAAAACAACCAATAAGCATCAACTAACAATAATCAATCAAAATAAATCATCAAAACTAACAAACATAACCAAATTAATCAAAACCCACTTGATCAAAATCATAAAAACTCAAGAACATGAACAATGAAAAATAAGAACAAATCACACAAGAAAGGAAGAGGATGATGAATTAAAAGCTTAATTAAAAAGTATGGATTTAATAACAAAAGCTTAAAACACAAATTAATCTAGAGAGAGAAAGTAGAAGTTTAGAGAGAGAAACTACCTACTCCTAATCTAATCCTAAAACTAACCAACCCTCTCACATGTTGTGAGGGTGGTATTTATAGGAGAGGGGAAGGGTTGGTGGCTTCCTCTTTCTTTCTATCTTGGTCCTCAGTCTTTCAGTCTTTCAGTCTTCTCAAATTCTTCGACTTCTAAGACTTTGTCTCGGGATTTCTTTGAACTCGTCTTGTAATTTCTTAATAATTTAAACCTGAGTTCTTCGGTTTTTTTAGTAAACTTCCGTCTTTTGACTTTTTCTTCGATAATTCTTCAGAATTGGTCTTGGACTTCCGTTCTTTTTCCACTCTTGATCTTTCGACTTCGTCTTTTGTCTTTTACTTCAATAAAAGCCCGTGAAAGCCGAGTTTTCTCCACTTTTCACCTTCTCGACCCTGAAACACAATAAAAACACAAACCACGCATAATTCCGCCATTTACGACATAAAATATACGTTTAGGTCCTGTTTTAATGTAATTAAGTGGTAGAAAAGATGGGTGTTTTCACACCTATCAGGGCCCGACGTATGGATATCATCACAACAATAGCGTGTCTATAGAGTTAACTAAATGAAATAGAAATGTCATAAAAAGGTTACACAATGTCATGACAATATCTCAAACAATGCAGGCGTCTAGGTAAGTAGGTACAGGCCTACCTCTTACCAAAGACATTCAAATAACACACATCAAACATATAGGTATCAAACAATATACTAAATCAAAAGACAAAATAAAATCTAAGAGAAAAGGGATTCCTCCTAATGCAATTCTAGCAGCCTCTAAACTCTAGCCACACTTCTAATAGCATCCTTCTCAACTACCTCACCTGAAAATGACACTAAAATCTGTCAACATAAAGTTGGTGAGAACATAGGTTTAAGTTATCTAGAACATCATAAGAAACCTTGACATCCGCTGTAAATAAGTTCAAGAAAAACAATTTATAGTAATGGACCATAATGTGATAATCATGCTACATGCATCCACAACAAAACTCAAGCCAAGTACCAATCACATCTACAATTCACAAAGCACACTATAACAATCAAGAAGTATCCCATCACACACACAAGAACACACCACACTATCCGGATCTTTCCCACACCACCTGTGGAAGATGAACTATATCCCCGTCGAGATATCTTGCCTCCGAAGAGACGATGCACAAGTACTCAGGACGGATCGTGCCCCACGCTCCACACACATCACAACTGGTCCCATAGACGCCCATACATCTATGTACCAAAGCCAATTACAATCCAAACAAGATTCACATAGCAGAACACATATCAAAGCACATATGAGAACACATAAGCACGCAAGTCACACAATATCACATGTATGTCCACACATTTTAAAACATAGTACTAAATCATGTTAAAAAACATTGCAAGTGTCATCTCCATCCCATACTGGAAAAAAACATTTAAAAACGTAGTAAAATAGGACTATGAACTCACCTGATAGCACATCAAGCTAGCACTCCTGCAAACCTATAAAATCATACACGACACCCTTAGCTCAAGTCTTAACACCCAAGTTAAGTAACAATCAAGGAGATGAATCTAATCCCCCAATCCCCACTATCTAGTTCTCTCACTACAAGCTATTCTATACGTAAAATTTCAGTTTTTCCCCGGTACGGTTTACTAGTCACTAAACGATCACATGAAGTGAACTTAACACCACACTTGACTCCTACCCTACTGGAGTTATGTTTTTATATGATCTAAGAACTTCAAAAACCAATTTTACTTTCTAATTACACGTTTAACCCTTTCGTTTAGTCTCTACGCCAAAAGTCGTTTTCACCAAAACTGATTTTCTGTACATGCTAAATGTTCGACACCAAAAGCCCGACCTAAACACCATAACTTTTATTGAAAACCTCCAGTACTTTTATATACATTATAAAGAGTTCCCAAATCAAAAATCTTTGGCTATCTCATTCGTTTGGTTCGGTTTTGACTCAAATCCCCGAAATCAAAATTTATTCCTGAACAGCGCACTGTTTTTGTAAAAATTATTTGACGACCTTCCCGAACTCCATTTTCGACCAACCTTACATTTTTGAAAAGTAGACTCTCTGAACTTATTTTTAAAAAAACGAAACTCGACCAAAGGTGCTACCTACTGCCCGGAACAGTCGACACAAGACAGCCTTAAAAATCAGACTGTTTTACGCCTTTATGCACTAACCCTCTAAACATCATTAATTATCCATAAATTTATAACACAAACCCTAAAATAATTAATGGATCTTAATTAATATATTTTTCCAGAAAATTAATAAAACCCTAATCATCTCAATGATGGTTAATTAACAATACAATTATGATTAATTAATAAAAACATAAATTATATTAAGGTTTAATTGATCACTTACCTTGAAACAAGAAAAATTAATGAACCCTAATCATAATTTTGACTTCTCTTGATATCCATGGAAGATTTAGACTGATTTTAGGTTTATTTAGGGTTATTAGTCGTTTTTAGGGGTCTAGGGGTGTTTATATAGGCCTTGGTAACCTTCTGGACAAGTTTAGGCCCAATTAGGACTTTTAAATGGTAATTATCCTATTTTCATTAATTTAATTATTAAAATTAAGGCTATGGGACCCACAAATTCGACTCATCTCTGTGTTTTATCATATTTACACTCTCCCCCTTCTAGTTTATTTTTACTTATACTCCTATACACTTTCGGGACCAAACTGGGTACCCTTATGCTAATTTTTCGACTTTTTACGCGATTTTTGAACTAGCCTTCATTTCTAAAAGTTTCTAAATATAGAAAGTAACTATAAAACTTATCCTAACCATATTATATATACTTAATATATACATACAACATGCGATACGTACACGAAACCTTATCAAAACGATACCCGAACTTTTCTGCAGTTCATTTCTGAACTCATTTCATTTCATTTCATTTCGTTTCATTTCCAACTTATACCATGATTTATACATTCATGTGAACTCATGAGCACGCACCAACCCCATCACATCATCATATAACGTACCATGTACTACGTAAACAATGTCTAACATCATGATAAAGTCTCAAATATGAGCACATAACACATAAACGCACACCAAGCACATGATCAACATCAAATAGTCAAAAGTGACAAATCCAAAATCTAGGGTTGTCACATCACTCCCTCCTAATAGAAATCTCGTCCCGAGATTTACTCCCAAACTCAAACTTATTCTCAGCAAACAAACGAGGATACATATCCCTGATAAAACCTTCACGTTCAAGCGTAAACTTAATTTATAATAAATAATCTCAACCAACAACACATGAGCATTAACCGTCTACGAGGAAACTTATTAAAACCATAAAGTTATGTAATCACCCTAACTAAATCTCGCAACTCATCAAACAAGAACTGTCTTGAAACCAAGTTAGGAGCCATCACATAACTCGACGGGTTTAAAACTGTCACCCCGATTTCAGTCTTACTCATAAATACCATAAATCAAAACTCATCAAATATAACCACGTATTCTAAAGTCTAAAGAACTCTCAAATTCCATCCCAACTCATCTCTATGTTAACCCTCTAAGTGTTTATTACTCCAAAATACCCAAAACACGAGTTTAACCCATGTTGTCCGAAAATTAACCTTGAACTTGACACTTGTACAATTAATTCGACCAAGCTACTGACTTCTAATTACCAAACTTTCTGAATATTTGAAAATTACGTTCCGAGTACATAATTTTTAGGCTTTTGAATCACTCAAAAAGCTTTAAAAATGAATAAGTTGTGACCAAAATGATTTTACCTAAAATCTGACCAGACATTAGCGACAGTTTCTGACAGTTTAGCGACGAATTTTGACAGTTTAGCGACAGTTTCTGCCTACTCTGATTTATACCAAAAAAACCCGTTATTAATTACAAAATTTAAGGTCTAATTTATTTTAATTCAATAAAGTTAAAACTCTCACCTATCATATGATTAATTACTTGATTTAAACATATTTAATTAAATAAGAACAATATTTTAACTAAAGAACAATAACTTTAGGTGATCAAAACCAAAATATTTTAAAAATAAATAAGCCATGCTTATATGTTAAATAATTTATATTTCACCTTATTTCAAACACGTTTTTGACACTTTACTCTCATTTATCGACTACCAACAACTATCTTTTTACTATTTGCAAGTTCCATTTTTTTTACCATGTAAGACTCAAAACAAAAGATATTGTTATTCCAAAATAAATCTCCACCCTCTCAATAGCTTCTACACCAAAAGTACCGTATAAACAAACACGTGAAATGAGGACTCGATAAATGCGCTACTACAGAAGTTGAACATCCCAAAGAATGAAGAGCTATAAAACCATCCTAAGAATACAACCGATAAGTAGAAAGGATATACACATATATAGGCATAGGCGTACATACACTCAAATCCATACAACATATACAATACAAGCATGTATTAACCCTCTTTCATGCAACCACACTTAGGAATCCATTGATGTCGTGGTACTTGTATAACTATGTTGGCCACCATACTTATACCAGTCCCCTTTCACTAATTCACTCCCTCATATGATGACACTATAAGAATTAATACTACACATAACACATCAGTCTACCAACTCAAATAAGCACATAGATCCTACAACTCATTAAGCACATAACCAAAGCATAAAATAAGATCCAAAATCCCATGTATTAAAATAACATAGTCAATGCATGAAACAAATAAACTCATAGTCCAGCTGAACCAGCGTAGACAAAATTCAAAATATATAAAGAACATGAAAACGTAATTAAACGAAATCCAACAATGACTAGCGTATACGACTATGGTTCAACCCGCACTAGTCAAAACTCGTAAAGAAAATAACATGTAGTTAAGTATGAACCATACTAGTTCATAACTTAACAAATATCGCAAAAATAACATCCAAACATATCAACTATTATAAAATGCACACATACCCCTATGACGCCTATATGCAGGGACCCTTAAGCTATAGACTAGGCTACGCGACTAGGCAACCTAATTCTCTATAACCATTGTCTCTGATACCATTCTGTCACACCCCACCATGGGGGAATATGGGGCCCGACGTATGGATATCATCACAACAATAGCGTGTCTATAGAGTTAACTAAATGAAATAGAAATGTCATAAAAAGGTTACACAATGTCATGACAATATCTCAAACAATGCAGGCGTCTAGGTAAGTAGGTAACAGGCCTACCTCTTACCAAAGACATTCAAATAACACACATCAAACATATAGGTATCAAACAATATACTAAATCAAAAAACAAAATAAAATCTAAGAGAAAAGGGATTCCTCCTAATGCAATTCTAGCAGCCTCTAAACTCTAGCCACACTTCTAATAGCATCCTTCTCAACTACCTCACCTGAAAATGACACTAAAATCTGTCAACATAAAGTTGGTGAGAACATAGGTTTAAGTTATCTAGAACATCATAAGAAACCTTGACATCCGCTGTAAATAAGTTCAAGAAAAATAATTTATAGTAATGGACCATAATGTGATAATCATGCTACATGCATCCACAACAAAACTCAAGCCAAGTACCAATCACATCTACAATTCACAAAGCACACTATAACAATCAAGAAGTATCCCATCACACACACAAGAACACACCACACTATCCGGATCTTTCCCACACCACCTGTGGAAGATGAACTATATCCCCGTCGAGATATCTTGCCTCCGAAGAGACGATGCACAAGTACTCAGGACGGATCGTGCCCCACGCTCCACACACATCACAACTGGTCCCATAGACGCCCATACATCTATGTACCAAAGCCAATTACAATCCAAACAAGATTCACATAGCAGAACACATATCAAAGCACATATGAGAACACATAAGCACGCAAGTCACACAATATCACATGTATGTCCACACATTTTAAAACATAGTACTAAATCATGTTAAAAAACATTGCAAGTGTCATCTCCATCCCATACTGGAAAAAAACATTTAAAAACGTAGTAAAATGGGACTATGAACTCACCTGATAGCACATCAAGCTAGCACTCCTGCAAACCTATAAAATCATACACGACACCCTTAGCTCAGGTCTTAACACCCAAGTTAAGTAACAATCAAGGAGATGAATCTAATCCCCCAATCCCCACTATCTAGTTCTCTCACTACAAGCTATTCTATACGTAAAATTCCAGTTTTTCCCCGGTACGGTTTACTAGTCACTAAACGATCACATGAAGTGAACTTAACACCACACTTGACTCCTACCCTACTGGAGTTATGTTTTTATATGATCTAAGAACTTCAAAAACCAATTTTACTTTATAATTACACGTTTAACCCTTTCGTTTAGTCTCTACGCCAAAAGTCGTTTTCACCAAAACTGATTTTCTGTACATGCTAAATGTTCGACACCAAAAGCCCGACCTAAACACCATAACTTTTATTGAAAACCCCCAGTACTTTTATATACATTATAAAGAGTTCCCAAATAAAAAATCTTTGGCTATCTCATTCGTTTGGTTAGGTTTTGACTCAAATCCCCGAAATCAAAATTTATTCCTAAACAGCGCACTGTTTTTGTAAAAATTATTTGACGACCTTCCCGAACTCCATTTTCGACCAACCTTACATTTTTGAAAAGTAGACTCTCTGAACTTATTTTTAAAAAAACGAAACTCGACCAAAGGTGCTACCTACTACTCGGAACAGTCGACACAAGACAGCCTTAAAAATCAGACTGTTTTACGCCTTTATGCACTAACCCTCTAAACATCATTAATTATCCCTAAATTTATAACACAAACCCTAAAATAATTAATGGATCTTAATTAATATATTTTTCCAGAAAATTAATAAAACCCTAATCATCTCAATGATGGTTAATTAACAATACAATTATGATTAATTAATAAAAACATAAATTATATTAAGGTTTAATTGATCACTTACCTTGAAACAAGAAAATTAATGAACCCTAATCATAATTTTGACTTCTCTTGATATCCATGGAAGATTTAGACTGATTTTAGGTTTATTTAGGGTTATTAGTCGTTTTTAGAGGTCTAGGGGTGTTTATATAGGCCTTGGTAACCTTCTGGACAAGTTTAGGCCCAATTAGGACTTTTAAATGGTAATTATCCTATTTTCATTAATTTAATTATTAAAATTAAGGCTATGGGACCCACAAATTCGACTCATCTCTCTGTTTTATCATATTTACACTCTCCCCCTTCTAGTTTATTTTTACTTATACTCCTATACACTTTCGGGACCAAACCGGGTACCCTTATGCTAATTTTTCGACTTTTTACGCGATTTTTGAACTAGCCTTCATTTCTAAAAGTTTCTAAATATAGAAAGTAACTATAAAACTTATCCTAACCATATTATATATACTTAATATATACATACAACATGCGATACGTACACGAAACCTTATCGAAACGATACCCGAACTTTTCTGCAGTTCATTTCTGAACTCATTTCATTTCATTTCATTTCGTTTCATTTCCAACTTATACCATGATTTATACATTCATGTGAACTCATGAGCACGCACCAACCCCATCACATCATCATATAACGTACCATGTACTACGTAAACAATGTCTAACATCATGATAAAGTCTCAAATATGAGCACATAACACATAAACGCACACCAAGCACATGATCAACATCAAATAGTCAAAAGTGACAAATCCAAAATCTAGGGTTGTCACAGAGAGCCTTGCTCTCGGTTCTACCCACTAGCCGAACCAAACACCCCTTAAACCATATATTTTTAATACCCCATGATTAGATCTAGATGTTTACTAACTTGTTCTTAATACCCTCATGATTTCATGTGTTTAGATCTAATAAACAATTAAAAAGAAAAGGTTTAAAGAATTACCGATTCGTGGATAACAAAGAAATTAATAACACGAACGATCTAGCAATAATTGGATCTACCAAAATCAACCAAACACCCCCCTATGGTGATTATATGTGGCGGCCAAAAGGAGCGAAGGGAGGAGGCTAGGGTTTTGTGTTTTTTTCTAATTCTTCTGTAAATGAAAAATATGTTTTGTTAATGTAATAATGACTAAAAACGTTACTTGCATTTTTCGGTCTCGCTTAGTTTTGATTACGACAATATGTAAAAACAAGCATTTACGAAAACAACGAAAAACAAATTCTTGAGTTCAAGTATTTTTCATTTTACCCATTTTCACTTAAGGTATGGATAAACAAGTACTAACCTTAATCAAGTGATCAAGTGATTTAATCTTTTCTTAAAACTCACTTTTTATTAAATGTGACAAGTTTTTATTAAACTTTATTTTTAAGAAAATGTTTTATTAAATTAATTATTTGAAATTTGAAAATGGCATATTCTTATTCTGTTAAGAATATCCTTTCAGGATATTTTTATACCCAGATAAGACCTCCACCACTAAAGGACAAAAAGGAGCGGAGTCTAGTCCGGCGGTACCTTAGCGCCTAGGCGGTACCTTATCGATAAGGTACCGCGGGCTGTGATAAGGTACCGCGGGCAGAACTAGCCGTTGGCTCCTTTGTCCTTTAAATAGTTGGCCATTCTCAGCTTTTCACCTCACCTCTTTTGCACATTCATTTCCAGATTCAAACCCCTTCTTTAATCACTCAAATCTTTGATCATTTGTTTGATTATTACTTGTTTAAGAAGTGAATCTTGTTCTTCCATCTCTTCCTCTCCAAGTGCAAAGAGAAGAACACTATCCTAGTGAAGTGTTGAGTCCACCACCAAAGATCCATTGAAGATCAATTTTTATATACTTGTAGTTGTGTCATAGTTGTGAAGATCCAAGTAGTTGTGTCTATTTGGAAGTTGTGTATGTACTAAGTATAGTTGTGTAGATTGGTCCTAGCTACGATTAGGGCTCGACTTTTAGCTTAGAGTCGGAAATTGGTTAAGCGACATGTACGGTTTTCTCCACCATAAGGAGCTTGTTGTGTAGTGAACCTTCGAGTAAGGAGTACTCGAGGAGTGGAGTAGGAACGAGGAGTGAGCTTCGTTGCCGAACCACTATAAATCCTTGTTGTTCTCTTTGATCTTTCTTTCACCTTAACTCTTTACATTCCTTATTACTTTTTGCATATACATGTGTTAATATTAGATTAGCTACACTATTATTCTTTATTCTTTGTGGATATATTTTTGTTAGTATTAGTTTAACTACACTATCATTGTTCATATTTGTGCATAAGAAGATTTCACATATTTTCTCAAGCCTAAGTTTTTTGAAAAAGGATTTTTGGAAACAATATTTTAACAAGTAAATTTTAAGAAACTATTCAACCCCCCCTTCTAGTTTCTACAATTGGTATCAGAGCGGGTTGCTCAAAAATTTTTAAAGTATATTGTATTTTAAAACTTGAATCGATCTATGGATTCCAACAAGTACCTAGAAGGGCAATCTATGCAGAGACCACCACTTTTTGAAACCGATAGTTTTATTTATTTGAAAAATAGATTTGAAACTTATGTGAAATCAAAAGATTTAGATCTTTGGCATGTTATTACCAATGGTGATTTTTTACCCTTTCAATTTAATGAAGTTTCTAAAACAAAAGAATTAGTCACTTTTGATAAAGCTAATGATGATACTAAAAAGAAACTTTCAAAAAATAATGAGGCTAAAATGGTTATTTATAATGCTTTGCCTAAGAAAGAGTATGAAAGAATTTTTATGTGTGAAACCGCTAAAGATATTTGGAACACTCTTTTAGTAACCCACCAAGGTAATAGCCAAGTCAAAGAAAGTAAAATCGATCTTCTTGTCCAACAATATGAACAATTTGTCATCTTAGAAGATGAAACTATTGATAGTGCATTTGCTAGGTTTAACACCATTATTACTAGTCTAAAAGCACTTGATGAAGGTTTTTCTAGCAAGAACAATGTTAGGAAGTTTCTAAGGGCCTTACATCCAAAGTGGAGAGCAAAAGTCACGGCTATTGAAGAGTCGAAAGATCTCTCAACTTTATCACTCGATGAACTCATAGGAAACTTGAAGGTTCATGAGATGATAATTTTGAAGGACTCGGAATTAGTAAAAACCAAGAGTGAAAGGAAATCTCTTGCACTTAAAGCCAAGAAGGCACAAAGTGACCATGATAGTTCCTCGGAAAGTGATGACGAGGAGTATGCATTGGCGGTGAGAGATTTCAAGAAGTTCTTCAAGAGACGAGGTCAACACGTTAGGCAACCAAACTATGATAAGAAACCATTGTCAAAGAATCGGTTTGTCAAGAACGAAAAAGGTGATAGGAGTTGCTTTAGATGTGGTGATCCAAATCACTTCATTGGTGATTGTCCAAAGCCCGCTCGTGATAAGAACCACACGGCATTCGTTAGTGGCGCTTGGAGCGATAGCGGTGAAGATGATGATGACAACCCCAAAGAGGAGAAATGTCTTATGGCTCACACTTCTAAAGAGGTACATTCTGAAACCGAGTATTATAGCAATGATAGTTCCACTTTAGATAATATTGAATTTGAAGGCAAATATGATAGCTTACACAAACTTAGTCTTAAATTCATAGAAAAGAATAAAACCTTAAAATCAACCAAAACTAAGCTTGAAAATGAGATCAATGAACTTAGGGAGAAATTGGCTAAACTTGAGAAAAACAAAGAGGTTGATTTAGGTTGCTTAAGTTGTGAGAAACTTAGATTAGAGAATGATGATCTCAAGAGCACCTCCATTAAATTGGAAAATTTCATGAAAGGTACTAGTGTTCTTGATGATATGTTAAACAAACAAGTTCATTCTAAGGAAAAACTTGGTCTAGGTTTTAACTCAAATGAAGCCTCAACTAGTGAACCAAAACAAGTCAGGTTTTCACAGAAAACACCATCTGGACGCGGTTCCACATTGTATGGCGCGGTTCCTTATCACTATGGAACCGCGGCCATAGATAAGGTACCGCGGCCAGAAGTTGATTTTTGTGAAAACTCTGAACTTTCTGAAAAATCTAAGTTAAATGAAAAACCAAAGCATCTTACTGTTAATAAGGTTCAATTACCCATACTTGACGACAATGCTATTAGTAAGTTTTATAAGCCGTTAAGTAAACCTCTCATGGGAAATAGAAGCTTATCTAGACTATCTTCTACTCCACCTAGAGTACGGAATGAGTCTAAGCCTAGAAGTAAAACTCCAACACCTAGAAAGAATAATAATAACTCTAAACCTAGATCAAACACACCTAGGAGAAGTAATAAACAACAAAATGGTTACATGAATTACTACCCTCCTCCATTTTGTTCTCCATGGGGAATCCCCACCTCATTCATTCATCCCAACCAAATGCAAGGGATGTTTGGAACTAACAATTTTGGACCCATGAGATATTGGGGACCAAATGTTTGATCTTGTGTATTGTTACCTAGATATGCTTGGGAATTAATTTGGAGCCCGATGAGTGGATTAAGGATAGTGGATGTTCTAAACACATGACGGGTAATCGAAGTTTGTTCTCGCATTACAAAGCATATGATGGAGGTAACGTCACATTCGCTAGTAGTCTACGTGGTAATATCATTGGCAAAGGTACGGTTTCTCTTGACTCCATGACCATTGAAAATGTTGAGCACGTAAACTTAGGTTTTAACCATTAAGTATAGGTCAAATTTGTGATAATAAGTGTAAGGTCATCTTTTCGGAACATGACAGTGAAATCGTAAAAGATGGAAAAGTCATTGGAAAAGGTGTTAGAAAGCATGGGCTTTATGTCATGAAGGTTAATAAAAAGTCAAAAGACAACATATGTCTTGCGACTATAGATGATAGTTCTACTCTTTGGCATAGGAGATTAGGTCACGCTAATATGCGTTTAATTCAATCTTTAGTCTCTAAGGAGTTGGTAAGACACCTCCCCAAGATTAAGTTTGATAGTCACTTTTGTGATGCTTGCAAAGTTGGAAAGCAAGTTCACTCAAGTCACAAAGCCAAAAATTTGGTTTCGACCTCTCGGTGCTTAGAGCTCCTACATATGGATCTCTTTGGACCTTCCGCCATACGGAGTTATGGAGGTAACCTTTATACCCTAGTTATAGTTGACGACTATTCTAGATTCACTTGGACTAGATTTTTGGCATCTAAGAATGAAGCTTTCGATCACTTCGAAATCTTTAGTCGGAGAATTCAAAATCAACTAGGATGTTCAATTGTTTCTATTAGGACGGATCATGGTAGGGAATTTGATAATGAAGTGCAATTTGGTGCCTTTTGTGAAGCTCATAGTATTACCCATAACTTCTCGGCTCCTCGCACTCCACAATCAAATGGGGTAGTTGAAAGGAAGAATAGGACTCTCCAAGAGATGAGTAGGACGATGTTAAACGAGCAATCGTTGCCTCAAAAGTTTTGGTGCAATGCCGTAGATACATCGACTTATATTCTCAACCGAATTCTTATTCGACCTTTTCTAGGAAAGACCCCCTATGAGATTCTTAAAGGTAAGAAACCCTCATTTGAATAGTTTAGGGTATTTGGAAGCAAGTGCTTTATCCTCAACACTAAAGACTACCTTACCAAGTTTGACCCAAAGTCTTACGAAGGTATCCTTTTAGGTTATTCCCAAACTAGTAAGGCCTACATAGTCCTAAATAGAACCTCAGGGGTTATTGAAGAATCACTCAACGTAACCTTTGATGAAACCCCTCCTTCACCCAAGACACCACCATTGGTTGATGATGACTTGGATGAATTAGAAGTAGTTAAAGCCAAAGAGGTTAGAAAAATAGGAGTTGAAGACCTTAGTGTTGAAAAGGAAGTAAACATTAAGGAGTCTAAGGATCATACTCTCAATAATGTCATTGGTGACTTAAATCAAAGGACCCTAAGATCTCAAGTCCAAAACCAAATCAACTTCTTTTGTTTTGGCTCCTTGATTGAACCTAAGAATGTTAAAGAAGCCTTGACGGATGAGAGTTGGGTCATTGCGATGCAAGAAGAATTGAATCAATTCGTTGCCAATGATGTTTGGGAACTTGTTCCTCCACCTATAAGTTCTACCATTATAGGAACCAAATGGGTATTTAGGAATAAGCTAGATGAGAATGGTGTTGTGTCTCGTAACAAGGCTAGACTTGTAGCTCAAGGCTATAATCAACAAGAAGGGATTGATTATGACGAGACATATGCACCGATAGCTAGATTAGAATCAATTAGAATCCTTTTAGCCTACGCTTGTGCCTTAGATATTAAGCTTCAACAAATGGATGTAAAGAGTGCATTTCTTAACGGTTTGATCAATGAGGAGGTATATGTGGCTCAACCTCCCGGCTTCATTGATTTTGAGAAACCGGACCATGTTTACAAGCTTAAGAAAGCACTTTATGGACTCAAACAAGCACCCAAAGCTTGGTATGATAGACTTAAAGCGTTTCTTGTTAAACATGAGTATACCATGGGTATGGTAGACAATACACTCTTTACAAAGAAGAAAGGTCCTCACCTCATAATCGTACAAATATATGTTGATGACATTATATTTGGCTCAACTTGTCAAGAATTGTGTGATGACTTTGCCAAAATCATGCATGATGAGTTTGAAATGAGTATGATGGGAGAACTTAACTTCTTTTTAGGACTCCAAATTAAACAAATGGACGATGGTATTTTCTTTAGTCAATCTAAGTACGCTAGAGAAATGCTAAAGAAATTTGGATTAGAAGAATCTAGACCAATGAAGACCCCTATGGCCTCGGATACTAAACTCACCGTAGATGATGATTGTGAGTCGGTAGACAACACCAAATATAGAGGTATGATTGGTAGTTTGTTGTACCTAACGGCAAGTCGACCGGATATCATGTTTAGTGTTTGCCTTTGTGCTCGCTTCCAAGAGGCTCCCAAAACCTCTCACCTTGAAGCGGTTAAGCGTATCTTCTGATACATTAAAGGCACTATACATTTAGGATTATGGTATCCTAAAGGGACCGGCGTAGAAACCATTGTCTACGCGGACTCGGATCATACGGGAGACTATGTGGACCGGAAAAGCACTAGTGGAGTTTGTACCTTCATGGGTTGTTGTTTAACTTCTTGGTTCTCCAAGAAACAAACCGCTCTTGCGATATCCACCACGGAAGCCGAGTATGTGAGTGCCGGTAAAGCATGCCAACAAGCTCTATGGATGAAGCAAGCGCTTGTTGATTACGGGATTTCTCTTGATGATGTTCCCATCATGTGCGATAATAAAGGCGCAATAGACCTAAGCAAGAATCCCGTGCAACATTCGCGAACCAAACACATAGAAATTAGACACCATTTCCTTAGAGATAATGTTCAAAAGGGGAACATTACTATCGAAAAGGTGCCCTCCGAGGACAACTTAGCCGATATCTTCACTAAGCCACTTAAGAGGGAACCTTTTTATTACTTGCGTCTAGGTCTAGGATTAATGGAACATCTTCCTTAAATTCTTTTTTTCTTGTGTGTTTTCTCCTACCACCTTGAGTCCTTGAGTCTTTTAAGATTCTTTTGAAAAATCTTCTCATCTTATTTTCAAAACTCTCAAAGTCTCTTTCGAAAACGGTTGAGAAACTCGTTTAACATTGTTAATTCAATCTAAAAACGATTTTTCATAGATTCTCGCTATTAATATAGAGCTTACATAATTCATATGTATGATTCTCTCAAACATAGCAAGAACAAGATTGAATCATGGAGGATCATTGTGTCATAAGGTCTTGTCTTACACACCTCCTACATTGATTTTTTTTTTATTTTAGTCAAATCTCTATTTGGTAAGTTTGCATATACTTTTCTTGTCTATCTTAGCTTTTAAGCACATCCCTATGATAAGTTAGACTAGAAAAATAAGATTTGCTGAAAAATCTTTCTCCAAACACCAAACCCTGCTTCTGCAGGCGGTTCCATAAGTGAGCCGCGGTACCTTATTGATAAGGTACCGCCACCATAGATAAGGAACCGCCTACAGTGGCCTTCCTTTTCGGGTTTTTGTCTGAAACTCCAGATTTGCTCCAACCTTTTTGAGAATCTTTGTTTCAAACCCTTTGACCACCCCAAAAATACCCTAAGCCTTCCCTATTTAAACAATAAGCATTTTGCATTCTTCACATCCAAAATGTCTTTTTCTCCAAATGAAAGCCTTGAATCTCCTCCATTTTCTCCAATTGCTTTCAATCCAAACCCACCCAAGAACACTCTTAATCACATTTCTCCTACCAAGAATGTTGATTGTGGAACTTCCTTCCTTCCACCACCACCCTTTAGTGTTCTTCCTCCTTCTCATGATAATGTCATGCATCATGGAACATATTGTCATTGTTGTCAATATCAACATCTTGCTATGGCACACATCTATGAGGAGTTGAGCTACATTAAGAGTCTCTTAATCAAGCCTCCTCTTCATTTTGATTATGAGATCTCCAACAAGCCACCACCACCACCCTCCGCTATTACCTTGTCTTTCATATAAGCATTGGTTGCTTATCCTCAAGACACCAAATTCAAGCAAATCTTAGAATTCTAGAATAACTAGGATTAGATTTATGCTTTTGGATTGTTTCCTTTTTCTTTCTTTTCATACTTCCTTGTATGATGTTTCTTTAGTAACCTATCTTGGATCTTTGTCATTGTGTTCTCTTCTCTTTTAAATTTTTTTTGTGACCTATTGCTATATATTGTTAGTTGTTTCTTTTGTTCAACTAACCCTTCTATGTAGCTTGTCATCATATCTCGATTCCCCGATGCCCCAAGCTAGGGGGAGTCTTTGCAAAGTCCGTTTCTTCAACACCGGCTTACGCAACCTTTTTGCTTCGACAAAGGGGGAGAAATGAATAAACTCGTCTTCGAAAATCTTGTTTTTTTTGTGATTGAGTTTATGTATTGTCGGAATCAAAAAGGGGGAGATTGTTAATGCAATAATGACTAAAAACGTTACTTGCATTTTTCGGTCTCGCTTAGTTTTGATTACGACAATATGTAAAAACAAGCATTTACGAAAACAACGAAAAATGAATTCTTGAGTTCAAGTATTTTTCATTTTACCCATTTTCACTTAAGGTATGGATAAACAAGTACTAACCTTAATCAAGTGATCAAGTGATTTAATCTTTTCTTAAAACTCACTTTTTATTAAATGTGACAAGTTTTTATTAAACTTTATTTTTAAGAAAATGTTTTATTAAATTAATTATTTGAAATTTGAAAATGGCATATTCTTATTCCGTTAAGAATATCCTTTCAGGATATTTTTATACCAGATAAGACCTCCACCACTAAAGGACAAAAAGGAGCGGAGTCTAGTCCGGCGGTACCTTAGCGCCTAGGCGGTACCTTATCGATAAGGTACCGCGGGTTGTGATAAGGTACCGTGGGCAGAACTAGCCGTTGGCTCCTTTGTCCTTTAAATAGTTGGCCATTCTCAGCTTTTCACCTCATCTCTTTTGCACATTCATTTCAAGATTCAAACCCCTTCTTTAATCACTCAAATCTTTGATCATTTGTTTGATTATTACTTGTTTAAGAAGTGAATCTTGTTCTTACATCTCTTCCTCTCCAAGTGCAAAGAGAAGAACACTATCCTAGTGAAGTGTTGAGTCCACCACCAAAGATCCATTGAAGATCAATTTTTATATACTTGTAGTTGTGTCATAGTTGTGAAGATCCAAGTAGTTGTGTCTATTTGGAAGTTGTGTATGTACTAAGTATAGTTGTGTAGATTGGTCCTAGCTACGATTAGGGCTCGACTTTTAGCTTAGAGTCGGAAATTGGTTAAGCGACGTGTACGGTTTTCTCCACCATAAGGAGCTTGTTGTGCAGTGAACTCTCGAGTAAGGAGTACTCGAGGAGTGGAGTAGGAACGAGGAGTGAGCTTCGTTGCCGAACCACTATAAATCCTGGTGTTCGGTTTGATCTTTCTTTACCCTTAACTCTTTACATTCCTTATTACTTTTTGCATATACATGTGTTAATATTAGATTAGCTACACTATTATTCTTTATTCTTTGTGGATATATTTTTGTTAGTATTAGTTTAACTACACTATCATTGTTCATATTTGTGCATAAGAAGATTTCACATATTTCCTCAAGCCTAAGTTTTTTGAAAAAGGATTTTTGGAAACCATATTTTAACAAGTAAATTTTAAGAAACTATTCAACCCCCCCTTCTAGTTTCTACATGTTTCCTTCTTTTCTTATTTTAGTTAAAACAAAAGTGGGCTTGGCCTCTTCCGTTTGACTCATTGCCGTGGGTATGTGGGCCCCCAAAGGGGAAACCCGTTGTTTTCCCGTGTTCTAATATATTACGTGTTCTCGTGTCGTGTTTACGTGATTTAATTATTAATCGTTGTTGTCGTAAAATATATTAATACGTAAAAGTAATAAATATACGTAAATACATAATAATAGGTTTGTGATTATTTACGTTCATGATTTTCATGTTCGTGATTATAATTATTGTTGATAATAATTATCGTGTCTTAATACGTAATAAATACTTATCGTGTAATAACACGTACGTATGTAATTCTTATTCGTGAAACGTAAACGTGCTAAATAAGGAAAGTTCTAATCATGTACGTACGATTATTTGTGTACTGTTCATGGTAAAAGCGTGCGGGTTTTACAGCTCCACTCATAATGGGATACTTTTAGCGAAAAGATGATGGTTTGGGGTTACGAATAGTGAGTGTAGCCACTATACGTCATCATGTCCCCCAGTCTAGTATGCGAGGTCGTCACCAAGGTTACTAGACTTTTACACCATATCCGGTACCTGCGAGCGTATCCACGACGAAAGAAATGAGAAAACACATATACGTAAGACGGGTGGTTGTCCTCGAATGCTTGGTTTCCCATGATTAGACGGACCCCGTAAGAAGAAACATGTTCAATAGCCGGGGTAACACTGGCATTGGCAAGGTATCATTCTTGTTCATCTCAATCGTGGGGATGACAAGAAGGTTTTGTGAAGATGGAACCCGTATGCTGCATCGTGAATATTTTGAAGGCTTACTTCTTATACCCACTAATGATGCAGCATAGTGCGAATATTACATTCGTCCTAAGGCCAACAGAATACGTACCTCTGTGGCAAGGTGATGCGGATATTACATCCGTCTTACGACCGCGACATTTTGATAATGACTTCCAAAATTTGTTATGGTTTTTTCTAAACTAAATGCAATTGATCAGGCTTCGTCTAATTTAGGTCAAACAATATAAACTTTGGAAAAATCACTTCGTGGCCGGGTAAAGTAATTCGTCGCTGAAGGCGTACTTCCGCAGCAAAGATATGAGCCAACGGAAGGAGTACTTCCATGGCGAAAAGAATGCGCCGGTGGAAGGAGTACTTCCACGGCGAAGACAATGAGCCCATGGAAGAAGTACTTACGTGGCGAAAAGAATGAGCCAGTGGAAGGAGTACTTCCCCGACAAAGGATAATGAGCCAACGAAAGAAGTAATTTCGTGGCAAAAATAATGAGCCAGTAAAAGAAGTACTTCCATGGCGAAAGAAAATGAGCACGTGGAAGGAATACTTCCACGACGAATGATAAGGAGCACGTGGAAGAATAGGTCCACGACAAAAGGTAGTGAGCACGTGGAAGAATACTTCCACGACGCAAGATAATGAGCACGTGGAAGAATACTTCCTCGGCGAAAGATAATGAGCACGTTGAAGAATACTTCCACGGCGCATGATAAGGAGCACGTGGAAGAATACTTCCACGACGAAAGATAATGAGCACGTGGAAGAATACTTCCACGGCGCAAGGTAATGAGCACGTGGAAGAATACTTCCACGACGCAAGACAATGAGCACGTGGAAGAATACTTCCTCGGCGAAAGATAATGAGCACGTGGAAAATACTTCCACGGCGCATGATAAGGAGCACGTGGAAGAATACTTCCACGGCGAAAGATAATGAGCACGTGGAAGAATACTTCCACGGCGCAAGATAATGAGCCAGTGGAAGAAATACTTCCACGGCGAACGATAAGGAACACGTGGAAGAATACTTCCACGGCGAAAGATAATGAGCACGTGGAAGAATACTTCCACGACGCAAGATAATGAGCCCGTGGAAGAGTACTTCCACGACGAACGATAAGGAGCACGTGGAAGAATACTTCCACGGCGAAAGATAATGAGCACGTGGAAGAACACTTCTACGGCGCATGATAAGGAGCATGTGGAAGAATACTTCCACGGCGCAAGATAATGAGCCCGTGGAAGAGTACTTCTACGGCGAACGATAAGGAGCACGTGGAAGAATACTTCCACGGCGAAAGATAATGAGCACGTGGAAGAATACTTCCACGGCGCATGATAAGGAGCACGTGAAAGAATACTTCCACGGCGAAAGATAATGAGCACGTGGAAGAATACTTCCAAGGCGCAAGATAATGAGCCAGTGGAAGAAGTACTTCCACGGCGAACGATAAGGAGCACGTGGAAGAATACTTCCACGGCGAAAGATAATGAGCACGTGGAAGAATACTTCCACGACGCAAGATAATGAGCCCGTGGAAGAGTATTTCCACGGCGAACGATAAGGAGCACGTGGAAGAATACTTCCGCGGCGAAAGATAATGAGCACGTGGAAGAATACTTCCACGGAGCATGATGAGGAGCACGTGGAAGAATACTTCCATGGCGCAAGATAATGAGCCCGTGGAAGAGTACTTCCACGGCGAACGATAAGGAGCACGTGGAAGAATACTTCCACGGCGAAAGATAATGAGCACGTGGAAGAATACTTCCACGGTGCATGATAAGGAGCACATGGAAGAATACTTCCACGGCGAAAGATAATGAGCACGTGGAAGAATACTTCCACGGCGTAAGATAATGAGCCAGTGGAAGAAGTACTTCCACGGCGAAGGAAAATGAGCACGTGGAAGGAATACTTCCACGGCGAATGATAAGGAGCACGTGGAAGAATACTTCCATGGCGAAAGATAATGAGAACGTGGAATAATACTTCCACGGCGCATGAATAAGCCAACGGAAGAGATACTTCCGTGGAAAAGGCATAAGCCAATGGAAGAAATACTTCCATGGCGCAGAAATAAGCGCGCGGAAGGAGTACTTCCGCATCGAAGGAATAAGCCAATGGAAGAGATACTTCCATGGCAAAGGAATACGCGCGCGGAATGAGTACTTCCGCGGCGAAGGAATATTAGCCAATGGAAGAGATACTTCCATGGAAAAAGGAATAAACCGGCAGAAGGCAGACTTCTGCGGCAAAGGAATATATCCAAATATATTTGCGTGACGTGCATGTAAATAATGGTATTAGTATACCCTAGTAGCCCCCAAGTTTAATGGTGCTACACTCGATTAGTACTATTAAATGTAATCAATTATTCAAAAAATTAAGGTCGCGTAGACCAAAGCGAATGGACGTACCATATCTACGTACAAAAGATAGAAATTGGGTTCGAACGTGCGAACCAACGCGGATGGTCTTGCCATAACCGCGAATTGTCACATAGTATAGGACGTATCTTAACTAACTTATGGGATGAGCTATGCCATTGCGTGATGCGTACCGCTACTACCATAAGGACGGTCAATGTTTTGACAAAATATTGTTAGACGGGCACAGTGTGTCTTTTGCAAGTCCATCATGAGTCATGTGGTTTGCGTAACTTACTATAACGTCTTGATAGCAAGGTGTCTAACAAGGATACATGATCCGTGGTCGTTGGGTTTGCAACCCTATTACACGACAAGTTGAATTATTAGGTTCACTCAATCCTCTTATTCCGCATGGGAACGATAAGTACATGTACGCCCGTAGGCTAAAGATGTTCGAAACGTGCAAACAAATGCGGATGGACGTACCATGACCGCGGATGACAAATAAAATATATTACTTAAAGAAAATACATGTAATATCTCTCACTGATTTAAAAGATGTACAGAATATCTTTTATAAATAAATAATACCGGAATATATCTTAACCAAATTAAAAAGATAAATAATATCTTGTAATAATTTTATCTCACGAGGACAAAAAAAAGATTCGAACGTTCGGAAGTTCGAAGTTGAATGGCGTATCCTAAGAAGATTCGAACGTGCGGAAATTCGAAGTTGATGGCGTATACCAAAAGAAAAATAAGATGGCAAATATACATTTACCACAAAAGAAGATGGCAAATATATCTAACAAAAACATCCGCACTAATCAATAAATAATATGGTGTATCGATTTGGCTATCTCCATAGGATTTCATATGATGTAGAATGATTATGTAATAGAAAGTGAAAAATCCAACTTCCAAGTTAATCGAATAAATTCATAGACACATATTCATCAAAGTGAAATATTATTATTTTCTTAGATGATTTTTGTCGCGTAAGTATCCGTTTTAAAAAAGGATAGAAATACCATATCTTTTTTAAAGATTTATAGTGAATCCGAAAATAAAATAAGACAGTTTTGACTTTGGAAACTATCGTCAAACGTTTATTTGCGGTTTTTTTTTTCGTGCCAACAAAAATTGTGTAGCGAGAAAAGTTTGGATATCTATTGCTGTAAAAAAGTGTGAATTTATTGGGAAACCAAGTGCATCATGTGGTTCTCAAAAGTCTTTCTTTATAAAAGCAAAACTGAGTTCATAAACTATAAGGACATCACTAGTGGATAGTTATCCATATTTTTTGCATGAAAGAAAAAAAAATAGTGTATGCCTTTATCTATATTTGCGATGCAATGTAGATAACTATCTTTAGCAGATTGACTTTTCGATTGGCATAAGTGTCACTCATTATACTTTTGCGTAAAAAAACAGTCGGTAAAAGATAAAAGATTTCAGATTTACCGATTTGTTTATATAGTTAATTCCGTGTCTCACTATACAGTGAATGTAGCATAATTACGTAAGGATCTCATGCAAACACTTGTAATCATAGGCGTAATATAGTGAATGAAAAAGCAAAAGCACGCAAATTTTAGGGTTACCGATTTTCGAGCGAACTGATTTCTGCTTTTCGATAATACGAGAACGCGGGACATATGTGTTCATGGTCCTACGGATGGCGCCAACTTGTTGGAGCATAGTTTGGCTAGGCCGGTCTGACGACTCTCCTGGGTCGTTAATCGTCTTCCCCGGTCCTGAGTAATGCTGCAAACAAAGGTAAACCGGTTAGACGTGGACCCGAGGCCGGAGCACTGGGGTCCACCTCCGACGGTCAAGTTAGTATTGGTGCGATATATTATAAAAATGGTGTGGTTAAGAGAGATAACCTGATTTATAATGAGACCCCTACCCCTGTTTATATAGGCTTATGGTTTCTTGTAGGATAAGTAAGGTGTGTGTGGGCCGTGGGCCTGTCGGGCCAAGCCCATTACCGACTTTACGTCGACATATACCATTAGTTGAATTCTTCTACAACAACAGCTACCATGCCAGCATCAAAGCAACACCATTGCCCTCTATGGCCGCAAGTGCAGATCCCCCGTGTGCTGGGCAAAGGTGGGGGAATTTCAGCTAACTGAACCCGAACTGATCCAAAAGACTACTGAGAAGATCACTTTCATCAAACAAAGAATTCAAGCTGCACAAGACAGACAGAAGAGCTATGCAGATCGTAAACGGAAACCTATAGAATTCGCAGTAGGTGACCGTGTTATGCTCAAGGTACCACCTTGGAAGGGCGTTGTACGATTTGGAAAACGTGGGAAATTAAATCCACGTTACGTAGGACCCTTCAAAGTGATCGCCAGAATCGGTGAAATCGCTTATCATTTGGAGTTACCCCAGCAGTTGAGCCGGGTACACTCTACATTCTATGTCTCAAACCTAAAGAAGTGCTACGCGGATGAGCCGCTAGCCATGCCATTTGAGGGAGTCCACTTTGATGACAAACTTCAATTTATAGAAGAACCTGTTGAAGTCATGGAGAGGGTAGTCAAGAAACTGAAGCGAATCCAAATCTCGTTTGTTAAGATACGTTGGAACTCTAGGAGAGTTCTTGAGTTCACTTGGGAACGCGAAGACTCATATAGAGCCAAGTACCCACACCTGTTCACCTGAGCAGTAACGTCGTCTTAAGCTTTGAGGACAAAGCTAAAATAACGAGATAGTGCTGTAAAACCTGTAATTTTCAGGTTTTGACTATGACATCATTGTACACGTCACCTCATGATATCTATTTATATTACCACCTTTGCATGAAATCTTTGAGCAATCATATGCATCATACATGAGCATACATCATTTAAATCATCAAAACATGGAAACATTTGATCATATGACATTATATTATGATTATGAGTATTTAATCATAAGGACACAGTCACATTTGTATGACTACATTATATGAGAATACAAGGTTTTAAACAATCATTCTTTTGGGACTTTTAAGTCACCTGAAACACATGATCATAAGCATTCATCAATTTGATTTATAAAAATCTAAACTCATGATCACAATTTAATAACAATTACCAAAGAACTATTTTATGCTTTAAAATATATGATTATATATTTTCCTCACCTCACAAACAGTACTATGATACGACATTAACTACTTTTTATTATTAGATATTACAATTATCCACTTTAACTCATTCTCACAAATGTCTTACATTTAAAATAAAGTAAATCACACATTTATTTAATTATGACTATACTTTCACCAAGGATCCTAAAACTTAACCAAATTGACTTAGTACTTGAACCTACTTCTACAACATTATACCTCGACTCCTAGTAACCATACCAAGACACTATAATCAAACTTAAAATTATCTTAGACACCATATTCTAGCCGAATACCTCTCAACACACATATACACTAACTTAAAATCATTATAAACTTGCACTAGACAACTTGTCATGTACCAATAGCTACTCATCAAAACCATACACTATTCAATTCACCTCACTTTCTCTTGACTTGCAAAACCGCCGGCCATATTCAAACCAAAGACAATGTGTACATATGTTTCCATTAATGGGAAGTACTATGATATCCTAGTCCTAAGATATGTAAAGTGGTAAAACTAAAATAACTAACACATACCCTTTCCTTTAGACGTGTAGAAACCCCAAACCACATAAACTTTCTATCTTGTACATCACCTCATTATAGTTACACTATACAAGCACCCAATTTGTCCCCTTTGACTCATGGAGATGCGACGGGTAGGGGGCTTCCAAAAGGCAAGTGTACATCACTTGCATTAAAAACCTAGTACCACCTTGTACCCCAAAATCACATCATATTCTGCCAAAGCTCACTCTTGCCGTGGCTTAACCCTAAACCACACACATCACCTTCACAAGATATTATATAAAGCTTAAGAACCTCACTCCTCACCCCTCACACTCAAAATTCGGATCTCACAACTTCATATATCACCTAGACGCAACAAACTCTTACACTAAACATTTACTACCCCAAAATCTTGGTTCCTAAGCATTTATAGCTAGCCTACACGAGATTCATAGCATTCAAGACAAGCCAAGACCCTCCTAGGTCACGTCTAAGAAGAACTGACGCATAGAAGCCCTAGTTCTTGATCAAACATCATCTTCTCCACCAAAACAAGTAAGTTTAAACCTCCATGACTCCATTTCAACCTTTTCTTACTTCTCTTCACATGTCATGCATGTAGAAGCTTAGGAAACGAAGTTATGTTTGCATGCACACGTAAAAACCACCAGAAGACAACCCACAAACAACATATAAGCCCACGGCTCATTATGTTTCGTGGGCAAACATGCTTCAAAAACCTTATATCTATGATGAACTAGTTAGAAACCTTGCTTAAAAAAACCTAAGTAACCCCTAGTTAATAAATTAGTGCTATACCCTAAGCAATAAGCTCAAACTATAAGCCATAAGCCTCAGCTTATTTTAAGCCGAGTATAAAACACTTATTTGATAAGCCCATTAAGCTTGGAACTATGTTTAGGAGTAGAGGAACTAATAAGCTACCCATAATAAGCCATAAGCTTATATAAGCCGAGACAATAAGCCATAAGCCTATATAAGCCGATAAGCCCATAAGTATATATAATCCAGAATAAATAAGCCCATAAGCCTATATATAAGCCGAGATAAATAAGCCTATAAGCCCTAGTACCAAAGTTAGACTTATTATCGAACAAAACCAATAGATCATGTATATTAGACAAAAAGGGGCTGTTTGTTTTTGGGTTTAAGAACAAGTAATAGGGTGTTTGGTTAAGTAAATTAAGACAAGTATTTTATGTTATTTAGTTAGTTTAATTATTACATGTTAATTAAATTATTTACATGCATGACTTATGTATAGTTTTATTTAATTAAAACCATGGTTTATGTTTGTATATTTTATTTAAATAAAACTTATGAGTAAATAATTATTAATTTAATTATTCTTGTGCATGAAGTTAATTAAAACTTAGATTAATTAATTTATATCATTTTAAGGTAAAGTTTAATTATTAAATCATGGATTATTATTAATTAATAAGTACTTATGATATCATGTAACATTATTATTAATTAATAATTACAAGTTTGGGCTAAGTATTTAATCATTATTAAACTTTACTATGTGATTAATCATGACATATAATATACTTATGTAAACTATATGTTATGTCATTTTTATTATTTAATAAGCCTATTATTATTTATGGTAATATATTATTTATAGAAACATGTAAATATGGAATTATATTAATTTTAGCAACATGACAATTATGGAAACATATTAAATATGGTAACATGCTATTTATAGAAACATGCTAAATATGGAAACTTTCTATTTTTAGAAACTTACTATATATAGAAACATGTTATTTTTAGAAAGTTACGCATTATGATGCAACAAGTACTTAAACACATAGAACCATGAATTACATTATTCAGGACACATGAAACATTAAGAAAACATAAGATTAAACATGAATCAGTAAAACAAGTCCAGTACACTTAAAACAAGACAGGAACACGTAAACAAGTAATAACACGTCAAGTAAACTAATAATCAGTTAAGTATAAGTTAATCAGACAACTCATGCACGTCCCTCTTTATTATGGCACTTGTGGAGTCTGAGTAGGATTCTTCGCGTCTTCTTCGTTCGCATTACTGGACACAAGGTACGGATATTCCGTCCTTCAGTATGGACAATTCCCTTTGTATGTTTGATTAGGTCTTCCCGTTTGCAGCAAACTGTTTTCCCTGTAGTCATGTATCTTAAACATGTCAGGAAATGTTATGTTTATTTTAATTGCCTAAGCTATATACACGCATTCCATGTTTCACCTAGTTACGGAGGTACCGTAACCATAACACTGGAGGCACCAGTGTTATGACTTCCCCACGACGGAGTGATTGCTCGTAGCGTCCCTTTACAGTTTTAGCCATATATTTATATTATCATGTGGGGCGTATGGGTGCATCCTAGTTACATGTTTCCAGACAAGATTTTCATGGTAAATGTGGTGTGTGTCTTGCATCCTTCACAAGGAGTTGATCCCTCCTACCCAGACTATTATAATTAGAGGCAACCCTCTAATTGCATGATGAGGTCACCCATTTATGTATTCATGCACGCTGTTATATTCATGACTTATATGGACTCTTGGGTATTTAAAATACAGTTTTATGATATAAAAACCTAATCTTTTCAGAATAAACCAGTTTATTACATGTCACTAGGTTTCCAGGACTTACATGATTCCGCTGCACTTTCATTGTCATGTTTTCATTTCAGTCTTTACTTATGTTTATGCTATTCCTTATTATGTCATATATCCGCACACTGAGCGTATTGCTCAGCCGTTTTCTCTTTTCATGTCCCCAAACGGCAGGTACCCAAGGTCAGACAAGAGCATGGAGAGGTTGTGCATAGGATGGGAGCTATTTTATGTTTCTGTTCCTTTTGCATTACATTTACTTTATGCTTTGTTTATGAGTTTATGTTTGGGAGCCGATGTTTGGTTCCGGTTATCCCTTATGGTCATGTAATGTTTTAGGACATTTACCTTGTATGCTTTGATGACACGTCATAATTATCCTGTGATATTCCATTTATCAAAATGGGGTGTTACACCACACTTTTTAATAATGAATATTTGATAACTTCTTCACACTTTTAAGTATGAACCTCATTTTGTTACATCATATTTCCCATACTTCTCATTTTTTGGAAATAGGAATAATATGGATGTAACAAAATGGGATCAACACTTGAAAGTGTGGAGAATTTATTAATTTTTCACACTAAAAAGTGTGGACTTTTATTTACAACTATTATATGTATGGTGTTTTAAATTTGTTCACACTTATTTAAGTAATCAACATTTTACACATTTATATTCGTTAATAAACTGAAAATATTTTCCACATTATTAAAAAATGTATAATAAAAAATTTATACTACATATAAAATAGTTTGATATCTCTCTCTTATTGATTATTTAAGTAATACATGCTTTTATGCATATTGTACAAGCTACCTATACTACATACTTATGTAATATAGTAAAAATTCATGTTGTACAACTTAATATAAAATGTCGACTATAAAACTTGAATTGAATTTTGCTATTATAATTATATTCACTGTTAATTTCATAAAACCGTGTTAAAGAATAAATGAACTTTATACTATTTAAGTATAAAATCATACTATCTTATTAAGCATTTTACTCTTTTATTTTTAAAATAGGTGAAATTTTCAAGTTACAGTCTATAATTCTATCTATACAAGCAAACAATCATGCATTCTAAAACTAAATATCTTACAACATATTACATTAAATTCTATAATTAAAACTTATAACATTACATAAAATTTATAATTAAAACATCCTCTCACCTTATTTTACAACTAAAACAACACATAATACAAGTAATGAAACAACCTTACAAATGTAATTAATAGTAATAATTATAACATAATTAGTAATCAATTAAAGCATAAAACATAATTTAATACTAATATTAAAACTAATTTACATAATATTAACACACATTTAAAAATAAAAACTACTAATACTAGTTAATATACAAAATAACATGTCATATTACTTAAAATTACAATTATATATTCACAATATAAAACAATTAAAAACATATATCTACAAAAGTTGTCTAGGTAAAATGATGATGTACATAAATTTAAAAGTCGAACCAGGCCAATGGGTTCAACCGGGACATGAGTCATCATCACTCGACTAGCCAATAAAAACCGTTCGAAAGCGATTTGGAGAGGACCCATAGAAACTGATAAAAATGACACTGTTACATAAATTTATACTGCTTATAAAAGAGATTGCACTATCCCTCTAAGATTTTAAGTAGTATAACCTTACAAATTTTTTGTATGAACTTTTACAACACAAAAGCTTTATAGATTTATTTTTATTTTAAAAACAATACACATTATATGATAAAATAAATAAAATTAATATCGACATATACAAATGATTAATGCTATAAACAATATATTTTCTTACATATAATTATTTAAATTGTTCCTTAACGTAAGTTTAATACCATATTTGTATTTGGTTATGAACATTCATTTTTGTAAAATTTGCATAAAACCTCCCCATGCCCTGCTTTTTCGGGATTGGGTATCGTTGTTGTTGTTGTAGTTTTTGTTACATATTCGAAAACATATATTATTTATGTATCTATTATAGAACAAATTTAGTGAAATACTAATCAATTTTCTAATTAATTTCGTTGAATTGTAAAGTAAAAAGATTTTAAGGTTATTGTAATGTATGAAAACGTGTAAACATATAAACTAGATTACCGATATTTACACATTATATAATATTGTGACGTGTGTTACACAAATTAGCAAATAACTTTTAACATCAATCACCACAATATCATAATACTATTTTATATGATTTGATTTATTATTGGCTAAAATTATTATAACTTTTAACTATTATCATTATTCGTAAAATTAGAGTAAAATGCAGATATTGTCACTGTGGTATGTTATTTTTGCATATATTCTACTTGGTGTTTTGAAACTGCAGGCGTCATACTTGTGAAGATAGTTTGAGTTCAATTTGATACCTTGACCTAACAGAGTATATGTTTTGACCGTTACCATGGTTTAACAAAAGGATAAAATTGTCTTTTCTTTTATTTCTTTAAAAATCAAAGTTATAAAACTTTTACAAGCGACAAATGGCCTCCTCCATAACAACACCAACCCCTAATTCATAGGCCTAAGCCATAGTTTTTAATACGATGGTGTGAACCATAAAAATTTTACAACCGACGAATTCATAGGCCCGAACCATAGTTCTTCATAGGATGGTGTGAAGCTGCCTTCGACTGAATTTTAATATGTTGGCCTGGCACTCCTTTTTCTGTTCGGTTAAATAGCGGCATAGAATTTCGATCACTAAACTGTGAATATAGACTTTGTTTTTGAAACACGCATTTTATTGTTAATGTATATAAGATGTGCGTTTGAATGCATTTTCACTTCTAATTAGAGCCTATAAGCTATTCTGAGTGTCGTTAGGCAAACCTGTTAGTGTGGCTTGGAGAAATTTCAGTCAGGATGTTATAAACCATGAAATGACCAAACTGATGTTATAAACCATGAAATGACCAAACTGATGTTATAAATCATGAAATGACCAAACTGATTTTATTTTGTTATATTTTGTTGGAGAATTTTCAGTCAGGATGTTATAAACCATGAAATGACCAAACTGGATTTTCAGTCAGGATGGGGCGTAGTCGTGGGTTGCAAATTTTTAGAAACTGTGAATCTTAAGGAAATTAAACAAAAAAGACAATTTTGCCCTTTTGTAAACCATGGTAACAGTCAAAACATATTTTCCGTTAAGTAGAGGTATCAAAGTGAACTCAAACTATCCTCATAGGTATGACGCCTGCAGTTTCAAAACACCGGGTAAAATATATGCAAAAATAGCATACCATAGTGACTATATTTGCATTTTACTCCACAAAATTACTATCAACAAATATATTTAATAATAAAACATTATGCACAAATAATTTTAGTTATCAACAAATATATTTAATAGTAAAACATTATACACAAATAATTTTAGTTTTCAGAGTATCTATGCGTTGAACGAATAGCCTGCTATTATGATAAAATAGACAATTTTTTTATAGTGTCTAGTAGTTTAGTGATCTACTAGTTAACAAAATTTGACACAAAATTTCTATTATTACTTTAATATTTTTTTTAATATTCTTTAATATTTTAGTTCTACCGGTCAGTAGGGGGTATCTTGAAAATGTTTTTATAACTATATACGTATCTTTTGTATGTGCAAACTTTTATGAAGAGTGGCAATTTGAAACAAGTTACTAGCTCGATTAGAATTATCCAAGTGGGCAACGTATAAACGTTTTTATGTACATATTTGTGTGAAAAACATTTAATTGCAATGTTATTGTATGCGATAACAGGAAACCAAAGGAGATGCAAAAGCTTGCTTTATTGATAGGTTTGCCGATTGCTTTAAAGAAGTTTCATCCGTAAGTAAGATGCTATTGAAAGCATATAACGCAACCACACATTTAAGGTGCTTTGAGATACAAATATCATGACCTTAAAGTATTTCAACTTGCTTAAAAATTGGTGTAATGGTGTGCATACTAAAATGGGAATTTCTTGAGGTTACTTTAGTTTCTGAAAAATTTATTGTACTATAACTATACGAATATTGGCTGAATTGCCGTACAACGAACATGCATATAGATCCTGCAAATCTGCAATCACTTGAAAGCATTCCATAATGGGACTCTCTCGGTAATATTTATTGAAGGGGAATTGCATATATATTCTTGCAAAGTTAAAATTGCTTTAAATTTAAAAAATATATTTATTCTTATTATATATGACAAATTGCATATATATTTCAAATAATTATTTTTTTAGGATAAAAGCTATACATAGCCACATAGGTAACATATATTTAAAAAATGACATGTCTCGCTAATGTAATATGTAAATAACCAAACTCGCTAATATACATTCAAAATATGTTCGATCTTGCTAACTTCTCGAATGAATTTACTAAAATACCCATATGTTCTTCCAATTTTCGTTTATTCTTCGATCTATAATATATAATCAATTTATAATATTGAATGAATTAAAAAAGTTTATTTAAAAAAAAGTGTTTTTTTTAAAACAAGTAAAAAAGATTTATTTTAAATTCAGAAAAAATCAAAATTTTTTTGAAAGAGATTTAAAAATTTTAATTTAGTTTCGAAAAAAATTAATTTAAAAAAATATGCAATTTAAAAATTTTAAAATGTCAAAAACTTCTAGAATTTTAAAACTGCCATTTTTTAAATCAAAATTTCAAAAATGAAGTAGATTTATGTAAATTAAAAAACAAAACTGTTTTTCAAAATTAATTTTTTTAGTAAATAAATAGATTTAAATATGTAAAAAAATTATTTGGATATATATGCATTTTGTTGTGTTTCATAAGAATATATATGTAATTTTAAATTTTAGTTAGATATATATATGCAATTTATCATGTTTCATAAGGACATATATGCAATTTTAAATTTAAGTTGAATATATATGCAATTTTAACTCTTTGGAAGAATATATACGCAATTCACCCTTTATTAAATGCGTAAGTTTGATCAAAAAGCGAAGGATGAGGTTGGTTGTTTCGGGTTGAGGGTACATTTGATCGGTTATTTTATAAAATTTTGAGAGAATGAGTTTGATGCCCATGCATCAGACCGTGTTGATCAACGATTTGATCTAACCGATCAGAGGAAACAAGACAAGAAAAAACTTAATATTATATTAAAAGAGTATAAATCAAAAACACGATTCGATCGAATAGTGATTTATAAATCTTAACCTTGTCACTTGTTACTTTTACAAAGTGTTTGTATATGATTCATCCACTTGGTTTGGGTAAGGTTGTGTGGGGATTGATTTAGGTACTTTTTCTGACGTCGATGGGTTGTTTCGAGTTGCTTTTCGTTTGTTTCGTTTCGTGTTTTTAGAAGTGTTTTCTTGATTTTTCCTTGATCCTTTACTTATGACGTGTTTGAGAGTATGTTTGTGTGTGAGAAAATAAAAGGAAGTGGAAGTAGTATTTATAGAGAAAACATAGCATTTGAAAATTCAAACTATAACATAGTCGTTGAAATTCAAATATAATACAAAATTAAAATTGCAACACAGAAATTAAAAAAATAAAATACAGGATTTAAAATTACAATACGAAAACTAAAATAACAACACAAAAATTTAAATAACAACTCGGAAATTAAAATTAGAATTTGGTCACCCAAACTAATTTAGTTTCCATTTGTCTTTCTATTTTAGCCGCCTCTCGAAACAAGACATTATGCATCTCATAATTTTTGTCTGATTCTTCTTTCAAAAATTTTTTGATCGAATCACGGCTCTCTTTTGGAATGTCATTGCAATTTTCATATGCTTTCTGCAAATCATCTTTAGTAATGGATGCACTTTCAAATTGGATGGCTAAATTCATAATCGCTTTCTGTCGAACGTGTAGATACTAGAAGATGTTGAATAGTTTCACCATTTGAAATACCAACTTGTTTCATAATAGTTAAGCCAATTTAGAATGTTTCAAAAACATTTGCTATATTAAGTGATCTTGATTATGATTGACTTAAGATGATAACAATTGATAGGTGTGTAAACACCCATTCTTTTTACCACTTAATTACAATAATAACCGGGCCAAAACGTATATTTTATGTCATTTATGTCGTAATTATGCGTGGTTTGTGTTTTTGTTGTGATTTAGGACGAAGAGGTGAAAAGTGGAGAAAACACGGGCATTCGCGGGCTTTTATTGAAGAAAAAGATGAAAGACGAGGTCGAAAGATCAAGAGTGCCAAAAGAACGGAAGTCCAAAACCAATTCTGAAGATTTATCGAAGAAAAAGTTAAAAGACGGAAGTTTACTTAAAGCCGAAGAACTCAAGTCTAATTTATTGAAGAATTACAAGACGAGTTCAAAGAAATCCCGAGCCAAAAGTCATTAAAGTCCAAGATTTGAGAAGATTAAAAGGCTTAAGGACTAATGGTGCAATTAAGAGAAAGAAGAAAGAGGGAGGAAGCTTCCTAAGCTCCTCCCTAATCTCCCTATATATAGATTAGGTAGTTGTCATTTCATAGTTGTTGGTGGCTTGACAACTCACTCTTCCACCATTTTCATTTCCATGCATTTTAATTTCTTGCACCTTAATCTTCATGTATTGCACCTTTAAATTCCTTTTATTTCCAAGTAAGTTTACCTTTGATTGTTGTTAATCTTCATCTTTTATTGTTAATCTCCTTCTACCTTTCTTGTTTGATTTGTTCTTCATCTTCATTGTTCATGTTCTTGAGTTTTTATGGTTTTGATCAAGTGGGTTTTGATTATTTTGGTTATGATTGTTGGTGTTATTGATTTGGTTTGATTGGTTATTGTTAGAAGATCATTTGTGGGTGTTTTGGATTAATCTTTTGGTTAATCTTGATTAGTTTTGATTAAATTCGGGCCTTCATGTTCTTTCCCTGTTCTTCGTTCTTGCTTAATGTTTCCCAGATTAATGTTCCGAACCAATGAGTTTTTCAAAGTTCCGAATGAGTATGTTTAAAGTTCCGAATCAAGTTATTTTTAATGTTCCGAATCAAGTTATTTTTAATGTTCCGAATCAGTATTTTTAAAGTTCCGAACCAACTTTATTTTTAATGTTCCGAACCAGATTTTATTTGGAAGTTCCGAATCTGATTTTTATGAAAGTTCCGAACCAGATTTCTTGCCAAAAGTTCCGAACCAGATTTCATGCCAAAAGTTCCGAACCAGTTTTCTTTGAAAAGTTCCGAACCAGTTTTCTTGCTTAAAGTTCCGAACCAGATTGTTTGTAAAGTTCCGAACAAAATTAAATAAGATCCACCAGCTAGCTTGCTAGCTTACTTCTTTTTCCTCCGATTAAGCAGCTAGCTTGCTAGCTTCCAGCAGCTAGCCTGCTAGCTTGTTTATTTAATAGTATTGTTCCGTAATTGTTTAGTTTTATCTAAAAGTTGTTCTGATTTTAGTTTTGAAAGTCACGTATTTGTAGTTGAATTTTTCGTCGATTTTTAGTATTAATATTTTTTCCAAAAGTTTAAGTTTTATCTTTTATTTAGTACCCGCTTTAGGTTTTGCCTCGTTTAGCCTTAAAGTACCATTTTAGTTTTATTTTCTCTTTTTTCATTAAGTAAACTTTATTTTCGAGTCGATAGTTAACTTCGTCTTTTAGTTTTATTTTTATTAATTGTTTCGTTCTAAATCTATGTTTTATTATTTATATTGTTTTGTTTTTATTAGTTAATTGCTTTTAGCTTATTGTTATTATTTTGTGCATTTACCTTTTAAGTAGCATAGATAACCAAACCATTTTATTTTCCACCAAGAACGACTGAGTCGCACTTTGAACCGTGATCAATTCGAGAAGATACCGAGAAACGAACTTTCAACTAGCAAAATCTCTTTATTAACAATCATAAGTAAAGAGTAAGGAAAGAAACAACCTAAAGGAAGACACCAAGGATTTATAGTGTTCGGCAACGAAGCTCTCTCTTCGTTCCTACTCTACTCCTCGAGTACACATACTTGATATTTTCACTATATCCACAAACTCCCTTATTGGTAGAGAAAACCTTACATCGTTGCTTACACCCATTTCCAACACTAAGCTAAATGTCGAGTTCTAATCTTAGATAGAACGAATCTACACTCGTCGCATAATTCTATTTTCCGACACAAGGCTAGATCTCGAGTTCTAATCTTAGATAGAACCAATCTACACTCGTCACTCACACTCACATCACTTTGAAGCCAAGTGAGAACTTATACACACAACATTCATACTCACATCACTTTAAAGCCATGTGAGAACTTAGACATAAGACACTCATACTTACATCACTTTAGAGTCAAGTGATAACTTAGACACACAATATTACCAAGCATACACATAACTTGGATTTACACAAGACACAAAAGAATAAATGTGATGAACATGAATAGATCTATAGAAGATAAATCTTCACCAAGGCTTCATCTTTTAACACTTCACAAGTATGTCAGTGATCTTCTCTTTGGACATAGGAAGAAGAGAATCAAGGAGATAATTATAAGTAAACATATTTAACACATTAAATGATCATTTACTAATAATTGGAAAAGAGAGAAAATAGATTTAGAAGCAGAAAAGAGAAGTCCAAAAAGGTTGAGAGAAATGAAACATGATCCACTATTTATAGGAATAAGAGGCCAACGGCTAGTCTGGTCACGGTTCTTTATTGTTCCCACGGTTCGATATATATATCGAACCATTTGACCCTATATTGAACCGTGGGCGTAGACTATGCTCCTACTTTTGTCCTTTAGTGGGAAAAACTTATCTGGCTAGTTTTGACCTGAAATGAATATCCAATATCACTTTGAATATCAAATATTTAATCAATCTGTTTACCATGTTTCATTTAACATTTTCTTAAAGAAAGTATATTTGAAAATATTTTGTCACATTTAATCAAATGTGAGTTTTAAGGTAAATCACTTTTAATGATTACTAAATGTGACAACCGTGGTTTTGAGGTTCGTCACTTGGTCTTACTTTTAGGTTATTTTATGTGTGCTTACTTGAATTGTGTGTTTACGTGTTTATTTTGTGTGAACGAGGTTGGTGTGGTTATCGTTTATGAGTATAGAGTACTCATAAGTAAATCGAGGAACGGTTATTTCATGTTCATGAGCTCACAAGTGGTGACTATGAAATGAAAATGGTGATATTGTGGTGTTTACGTATACGTATAAGTATTATAGTAATAGTATTTTTTTTTAGGATTTACGGTTTAGCATTTAGAGGTCTCGAATGAGGTAATTAGTCAAATGAATATTTTTCCGGATGGTTTTAAGTCATTTAGGACTTACTTATAAAGTTTATTTCAAAATTTGAGATTTTTTTTAAAAGTGTATATTTTACGACTTTTACGGTAAAACGCGTAAAAACTGACTAGTTTTACGGTTTTGAGGTTTTGGAGGCTTTAGGAGCTGAAATAAATTAAGGAAAATTAAGGTAATATTAATAAGATATTTATTAATAATAAAATAAAGAGAAAAACGAATTTTATGGTGTTTAGGTCGGTTTAGAAGAGAAAAAAAAAGAAAAGATTTATGGTAAGTGGTAATTGGGTTGGACAAGGATTGTTTTGGCTATATAAGGAACCCCCAACACTAAAACAAACGAATTTTGTTTTATTCCCTGGAGTTTTAGTCGACCAAAAGAGGAGAAGAATTAGGGTTCTTCAAAAAAATTTGGGTTTTTACATCTTCCATTGAATTAAAGGTAAAAACCTTCATAACCCTTTTAATTAAATTGTTTTATTGTTTTCTTTAATCATCTTATGATGGATTAGGGTTAGGGTTTAATATAAAAACAGTAAATTAATGTTGTATTAATCATAATATGATGATTACATAAGTTAGGGCTTGTAATTAGAGGGATTAGGGTTAATTAATGAGGTTGATTTTGTTTAAACCCGTTTTTAAAAACTGGGCAGATTTTTGAGTCAATTGTTTTGATCATATCGGGAGTTATATAAACTCTTATTTTACGATCCAAGTACCCCTGGAAAGGTATTTGAAGTGGCTTTCCAATGCAAGAAACGAGAACTAAATTGGCGGTCGGGAAGAGGGTCAAAAACAGGTTACAACAGTCGGAGGTCAAAACAGTTTTGAATTCAGCCTGTTTTCTTTTTAAGTTTTGGGTTGTTTGGGGTACTTAGGGTTGCATTGGGATCTTCTCATGAACGTGAGAGATTGTTTATATATTGTAGTAAGTATCTGCACTTGGGCTAAGGTTGTGGTTTAGGGTAAGACCTCTTAATGGTAACAAACTTTTAGTACGTTTAAAATCAGGAAATCTGGAATGACAAAAGTAGATATATGTATATCGGGGCCTTAACAGTAGCTTTAAGGTTAGGGCAAGTGGGAGGTGTTAGCCAACATATGTAAGGGTATGAATATTTCTTTTACAGAAACCATGGGTATGTTTAAGTGGATGTTTGACTTAAAGTTTTGATACCTAAAAACTGAGACTGTTTTGGGTAAAATATGAACGGGATAGTTATTAAACTTAACCAAGTTAAGGACTTGTTAAGGAAGGGTAATGGGGTGATTAGAGCTTGTCAATGAGGTAAATATGTGGGAATAGGCTAGATGTCCATCATAGGTTAATGAGCCATCTTAGTGATTGGTTCGTGTATTAATTGCGTGTTTTTGGTTTGTTAGTTTGTTGCTAGTGCAAGGACTTGTGAAGAAGCTATCAGGTGAGTTTCATAGTCCCATGTTTACTATTGATTTTGACTTCCAGATGGGATGGAAGAGACACTGTGTTGAATTATTTTCTAAATTAATGCTGTGAATGTTTAAGGTTTGAGATGGACTTGTGTGTACATTTATGTGATTAACTGCTATGTGATTCTTGTTTGTTTGTGATCTGGATTGGAAAGGTACATAGGTGTATGGGCGCCTATGGGACCTATGGTTAATGATAAGGCATGATGCCTTGGAAATTGTGATTGTTGGTAAGGCGTGATGCCTTGGAAATTGTGATTGTTGGTAAGGCGTGATGCCTTGGAAATTGTGATTGTTGGTAAGGCGTGATGCCTTGGAAATTGTGATTGTTGGTAAGGCGTGATGCCTTGGAAATTGTGATTGTTGGTAAGGCGTGATGCCTTGGAAATTGTGATTGTTGGTAAGGCGTGATGCCTTGGAAATTGTGATTGTTGGTAAGGCGTGATGCCTTGGAATTGTAATGATTGATTGAACTTGAATGCTAGTTGTTAGTACATGATTGTAGCGCATTCTCCATATGTTTATTGGTTTATGGTATTCACAGCTTATGACTTGTCTTGTGTTGGAGTCTAAACCTATGACTCTCACCAACTTTATGTTGACGTGTTTTAGTGTCTCTTTCAGGTGATACTATGGTTAAGCATGAGAAAATAAGTGGCTAGGATTGGAGAAGCTTAGGAATGCATATATAAGGAGAATCCCCGTTTCCTTCTTAGTTTTATTTGATTGTTTATTTTAATAAGTGATACTGTGGCACACATATGATTGTTTTGGTATGTTATTTGTTGTCTTGGGTAAGAAGTAGGACTGTTATTTACTTACCTAGACCCCTTGCATTTGTTGAGATATTGTCATGACCTTTGTGTCACCATTTTTACGACATTTCTTATTTCATATAGTTATCTCTATAGACACGCCATGTTGTGATGATATCCATGCGTCGCGCCCCATGTTCCGCCATGGTGGGGTGTGACAGAATGGTAATCAGAGGCAATGGTTATAGATAATTAGGTTGCCTAGTCGCGTAGCCTAGTCTATAGCTTAAGGGTCCCTGCATATAGACGTTATAGGAGTATGTGTGCATTTTATAATAATTGATGTGTTTGGATGTTATTTTGCGATGTTGTTAAGTTAGGAACTAATATGGTTCATACTTGACCACATAATATTTTCCTTTCGGGTTTTGACTAGCGCGGGTTTAACTACCATCGTCCACGCTAGTCATCTTTGTACTTTGCTAGAAATGTATAGTTATTTTTTTTAAATTTTCCGACTCTTATGGACGGCATGCCTTAAAATTATTTATGTTTTCGTTTGGATTATGTCTACGCTAGTTTAGCTAGACCATGGATTTGTGATGTTTCAAGTTTTGACTATGTTATTTTAATAAATGGAGTTTTGGATTTTATTTTGTGTGTTTATGTGCTTGTGAGTTGATGGATTATGTGTTATGTGTAGTATTAATTTCTTATAAGTGTCATCATAGGAGGGAGTACATTGGTGAAAGGGAACATGTATAATTATAGAGGCCTACATAATTATATATGTGCCACAACACCACTAGACTTTCAAGTATGATTGCATGAAAGAGAATTGATACATGCTTGTATAGTATATGTTGGTAGTATGTATGATTATGATTAGGCGTGTGTATGGTGGTAAGTATACTATATGGAGTATTCTGGTAGTTGTTAATGGGTGTCATGTTTTTACTATCAGCATGGTGAACACGCGAAATGGTGCTGGTGGAAGTGGTGGTGATGGAAATCCTGACTTGGCTACTTTGATTGCTACTCAAATGGCCAACATAATACCAACCATTGTTCAGCAGGTGACTAACAACCTGAACAACAATAATAACAACAATGGTCAAGGAGGAGGTGGAAACAATGGTTTTAGCTATAAGGCATTCACTTCTTGTGGTGCAAGAGAGTATGATGGGAAGGGCGGCGCGGTAGTACTTACTCAATGGCTTGAGAAGATGGAAAATGTGATTCAGATGAGTGGTTGTTTACCCAATCAAAGGGTCATGTATGTAACGGGTTCACTGGTAGGGAAGGCTTTAACTTGGTGGAATACCCAAGTTCAAGCAAGGGGAAGAGTTGCTGCAAATGCTATGGCTTGGGCCGATTTTAAGGCTCTTATGGCTACAGAGTTTTGTCCAAGCAATGAGATGGAGAAGCTGGAAAATGAGTTTTGGGGACATGCTATGGTTGGAGCGGCGCATGCAGATTACACAAATCGCTTCCATGAATTGGCAAAGTTGGTTCCCCATTTGGTTACCCCTGAGGCAAACAAAATCAAGCGGTACATTGCTAGATTACCTCCTTAGATTAGGGGAATGATTAAGGCTACTCAACCTAACACCATACAACAAGCTATACTTACAGCAGGAATACTTGTTGAGGAGGCGGTATCTAGTGGAACCTTGGTAAAGGCGGGGAATAAAAGAAAGGAGCCAGAACCTACGAAGTCGCCTGACAGCAACTGGAAGAATGCTAAGAAGGCGAAGGATGGAAGAAATTTTGCCATGAGAGTACCCCAAGGTTCTGGAAATCTGAACAACAACAATGCTGCCTGCCGAACCTGCTCTAGGTTCCATCCAAGAGGTACACCATGCCAGACATGCTACAATTTCCAGAAACCGGGACACATTGCTAGAAACTGTGACGCACTTACCAGGAACGCAACCCCAATCCAGTCTGTGAGGATGAATGTCACCGGGGGAAATTGTTTTAAGTGTGGACAACCCGGCCATTTCCAGATGGAGTGTCCTAGATTGGTTGGAGCAACCAACCAGGGCAGGGGCCAGCTAGCTTTGGAAGGAAATCGAGGAAACCAAGGCGGTGGAAACTGGAACAGTGCTAAACGCAACAATGGAAACACTGGGAATCGAAACTGGAACCGGAATGAGGGAAATCGAAATAGGGGAAATCGGAATGTAGGCAGGGTTTACCTTGCAAATGCAGTAGAAGCGGTTCAGGACCCAAATGTGGTGACGGGTACGTTTTCTGTTAACAATCACCTCGCTACGATCCTTTTTTACTCTGGGGCAGATTTTAGTTTTGTGTCTTCTCAATTTGTGCCTTTGTTAGATATGAACCCTAGTGTAGCGAAACCAGGATATGTGATTGAAATAGCTAGTGGTAAGCAAGAAGAAGTATATGAGATATTTTTAAACTGCAAATTAGAGTTGGGAGAATTTAAGTTCACCAAAGATTTAATCCCTCTAGGACATGGGAGCTTCGATGTAATCATTGGGATGGATTGGTTATCGAAGCATAGGGCTGAGCTAATGTGTCATGAAAAGATTGTTAAGATACCCATAGGTGATAAGAAGGTGTTATACGTGTACGGAGAAAGGAATGAGAAGAAGACCAGGTCCCTTATGAATGCCAAGGATGATGAGCCACAAATCAATAAGATTCGAGTAGTAAGAGAGTTCGTCGATGTATTCCCGGATGACTTGATGGGGTTACCACCGGTGAGACAAGTAGAGTTTAAGATTGACTTAGTACCCGGGGCAACACCCGTAGCGATGTCACCGTATCGTCTAGCACCGTCAGAGATGCAAGAATTAGCCGAGCAACTCAAGGAATTGCAGGATAAGGGTTTCATTCGACCAAGTTCTTCTCCATGGGGAGCGCCGGTGCTATTTGTTAAGAAGAAGGATGGATCTTCCGGATGTGTATTGATTATCGGGAGTTGAACAAGCTGACCATTAAGAACCGTTATCCTCTCCCAAGGATTGACGATTTATTTGATCAGCTGCAAGGAGCAAGGTACTTCTCAAAAATTGACCTTAGGTCCGGTTATCACCAACTAAGGGTCTGTGAGGAGGACATACAAAAGACCGCATTCAGAACAAGGTATTGACACTTTGAATTCACCGTTATGCCATTTGGATTGACAAACGCGCCAGCAGTGTTCATGGATCTAATGAACCGAGTGTGCAAGCCATATCTAGACAAATTTGTCATAGTCTTCATTGATGACATACTTATCTACTCTAAGACGGAGGAGGAGCATAACCAACATTTGAGATCGGTATTGGAGCTGCCCAGGAAGGAGAAACTTTATGGGAAGTTCTCCAAGTGTGAATTTTGGCTGCAAGAAGTACAATTTCTGGGGCATGTAATCGATAATGATGGCATACATGTAGACCCAAAGAAGATTGAAGCAGTGAAGGATTGGAAGGCACCTACTACACCGTCAGAAATAAGGTCATTCTTAGGCTTGGCAGGATATTACAGGAGATTTATAGAGAATTTCTCTAGAGTATCAAAGCCTTTGACATTGTTGACCCAAAAGAATCAGAAGTATGAATGGGGCGAAGAGCAAGAAAATGCGTTTCAGACACTAAAGGATAGGTTGTGTAATGCACCTATCTTGTCTTTACCAGAAGGGGTGGAAGATTTTGTGGTTTACTGTGATGCGTCCAACCAGGGTTTCGGATGTGTTCTTATGCAGTGAGACAAGGTCATAGCTTATGCATCACGACAATTGAAAAACCATGAGAAGAATTACACCACACACGACTTGGAACTAGGAGCTGTAGTCTTTGCTCTCAAGATATGGAGACATTACTTGTATGGGACGAAAAGTGTGATCTTTACGGACCACAAAAGTTCGCAGCACATCTTTGATCAGAATGATTTGAACATGAGGCAGAGACGATGGTTGGAGTTATTTTGTGATTATGACTGTGAGATTAAGTATCACCCTGGAAAGGCCAATGTGGTGGCGGACGCGCTAAGTAGGAAGGAGAGGCTAAAACCAAAGAGAGTAAGGGCAATGAGCATAACAATTCAGACAACTCTTAAGGATAGAATTCGGGCAGCACAAATAGAGGCCGTAAAGGAAGAAAGGCTGGTTGAAGAAAATCTACATACTATGGATCAGTACATGGAAGAAAGAGGAGATGGTTGCAAGTATCACTTGGATAGAATCTGGGTTCCGTTGTTTGGCGATACAAGGAAGGTGATATTGGATGAAGCTCATACGTCGAGGTATTCGATACATCCAGGAGCTGATAAGATGTATCGGGACATGAGAGATATGTATTGGTGGCCAGGAATGAAGAAGGATGTAGCTTTGTACGTTAGTGAATGTTTGACTTGCTCCAAGGTGAAGGCTGAACATCAAAGACCGTCAGGGTTACTGCAACAACCAGAGGTTCCTAAATGGAAGTGGGAGAATATTTCCATGGACTTCATTACAAAACTGCCAAGGTCTAACAGTGGAAATGATATGATTTGGGTAATAGTGGACAGATTGACTAAGTCTGCCCATTTTGTGGCAATGAAGGAGGATGATAAGATGGAAAGGTTTGCCAAGAAATACTTGGAACATGTGGTGGCAAAACATGGAGTACCGGTGTCGATCATATCAGATAGAGATAGCAGGTTTACGTCTAGGTTTTTGGGGCTATTGAAGAAGGCCTTGGGTACGAGGCTGGATATGAGCACAGCTTATCATCCGCAGACGGATGGACAGAGTGAGAGGACTATACAAACACTAGAGGACATGTTCAGAGCGTGTGTGATAGACTTTGGAGGAAGTTGGGAGAATCATCTGGCGTTGGCAGAATTCTCGTACAATAATAGCTACCATGCTAGTATAGAGTGTGCACCATTTGAGGCACTTTATGGTAGGAAGTGTAGGTCACCGTTGTTATGGGCTGAAGTAGGAAGTAGTCAACTAATTGGACCGGAGATGGTACAGGAGACTACGGATGCGATTACCGTGCTTAAGGATAAATTAAAGGTGGCTAGAGATCGACAAAAGAGCTATGCGGACAAGAGGCGTAAGCCGTTGGAATTTGAGGTTGGGGACAAGGTTATGCTAAAGGTTTCACCATGGAAAGGGGTGATGCGGTTCGGGAAGAAAGGGAAGTTAGCGCCTAGATTTGTGGGTCCATTTGAAATCCTTGAAAGGATTGGGCTAGTGGCATACGGGTTGAGATTACCGGAAGAGTTAAGTAGTGTACATGATGTGTTTCATGTCTCAAACTTGAGGAAATGCTTAGCAAGAACTGACTTGCAAGTGTCGGTGAACGATATTAGTATAGATGCGAGCCTTCGTTTTATTGAAGAGCCGATAGAGATTATGGACCGTGAAGTTAAAACCTTGACAAGAAGTAAGATACCGTTAGTTAAGGTTAGGTGGAATTCTAAACGTGGACCGGAGTTCACGTGGTTACGGGAAGAGTTTATGAGGAGTAAGTATCCTCAGCTGTTCGTTAATGACGATCCTAAGGAGTAAATCTTGGGACGAGATTTCTATTAGGAGGGAGTGATGTGACAACCGTGGTTTTGAGGTTCGTCACTTGGTCTTACTTTTAGGTTATTTTATGTGTGCTTACTTGAATTGTGTGTTTACGTGTTTATTTTGTGTGAACGAGGTTGGTGTGGTTATCGTTTATGAGTATAGAGTACTCATAAGTAAATCGAGGAACGGTTATTTCATGTTCATGAGCTCACAAGTGGTGACTATGAAATGAAAATGGTGATATTGTGGTGTTTACGTATACGTATAAGTATTATAGTAATAGTATTTTTTTTTAGGATTTACGGTTTAGCATTTAGAGGTCTCGAATGAGGTAATTAGTCAAATGAATATTTTTCCGGATGGTTTTAAGTCATTTAGGACTTACTTATAAAGTTTATTTCAAAATTTGAGATTTTTTTTAAAAGTGTATATTTTACGACTTTTACGGTAAAACGCGTAAAAACTGACTAGTTTTACGGTTTTGAGGTTTTGGAGGCTTTAGGAGCTGAAATAAATTAAGGAAAATTAAGGTAATATTAATAAGATATTTATTAATAATAAAATAAAGAGAAAAACGAATTTTATGGTGTTTAGGTCGGTTTAGAAGAGAAAAAAAAGGAAAAAAAAGAAAAGATTTATGGTAAGTGGTAATTGGGTTGGACAAGGATTGTTTTGGCTATATAAGGAACCCCCAACACTAAAACAAACGAATTTTCTTTTATTCCCTGGAGTTTTAGTCGACCAAAAGAGGAGAAGAATTAGGGTTCTTCAAAAAAATTTGGGTTTTTACATCTTCCATTGAATTAAAGGTAAAAACCTTCATAACCCTTTTAATTAAATTGTTTTATTGTTTTCTTTAATCATCTTATGATGGATTAGGGTTAGGGTTTAATATAAAAACAGTAAATTAATGTTGTATTAATCATAATATGATGATTACATAAGTTAGGGCTTGTAATTAGAGGGATTAGGGTTAATTAATGAGGTTAATTTTGTTTAAACCCGTTTTTAAAAACTGGGCAGATTTTTGAGTCAATTGTTTTGATCATATCGGGAGTTATATAAACTCTTATTTTACGATCCAAGTACCCCTGGAAAGGTATTTGAAGTGTCTTTCCAATGCAAGAAACGATAACTAAATTGGAGGTCGGGAAGAGGATCAAAAACAGGTTACAACAGTCGGAGGTCAAAACAGTTTTGAATTCAGCCTGTTTTCTTTTTAAGTTTTGGGTTGTTTGGGGTACTTAGGGTTGGATTGGGATCTTCTCACGAACGTGAGAGATGGTTTATATATTGTAGTAAGTATCTGCACTTGGGCTAAGGTTTTGGTTTAGGGTAAGACCCCTTAATGGTAACAAACTTTTAGTACGTTTAAAATCAGGAAACCTGGAATGACAAAAGTAGATATATGTATATCGGGGCCTTAACAGTAGCTTTAAGGTTAGGGAAAGTGGGAGGTGTTAGCCAACATATGTAAGGGTATGAATATTTCTTTTACAGAAACCATGGGTATGTTTAAGTGGATGTTTGACTTAAAGTTTTGATACCTAAAAACTGGGACTGTTTTGGGTAAAATATGAACGGGATAGTTATTAAACTTAACCAAGTTAAGGACTTGTTAAGGAAGGGTAATGGGGTGATTAGAGCTTGTCAATGAGGTAAATATGTGGGAATAGGCTAGATGTCCATCGTAGGTTAATGAGCCATCTTAGTGATTGGTTCGTGTATTAATTGCGTGTTTTTGGTTTGTTAGTTTGTTGCTAGTGCAAGGACTTGTGAAGAAGCTATCAGGTGAGTTTCATAGTCCCATGTTTACTATTGATTTTGACTTCCAGATGGGATGGAAGAGACACTGTGTTGAATTATTTTCTAAATTAATGCTATGAATGTTTAAGGTTTGAGATAGACTTGTGTGTATATTTATGTGATTAACTGCTATGTGATTCTTGTCTGTGTGTGATCTGGATTGGAAAGGTACATAGGTGTATGGGCGCCTATGGGACCTATGGTTAATGATAAGGCGTGATGCCTTGGAAATTGTGATAGTTGGTAAGGCGTGATGCCTTGGAAATTGTGATTGTTGGTAAGGCGTGATGCCTTGGAAATTGTGATTGTTGGTAAGGCGTGATGCCTGGAAATTGTGATTGTTGGTAAGGCGTGATGCCTTGGAAATTGTGATTGTTGGTAAGGCGTGATGCCTTGGAAATTGTGATTGTTGGTAAGGCGTGATGCCTTGGAAATTGTGATTGTTGGTAAGGCGTGATGCCTTGGAAATTGTGATTGTTGGTAAGGCATGATGCCTTGGAATTGTAATGATTGATTGAACTTGAATGCTAGTTGTTAGTACATGATTGTAGCGCATTGTCCATATGTTTATTGGTTTATGGTATTCACAGCTTATGACTTGTCTTGTGTTGGATTCTAAACCTATGACTCTCACCAACTTTATGTTGACGTGTTTTAGTGTCTCTTTCAGGTGATACTATGGTTAAGCATGAGAACATAAGTGGCTAGGATTGGAGAAGCTTAGGAATGCATATAGAAGGAGAATCCCCGTTTCCTTCTTAGTTTTATTTGATTGTTTACTTTAATAAGTGATACTGTGGCACACATATGATTGTTTTGGTATGTTATTTGTTGTCTTGGGTAAGAAGTAGGACTATTACTTACTTACCTAGACCCCTTGCATTTGTTGAGATATTGTCATGACCTTCGTGTCACCATTTTTACGACATTTCTTATTTCATATAGTTATCTCTATAGACACGCCATGTTGTGATGATATCCATGCGTCGCGCCTCATGTTCCGCCATGGTGGGGTGTGACACTAAACGTGTTAAAAATATGTTTGTGCAAGACTTAAATGATCATAACCTAAATGACAGTGTTTGTTAAATAATTTGTCTTGCAATTATCTTTACCGATAATTGTTTTTACACTTTGTCGTGATCAAAACTAAGAAAGATTAGTTATCACATATAATGTTTTTAGGCATCGCTTGTATCAACAATCTCCTCCTTTTTTATTACGACAAACTATAAACTCGTTCATATAAAAACAAAGGTTTTCGAATTATTAACGAGTTTATCCACTACCATTTCTTCCCCTGTTGTCGAAGCAAAAAGGTATCAAAATTCTTGAGGAAGAAAAGAATCGACTTTGCTAAAATCTCCCCATTAGTGCTTACTCCACCTAGATTGGGGCACCAAGTGCTCGAGCTACAGTGACGAGCTACAAACAAGGGTTAGTAGAAAGAAAGAAACACCCATGTGAAGCAATAGTCACAAGTATTTGCTAGATAATCTGAGAGGGAGAAAGAGAAAAAATCTTAAATTAAAGAGCAAATAATTGCTAAGTATGTTCAAAGAGAGTATTTGACAAGATAAATTCAGATGAGTTGGATTTAAGAAAAAAACATCCAACTAATTTGAAGATATAATGTCAAATGGTCAGAATATTGAACTTTTAGAACCACAAGAAATGTTCATATTTAACCATGATCAACTCTTAACAATACATAGCCTTCTTCTTTAGTTTTTGTTCAACCACCTTAAAGTGATTCTACAAATCATCAATATTGACTTTGCCAATGTCATCTTTGTTCTCCCAAATGGATACCTATGTAGCCATCTCTACAGGCAAACTTCTAAGAAACTTTGCATTAATTTTATTTTGCTCAACCTTTCCTCCCAAGGTAATAAGTTTGCTCCCCACCCTTTGAACTCTATTATTAATAAAATCAAGAGATTCTGAACCAACAACATTTAAGTTTCCAAACATTAATTTTAACAATGCCTTTTTAGCCTTCTTGGTGGATTCATTACCATCAAACCTTATAACAAAGGCATCAACATGGATTTGGCATATTCATGTTGTTGAAAGAAAGAATATGCTCATTGGGTATATCTAGCATAACTATACTTATGGATTTCATGCCAGTTGTTGTTTTCTTCTTGTCTTCGAGTGTAACTTCTGGTTACTTGCCATTAGATGTAGATTTAGTGGGCTTGGTATGAGTGTTTCCATGGGCGGTGACTTCCCACAGATTCTAGTTGTTCATCTACACAAACTGATTGAATCTGAACTTCCATTCCTCAAACTCTCCTTCTTTGAAGACTGGAACCTTGTTCATGATGTTTGGTTGTGCAGCTTCTGAATCCATTTCTTTTGTTAAAAAGAGTCTTTAGTAATCTTCAAGATCAATGCTTCTCAACAAGCTATGACACCACTTGTTGATCCCTTTGATCTTATGAGCCTAGCTTCTAGACTACACACAATGAATTATGTATAGTCTTAGTAGAAAATTTGAATTGATATCAAAGAGTATATAGAATCTACTCATGAGGATTATGCCTATGATATGATATAGAACTAAACAAAGAATTTAAACCAAACACTTCATAATTATTATCAATAATACTAATACTCTAATGTAGAGTATTAGCGTTATAACCTTAAAGTACAGAGAAACGTAAATAACAATGTAATGTCTATAGCTAACCTATGATCTCCTTTTATAGCACAAGAAGTCCTTTACAAGATAAAGATATAATAGAATAATTTAAAACTAAGAGATATACCACAATATCCCCTAAAGATAGCTTCACGCGTCTTCAATCTTTATCTTCAATCAGCACTAATAACATAAACAACATTAATCTTCATTACCAGCACTGACCTTTGACCACGACCATTTTGGCCATATTTCACCAGAGACTACCAACACTAAAAATATAACTACTAGCATTAATAAAATTAATAATGGTAGTGTAAAATATAATATGTACTCAAACTATTCCCAACATGTATACAACACTTTTAAATTTTAAAGGTTCTACAAGCAGCCACTCTCAAACATCTGTAGGAGAGAGTGGTGAAGTCTAGGGTTATCCTCGACCCATCAGAGTGTTTGTGTTTGCACTTAGAATCCTATTAGGTGTTATGTACACTCTGTCTTCGCACCAGGGAGTGATTCATTTGTGTATATAAAGCACCCCGATGACCTGACCCCTCTAGACAATACTTAGGCAAACAACAACATGAGTATATATATGTCTCAACCCTGAGTGTCTGAACGCCACACGGTCGCTGGGTTCCTTCATTAAAAGAGTCCCAAGAATTTATTCTTTGGAAGGCTGAATAATCACCCTCAGCCTTCATGGGGCAGCATAACAAGCGATCATCGCCTTCAATTATTTCACAAGTAAAAGAGTCCCAAGGATTTATCCTTTAGGGGCTGAATAATCACCCTTAGCCTTCCTGGGACAGCGTAACAGGCGATCATCAACTATATCTATTTCACACTTAAAAGAGTCCTAAAGGGTTTATCCTTTGGGGGGTTGAATAATCACCCTCAGCCTTCCTATGGTAGCGAATGACGACCATTTCCCTTATAACTTTTACAATTAAAAGAATCCTAATGATTAATTATTTGGAATGGTCGAATAATCAGCCTCAGCCTCTCTAAGACAGCGAAACGGTGACCATTCCCCTCATATTTTTTACATTTATTACTAACTCAAAACTTTACAAGCTTTAAACCTATCCGCAGTGGCTGAAAAGCCTACTCTTGTAGCTGTAAAGCTGATTGACGCCAAGTTGGCTCTGATGATGAAGAAACAAAGATGATTGATGAGACTGCTTTTATACATGGTCTCATCGTCCAAATCGGGCTTAAAATGCATAAAATATCATTGAATATACCAAATATATGCTCGTGTTTGTTACTTGTGTATTTTTAGGTACGGATATTGAGGAAATGGCAAAAGATCACAAGAATCATTCAAAAACGAACACGGGAAACGAAGCCGCACAATGAACCGGGCCCAAGTTTGGATTTTACAAAAATGCCCTTGAAGAATTGAAGATTGGCAACTTTAGTCCCTCAACTTTTGAAGATTTACACTTTATACCCCTCAAATATTCAAAATTATGAATAGGGTCCCTAAAGTTTGAAGACTATACAAGATCAGCCCTTGGAAAATGAAGAATATGCATTTGAAGCCCTTGTTAAAAGTTTGTAAAACAAGTTGTGCCAATTTTGACAACTTGCCAAAAGTTGTTAAAGTGTTATAAAGACGTTGATGGCATTATTTACAACATGAACAAAGATGAAAACCTTGGGGGCAATTCTGCCATACAACCAAACTTAACCATCCACTCAGACGTTGACACCTCAGCATAACCCACCCAAAAACCCATTTACCCATACCCTACCCGACCAAACCCACCCACCAGGTTTAAATTAATAAACCTTGGTCAAACCCCCCAGTCAACAAACCCCATTTCCCTCCCTAAACACTTTTTTAAAAAACCCATTTACCCAAAAGAGATTAAACCAACCTTAATCCCCCACATAAACCCTATTTTTCCCAGGCTTAATCAGATTAAAATCAAAGGGGGTTCTCCCCTATTTTTCCAGATCATTAATTTAACTCACTCTCACTCAATCCCACACCAAAACCGTGCACAAGACACACCCATGTGTCTTGTGGGACCCTCCCCTGCACCCGTCCCTTTCACCCAAACCTTACACCCGACCATTTTAGCGACCAGGATTGTTCTACTTAGCCTCCAAGGGATTTTCAACGCCTATGATGCATTCAAACATCACCAACAACAACTGGCATCACATGGACGATTTTTGACCAGTTTGAAGACAAAAGACCAAAGGGCTTTTTGGATATTTCATATATTAGGGTTTAGCATTTGTTAGGATACTAGAATGTTCTTTGTACGCCTATAAAAGGCACCTTAGCTTAGCATTTTACCTTTGTTCCAGTTTTTAGCTAAGCCATTGTAATGCCTTTTTAAGAAATTTTAAGTTTGGTATTTTTATTAAAATTGTAATTCCTTTTATCTCTTTTTAAAAGTTTGGTATTGGATAGCTATATTCTGAGTTCCACTTTACATTTGATAAACACTTGGTGTTTATTTGAGTTCTCAAAAGGTTTTTCAAAAAGTTTTTCAATTTTCAGAAATCCAAGAATTTATGAAGTGAAAGTGGAATGAATTCTTGGATCATATGATATTTAACAAGGTTTGAAAGATAAACATTGGGAAAGAATTTAACAAGGTTTTAAAAGGTTTCAGAAAGAATCAAAAAAATCAGAAGTTGTATTGTTGTATTGTTCTTATTTTCTCTTAGCAGGGTTTTGGAGATTATTGCTGTCCAAGGATCAGCATAGGCCCCAGCCTATAGGGAGGTGGTTTTTCAACCACTAAGGGTCCTGGATGTAGGACCCTTAAGGTAGCTTCTTGTTTCCCATTTCATTTTTAGTTTTCTGAAATTTTATGTGATTTGTGTGATTGTGCATGAAAAGTGTTAAGTGTTGTTCATATGGTTCGATATTGCTTAATTGAGTATATTATGCATATTGAGAGTAATTAGAATCGGATTGGATTAGATTTGAGTTCATTGTGTTTGAAAATTTTGCTTATTCAGTTTTTAAAGGGTGTTTGAATTAGGGCTTTAATTGAGTTTAATGACTTGAATCTTGGTTAAAACGTGTTAGATACATTCCTTAGGTTAGTGTTAGGTGATAAGTGTGTTTGGTTTTCAGATTGGTAGGTTATTGAAGCAAATTGCATGCTAAAATTTGAAAAAGACAGCATTAATCTGCCAGTCATCTTTTCTGCTTGTTTTTGTGAAGTTTGTGCATCAAGTCTTAACAATCTGTTAGAGTAGGGATCATAGCAGGGTTGAGTATTGATTGTATGCCATGTGTTCAGTTTGTATGCAAGATATGGGCTTCTAAAATTTACTTGTGTGCCAAGAAAATCAGATAAGAACTCTTAGACCTGCCTAGTCCTTTATCAGTAACTTTGGCTATTATTTTGTGCTTGAAATTGTGTGCAATCTGCTTGTTTAGTGTATATTATTGACTCCTTATACTCCAAAGAGTATAAGGGTGCCCCTTTGTCCAACAATTTACCACAAAAAGCCAAGGAACAAGCCCTCTTGTTTCTGATTTCACTTGTGAAGAAAACAAAAGTTCTTTGTGTTCTTAAAGTTCAAACTGGGCACGTTTTGGTTACAATCTTGCTTCAATCTTGATAATAGTGAATTGTGTTTGTGTTTTTGAGACTAAAAGGGTAACAAGATTCTAGTTTAAAGTTTAAAAAGAAAAAAAAATAATAAAGAACAAAAAGGACGTGGCCAGGACTCGAACCTGCGCCACTCCTCTCACAACACACACTCCTTACCGTTGCCCTAGGGACTTTGACTGGTAAGAGTTTGAAACATTTAATATATAAGGTGTGTTGGTTTTCTAGCTTATTTACTTAACAGCTTATAATTAAGCTGTTTTAAGCTTATTCCTTTAAGCTTTTTGCCATTTAGTATTTTTCTTGTGTTTCTGTTTAGTTTTAGGACTTTTTGGAATTAAAAGTTTATTTTTTCCGTTTTTAATTTATTTATTAGGATTATTTTTAGTTTAATTTTAGAAAGTAGTTTAAAAATAGCAAAAAGTATTTTAAAAATCCAAAAAAATAGTTTTTAGGTTTTATTTAAGTAATTTAAGGTTTACATATCAAAAAGTTTTCAAAAAGTCTTATTCTTAATTTTATTTGATTTTAGGGTTTTTAAACAACTTTAAAATTTAATATAAAATTAATAAAAAGGTTTTAGGAACTTTAATTCACATTTTTGTCTTAGTTACATTATTTAGGATTTTTGGTAATTTTTTAGAATTATTTTATAAACTTTTTATTTTTTTGATTATTTTAATATTATTTTATTACTAAAAATAGAAAGTTTGTTTTTTTCTAATTTTTTCATTTTTCCTATGTTAAGGACACATAATTAGGAACTTTGTAACTTTCCAAATCTTTTTAGGACTTTTCATTTATTTTCTAGAATTAATTTAAGTTTTAATAGATTTTAATAGTTTTTAAGTGTTTAAAAATAGATTAATTTGGTTTTAAAATTTTTAAAAATAGTTTTTAGCTTAATTAGGTCATTTTTGAGGTTTATAAACTTTAAAATCTTGTTTGGGGCTTTTTAATAACTAATTGTGATTTTTAGGGCTTTAATTAGCATTAAAAAGTCATTATTTAATTAATTAAAAGGTTTTAGCAAGTTTTGATTTTTTGTAAACTCTTAGAATAATATTGTGGGTTTTTAGTAATTTTTAGGTTAAAATTTTTATTTTGTAGTTTTTTACGGTTTTACGTGAACGCGTTTTCGTCTTAGCTCGATCCGTCTTCGTAACCGTATTTTCTTTCTCATTTCTATTTTCTTTTCTTCTTGTTAATAAAATCAAACATAAATCAATTCAACACACAACGCACTTGCCTCCTTGGGAAACGAACTTGTTTGGTCATAAGTGCTCAGTTTTCCTAAACCGACACTTAACGCTTACCACTACTTTGCCTCTCTTTTCCTAAAGGGTTGCAAAAACACTACATCATTTTTTGGCGCCGCTGCCGGGGAGGCGTGTTGTGTTTTGATTGAACCATTTTTTTTATTAGCCATAAATAGTATTTGTATTAGTAGCACTCTACTAATACGTATTATCGTTTTTCGGTTTTTGTGTGAATACTATTACTATATTGTATACGTAGAATAATAAATTCACAAGTACTCCAAATACGTGAGCAATCACAACCTTGACTTGGGAGGTCATTACCCAATCATTGTATTCGAATCTCAAACCAAAGAAAAAAAGGCAAAAATAGATAAGTACTTTCGTGAAGCTTAATCCTGATAATACAAACTATAAGGTGGGTATAAGGCGGTTGTATTTCACAACCTAAAGGAAAAAGGCTCTTAAGTGCTTCGCGCCGCCTCGTTTCCTCCGCTTGCTTGTGCGTATTTGATTGTGAGAGTGAATCGAGGGTTTTGCCGCCCAAAGTATTATTACATATCATATATATTTTCTTGGTTTCTATTGATTAAACCCTCTTGAACGATTTGGTGTTCCACCATCGTTCTAAAGTCATCGAAGGCGTTCACTCCACGTGATCGTTTTCAATCCTTGAGGCTTCTTTAATCGAGAGATTTGATTAAGGAGGAGATTTGTAGATTATTGTCTACTTAATACATTTCACCAATTTCCAAAAAGTTAATACCATCAAAAACCACAAAAAAATTGAAAAACATAAAATACCAAAAAGAATCTTCTTTGCTCGTCTCCTCGTTGTACGTGACGTTTATGCTAACTCGTAATCAAGCAAAACGTGCACGTAGACGAAAGAACAAAACTCCCACTCCAACTCATTCTAGTGAGGAGTCTCCTATTGACGAACCTATTGTACGAGAAGCACCAACCATGGCGAATCGAACTATGATGGAGTTACTTCAAGCACCCACCGAGGGTTATGGAGAAGCTATTGTGATTCCCGCTATCCTTGCGGAGAATTTTGAGGTGAAAACGGGTTTGTTGTCGATGATCCAAAACAACAAATTCCGTGGTGATGAGAAGGACAATCCACACAACCATATCCGCCAATTCAATCGTCTTACCGCTACGTGCAAATTTAAGGATGTCTCGAATGAATCGATTAAGATGATGCTTTTTCCGTATTCCTTAGCGGGGCCCGCTAAAATTTGGTTAGAGAAAGAGCCACCCAATTCTATATTGACGTGGAAGGATCTCGTTTCAAAGTTTGTGAACCAATTTTTTCCGCCCTCTAAGACTACGCATTTGAAAAATGAGATTTCTAAATTTTCACAAGAATCAAATGAAAGTTTTTCTACGGCTTGGAATAGGTTTAAGGAGATGTTACATGAATGTCCTCATCACGGTTTTTCCGACTTGCACCAAATCGACACGTTTTACAATGGACTTAACGATCATGAAAGAGATTATTTAAATGCCGCCGCGGGTGGTAATTTTTTGTGTAAAACGGTTGAAGAAGCTTTGGTCATAATCGAGAATAGGTCTAAGGTTTATAGCCCTCGTAACACACCGAGTGTTGCCAAAATGGGCTCATCATCGTCTCGTAGTATCAATGCCTTACAAGATGAAGCAAATGAAGAAAATCGGTTTTTCGATAGGTTTTCGACTCTCATGTCCCATTGGAAAGCTCAAGAAGCTTCGAATTCCGCTTCGGTTAAAGCGGTTTCTAAGAGTTGTTTGTCGTGTGGTGGAGCTCATGATCTTTCCGAGTGCATTACCGCGGATGGTAACACTTCGGGTGCTTATGTAGCCACGGGAACTTATAACCAAATCGGTCAAGGTTCCCGCCAAAATCAAGCTCCACCAAATCAAAATGCTAATAACTATCGAAACAACAACCAAGGTGGAAATTACCAAGGAAATCAAAGGAATTATAACAAGGGTAATTATCAAAGTGGTAATGGGCAAATTTCAAATCAAAACCAAAACCGTGATTTTCAAAACAATGCCCACGGTTTTCAAAATGATCACACAAAAAATCTTCAAGGAGAATTTTTGAATTATGCTAAGGCTAATGATGCTAAGTTTGACAATATGCAACGTGAAATGGTTAGCTTAAGGTCCGAGTTGAAAAACGAGCTTAAAAACGAACTTGCTAATGAACTTAAAACTCATGCTAATAAAATGGAAGGAAATGTCACACGTCTCCAACAAAATCAACAAAAAATGGAGCAAGGACAACATGAGATTAAGCAAGAATTGTTAAAAGCGGATGCTAGGCAATCTAAGTTTGAAGACCCTATGGCTAAAATGTTTGAAGCTATCATGTGTAAGCCCTCTTCTTCGGGTGGTCTTCCTAGTGATACCATCGTGAACCCGAAAGGAGAGTTGAAGGTTATTACTACTCGTAGTGGTAAAACTTTCAAGGAACCCATTTCTCGTCCAAGTACTTCTATGGAGAAGGAAAAAGAGAAAGAACCCGTGGTTGTGGTTGAAAAGGAGCAAATTACAAGCCCACGAAGTGAGCACACCTACGGTTGAACCCACACCAATCATGGAACCCGAGATTCCAAGGCTGATGCCTTTGCCTACTATGCCCCAACCCACACCACCTTTACCCTACCCTTCAAGACGAGACAAGGAAAAGGCACAAGAACGAAATAATTATCAATTTGAACTCTTTATGAAAATGTTTCGTGACTTGCATTTTAATATAAGTTTTGCCGACGCCTTAGTCATGATGCCTCGATTTTCCGCGAACTTCAAAACTATGTTGAACAACAAAGAAAAATTGCAAAAATCATCTAGTTGTTCTTCGGTTTTTCTAAGCCGCATACCTCAAAAAGTCGGTGATCCTGGAAAGTTTTTAATCCCATGTGCTATCCAAGACATGGAAGAATGCTACGCCTTGGCCGATCTTGGTGCTAGTATTAATTTGATGCCTCTTGAGATTTTTAAATCGCTCAATCTTCCCAATCTCACTCCTTCAAGAATGTCAATCGAGATGGCCGATCATTCTACGATTCTAGCTTGTGGAGTTGCCGAGGACGTCTTTGTAAAAGTTGGAAAGTTCTACTATCCTGTAGACTTTATTGTTGTTGATATTCCTATCGATCCTAAAGTTCCGTTAGTTTTAGGTCGATCTTTTTTGGATACCTCGAGAGCACTTATCGATGTGCATGCAAGAAAAATCACTCTTCGTTTCAATGAGGAAGAACTCGTCATTAATGCAACCCAAAACTCCACTCTTTCTCATGTGTATTCCATCACATCTTTGTACAATGTCAATCCCATCAAAAACATTTGCAAAAAGATTTCAAATAGAGTTTTAGGAGTTGTTGAGAAAAATGAAGTTTCGTCCCCTCCGCCGGTGGAGGTTAAGAGTGTTAAGCCTACGATTCCAATCTCGAGTGAATCTTCGGATGATGAATACGTTGATCCCGATGGGGAGGTTTTCTTTGTTGACAAAAGATTTGAAAACTTACCACCACCTAAGCCAAAAAGATTTCAAAATGTGAGAATTTTTAGTGTGACTAACATTGCTTTAGATACACCAAATATTTTTGACATAATTAAATCGGGTTTTCACAAAGAGAGTTTAAAAGATGAAAAAGGAAAGGATTTTAAATTGAATTTAAAAGATTTTTCTACAATTCTAACTCCGTCATCACCGCGTTTATTGAGTACTACAAGCTCGTCTTCTCCTTTTGACGATGCTTTGTGTGGACTTAGTGTGGGGGAATCCCCTTACGTTCCCTCCCCTTTCTCCACCGAGGACGAGATATTTGATCCTAGAATTGCTTATATAGGGAAATCTCGGTCTTCCACCGATTCAATAAATGGAAAATCTTTTCATTTGATTGGTGCGAGTCTACCTCGAGTAGCTCATGTTTTTATAGACTTACCCATTGTCCCACCCTTCTATTTCTTCTCACCTATTTTCTTGAAACTCTTTGAGTTTTTGTTGACCATTGATGAAGTGGCGTTGATTTGTTTTTCCAATGAAAACGAGAACGCCATCTTCGATCCCGGTATTTTGCACCATCAAAGGACTTAGTCCTTTATACCGGTTGTTTTTGGGCCTTGTTTATCATGTAAGCCCCACCAAAAATTGACCACACCATGATTATCCCTAAATGATCACATTTATGGGGATTCGAGTCGAGCTTTTGACTCGGTTATCAAAAACAAGGTGCCTCGTGGGGGAGACCCATGCTTATCCATGTACATATTATTGCTTTCTAATGTAGTTTAATGTGAGGGGATTTGTGCCCTTCCAACCTTTGTTCCGTGGTTGTTTGTGCATTGTGGTTTTTAGATCATGATCTTCACGATTGGAGCCTCTCGTGTTCGTTTTATGGGAGCACTCGATCGTTTGCTTTGGAGACATTTCCCAATATCCAAATGATATATCCTTTTATGTTCTAACCTTAGGTTTTTAGCACACTTCATAAACGGCTATTGATTTATTGGTTACACCCTTTCCATGCTAGATTAGGCATTCGACTACGTCTCTAGTATGAGGGTGTTTGCACCCCTAGACTCGAAACATTGAGGACAATGTTTAACTTTAGTATGGGGGGGGGGGGGGGGGGTGAATAGATACTTGCCTTGCCAAACCTTCACGCTTTCCAAAGTTTATCTTTTTGTTATCGTTTTGTTGCAAAATAAGGCTAAAAATGGCCAATTTTAATTTTTTCTCATGTTTTATAAGTGTTTGAAGACACGAATGTAGATTTTCCGATGGCGAGAATAAGAGTAATTTTTGACTCGACCGTGCGTGTTGAGCACTTAGCTTTGATTCCTTAACTACACATTAGGCTAAGTCTCTTAAATGAGGACGAGAAATGATAGGGTTAATTATAAGTTACTATGCTAAACGTAGAGTACTCGTATTCTTTCAAAAACTCATGTGTTCTCGTTATTTGCTTATTCTCCCTTCGCTTGTAAATATTTTTTGCTTAATAAATATTGACTTAGCGGTTTAGTTAGGATTCTTGGGTTTCTAGTCTTTTCTAGTAGCTTCCGTGTAATTAAATTGGGAAGACATTAAGGTATCGCCAGCGTCACGGTTTTGAAGTATTGGCACCCTAATAATCGAAAGCTTCACCTAATAATAAGATTTCAAGTGCTCACCTAAATCTAGCAAACAATTTTAAGCCCCACAAGGCCTAAAATCTATGCAAAATTGGAAGTGAATCAAGCCTTAATCTTCGAAGCTTTAAAGATCCAAAATTCGCTTTAGCGTGAGGATATACGTCTTTGGCTAATAAAACCACTGATGATGGCGGATAATAAAAGGCAAGGCAAGACCGAAGTCATAATAAAAGCTTCATGGCGAAGTTGAATAAAAGATGGAGGTAAACCAAAGATAATAAGGCCCTTCCGTTAGGGGGCGTATAAAAGTCTTGGTAATAAGTCTCATGTTCAAAACCGTTATAAAACCGTGTTTATCGATTCTTCTTGTTAACTTAATTTTTTAACATCGTTGTCTATTAGGAGGGGTTATTGATTTGATGGTCTTAGTTGCACCGTTAGGACTCTATTTTTAGACCTAAATCTCTATTATCGCATAAGTCAACAATGTATCCTCGTGATCATTAAGACATAATAAAATATAAGAGATATAACTTAGGAATAATGGGAGGATAAGTACGTGATTAGGGCATATGAGTAGTGTTAGCATTACTAACTTATAATGACAATGATCTCGTTGCACGCTTGGCATGGAATTAAGGTGAAAATCGAGGAAGATGAAATTATTTCTAACGAAGCATTCACGTGTTCTTGTTCTATGAACCTAAACGTCCCATTTTGCGATGAAAATCATACATTATGTCTAAAACGCAAGTAGAAGTAGTAATAGTGTAGCTAGTTTATCATTTCAATAAAGTGAATAAAATTGAACTATGGAGGTGCTATGATACTTTATTCTAGCATTGCGTGAGGGTACGGCAATGGTTTAGTATGGGGGAGTGATGAGACTGCTTTTATACATGGTCTCATCGTCCAAATCGGGCTTAAAATGCATAAAATATCATTGAATATACCAAATATATGCTCGTGTTTGTTACTTGTCTATTTTTAGGTACGGATATTGAGGAAATGGCAAAATATCACAAGAATCATTCAAAAACGAACACGGGAAACGAAGCCGCACAATGAACCGGGCCCAAGTTTGGATTTTACAAAAATGCCCTTGAAGAATTGAAGATTGGCAACTTTAGTCCCTCAACTTTTGAAGATTTACACTTTATACCCCTCAAATATTCAAAATTATGAATAGGGTCCCTAAAGTTTGAAGACTATACAAGATCAGCCCTTGGAAAATGAAGAATATGCATTTGAAGCCCTTGTTAAAAGTTTGTAAAACAAGTTGTGCCGATTTTGACAACTTGCCAAAAGTTGTTAAAGTGTTATAAAGGCGTTGATGGCATTATTTACAACATGAACAAAGATGAAAACCTTGGGGGCAATTCTGCCATACAACCAAACTTAACCATCCACTCAGACGTTGACACCTCAGCATAACCCACCCAAAAACCCATTTACCCATACCCTACCCGACCAAACCCACCCACCAGGTTTAAATTAATAAACCTTGGTCAAACCCCCCAGTCAACAAACCCCATTTCCCTCCCTAAACACTTTTTTAAAAAACTCATTTACCCAAAAGAGATTAAACCAACCTTAATCCCCCACATAAACCCTATTTTTCCCAGGCTTAATCAGATTAAAATCAAAGGGGTTTCTCCCCTATTTTTCCAGATCATTAATTTAACTCACTTTCACTCAATCCCACACCAAAACCGTGCACAAGACACACACATGTGTCTTGTGGGACCCTCCCCTGCACCCGTCCCTTTCACCCAAACCTTACACCCGACCATTTTAGCGACCAGGATTGTTCTACTTGGCCTCCAAGGGATTTTCAACGCCTATGATGCATTCAAACATCACCAACAACAACTGGCATCACATGGACGATTTTTGACCAGTTTGAAGACAAAAGACCAAAGGGCTTTTTGGAGATTTCATATATTAGGGTTTAGCATTTGTTAGGATACTAGAATGTTCTTTGTACGCCTATAAAAGGCACCTTAGCTTAGCATTTTACCTTTGTTCCAGTTTTTAGCTAAGCCATTGTAATGCCTTTTTAAGAAATTTAAAGTTTTGTATTTTTATTAAAATTGTAATTCCTTTTATCTCTTTTTAAAAGTTTGGTATTGGATAGCTATATTCTGAGTTCCACTTTACATTTGATAAACACTTGGTGTTTATTTGAGTTCTCAAAAGGTTTTTCAAAAAGTTTTTCAATTTTCAGAAATCCAAGAATTTGTGAAGTGAAAGTGGAATGAATTCTTGGATCATATGATATTGTTCCTGTTTTGAAAGATAAACATTGGGAAAGAATTTAACAAGGTTTTAAAAGGTTTCAGAAAGAATCAAAAAAATCAGAAATTGTATTGTTGTATTGTTCTTATTTTCTCTTAGCAGGGTTTTGGAGATTATTGTTGTCCAAGGATCAGCATAGGCCCCAGCCTATAGGGAGGTGGTTTTTCAACCACTAAGGGTCCTGGATGTAGGACCCTTAAGGTAGCTTCTTGTTTCCCATTTCATTTTTAGTTTTCTGAAATTTTATGTGATTTGTGTGATTGTGCATGAAAAGTGTTAAGTGTTGTTCATATGGTTTGATATTGCTTAATTGAGGATATTATGCATATTGAGAGTAATTAGAATTGGATTGGATTGGATTTGAGTTCATTGTGTTTGAAAAATTTGCTTATTCAGTTTTTAAGGGGTGTTTGGATTAGGGCTTTAATTGAGTTTAATGACTTGAATCTTGGTTAAAACGTGTTAGATACATTCCTTAGGTTAGTGTTAGGTGATAAGTGTGTTTGGTTTTCAGATTGGTAGGTTATTGAAGCAAATTGCATGCTAAAATTTGAAAAAGACAGCATTAATCTGCCAGTCATCTTTTCTGCTTGTTTTTGTGAAGTTTGTGCATCAAGTCTTAACAATCTGTTAGAGTAGGGATCATAGCAGGGTTGAGTATTGATTGTATGCCATGTGTTCAGTTTGTATGCAAGATATGGGCTTCTAAAATTTACTTGTGTGCCAAGAAAATCAGATAAGAACTCTTAGACCTGCCTAGTCCTTTATCAGTAACTTTGGCTATTATTTTGTGCTTGAAATTGTGTGCAACCTACTTGTTTAGTGTCTATTATTGACTCCTTATACTCCAAAGAGTATAAGGGTGCCCCTTTGTCCAACAATTTACCACAAAAAGCCAAGGAACAAGCCCTCTTGTTTCTGATTTCACTTGTGAAGAAAACAAAAGTTCTTTGTGTTCTTAAAGTTCAAACTGGGCACGTTTTGGTTACAATCTTGCTTCAATCTTGATAATAGTGAATTGTGTTTGTGTTTTTGAGACTAAAAGGGTAACAAGATTCTAGTTTAAAGTTTAAAAAGAAAAAAAAAATAAAGAACAAAAAGGACGTGGCCAGGACTCGAACCTGCGCCACTCCTCTCACAACACACACTCCTTACCGTTGCCCTAGGGACTTTGACTGGTAAGAGTTTGAAACATTTAATATATAAGGTGTGTTGGTTTTCTAGCTTATTTACTTAACAGCTTATAATTAAGCTGTTTTAAGCTTATTCCTTTAAGCTTTTTGCCATTTAGTATTTTTCTTGTGTTTTTGTTTAGTTTTAGGACTTTTTGGAATTAAAAGTTTATTTTTCCCGTTTTTAATTTATTTATTAGGATTATTTTTAGTTTAATTTTTAGAAAGTAGTTTAAAAATAGCAAAAATTACTTTAAAAATCCAAAAAAATAGTTTTTAGGTTTTATTTAAGTAATTTGAGGTTTACATATCAAAAAGTTTTCAAAAAGTCTTATTCTTAATTTTATTTGATTTTAGGGTTTTTAAACAACTTTAAAATTTAATATAAATTTAATAAAAAGGTTTTAGGAACTTTAATTCACATTTTTGTCTTAGTTACATTATTTAGGATTTTTGGTAATTTTTTAGAATTATTTTATAAACTTTTTATTTTTTTGATTATTTTAATATTATTTTATTACTAAAAATAGAAAGTTTGTTTTTTTTCTACTTTTTTCATTTTTCCTAGGTTAAGGACACATAATTAGGAACTTTGTAACTTTCCAAATCTTTTTAGGACTTTTCATTTATTTTCTAGAATTAATTTAAGTTTTAATAGATTTTAATAGTTTTTAAGTGTTTAAAAATAGATTAATTTGGTTTTAAAATTTTTAAAAATAGTTTTTAGCTTAATTAGGTCATTTTTGAGGTTTACAAACCTTAAAATCTTGTTTGGGGCTTTTTAATAATTAATTGTGATTTTTAGGGCTTTAATTAGCATTAAAAAGTCATTATTTAATTAATTAAAAGGTTTTAGCAAGTTTTGATTTTTTGTAAACTCTTAGAATATTATTGTGGATTTTTAGTAATTTTTAGGAATTTTTAGGTTAAAATTTTTATTTTGTAGTTTTTTACGGTTTTACGTGAACGCGTTTTCGTCTTAGCTCGATCCGTCTTCGTAACCGTCTTTTCTTTCTCATTTCTATTTTCTTTTCTTCTTGTTAATAAAATTAAACATAAATCAATTCAACACACAACGCACTTGCCTCCTTGGGAAACGAACTTGTTTGGTCATAAGTGCTCGGTTTTCCTAAACCGACACTTAACGCTTACCACTACTTTGCCTCTCTTTTCCTAAAGGGTTGCAAAAACACTACATCAATGATCCTAAAAAAATATGAGCCAAAAGATGACACAAATCTCTCTGGCCAAGAGATACATGTTGATGATGAAGAAGATATTTTAACTAGTGTGGAATTATTGTCTGAACCCGAGTCTATGCCTGATGATGATATTCTCTCTAGTGATGATATGGATGAAGATGAAGGAGAAGAAGTCTCCAAAGATGAACATATTCCTACTCCTCCATCTCCACCAAAGATTGCTGAGATTATACAAACTACAGGTACTGAAACTACTGAATAAGTACCAAGTATAGGTACAAAAGATGTTGAGGTCCCTAATGAGACAAGCACATTAGATACTCAAGTGGATGCTAAAAAAGCACCTAAGGTATCCACTCAAGTCAAGAAGCCTTCCTATGATCCCACTACATAGTTTCTTTTATTTGAGCACTCATCCCAGCAATCTCAAGATGTTCTAAGGATGGGCAATGATTACTCCCTCCAGGCATTAAACGTATTCAACCACCAACCATCTTCATTATCCGCTCTTACACCTTCGGATAAAGTCCATAGGAAGCTGGATAGAATCTATGATGAACTGAAAAAAACATGGAAGCCAATCTGCCTAATCTCATAGTAAACACCCTAAAGGCTACCATCAATAATCTAATTGAGAAAGGTGCAAAGAAAAGGGTGAGACAAAGGCTCAGACACCTGTCCACGAGAGTTAAAGAATCCATCACTTTTGAGGTCCCCAACATGTTCTCAGCACATGAGATTGTCATGCATTAAGACTTTGAAACCTTAAACAAAGATAATATGGTCTACTACCTACTCAAATATTACATCTAAAGAACAAAGGGTAGACACTGTAATCGTCTGTTGGTAATCTCAAGGAGCTCCAGAACAACCCAAAAGAAAATAAATACATTTGTTGAAGACGTAGTTAGGCGTCTCAAGGCACTCTCAGCCAAAAGGAGGGTCAATAAGGCTAATAGTAAGGGGGAGAAAACTCTAGTAACTACGCCTGTCAATGACCAGAGGGGTGGACCTGTGTTTGAAGAAATTCCAAATGAAGAAACCCTAATCACACCTTCTCCTCTGGAAACCATCTCACCTACTCCTAAAATAACAAAATCATAAACTCGGTGGGAGAAAACCATTGACAACACTTCTGCATACACAAGAACACTAGATCTTTCCTTGATTGAGGACAAGGCTGATGACAACACATAATTGGAAATGATAGACGATGTAAACAACTTAGTTACTTTAACTCTAGTGGGCACAACTAAAAATCATGATGAGTCTTATCAACCACCATAGAAACTACCTAGGTTCAGCATTAATCAGATACCTAAGGTCGTTCAACAACAATCACCACTATCATATGCTCAATTCTATGATAACCCTTTCAAGGCTAAAGAGTCAATTTTCTAACCTATCTCTCGAAAGAAACTGGAAGTGGGGGGATCAAAAGCTGATGAGTCAAACTTCTCTATCTTCAGAACCGCTAGTTAAAAGCATATAACAGCAAAAGAAGTCTACGTTTAACTTGAAGAAATGAAGAGGTTAGAAAACATAAAAAAGGAAAAAGAGCTGAATGAAGTTAAGCTAAGAAGAATGACCCATTCACAAAGATAGGAACATGGAGAAACTCTGAAAGAGATTGAGATGAAGCACACAGAGCAAATGAACAAGATAAAGGGTGAATATGATGCATGTGTACATAACAGACTTCACCCAGATGAGATCACCAAGTTCAAGTACATAATAAACAAAACTGAAGGTTTATTAACATCATAACAATTATATAAAGCCCTTAACGAGATCAAAGCACATATAGCAGAAGTGATTTAACAAGATCATAATAATAACACATTTATAATTAATCGAATCAGGGTTACATACCTTTACGCTAAAGCAAATCCACAAGACGAAGAACGAATCACCAATTCGGGTTTATACCGTAATATAACAAGATATAGTCTAAAGTAAGACTATATTACGATCTTGTACACATGTAATACAACGAGCTAACCGTGATTCTAGCACGTGAAAACTGAGCTATAACGCTTGTAAATAATCTACCCAACAACCCTACAGAGGTGCTAGGACTAGATTATCAACACAATCGATCAACCAAGAAAACTAACCGAATACCCCTTCGTGGGAGTCCTTGCGATCGACCAAAGAGGAGAGGAGAAAGAGAGATTCAAGTTATGAAGATTATGAGGGATAAGGGGATGTATTTATAGGCCTAAAATCCATTGTAGCCCAAATAAATAAAAGGCAAGTTTTGCCCCCCCCCCCCCCCCCCCCCCCCCTTGGAACCGATCGACGAACACCCCCTTGTGGGGTGTTCCGGAACCTTCCGTCCTTCTTCCTTTAATTCCTCTTTCTATATATTATTTAACACTCGTTAATACTTAACTCTTAATTAACTAACAATCGTTAAAGTTATATAGTTATTTTGCTCGGTTTAATTTAATAGATGTAATATATATATATATATATATATATATATATATATATATATATATATATATATATATATTAAATAAATTAACTCTTTACGTATTGAGTGCAATCCCGTAATCTCGAGTTTGATCCTATCACACGACTATTAAATATAAGTCCATAAACTTACAGCTCCCACTTGTACATATTTTGAATATCGTGATTACATTGACTAGCGTCTAGTTACACTTAGCAATGTCTCTAGTACAACTCGAGTAAGGTTTCCTGGACAAAACCTTTTAACGATTCTACATCGTTATTATTATTCTTTTATTTCTAATACAACGTTAATAAGGATATGGATCTCAGTCATTCCTTTCATTAACCATTATGTTTCTCGTTCACAGATTCAGCAAGATTAAAATTTGGGTGTGGCCACACAAACATCTTACTAATCCCACGAGGGGCCCAGCTGTATTAAACTCCAAAACGAAATTGGAGGAAAAAAATTCCATATTGATTACAAGCAAAACTTATGATTTTTGCAACACTTTCGAAAATAATCCTTATAGCTACCAGTTACGTTTAGCGTTAGATTATTCCATAGAGATGCACTAGATTCATAACAGTTTTCTGGTATCTCAAGTATAAGGATAACTATTTATGTTTTACTTGATGACAAAGATCCATAAGGTAAAAACATATAGTTGGGATAAGTCCAATATTCGATTCATCGAATATCATCCAAAATTGATCAATATGTGGAAACAATTGTGGAAACCAAAATTCAAGGATCGATTAAGCTTACTAGGATAATCAACATTCATATGATAAACATAGCGGAATTAGAACATTGATTATAAGAAGGTATTGTGGACAAGATGAGATTTTCCCAAACGTTACTTGTATTATTGAACACAAATAACATCTAGACGTGTATACATTAATCCCACGTCTAGACACACGAATTGCTTGTAGGTTACATTGTGAATGAAGTTATGAATAAAACCTACGCAGGGTATGTGTTTATATACTACACATTAACCCTTGTTACAAGGAAAATAAATAAGATATTTAGTAAATAAGATATTCACTAAATAAGATCACTAAATCTTTTATTCTCTTGCAATATATCTTCTACAAGTTTGTCCACCGGCTTGTAGAATCTTCTCTTGTCAGATTTAGTCCTTATCTTTTAGTTTTTACACATCAACTCATAACACTTTATAATTTCGAACCAACAATCTTCCCCTAGTTTATGATGTCAAAACCCTTTTTATATGGTACACGATCTCCAAGAAGCTTCCCCTTAAGTATAGCACATATTCTTCCCCTTTTTGACACATCAATAGGGAGTATGTGAAAGTATAAAATCTTAAAGATTCTCCAAATGTAGCTCTTTGTAATGACCTTGAAGAAAAATAAATACAATAATTTTCATGTAGAAGTAGAATAACCCAAACCTATGTTCCATGTCTTGCACTATCCATGTGACGTCGAACTTATATGACATAGAAAATATAATTTTGATTTTCTGCCACATCAACTTTTAGACCCAACAATCTTACCCTAGTTGATGTTGGCAAAACTCTTTGTGTATCTCTTGTAAGTGGTATATCATCTTCAAATTGCTTCCACTCAAGTCTAGCATGTATATCTTCCCCTTTTTGTCACATCAAATAGGGAAAGAAACAATGTATGAAATCGAAGATTCTCCAAATGTAGGCTCTGTGTAATGATTTTGAAGAAAAATAATTATAACACTTTTGATATAGAAGTAGAATAACCCAAACCTGTGTTCTATGTCTTGTACTAAATATGTGACTCCAAGCTCATAGCTATGGAATATCAGCAGACCTCGATCCCGTTGTCAAAATCCTCATCCTCTGTGAGACACTGAGCACGATAATGTAACTCATTCAAGTGATAGCAATAGTCTTTTTACTAGATTTGACAAGTCTTCGTCACCAACCATGTAAGCACGAACAAGTTATCTTTAAAGTGTGAGTGTGAAGGTAACACCACAACTTTAAGATATGATAGAACACATACTCACAAAAATCTACTTCAAGCATCAAATTTACCATAAGAATTCTTCCCCTTAATCATATACGTCTTCTAATAAAAATATCCGAGCCATAAATATCATATTGATATTCTGAATAATAACAAAGATCCCATGTACCTGTGTGTGTAACCTCCTTGTTTTGTGTACCAAAACCTAATCAATTATTCAAACAGAAGTATTTCCTCCTTTACCCGAGATCCTTCTTTGTCCAACATATTATCAGTCTGTGTTGTCCAATAACGGACAACAATTGTCAGCGTTTCGAAACTATATCTCGGATAACAAAGCATTCTGTCAGCGTCTAACTTATGCTTTGTCAGCGCCTAAAATACTAGCGTCATCGGCTCACTTTTCCTCTTCATGACAACGGCTAGAAACATTACTCATTTGGTCCTAATGAAACATGCAGTCCCATATCTTGATTTAACGACCAAATCCAAGCCACGTTCACAACAACTCATATCCTATAAACATAGGAAACATAAACCACGTTCAAAATAGGAAAAGCAATATATCCTATATAGGATTATTACCTCACGTCTTTGAAAAAAATCCTTAAAGATAGTAACCACTCTTATTTTAGTCAACATATCACGTCCCTTTTTACTCAATAAAATACATTCAAAAGCAAATCCCAACATCCGTGTAGAATATTATGACTTCTTCCATATCTCATGTGAATAATATCAGACCTATGCAACGCCAAGAATATTATCCACTGACCTGTGAGTAATATTAATATTGTAGGGACCACAAGCTCTTTTCTTTGAACAATTTGCTGACCTTTTCTCACGTAAGTGATAAAAAACAACAACAAGTCAAAGATAATATTGGGAAATACGAACAGAGTACTTATTCCCACGTGATCCATGCAACCAAGCTTGTAGTCCTTCACGTCAACATCACTGGGACCTGCTAATTCTTTTCTCTTGCTGCAACGAAATCGATTATTGTATTCCATTATACACATGCTGCTAAAAATACTTGATCATGCAATCTTAGGGTTTTAACACATCAAACCCTAATTCGATCAATCCACCATCATTATAACTAGATTTAGGATTCTCAAATAAAAGAACCCTACACCTCTTCACAGCAACTTCTAATCACGAATATAATACATCTTTTCTGTTTTAAAATTCGATCTAGGGTTTTGTAGAAACTAGAAGGGGGGTTGAATAGTTTCTCTTCTATTAGTCACCTAATTTAAATTACTTTGATTTAAGTGTGTATCAAAACTATCTTTTACTTGAAGCTAAGTTGCATAATGATTAGGTTCAAATCAAATGCATTAGCAATGGTAATAGGTAAGTATAATGATAATGAAATAAGTAAAGAGTAAGGAAAGAGACAACCTAGTGACAAGACACCAAGATTTATAGTGGTTCGACAATGAGGCTCTATCCTCGTTTCTACTCCACTCCTCGAGTACACCTACTCGAGATTTCCACTATATCCACAAGCTCCCTTCTTGGCGGAGAAAGCCTTACATCGTCGCTTACATTATTTTCCGACACTAAGCTAAATGTCGAGACCTAATCATTAGCTCAGACCAATCTACACAACGTTGCCTACTTCACAATTTAACGACACAAGGCTAGATGTCGAGTTCCAATCTCAAGGTAGAACCAATCTTCACGACGTTGCATACTTCACCATTTTACGACACAAGGCTAGATGTCGAGTTCTAATCCAAATCTAGAACCAATCTTCACGACTCTTCACTTTGAAGCTAAGTGAGAACTTCACACAACACAACTACTAATCACTTTCAAGTTTAGTGAGAACTCACAAGACACAGCCACATCACTTTATAGTTTAGTGAGAACTACTACACAAATCTATTACAACTCAACTAGACATATCCAAGTACACACATGTAGCTTGGATCTACACAACACAAATCCAAGCAAACACATATGCAATGGATGTACACAACAAATCCAAGTATTCATAAATAGCTTGGATGAACACAACTAGTCCAAGTATTCATAAATACAAATGGATCAACAAAAACAAAAAGGCTAACATGATGAACATGACTAATTCAGGGATTCATCTTTATCACAAACTAGTGAGTGAGTGATATTCTCATTGGACAAGGTAAAGGAAGGGATCAAGAGGATAATCATATGTAAACATACTTAACACATTAAGTGATCATTTACTAATGATTATGCTAAAGAAAAGAAAAAAGGGGGCTGAGAAAAACGTCCAACAGGCTTATTGGAAAATGAGATTTGATCCACTATTTATAGAAGACAAAGTCCAACAGCTAGCTGGGCGCGGATCCTTAACTAGCCGGCGGTTCCATATCGCTAAGGAACCGCCTAGATATTTAAGTTACCGCCCAGTAGAGTCCGCTCCTTTTTTTGTCTTTTAGTGGGGTAGGAATATCTGAGGTTTTTTAAACCTTCAAAGGATATTCTTATGGCATATGGAATATGCCATTTTCAAATTTACATTTTCCATTTTAATAAAACATTTTCTTAAAAAGAAAGTTTACTAAAAAATCTTTTGTCATATTAACAAAAGTGAGTTTTAAGGATAATCACTTTGATGATCACTAAGTATGATTAAGAAAAGTTAGTGATATGATTATTACCTTGATGATAGTGTTAGTTAAATAATTCGTTTTGTGTTTTACACTAAATGTGTTGTATAGTTTGTTGTGATCAAAACTAAGAAAGATTAGTTAACACTAATAATGTTTTTAGGCATCACTTGCATTAACAAGCTCCTCCTTTTTGATTACGACAAACTATAAACTCATTTACGTAGAAACACAAAATATCGAATTATTAACGAGTTTATCACTATCATTTCTCCCCCTTTGTCGTAGCAAAAAGGTAAGCGCAAGTCTTTGAAGAGAACGGTCTTTGCTAGTAGCTCCCCCTTGGTGGTTGCTCCCCCTTGCTTGGGGTACTAAGTGTATGAGCTAAGGTGACATGCTACACAAAGGTTAGTAGAAAGGAAAGAAGCACCAATGTATATATGATCACTACCTAATAAGTAACTTGAGAGGGAGAAGGAGAAGAAATATCAAATTAGAAGCAAGTATTGCTAAGTATGTCCAAAGAGGTAAATGACAAAATCAAGATTCAATTGGTGGAATGGAGATAGAAAAGAAACATCCAACCAATGAAGATGATAAATTTGACAAGGGGTTAAAATTTAGAATTGATGGAATCACCCATAAACAATTGTAAATATTAACCACGATCAACTCAAAAGGAAGAGAGAATCATCAAATAAATAAAACAAACACAACACAAAGATTTCATATTACATAAATATGAAAAGACAAACAAAGTAGATAGTCATACACACAATATGAGTATCTAAAGCAAAATATATGGAAAAATAAACCATAAAGCATAAGCTAGTCTAGTAGTGATAATTTTCCAAGATTGCTTAAAAACACTAATGACTCTAAAACAACTAAAGTTTTATTGACTCCAAGGGAGTGTAGCCCTTTAGTTGGAAAAATAAGACGACGATGCATCATTCGAAGTTTTGTCCACGGGAACAAAAACTTTGAGAGGAGGTCGAGTGAGGAGGAATTCAAGAAAATTTAACTTCTCATACACATGAGCAAGTTCAATTTGTTGAAATCGACAACAAGCACACGAGGATCCATGATGCAACACAAATTCGGTTGATGGGGGAAGGCCATCACACCTAGGGTTTGGTGGTGGTGAGGAAAGTGGGTAGGTAATGTTTTCACAATGCCTTGTGAGGTTTGAGAAGGTTGAAAGGTCATTGAGTTAAGGGGTGTCAAAAGGTTTTGGTGGTGGGGGAGATTTTCCTTTTCTCCGGTGATGGGGTTAATGGAGTAGGTCTCATTCCAATACTTGATTGGAGAGAAGGTGTGGTTCTTGGGTGGTTTGGATGAAGAGGGTTCATTTTTCTTGATCCAAATAGGTCTAACCGAGATTTTCGGTTTCTTGGGAAGCTTGGATGAGGAAGCTTTGGGTGAGGAGGTTTGTGACAATGAAATGTCAAGGTTATGAAAGGGAGAGTTAGGCATTGTTGAGGTGTGAGAATGAAATCTCATGGTGGGGGTATAAGAAGAAAGTAAACAAGGCAAATGTTTGAAAATCCAATGTAAAGTATCAAGGAATGTTTAGCCAAATTGAGTAAACATGGAATCTTGACTAGGAATAGGGTGATGAAGACAGACCAAAAACGAGCCATAAAATGGTTTTCTGTCCGCGGTACCTTATAGGGACCGGCGGTTCCTTATCACTTAAGGAACCGCGCGACTTTAAGGAGCCGCGTGCAGTGGACTTGAAACCTTGATTTTCCAGGGTTTTGAGAAAAACTAAGACTTTTTCAAAAAAAATGCAAATCTTGGAATTTTACCTCTATTAGCACTAAATTATGCTAGGGTTGCATAAAAGCAACACATTCACCAAGAATGTCTTGACAAAGGGTGACAAAATATTTAGGTAGCATTTTGAACCAATTTTAGTCAAGTTTTAGAGGTTGTGATAGAATTAGGTCAAATTTTAATTTGGAATTAAAGTTGATTAATGTGAACATAAAGATAGAAGCACACATTGGTAAGTCCATAATTCATTCTCATAAAGCACTCATGAAAGAGATACATAAAGGAAATAAAGAAAAACAATTAACTAAACTAAAGATAAATTAAAACTAGGTCTTGATTAGTAATCTTTCTTGGCTTGAATTTTCTTGAAAACTATTTTTTAAAGAAAATCACCATTCATCTCGTAGGAGGAGGCATGTTAAACAAGGTGAGAAAGAAATCTTGCAACCTCATATGAAGTCCCAACATCTCCATCCTAAGGTTTTGAATGATTTAGTTATTGTAGAAGCAACATGGACAATGAGAACCATGAGCTTCTAGGAACCCAAGGAAGTAAGGATCACCCATAAAGAAGGGAAGTGGAACACCCAAAATGGGAGTGTTTGAGGGAGGTGAAGGTGGAGGAGGTATGTTCTCCAAGGGTGATGTGGGTGAGTGTGGAGGCATGCTCTCCAAGGGTGAAAAGGGTGAGTTTAGAGGGGTAAATGGTTAAGTCACCAAGGTATCATCAAAGTCATTCACAATGGGAATGCTTTGGATACGTTGTGGTTGGGTAGTCACATTCAAGAGATTACTTGGAGTGAAGGGTGAGGAAAGCTCATTCATCCTAGACTGGAACGAAGAGGAGGTAGAACCATGAGAATGGTTGGTTCCATAGGTAGAGGTAGTCTTGCATGGAGCAAGAGGTGGTGAGTTTGATGAAGAAATGAGAATTGGGACAATCTCATTCTTGGGTGTGTGAAAGGGTGAGGAGTTAGTTTAGGCATTTTAATCTTAATCTTAATATTTTTCCTTGAGGTGGAGGTTTTGGATGAGTTTGAGCTTCTTGTAGAAACCATGGTTGAAATGAGAGGTTTAAGGTTTAAGGAAGAATGGTTTGATGTGTGAACAACATAGCTAACAAGGTGGGTTTAAAAGGGTGAGGGGATGATCCAAACTAGTAATGGGTTAAAAAAATTTTATGTGAACAATGAATTTAGCTAACCTAGTTTAGGAAATGTGCAGGCTTTTACAAAGAATCAAGCAAGGTTTACACAGATTAAGGAAAATAGTGTAAAGCAAAGATTCTGTCGGACACAGTAGCCGGCGGTTCCTTATCTAGGGGCGGCGGTTCCTTATCAATAAGGTACCGCGGGTTGATAAGGAACCGCGACTAGTGGTGTTCAAAAATGGTACTTCCTCAAACTTTGGTTAGCCCAGATTTTTACCAAAGGATTTTCAAGCCAAAGTTAACTACTGACCAAAATCTAGGAAGCTAACTAACACATAGGATGCACGAAGCTATGCAAATCATAATCACAATGACATAAGCAATCATTTAGGATAAGTAACAAATAATCCAAACAAGTAGAATATAGTTAATACACATCCAAGATAAAAAAAATTGTTCAACATTACATGTTTACCAACATGTATTCTTTGAAATACTTCAAAGTCTTCACCTTCTTTTCTTGCCCAATCCCTTGATCATATTCCCAAATACTTGAATCCCTTCCTTGACTCAACCCGATGTTCATGCAATTCACCTCGATTCCTAAGATTTTCACGGTAGAGATGCTCCATATTGAGATCTTCTTGTACTGCACTAGGGGAATAATGAGGTGGAGGAGCTAAGTCTTCAAGTCCATCCACGAATGAGTTTGAGGATGGGTGGGAATTACTCGAAGAGTTGAAGTGAGAACTAGAACCTATGCCATCACCATCACTTGTTGGCATATAGGTGTCCTCATCATCCATCTCTTGATGATCGGATTTTCGCGAACCTCGATCACTTCTAGGCTTTCTTGCATATACCTCTTGAATAGGCAACATAACCCGATGAACCGGGTGAAAGCGAGAAAGGTCGAGGTGGGGAAAGTCATGAGCAACCCTTTTGAAAAGCCGAGTAAGAAGCATAGCATAGGGAAGGTTTGTTTTGGGCTTTGAAAGGGCATAATTTATTCGTCGAGCGATATAGAATGCCAAATTGTACTTGGTTGATGTAAAGATGCAACACAACATATGCACCATAAATGCCAGGATATGATCTCGGTTTCCACCAAGACAAAATACATTCTCCCTAAGGATATTTGCCCATTGGACTATAAAATCCTTAAGGTCGCTAGAGAGCAATTCATAGTGATTCACATTTCGCACATTAGAATGAAGGCTTCTCACAACGTTTCCATCACGCTCTTTCGAAATGATGTCAAGGATAAACTCCGGATCAATTTCGGTGTGGTCATTTGGAGGTTTATCGTAGGATTCCAAGAGAGCATCAAGTCTCCATTTATCCGTGAAACGACAAGTGCCTTCATATGGCACACCAAGATTTTCACCAAAATTTTCAAGAGAGTATTGAATCATTTGATCATTCAAGAAGAATCGAATGAAGATTTCCCCATTATATTCAAACATGGAGTAAGTGTTAAAGAATTCTAGAAGAAACAAGGGGTAAATATCTTCTTCTATGTTGAGCAAGCAATCAAACCCCGAAAGCTCAAACATAGATTGGATATAGTCATAACCCGTTATTCCCTCATCAACAACTCTACCCTCATGGAAACAACGAGTAGAAAGGGATGAAAAGGAGTTCCGAAGTTGAGTGGAAACAAAGGTTTGGGAAATGTTTGGCATGTATTCTCTAGTGAGTTGATGATCATTTTGGTATTGAGAAGGCATGATTAGTACCTAATATAAACATAAGACAATATTTTTCCAATCACTCATATAAAAAATAAAATTAAAACTCAAAAATATGAGAATGTGTTATATCAATTTCTTGACAAACAAAGGATTATATCCATATCATTCTCATGTTCACAATGTATCTATTCCATTATTAACCAAGAACATATGAAGTATGTTGGATCAACAATGGACTAGAGCATTGGTTTTTCAAAACAAGGTTTTTAGGTAAGCATTAACAATGCAACTACGTATTTGTTCATGGGTTCATCTCAATTCCATCTTTTAACCAAAATCATTTAGCCAAAATTCGGATTTGTTCTACAAGTGGGTTTTAGAGAAATCTTAATGAATATGAACCTAAGGAATCATAGTAAAATAACCATGTCAACCCATATTCCTATTAAGATTCTAATTCAACTTTAATTTTAAAAATCCCCAATTATGAAAGGATGAACCCTAGAACAAAATAGATGAAATTGAAAGAAAGTACTTGCAATTAACTGATGTTTGATGAAGGATGAGTGAAACCCACAACTTGGAATCAATTAATTTGAGTGATTGAAGATTTTTTGAAGCTTCAACAATAGTGGAAAAGGTGAAACCCGTCGGTGTGTGTTTTTGGGAGAGAGAGGGTTTGGTTTGAAAAAGGTTATTTTAATAAAACTGGCGCTCTGACAAACTTTACTGCCCGCGGTACCTTATCGATAAGGAACCACAGGTTTGAGTCGCCAGAGATAAAGAACCGCCTGCAGAGGCTGGTTTTTATCAATGAAACACGCCAAAATTTTGAAAACCAAGTTTTCTGAAATACTTAAAAATATATCTTAAACCTTTTAAATATCATTGGATCATCATAACACTAAGCAATATGCCTTAATGAAGGATTACGAGTTGAATCGAGATCGAAAAGAACCGAAACGGAAAAACGACTACTCGTAGCGAAAAGGCAAAGTGGAGAGAAGTCAAGGGAAGTGAATCAAGACTAAGATCAATGCTCAAGGGATTAATAACAATCTTCAAATCATGGAGACGAAGAGCTTGTGTCATATATAGTGGTTTAAGACGTGCCTTTCCGGCGAAACGTTAAACGGCTTTGGTAATGAATAAACACAAAGCAATTATTGATGCATAGACTAAGATCACTTTCAACAATAGTCTTAGTCTAAACCAAAATATGAGCAAGGTATTGATTCACTTTCTCTCCCACAAAGGGCCTACTAACCGTATGGGTGAAAACCATGGAAATCATGCTTGATACTTTAAGCTACTACTAACTCATTCTACATCATCATAGTGAGTCAAGTATCCAAGAAATAAAGGTTTGAGAGGATAAAAGAAAAGAATCACAAACCAAAAGCAAATGTCAAGGGAAGGATGCCAAGAACAAGCACATAGTCAAGTAATGATCAAAAGAATGATCAAAGGGCGTGTGGAAGAACAAAAGCGTACCTTGGCCACAAAGAGAAATCTGTAACACCCCATTTGGATAAATGGAATATCACAGGATAATCATGGCATAATATCAAAGCATCAGGTAAATGTCCTAAAACATTACATGACCATAAGGGATAACCGGAATCAAACATCGGTCCCCAATATAAACTCATAAACATAGCATAAAGTAAAAGTAATGCAAATGAAACAGAAACATATGATAGCTCCCATCCTATGCATAACCTTTCCATGCTCCTGACCTTGTGTACCTGCCGTATGGGGTCATGAAAAGAGAAAACGGCTGAGCGAGACGCTCAGTGCGCGGATATATATAATAACATGGAATATCATAGCATAAGTAAAGGCTGAATATGAAATCATAATAATGAAAGTGAAGGTGCAGCGGAATTATGTAAGTCCTGCGAAAACCTGGTATCATGTAATAAACTGGGAAAACCTGGTATCATGTTTATTCTGAAAAGTCTTATATTCATGTTCATGTAAATACTGTAAATACTGAAAGTCTGCTGGTTAATCATGAAAACTGTAATTTAACTATTAATTCTGAAAACATGCATTTACTGTATTTTAATTGCCAAGAGCCTATATAGGTCATGAGCTATAACAACTGTTGCATGAATACATAGAGGGGTGTCCTCGTCATGCTGTAGAGGGGTGACCTCTAAATAACTGTGCTGGGTGGAGGGATCAGCTCCAATGTGAAGGATGTAGAGCACACACCACATTCACCCTGATAACTTGTAACACATATAAGCCTAGGATGCATCCATACGCCCCACTAAACATACATATAAAAATGGCCAAACTGAACATGAGTGGGACGATGCAGGATATCACTCTCCTGCATGTGAGTCACGACACCGGTGCCTCTAGTGCCGTGGTTACGGTACCTCCGTAACTAGTACATAAACTGATCATGCTTGTATATAATGCTCAGGCAATTTATTTAATTATTAACATGATTACTGATAAGCTTAAACATATACTGGGGAAAACATTTGGCTGAAGATGGGAAATCCTAATCATGCATAGGAAAGGAAGTCCTTACTTAAAGGACGGAAAATCCGTACGATCATTCGAATAAATGAAGGATACAAATAATAGGAGAGAGATAAGACTATCCGTACCTTGAGTCCAGTGAACGAAGAAGACGAACGGAAAAGAGTCCTACTTCGATCTCACTAATGCTACATAAATAGTATACGTGCATAAGTATTCTGATTACCGAGTACGTAACTGATTTTATATCGTGTCTTAGCTTGTTTTATATGTTCATGTCTTGTTTTACTGATTTTAACGTTATGCTGTGTCTATCATGTATTCAGTCTATTTTGATTAAGTATTACTTGTATTTCCTGTATTATTATACAGGTTGTGTAATAATAAGTAACTTTCTAAAAATAGCAGGTTTCTTAAAATAGAAATTTTCCATAAATAGAAATAAACGGGATTATTAGCCTCATAATATAAGCTTAAGTGTTTACTGATTAATATTCTAAGTCATGTCATAAATTAGCATAGTTTATAATTATTTCATGTAATACAAATAAACTATATGTTAAAAGTATTTAATTAAATGTAACATGATTTAATTAAAAAAAAGTAATAATACTTAGGTTAAAACATGTATTAATATTTAGTATTAATATAACCTAAGTCATATTGTAATTAAATTAATTATTAACTTGTCAAATTAATTAAATCAAACTTGTAAATAAATAATCTTGTACTTATATGTCATGTTTCATTAAATTAATTACCTTGTAAATTAATACACATGTAAAGCTAACTAAACTTGTAAAATAATAGTCCGCACCCATGTATTATTTTATGGAAACGTGTCGTAAATCAAACCCGTGAAATCCCGTGGAAAACGTGTTGCGTTTATTTAAAACCGAACCAAACAGCCCTTTATTTTTTTCTTTATTAAACTGTTAACCAAACGGTCCCTTAAACCTGTCTAAAACCCAAAACCAAACACAACCTTAACTGCCAGTTTCCCCTGGCAGTTGTACTGTTACCACCGGCAACAGCCGGTTTCCCCTGGCTGTATTTAATTCCCACCGAGACCTGGGTGGTCTCGGTTCCCACTGCTTGAACCAACATACCACTGGCCGTAGCCAGTGGTTTCCCCTGGTTTCTCGTTGTTTCCACCGTTAGAACAAAACCCCCACTGCCACCATTAGGGTTGCGGGTGGTGGCATTTCATCACCACCGAAACCAAGGATGGTCTCGGTTTTGTGTGTAAACTGACAACCCGACATAAACCTACAGCCTTGATTAATTCCCACGCCTTATAACATGTTATCAAATCTGTTTTATTAGATTCTTGATTAATTACCCATAACGAATTAAAAGAACAATAGCTTAATGATTACCTGAATTTCGTTTAGGGTTTAGGAGTATAGGGCACGAACCACAAACAACCTAGAACCTGGGATTAACTCACGATCTTCTCCTTGTTTGTTGATGTTGAAAGTGACGGCAGGAGAAGAAAGATAAAAAAATGATCGTTGCTTGTTTTAGTTTTAGGGTTTTGTGTTTGGATCGGGAATTGGTGTCGACTGAATAAAAGAAAAAAAACATTCCTTCCGGTTTTATTTTGTTTGAGGGTCGGTTTGGTCTTTCATTTATTGGGCTTCGGCCCAACTGGCCATTCCTTAGCTAATCCGCCCAACAGCAGCCTTACTTTGTTTTATATTTTTTTTCGTGACTTGTAAAATATTACGCGTAGTCGTGTTTTAATTGTCGTAAATCTTAATTATTATAATTATTCATGTTATACGTACATAATTATATTCGTAATTACTTATCGTGTTTAATCACCTACAAACCATATTCGTGTGTATTCGCTTTTATTTAAATACGTACGCGCGTTCATGTGTTTTTAAATGTCGTGTTTTCATATATGTAATTCGTGATTACATAAAATATATTAATAATAATAATAGTATACTTAGTTATTGTCGTGCTAAAATAATATACGTAATAAATATATTAAACATTCTCAAAACGTATCATATATACGTAAATCCTAATTTTTAAATTTTTACGTAATTTCATGTACGTAGTATTCTAGGAATATTTGCGGGTTTTTCAATTCTTCCCCTCTAAAAGAATAATTCGTCCTCGAATTAGAGATACGATAACCTGGAAGGGACCTGAACGTGACGTGACCGTAAAGAACATGGAACATGACGTGACTAAAGGGAACATGGAACATGAAGTGACTGAAAAAGAACATATCTGAACTTATGACAGGAAAATAGGATAAGAAATAACATGAAAAGATACATGAAACGATATGATACTAAATATCATACTTACTGGTATAAGCACACACAAAGCATTGATGCGTGAGACATATTGAGACGTAGTACGTGAACAATTATGAACGTGATACGTGAACAATTGTGAACATGATACTTGAATAATTGTGAACGTGATACTTGGAGATATGATACATGAAATATGAGAACGTATGAATGAGAATACGTGTAATATATTGTGAACGTACTATAAGGACGTAGGATAAACGTGACATGGAAACATATAGTGGACGTGCAATAACTAAGTAGGTAAAGTTAATGATGCCAGCTAAGACGTGAAATATAACGTGAAATATTTGTCTGAAGATTAAAGTCATATTAAATTTGAGTCTGGTCTCTCAAGTTTTCTAAAATCTTTCTAGAATGAAAAGTGAAATGTAACTCGTAAGATGATATGATCATGAACGTAAATGATGTCATGAACGTGGAAGTGAAAAGCCAACCATGAAAATGAAAGAAAATTAAAGACGTGGATAATGCGTGAATGCTAACGTGAGACATAACTTGAGAGCTGGAATACTCATACATACGTGAACGCAAATAATGAATGCTAACATAAACCTTTATATGATCTGATAGTTGAAAGAGTGTCGTGTAATCGTACGATCATTGGCTGGAAAATATCTGATAGTCTTCTACTGCGTACTCCTTTCGGATGAAAGAAAACGTGTAGGCTAAGTTAAATGATCGAACTACGATTCAAAATTTCTAACGGTTTAGATAAATGCAAGCGTGTTGGTGTTCTATCTTAACCTGCTGAAAAGTCAGGCATTTAGATACGAACATAACTACATCTTGTTTCATGTTTCTCCACCAAAATGTGGTTAAGATCATGATACATTTTGGTAGGATCTAGATACATGGGAATTGGAAAGCAGTGTGTCTATGTAAAATTTAGAATTCTCTTAGCATAGGATTTTCTGGAACACATAAGTTAGATGTAGGATTTTCCCCCTTATGCGTAGGCATAATCATGGTAAAATTTACCATGAAAACTATGTGATTCACCGTGTCACTGAAATCAACTACATACGTACAGAAAATTTCAGTTTGAATTTCTCCTGTTGTAAGTCTTGCAACATAGAGTGAAGGTGGTCTTCGTACTCTTCTAAACTTAAAGAAAATCATAATGCTAGAAATGAATAGAATAACGAACTTGTCCAGATTTCATGAAAATTTGATTTCTCAAATCCCCAATTACTGCTGGCATTCCTGAACTGAAGGCACAAACATGGATTCATAATGACCATGACGTATGTGAAGAACAGTCACGGAAGTGTCCTTTTCTTTTACTCACAATTGTTGATAGCCTGATAATAAATCGATCTTGAAAAGTGTTTAGAGTCTGGGAGTTGATTGAATGGCTGAATAATACTTGGGGGAAAAAAATATGGTCATGATTGGTGATAGACTTGGTAGTTCCTTCTGGTAATATATTTGAGAAAATTTTGAAGTAATCGACTGACTAATGAACAAGAATATCGGAAGTCGGGTCATAAGTGATAGTTAGAATTTCTTCGTAGCCAATAATACATGCTTGTAAGGCATAAGAGAAAAAAAAATTAAATAAATAAATAAAAAAAATTCCACTGATTTTCTTGGTGGAAAACCCATGATGAATGTATTCAGGACTCTGAACGTCGCTGAATATAATCTGGTACGAATAACTATTCACAGTAGAAATGAAAAGTCTTGTCGTCAAACTGAAATGAAAGTCCATATATACCTGGATGATATAACGGCTTCTAAGGTGGACATGAATATCCGAATATGAAATTGTGAAATGAGAGTGTTATGTCAGCACATGAAGTATCATGGCAGATTTTATTGAATGTGATTCGTCCGTCTCATACGGAACAAACACTACATGACCAACTATGAACAATAAGTTAGAGATGGTGCTGAAATCTTAGTGGCTTGATTTGTACATGGCATATCAGAACAAGTATACCCTTGAAAAGGTACCTTGAATCACTGAGGCTAAGTTTAGAATTTATGCATGAGTCATATATCTTGTCTCATACTTGAGAAATATACATGTGACATGTGTCTTGACTGGTGTCTTGACATGTGTCTACAATACATATTCATGAGAGGATGTGTCTTTACGGATGTCTTGACATATAACAAGTAATCATAATGATAATGGTGGTTAAAATACCAGAATTGGCCTCGTATTGCTAAAAGAAACTAAATGATAACTGGCATGAAAACTGAGAGGATAATGGCATGGAAATGAAATAATAGTGTCTGGTGGTGGATGAAGTATGTTTTCAGTCGGGTGGTTCCGATCTACCGTCTTCATCCTTGTTTCGTAGGGTTTTCAGATATGTAAATAGCAACAACATGGTAAACAGCATCTTGTAAAAGATGTCATGTGGAGAAACGCTTGAGATGAGTGAGAATCGACTAGCGAATACTCATGGAGTATGGTAAGTGAAATACACATGGATTATGGTACGTGCAATACACATAGACTATGGTACATGGAATACACATGGAATACTATACGTGGAGTTCATGCAAAATGCATATGAGATGATCAATGTGGTGTCAATCATCTGACATGATTTAAAAGGGAAAACTGATTTAAACGGTCAGGAAACCGAACTGGAGTGAGGGACATGATAGCCTAGCAATAACAGCGTAGACATCATTCTGGTTGCATAAAGGGAACACTAAAATTCTAATAGGATGGTAAAACAAAATTAAACGATGATTTGCATGAAAGCATGATTAATGAAAACCAACCATGACTATCATAAAAGCAGGATTAAACGAAATCCATCCATGTCTAGCATGAGGGCATGATCAACATGATGAAAACATAGTTTTCATAAAGAGGCATGGAACATAATCATCATAAAGATGAAATTATCATGAAGGAACATGGGACAAAATTAACATGAAGGAGCATAAAAGATAATCAGCATGAAAACGAAGTTGACCATGATAGTATGAAAACATACTTGACATAAGGAGACGTAGCAATAATTGAGGGTACATGAAATGTTATGACTGTTATGAAATAAGCTTGTGAATTGATGGTGTGGATGACTATGAGTCGTTTCATAATGCAAAACAATGCAACCTAAATGCTAATTCTAACATAATATGATGTGACATAAACATAACAGATGAATGAAAAGGTTTATAATGCATGAAAAAGTTTATAATGCATGAAAAAGTTCATAATGCATGAAAACAGTTTTTTTTTTTTAAGAAATTGCATGGTCAAGAACTATGATGATATGTACATGAGTGAACGCCTATGGGTCGGTTCACAAAACAAAATAATTCGAAAGAAAACACATGCGACTAAATAGGCCAGTCCTGTACCAACCATACTTAGTCAAAATTCCTGTAACAATGATGCATGAAATAAATGCATGAAATAAAATGAATGCATGAAATAAATAATGAGGCAACTATCTAAGAACTTAACAGAAAACGTGCGACTAAGTATGCACAACTGTGGTCTAGTCCCTACTAGACAAAATTCATGAGGAGATATTGTGCATAAAACTAATGACATGTACTAAGTATGGATGACTGTTGATCAATCCATATTAGTAACATATATCTGATGGAAGACATCATGGTTTAAGGAAATAAGGTTCTGGAATTATCTATGCGTGGAATAACGAGTTTGGCTTAGGAAGGTCCTGGTGACTACCCACTAGTCACAGGTCAAGTTTTAGAGCCTACAGGTCGAAACCTTGCGCTCTGATACCATAATTGTAACACCCCATTTGGATAAATGGAATATCACAGGATAATCATGGCATAATATCAAAGCATCAGGTAAATGTCCTAAAACATTACATGACCATAAGGGATAACCGGAATCAAACATCGGTCCCCAATATAAACTCATAAACATAGCATAAAGTAAAAGTAATGCAAATGAAACAGAAACATATGATAGCTCCCATCCTATGCATAACCTTTCCATGCTCCTGACCTTGTGTACCTGCCGTTTGGGGTCATGAAAAGAGAAAACGGCTGAGCGAGACACTCAGTGCGCGGATATATATAATAACATGGAATATCATAACATAAGTAAAGGCTGAATATGAAATCATAATAATGAAAGTGAAGGTGCAGCGGAATTATGTAAGTCCTGCGAAAACCTGGTATCATGTAATAAACTGGGAAAACCTAGTATCATGTTTATTCTGAAAAGTCTTATATTCATGTTCATGTAAATACTGTAAATACTGAAAGTCTGCTGGTTAATCATGAAAACTGTAATTTAACTATTAATTCTGAAAACATGCATTTACTGTATTTTAATTGCCAAGAGCCTATATAGGTCATGAGCTGTAACAACTGTTGCATGAATACATAGAGGGGTGTCCTCGTCATTCTGTAGAGGGGTGACCTCTAAATAACTGTGCTGGGTGGAGGGATCAGCTCCAATGTGAAGGATGTAGAGCACACACCACATTCACCCTGATAACTTGTAACACATATAAGCCTAGGATGCATCCATACGCCCCACTAAACATACATATAAAAATGGCCAAACTGAACATGAGTGGGACGATGCAGGATATCACTCTCCTGCATGTGAGTCACGACACCGGTGCCTCTAGTGCCGTGGTTACGGTACCTCCGTAACTAGTACATAAACTGATCATGCTTGTATATAATGCTCAGGCAATTTATTTAATTATTAACATGATTACTGATAAGCTTAAACATATACTGGGGAAAACATTTGGCTGGAGATGGGAAATCCTAATCATGCATAGGAAAGGAAGTCCTTACTTAAAGGACGGAAAATCCGTACGATCATTCGAATAAATGAAGGATACAAATAATAGGAGAGAGATAAGACTATCCGTACCTTGAGTCCAGTGAACGAAGAAGACGAACGGAAAAGAGTCCTACTTCGATCTCACTAATGCTACATAAATAGTATACGTGCATAAGTATTCTGATTACCGAGTACGTAACTGATTTTATATCGTGTCTTAGCTTGTTTTATATGTTCATGTCTTGTTTTACTGATTTTAACGTTATGCTGTGTCTATCATGTATTCAGTCTATTTTGATTAAGTATTACTTGTATTTCCTGTATTATTATACATGTTGTGTAATAATAAGTAACTTTCTAAAAATAGCAGGTTTCTTAAAATAGAAAGTTTCCATAAATAGAAATAAACGTGATTATTAGCCTCATAATATAAGCTTAAGTGTTTACTGATTAATATTCTAAGTCATGTCATAAATTAGCATAGTTTATAATTATTTCATGTAATACAAATAAACTATATGTTAAAAGTATTTAATTAAATGTAACATGATTTAATTAAAAAAAAAGTAATAATACTTAGGTTAAAACATGTATTAATATTTAGTATTAATATAACCTAAGTCATATTGTAATTAAATTAATTATTAACTTGTCAAATTAATTAAATCAAACTTGTAAATAAATAATCTTGTACTTATATGTCATGTTTCATTAAATTAATTACCTTGTAAATTAATACACATGTAAAGCTAACTAAACTTGTAAAATAATAGTCCGCACCCATGTATTATTTTATGGAAACGTGTCATAAATCAAACCCGTGAAATCCCGTGGAAAACGTGTTGCGTTTATTTAAAACCGAACCAAACAGCCCTTTATTTTTTTCTTTATTAAACTGTTAACCAAACGGTCCCTTAAACCTGTCTAAAACCCAAAACCAAACACAACCTTAACTGCCAGTTTCCCCTGGCAGTTGTACTGTTACCACCGGCAACAGCCGGTTTCCCCTGGCTGTATTTAATTCCCACCGAGACCTGGGTGGTCTCGGTTCCCACTGCTTGAACCAACATACCACTGGCCGTAGCCAGTGGTTTCCCCTGGTTTCTCGCTGTTTCCACCGTCAGAACAAAACCCCCACTGCCACCATTAGGGTTGCGGGTGGTGGCATTTAATCACCACCGAGACCAAGGATGGTCTCGGTTTTGTGTGTAAACTGACAACCCGACATAAACCTACAGCCTTGATTAATTCCCACGCCTTATAACATGTTATCAAATCTGTTTTATTAGATTCTTGATTAATTACCCATAACGAATTAAAAGAACAATAGCTTAATGATTCCTGAATTTCGTTTAGGGTTTAGGAGTATAGGGCACGAACCACAAACAACCTAGAACCTGGGATTAACTCACGATCTTCTCCTTGTTTGTTGATGTTGAAAGTGACGGCAGGAGAAGAAAGATAAAAAAAATGATCGTTTCTTGTTTTAATTTTAGGGTTTTGTGTTTGGATCGGGAATTGGTGTCGACTGAATAAAAGAAAAAAAAACATTCCTTCCGGTTTTATTTTGTTTGAGGGTCGGTTTGGTCTTTCATTTATTGGGCTTCGGCCCAACTGGCCATTCCTTAGCTAATTCGCCCAACAGCAGCCTTACTTTGTTTTATATATTTTTTTCGTGACTTGTAAAATATTACGCGTAGTCGTGTTTTAATTGTCGTAAATCTTAATTATTATAATTATTCATGTTATACGTACATAATTATATTCGTAATTACTTATCGTGTTTAATCACCTAAAAACCATATTCGTGTGTATTCGCTTTTATTTAAATACGTACGCGCGTTCATGTGTTTTTAAATATCGTGTTTTCATATATGTAATTCGTGATTACATAAAATATATTAATAATAATAATAGTATACTTAGTTCTTGTCGTGCTAAAATAATATACGTAATAAATATATTAAACATTCTCAAAACGTATCATATATACGTAAATCCTAATTTTTAAATTTTTACGTAATTTCATGTACGTAGTATTCTAGGAATATTTGCGGGTTTTACAAATCCATCAAGGAATCAATGCAATGTCCAATAATGACTATGATGAGTACTAAGTCTTCAAGGACTAGTATCATTCCCAATCATCTTGATATCATCATTCAAAGGTGTTGAAGATCAATGAAGACGAGTCTTCTACAAGTGCAAGTAACTCAATCTACAACCAATTAAATGATTGATCTTCATGAGTACCTACACAAAGCAAGATGCAAACTAGTAGATACATTTCAAGAGTAGATCTAAAATGCATAAGGGCTACTAATCTAAGAGGGATGCAATATTATCAATTAAAAGACCTATTTTCAAAGAAAAACTAGTTTTAACCAAAGAGAAACTTTAGTACAACTTGACCTTCTAATTTGAGGAGACAATAAATCGATCCAAGTTTTAAAGTACAATATACTTCAAAGATCTTGAGTGACCATCGCTCGGATACCAATTGTAGAAACTAGAAGGGGGGGGGGGGGGGGGGTTGAATAGTTTCTCTTCTATTAGTCACCTAATTTAAATTACTTTGAATTAAGTGTGTATCAAAACTATCTTTCACTTGAAGCTAAGTTGCATAATGATTAGGTTCAATTCAAATGCATTAGCAATGGTAATAGGTATGTAAAATCCGCAAGCTTTTACCATGAATAGTACCCTAAAGATCGTGCGTATATGATTGGAACTTTCCTTTTATAAAATGTTTACGTTTCACGTATAAGATTTACGAGTATTACGTACGTGTTAGAACACGATAAGTATTTATTATGTATGAACACACGATAATTATTCCAATAATAATTATAAACACGAACATGCGATCATGAAATCATGAACGTAATTTAATCACGAACTAATATTAAGTATGTATATATATTTATTACGAACACGAATAAATATATTAAGTCACGATCTATAATAATTAAAACACGTAAAACACGAACACGAGAACACACTTATTAATTAGACACGGAAAATGTTTGGGTTACCCCATGTGGGCCCCATAACCACGAAATTAGGAAGAATAAATGGGCTTAGCCCATGCAAAATTAGCTAACTAGGAAAAAGGGGTAAAACATGTTCATTATTTACAAAATATTGAAAATAAGAAAAAACCCTAATTCCTTCTTCCTCCTCCTTTTTGGCCGCCACTTTTACAACACCAAAAAAGGTGTTCGGGTTGATTTTGATCTTGGATATTGTGCAAGGATTCGTGTGTGTTCATCCTTAATTGATTCATGTATTCTGTATAACCTTTTTAACCTTTTTCTTTTATGTTTTGATTTGTTGAATAACATAAAATCATGATGTTTTTAAAAACTAATTAAAAAATTATTAAAACATGTCTATGATCATGGGGTAAATCAAAACAAGGGTTTTTAGGGGTGTTTGTGATAGCCGACGCCTAACCGAACCCCTAAGGGGTCTCAGCTTGGTTTATTATCCACCACCGAGACCATATGGTCTCGGTATGGTGATGATGATGGTCACGGCAGCAGCAACAAGGGGTAACCCCGACCTTGGTTCGGGGTATGGTGTTGATTTCGGGGCCGGTTCATGGTTTCTAGTTACGGGTCCGGTTCATATATTATTTTAAAGTTTATGATTTTAATAGTTATGTGTTAAAATTAAATTAATAAAACATGATATGATTAATTTAATTAATATGACTTAGGTTATAAATTTAATTATTAGATCATGAATTTTAACCTAAGTATTTATTTTTAACTAGACTTTATAATTAATTAATTATTAAAACCATGACTATAATTAATTAATTAACATGACTTAGGTTATATTATTAGTAATTAATAATACATGTTTTAACCTAAGTATTTTAACTTTATTTAATTAAAAACATGATATGTTTAATTAAATACTTTCAAACTATAGTTTATTTAATTTACATGTAATAATTAATAAACTATACTTTATAAATACATGACTTAGAATAATAATCAGAAAACACTTGAGCTTATATAATTAGCTTATTTAACCAGCTTATATCGAATTATGGGAACTTTCTATTTTTAGAAACTTATTTAATTAAGGCAGCTAATCTATTTATGGAAACTTTCTATTTTTAGAAACGTATCTATTTTAAGCAGTAATTCTACTTTTGGAAACTTTCTATTTTTGGAAACTTTCTATTTTTGGTAACTTTCTATTTTTGGAAACTTTCTATTTTAGGAAACCTGCTATTTTTAGAAAGTTACTTATTATTACCCAGTAAGTATAATAATACATGAAATACAAGTAATACTTAATCAGAATATAAGATAAACAGAATATAAAGCTTTAGACAGTAAAACATGGCATAAACGTATAAAATAAGCTAAGACATGATATAAAACCAGTTATGTATTCAGTAATCATATACTTATACACGTATGTATTTATGTAGCATTAGTGATACCGAAGTAGGACTCTCTTCCGTTCGTCTTCTTCGTTCACTGGACATAAGGTACGGATTCCCGTCCTTTCAGTATGGACATTCTTTCCCTATTAGGATTCCCCGTATGCAGCCAACTGTTTTCCCGTAGTATAAGTTTATATGTTTGATTGCTTATGTTTAATTTAGAATACCTATAGCCATATACATGCATGACCAGTTTCACCTAGTTATGGAGGTACCATAACCATAACACTAGAGGCACTGGTGTTATGACTTCCCCACGGCGGAGTGATTGCTCGTGGCGTCCTATCAGCTTTTGGCCATATTATTATATTTATCATGTGGGGCGTATGGGTGCATCCTAGTTACATGTTTTTCAGCAGATTACTCAGTGTGAATGTGGTGTGTGCCTTGCATCCTTCACGAGGAGCTGATCCCTCCTACCCAAAACCAGTATATTAAATTAGAGACAGCCCCTCTAATTTGCATGATGAGGTCACCCCTCTAATTATTCATGCACGGTGGATTTTCATGACCTATATTGGCTAATGGTAAAATATGTTAAACATTTTTTACAAGATAAACATAAGGCTTTTCAAACTATAAAACCAGTTTTACTAAGACTTAACCGGGTTATCCAGGACTTAGTTTCTTCCGATGTTATATGCTTATATACTTATATTATGCATGCTTTATTTTACATCCGTGCACTGAGCGTATTGCTCAGCCGTTTTCCTTTTCATGTTCCCAAAACGGCAGGTACCCAGGACTCGAGCATTTGGAGGACGTGCATAGGATGGAAGCTGCCATAGACTTCTTCCTTTGCCTTCATATACCTATGCTTGTTTTGTCATTTCTTATTTCCTTTACTTTATTATGTTTTGGGCTTATGTTTGGGAACCGATGTTTGATTCTGGTTTTCCCTATGGTCATGTATGTTTTAGTACATTTACCTTGCATGCTTTGATGACACGTCATAATTACGCGTGACATTCCATTATCAAAATAGGGTGTTACAATTATGGTATCAGAGCCAAGGCTTTGACCTGTAGGCTCTAAAACTCGACCTGTGACTAGTGGGTAGTCACCAGGAGCTTCTTAAGCCAACGTTTGTTATTCCATGTATTGATGTTTTCAGCGCATTGTTGTTTTAACCATGATGTTTTCAGCACCTGGAGGTTTTAACCTTAATGTTTTCATCGATATTGTTTTACTAATATGGATGGACAAACGTCATTCATATTTAGTTATGTGTCATTGTTTCATGCATGATGTTCCTCGGGAACTGTGATTAATGTGAACTGAACTCAATAGTTCATAATTAGTCACATAAATTTTTTTCTCATAAGTTTTGACAGATGAGTTTCATTTATTTATGTTTCATGTATCATTGTTGCAGGGATTATGACTAAGTAATGGTTGGTACAGGACTGGCCCTATTTAGTCGCATGTGCTTTTATGGAAACTTTTAACTTTTGGACCGACCCATAGGCGTCCCCTCGCCATGTCTTTTGTTTTGGGACCGACCCATATTAATCCCCTCGCACATATAAAGGTTTTTATAAACTATATTATGCATTCATGCACTGTTTTCATGCATAAAATTTTTTCTCATGATTTATTGGCATAAATTTTTTTATGTCCCCTCATAAGTTACTATGTTTTATGTCAAATATGTTTTCATACTGTCATGGTTAACTTCAGTTTTATGCTGATTATGTTATACACTCCTTCATGTTGAATTGTTCATGTTTCTTCATGATAATTCCGTCTTCATGTTGATTACGTCTTACGCCTCTTTTGTTATTTATGCTTTCATGCGAGACATTGTTGGATTTCATTGAATCCTGCTTTCATGATAGTCATGGTTGGTTTTCATCGATCATGCTTTCAGGCCAATCATCTTGAATTTTGTGTAACCACACTTTAACGTTTCTCTGTGCAACCAGAATGAGGTATATACTGGCATTGCCAGGTTATAATGATGGTTATCTAACCGTTTAACCGATTTTAGTCCCTTAAAAACATGACAAATGATCGACCCCATACCGATCATTTCATGTGCATTCCATGTGTACTCCATGTACTATATTCCATGTGTATTACACGTACCTAAACCCATGTGTATTTCACTTGTAATACTTCACGAGTATTCGCTAGTCGAGTCTAAATCATCTCAGGCATATGTCCACTTGCGGATATTCTACAAATTGCTGATGTCACTCATAACTTGGAGAGGTTACTAACAGTTGATGCTGCTAATGTTTGGGGACGCTACGATATGCTGATGTTGTTCACAACCTAGAGATCGTACAAGATGAAGACAAAGGCGTTAGATCAAAGCGATCGGACGAGAAGATGCTTCACCACCAGACGATTTCCATCAATCTTGTCCCAAATTCTTAGTTACATGTCACACGTCATTCAGTTGTCGTTTCAGTCATATGAGTGCAAACCGATACCAGCCGGTCACTCAGCTGAATAGTTACATGAATCACAGTCATGAGAATGACGTCATGGAACTGACAGACAAGACGATAGTAACCACTACTATGACAGTAACTATCCTAGCAATCGCAACCGAAGCTCCGACCGCGAACGTGATCAGGAATACAAAGGATCAGTGGTCCAACCGATCCGCCAATTTTGGCATAATAACCTAATACTTGTAGTTCTATTTGTTTCACATCTCGAGACACATGTCAAGACCTCAGTCAAGACACATGTCTCACGTATACTTTCTGAAGACACATGTCAAGACACCAGTCGAGACACATGTCATGCTTACTTTTCCCGAGACACGAGTCAGGACACATGACTCACGTCCAATTCTGGAACATCCCTAAGAATCTCAGGGTACCCTCCAAAGGGTATGTCCTTTTTGTTGTGCCATGTATTAATCAGGCCACAAGAAATTCAGTACCAGCACCGGCATATCAGTGAGATCTGTCACGATTGTTTGATGATACTTTCCTTTCTTGCACCTATAATTCACATATTCATGACCATGAAGGACGCCATTCGTATTCCCCATGTATACAAAGGTTTTCTTCAGCCTAATGATAAGATCCCAACTGATAACGCATTACCTCGGACAGATGCGAGTTGAATTTAATGATAATTATAGACTACGAACCGCACACCATGCTACGATTCATGAGTATGTACGGTGATGTTCAGACTCCTAAATATATTCAGCATGATTTTCCATCAGGAAAATATGTACAAACCATTTATGCTTTACAAGCACGTGCTTGGTTAGCCATGATTGCTAAAATTTTTAGCTGTCAGTTAAGACATGACCACCGAAGTCCTTTTACGCATAACCAGACGAGTATTCCCAAATCTTCCCATAAATTACAGAAGAACCTACAAGGAGAAGGATGGTACCATGAGATTATGTGTAGACTACCGTCGATTTAAATAAATCACCATTCATGACCGTTATTCTCCTCCACGTATTGACAACATGTCCAATCGACCTTATAGTGTTAATCACTTTTCCAAGATCGAACTCATGATCATGTTGCCAACAGTGACGAGTGAAAGAGCAGGACATGTCCATGACTGCTATTCGTACATGACTCGGTCATGCTAGATTTATGATTTTGAATTAGTCTCATCAATGCTCCAACAGCATTATAAGAATGAGTTTCCGTGAACTCATAGCAAATTCATCAGTGTTTTCATTGAGGATAACCTGATTTCCTCTAAGCCTAGAGAAGAACAAGAAGACCATATTGGCACCATGTTACAAATTCTATGACAGGAGAAATTCCACCCTGGAAATTTCTAATATCAATTCTGGTTGATTACAGTGACACGCTGGATCACATGGATTTGCATGGTTAATCTTACCATGACTCAGCTTATGCGTACAGGAGATAACCCTACATTACATTAGGTGTTATAGAAAATCCTACGCTAAGAGAAGTTTAGATTCTAGACTCAGAGTTTCACAAACTCCTATGTATCAAGTTCGATGAAGCAAGATACAGTTACTTTCATATCTTCATACCTGTCATACCAACAGGTTAAGATAGGACACCAACAGACTAGGATGTTTTCATCATCTGAAATTGTGAATTGAAATGGGACAAGATCTCCATGGATTTTGGTTACCAGTTTAACGCAAACTCAGAAGAAGCATGATGTTATCTGGTTTATTGCAAACAGTTTGATCAAATCTGCAGAATCCTTACATCCGCAAGGATTTCAAAACCAACAGATTGATCGGACATGTTCCAGCCAAGGCTCATCCGATCACTTGGAAATTCCTCATTATCGGGTCAGAAAAATATTCATAATTGTGCTCCTTATTTACTTCACGTCTTCATTCTAATTCCACGACTTGCGTTCACGCTCGCGTTCATGACACTATTCACGTTCATGATGGTATCTTGGCTTACGACTTTACGTTCATTTTTCTCATTCTGGGAAGTTTTGCAGGAACTTGAGAGACCAAACCCAAGTTTAGTATAACTCCCTATCCTCAGATAGACGTTTCACGTCATATTCCACGTCTCACCTTGTAGCGTTTGGCGTTACCGCCATTATATTCTATGTTCACGATATGTTTCACATGTCATGTTCATTCCACGTCCCTCATATCATGATCAAGATATGTTACACGTATCATGGATCACGATATGTTTACTCATACTACACTCACCAAATTTTCCACGTATCACGTTCAAAATTTTCCACGTATCACGTTCAAAAATTTTCACGTGTCACGTTCAAAATTTTTTACGTACTACGTTTCTTTGTGTCTCGCGCATCGTTGCTAATTATCAGTTAAGTTAGAGTGTTTTGCATGCTAACGTTTTAGTTTCCCTTACACGTTAATTCTTATTCCCTCGATCAAATTTAGGGGATCTACCTTAAGTTCATAACCAAGAACTTCTTCGTATTTCAAGTCAAGGTCAGGAGGACCAAGATTTATCATTTGTGTCAAGATCTGTGAAGGAACCGTTCCAAGAGGGAAGCCACTTGGAAACGGACAAGTTTATCCGGACTTCTTATCCGTTTTTCTCTTATCAATTAGATATGTCCTTTCAGTCACGTCACGTTCCATGTCCTTTCAAGACATGTCAAGTTCCGCGTTCTTTCTGCCAGGTCACCTGCACGTTCATTTATCTTACATACCCGAATCAAACTGAGAGGGTATGTTTCTCTTTTAGTTACGTTATCTATAATTCAGGGACGAATTATTCTTTTTAGGGGGGAAGAGTTGTAAAACCCGCATGCTTTTACCATGAATAGTACCCTTAAGATCGTACGTATATGATTGGAACTTTCCTTTTATAACATGTTTACATTTCACGTATAAGATTTACGAGTATTACGTATGTGTTAGAACACGATAAGTATTTATTACGTATGAACACACGATAATTATTCCAATAATAATTATAAACACGAACATGCGATCATGAAATCATGAACGTAATTCAATCACGAACTAATATTAAATATGTATATATATTTATTACGAACACGAATAAATATATTAAGTCACGATCTATAATTAATTAAAACACGTAAAACACGAACACGAGAACACACTTATTAATTAGACACGGAAAATGTTCGGGTTATCCCATGTGGGCCCCATAACCACGAAATTAGGAAGAAGAAATGGGCTTAGCCCATGCAAAATTAGCTAACTAGGAAAAAAGGGTAAAACATGTTCATTATTTACAAAATATTGAAAATAAGAAAAAACCCTAATTCCTTCTTCCTCCTCCTTTTTGGCCGCCACTTTTACAACACCAAAAGAGGTGTTCGGGTTGATTTTGATCTTGGATATTGTGCAAGGATTCGTGTGTGTTCATCCTTAATTGATTCACGTATTCGGTATAACCTTTTTAACCTTTTTCTTTTATGTTTTGATTTGTTGAATCACATAAAATCATGATGTTTTTAAAAATTAATTAAAAACAATTATTAAAACATGTCTATGATCATGGGGTAAATCAAAACAAGGGTTTTTAGGGGTGTTTGTGATAGCCGACGCCTAACCAAACCCCTAAGGGGTCTCGGCTTGGTTTATTATCCAACACCGAGACCATATGGTCTTGGTATGGTGATGATGATGGTCACGACAGCAGCAACAAGGGGTAACCCCGACCTTGGTTCGAGGTATGGTGTTGATTTCGGGTCCGGTTCATGGTTTCTAGTTACGGGTCCGGTTCATATATTATTTTAAAGTTTATGATTTTAATAGTTATGTGTTAAAATTAAGTTAATAAAACATGATATGATTAATTTAATTAACATGACTTAGGTTATAAATTTAATTATTAGATCATGAATTTTAACCTAAGTATTTATTTTTAACTAGACTTTATAACTAATTAATTATTAAAACCATGACTATAATTAATTAATTAACATGACTTAGGTTATATTATTAGTAATTAATAATACATGTTTTAACCTAAGTATTTTAACTTTATTTAATTAAAAACATGATATATTTAATTAAATACTTTCAACCTATAGTTTATTTAATTTACATGTAATAATTAATAAACTATACTTTATAAATACATGACTTAGAATAATAATCAAAAAACACTTGAGCTTATATAATTAGCTTATTTAACCAGCTTATATCTAATTATGGGAACTTTCTATTTTTAGAAACTTATTTAATTAAGGCAGCTAATCTATTTATGGAAACTTTCTGTTTTTAGAAACCTATCTATTTTAAGCAGTAATTCTACTTTTGGAAACTTTCTATTTTTGGAAACTTTCTATTTTTTGGAAACTTTCTATTTTTGGAAACTTTCTTTTTTTGGAAACTTTCTATTTTTAGAAACTTTCTATTTTTGGTAACTTTCTATTTTTGGAAACTTTCTATTTTAGGAAACCTGCTACTTTTAGAAAGTTACTTATTATTACCAAGTAAGTATAATAATACATGAAATACAAGTAATACTTAATCAGAATAGACAGAATATAAGATAAACACAGTATAAAGCTTTAAACAATAAAACATGGCATAAACGTATAAAATAAGCTAAGACATGATATAAAACCAGTTACGTATTCAGTAATCAGATACTTATACATGTATGTATTTATGTAGCATTAGTAATACCGAAGTAGGACTCTCTTCCGTTCGTCTTCTTCGTTCACTGGACATAAGGTACGGATTCCCGTCCTTTTCAGTATGGACATACTTTCCTTATTAGGATTCCCCGTATGCAGCCAACTTTTTTTCCGTAGTATAAGTTTATATGTTTGATTGCTTATGTTTAATTTAGAATACCTATATCCATATACATGCATGACCAGTTTCACCTAGTTATGGAGGTACCATAACCATAACACTAGAGGCACTGGTGTTATGACTTCCCCACGGCAGGGTGATTGCTCGTGGCGTCCCTTCAGCTTTTGGCCATATTATTATTTTTATCATGTGGGGCGTATGGGTGCATCCTAGTTACATGTTTTTCAGCAGATTACTCAGTGTGAATGTGGTGTGTGCCTTGCATCCTTCACAAGGAGCTGATCCCTCCTACCCAAAACCAGTATATTAAATTAGAGGAAGCCCCTCTAATTTGCATGATGAGGTCACCCCTCCAATTATTCGTGCATGGTGGATTTTCATGACCTATATTGGCTAATGGTAAAATATGTTAAACAGTTTTTACAAGATAAACATAAGGCTTTTCAAACTATAAAACCAGTTTTACTAAGACTTAACCGGGTTATCCAGGACTTAGTTTCTTCCGCTGTTATATGCTTATATACTTATATTATGCATGCTTTATTGTACATCCGTGCACTGAGCGTATTGCTCAGCCGTTTTCCTTTTCATGTTCCCAAAAAGGCAGGTACCCAGGACTCGAGCATTTGGAGGACGTGCATAGGATGGAAGCTGCCATAGATTTCTTCCTTTGCATTCATATACCTATGATTGTTTTGTCATTTCTTATTTCCTTTACTTTATTATGTTTTGGGCTTATGTTTGGGAACCGATGTTTGATTTCGGTTTTCCCTATGGTCATGTATGTTTTAGTACATTTACCTTGCATGCTTTGATGACACGCCATAATTACGCGTGACATTCCATTTATCAAAATGGGGTGTTACAAGGTAAGTATAATGATAATAAATAAGTAAAGAGTAAGGAAAGAGACAACCTAGTGACAAGACACCAAGATTTATAGTGGTTCGACAACGAGGCTCTATCCTCGTTTCTACTCCACTCCTCGAGTACACCTACTCGAGATTTCCACTATATCCACAAGCTCCCTTCTTGGCGGAGAAAGCCTTACATCATCGCTTACATTATTTTCTGACACTAAGCTAAATGTCGAGACCTAATCATTAGCTCGGACCAATCTACACAACATTGCCTACTTCACAATTTAACGACACAAGGCTAGATGTCGAGTTCTAATCTCAAGGTAGAACCAATCTTCACGACGTTGCCTACTTCACCATTTTATGACACAAGGCTAGATGTCGAGTTCTAATCCAAAGCTAGAACCAATCTTCACGACTCTTCACTTTGAAGCTAAGTGAGAACTTCACATAACACAACTACTAATCACTTTCAAGTTTAGTGAGAACTCACAAGACACAACCACATCACTTTATAGTTCAGTGAGAACTACTACACAAATCTATTACAACTCAACTAGACATATCCAAGTACACACATGTAGCTTGGATCTACACAACACAAATCCAAGCAAACACATATGCAACGGATGTACAAAACAAATCTAAGTATTCACAAATAGCTTGGATGAACACAACTAGTCCAAGTATTCATAAATACAAATGGATCAACAAAAACAAAAAGGCTAACATGATGAACATGACTAATTCAGGGATTCATCTTTATCACAACACTAGTGAGTGAGTGATCTTCTCATTGGACAAGGTAAAGGAAGGGATCAAGAGAATAATCATATGTAAACATACTTAACACATTAAGTGATCATTTACTAATGATTATGCTAAAGAAAAGAGAAAGGAGGCTGAGAAAAACGTCCAAGAGGCTTATTGGAAAATGAGATTTGATCCACTATTTATAGAAGACAAAGTCTAACAGCTAGCTGGGCGCGGATCCTTAACTAGCCGGCGGTTTCATATCGTTAAGGAACCGCCTAGATATTTAAGGTACCGCCCAGTAGAGTCCGCTCCTTTTTTTGTCTTTTAGTGGGGTAGGAATATCTGAGGTTTTTTAAACCTTCAAAGGATATTCTTATGGCATATAGGATATGCCATTTTCAATTTACATTTTCCATTTTAATAAAACATTTTCTTAAAAAGAAAGTTTATTAAAAAATCTTTTGTCATATTAACAAAAGTGAGTTTTAAGGATAATCACTTTGATGATCACTAAGTATGATTAAGAAAAGTTAGTGATATGATTATTACCTTGATGATAGTGTTAGTTAAATAATTCGTTTTGTGTTTTACACTAAATGTGTTGTATAGTTTGTTGTGATCAAAACTAAGAAAGATTAGTTAACACTAATAATGTTTTTAGGCATCACTTGCATTAACAGGTTTAATGAAGCCCTAAAACGAATATCATCACAGCAAACACGAATCCATCTTTTTCAGCTTAGAATCAATCTAGGGTTAGTAAAAACCCTAAATCACGATTTTATGCAAAACAAGAAAATCTCAAATCACCCCTGCAGCCTACTTTGACTGCCTATAACTTTTTCTTCGAAGCTTATCTAGACAATCCCTCTGGTGAGATCCTAGACACAAGTGTCAAGAACTCCCAGAACAATTTTCACAACGATCCAACGGTTCAAGAAAAAGTTATGCCCTTCTGAATACTGCTGCGCACACAAAACTGCCCAGAAAAACCCTATACGGAATTTTCTTCCTTCTCACTAACACGAACACCTTGTTGATCCTAGCATCGAGAGCCACGAGTCTCTGATACCAACTGTGGCGTGTATACATTTAATAATAAACAATCACTAGGCGTGTATACATTTAATCCCACGCCTAGTCGACACACACTTTAGGTTTACATTGTATATGAAACTGATAAATAAACCTATGACCCTTGGTTCCTTTTATAGTGTAAGGAATAGGGTTTACAATAGATAAGAATAAATAAACATAAAATATTCTATTTAGATAAACTATATTCTGAATATATCGTCCCACAATATATCAAATATATCACCTAAATAGATTCCATCAGCGTCTTGATGTTTGTCAGCGTCTAGAATACACGTGTCAGTAATAAGTGTGAAAACACTTATCCTTTTACCACTTATTTCCAATAATAACAAGACCAAAACGTGTGATTTATGTCATAAAAGTCGGAATTATGCGTGGTTTGTGTTTTTATTGTGTTTTAGGACCAAAAGAAGAAAAAGGAAGAAAACACGGGCTTTCACGGGCTTTTATCGAAGAAAACGGGAAAAGACGAAGTCAAAAGATCAAGAGTGCTTAAAGAACGGATGTCCAAGACCTATTCTGGAGATTTATCGAAGAGCAAGTCTAAAGACGGAAGTTTAATGAAGTCGAAGAACTTAAGTCTAATAGAAGAAGCAAATTAAAAGACAAGTTCAAATCCCGAGACTACAAAGACGAAGAATTAAAATCGAGTCGAGAAGAAAAAGAAAGAAGAAAGCACCACACATGCCTCCCACTTCCCTATAAATACCCTCCTAATCACATTAGGAGGGGGTTAGCTAGTTTTTATTTTCTTTAGTTTCTTTCTAGTTTTTCTCTCACTAGTTCATCTTTTTCTTTTAATCTTTCAAGATTAAACACTTTTTTTTTTGTATTGCTTATTTCATTAATCAAAGTTCTAGTTTAAGCTTTTGATCCTTATTCTCATTCTTCATTTCTTGATTTATTTACTTTTGATCCGAATATCATACTTCATTCGTATGATTTTATGATTTCGTGGTTAAAGGGGTTGATCTTTTAGTTTACACACAAGCTCTTTCGTCTAAACCATAAGTTCGTAATGCTTATTGGCTTATTCGAATCATAGCTTATTGATTCTCGGATTTCTTCAAGGTTTTTAATGGTTTAAAGTTCATTTCATAAAGTTCTTGATTTTAAGTTTTGAAAAGTCATCGAATTTGAGCTTTTTGGGATTGTTTAAGATTCGTTTGGATTTGCTTATTGCGTTTGCTTATTGAGATTCACACTTGCCACGAATTTCGGAATCTGTTGCCTTCCATCGCAAAACTAGGGTTTTGTACTCATTCCGACGGTTACTCCACATTCCGATAGCCTTTGTTTTTGATCGCAATAACCCTTTAGGGTTTTACTTTGCGATCAGTTGGTTAACCCCCTTATTCCGATCTGGGTTGCGATCGCACATTGCGATCGCGTATTCCGACGGGACTTAAGGACTTGGTTAAGACGAAGTGCTGCCCATTTTTCGATAACATCATTCCGATAGATAGACATTGCGACAGTAGCATTTTACATCATTCCGATTTGGATCATTGCGATAGTGGCTTTCCGATAGATGGTCATTGCGATAGAATTGATCTTGACTATTCCGATGGTTAATGTTAGTTATATTCCGATGGTTGCTGTTTGGTGTATTCCGATGAACATGAATTGTTTTCTTACAATTGATTAAGTTTTTAAGTTTTTAAAGCTTTAAGTTTTAAGAATTTTCATCAATTAACTTTAAGTTTAATTTTGTCAAAGCTTTAATTTACTCAACGACACTTTAATTATTTGCTAGTAGTTTAAAACTAACAAATCAACCAAACCTTTGATTCACCAAAAGACGATTGAGTCGCACTTAAAACCGGTTTTCAATTCGAAAAGATTCGGAACTATAACGAACTTTGAACTTTAATATAGGGTGTCAAAAGCCTTGTATCAAATGGCGCCGCTGCCGGCTCTTTTCGTTAAGATAAACGGTTTCTAGTGAGAGACGCATTGAATTTTGGGATCCGTTCTTTGAACGTTATTTTCCTCGCTTCAAAAATTTTCAAAAATCCATAAAAATTATAAAACTTTTCAAAAATACAAAAACATTAAAAAAACCTATAAAAATCAAAAATATTATATAGATATTCTCTTTGTGTATATTTTTCTTCTGCAGGTGCATGCGTACTAGATCTACAAACTATTCTGAGCCCGAGAATCGTGAAGATTTAGATATGGCTGGTGTTAACAACAACAATAATCACCCACCTCAAAATAATTTGAATAACAACCACAACAATAACAACAACAACAATGTCCTTCTACCTGATTTACGAACCATGGAGGAATTGTGTCAACCCACCATGAATGGACGCGGAGGCCCGATTGCGCCAATGCACGTCACGGCTCAGGAGTTTTCGTTGAAGCATCACATGATACAACAAGTGCAAACGAACCCGTTTCGTGGAATTCCGGATGATGATGCCAACAAACACCTCGACAAATTCATTACCATTACCCAAAGCATGAAGTGCCCCGGTGTTTCTATGGATGACCTTCGCCTTCAACTTTTTCCACACTCACTTTCTCACCATGCCGAAAAATGGTTTGATCGTCTTCCTAAGAATTCTATTCATACATGGAACGACATGACTCAACGCTTTTTGTCGCGCTACTTTCCCCCATCCATGGTCACTAGCCTTCGTAACCAAATCAGTGGATTTATGCAAGAGAATGATGAATCGCTTTTCGATGCTTGGGAACGTTACAATGATTTGATCGACCGCTGTCCTAATCACAATATGCTCCCCGTCACTCTCATTGACACCTTCTACAATGGTCTCACTTTTCGTGATCGTGACACGATCAATGCCGCCGCCGGTGGTACTTTTATGAAAAGGAGACCGGAGGAGTGTCGAGAGTTGATTGAAAACATGACCACTCACCACAACAATTGGGATTCTTCCGCATCCTCAAGATCTAATCAGAGAGTCAATGTTTCATCTACTTCTTCCACCACCAACTCGTCTGTTTTGGAACGTGCTCTTCTTGATATCAACAAAAGTCTCCAAATTTTGACCTCTAACCAAACTCAACAAGCTAAAGCCGTTGCTCTTTCTTGTGACACATGTGGTGGTCCTCATTCCTACAATGAGTGTCCTTCTACTCACGGCAATTATTCTGAAGACGTTAACGCAGCGTATGGTACTTATTCCACGGGAGGCTATCAAGCTCGCCCTCAAGGAGACCGTAACTTGCTAAGTTATCGTTCCAACAATTATCTTGCTCCTCCCGGTTTCCCTCCTGCAAACCAAAACCAACAACAAAGCTACAACCGAAACAACCATTCCCAACCTCGTGCTCAAAATCAATATCAATCCCAAAGAAACCCATACCCAACTCAAGGAAATTCTCAAGCTCCACCTCTCAATCAACCGATGGCCGTAAGTCAAGACGTCGAGACGTTCATGAAGACTAATCGTGAGATGGTGACGAATCTTCAGAGTCAATTTGTCAACTTGAAGAATGACATGGTGAAACAAGGGAGTGATATTAGAGCCGAGCTAAGGAATGATATGGCCAAACACAGCAATGATATTAATGCCAACATGCAAAACTCTTTCAACAATCAAGCTCTTCACCTTCGTGATATGATTGGTTCGCTCATCCAAAGTAATCAATCCTCTTCTTCGGGTACTCTTCCGAGTAATACCGTTGCAAATCCAAGAGGGGAGATGAAAGCAATCACCACTCGTAGTGGCAAAGGTTACATGGAACCCGAGCTTCCTACACCTCCACCTGTGATTGTGAACAAGGAAACCGAGCAACTTTCCAAACCTCTTTCACCTTCTATCCCCATTTCCCCACCACCCGTGGTTGTGAGTGATCCTACTCCCTTAAAGCCTTCTTCTTCATCCAATATACCTTATCCTTCAAGGTTGAGGAAAGAGAAGCAAAAGAGCAAGGATGATATTCAGGTTTCGAACTTCCTTAAAATGTTCAAACAATTGAATTTTAACATCTCCTTTGCCGAGGCTCTCGCTCATATGCCCAAATACGCTAAGATGTTTAAAGATCTTTTAAGTGATAAAGAAAAGCTTCTTGACATTGCTCAGACCCACCTTAATGAGAATTGCTCTGCCGTGCTCTTAAGGAAATTGCCCACCAAACTTGGTGATCCGGGTCGCTTCTTGATTCCTTGCAACTTCCCGGGAGTAGAGAATTGCATGGCCCTAGCCGATCTAGCTGCCAGTATAAACTTAATGCCTTTAAGTGTTTGGAAGCAATTATCTCTCCCCGAGCTAGTCCCCACCAAAATGACTTTGGAATTAGCCAACCGTACGGTTGCGTATCCAGTGGGGATAGCCGAAGATGTCTTTGTTGGCGTCGACAAATTCACCTTCCCGGCGGATTTTGTTGTCGTTGACTACGAGATGGATCCCCGTGTTCCACTAATCGTTGGACGTCCCTTTCTGAGGACCGGTCGCACTCTTATTGATGTAGCCGCAGGCGAAATAATTATGAGAGTTGGTGACGATCAAATTGTCTTCAACATGGGTAAGATTTCTAAGCAACCTTATTCATATGAGAGTGTTAATGCTATTGATGTTCTCGATGAGGCTTGTGAAGAACATTTTCATGATGCTTGCAAAAGTATTCCTTCTTCTCTACCCAATGTTGAGACCGTTGCCTCAATTGCTCCAGCATTGACTCCCTTCGGAGAAAGTGACTTGGATGACTTCGAAGCTAGCTTGGGTCCTCTCGATATTAAGTATGATCATTTGTCCACTAATTGGGATGAAGACATTAGTACTATTGAGAGACTTCTTAATGAGGACCCGTTCTCTCCTCCTGCTCCTAAAGAGGTGACTAATGATGATCCATCATTAGTTTCACCATCTATCGAGACTCCTCCTACTCTTGCGCTTAAGGACCTACCTCCTCATCTTGAGTACGTTTTCCTGGAAGACGACGAGAAGCTACCGGTCATCATCGCAAAGGATCTGAAAGAAGACGAAAAAGCCCGACTTGTCGCTGTGTTGAAGAAGCATAAAAGAGCTATCGCTTGGAAAATCTCGGACATCCGTGGAATTGATCCTCATTTCTGCACACATAAAATTCTCATGGAGGACGACTTTAAGCCCACAATTCAAAGTCAACGACGGGTGAATCCTAAAATCCATGAAGTCATCAAAAAAGAGGTTATCAAACTTCTTGATGCGGGTATGATTTACCCTATTTCGGATTCACCGTGGGTTAGTCCAGTCCATTGTGTGCCTAAGAAAGGTGGTATCACCGTTGTGCCCAATGCAAACAACGAGTTGATTCCTACCCGTCTCGTTACTGGGTGGAGAGTTTGTATAGACTACCGCAAACTCAATGATGCCACGAGAAAGGATCATTTCCCTCTACCTTTTATGGACCAAATGCTTGAACGTCTAGCTGGTAATGAATATTACTGCTTTCTGGATGGTTTCTCGGGTTATTTTCAAATACCCATCGATCCCCAAGATCAAGAGAAGACAACATTCACTTGTCCCTATGGCACCTTTGCTTACAAACGAATGCCTTTTGGCTTATGCAATGCCCCCGGGACTTTCCAAAGGTGCATGTTGGCTATCTTCCATGACATGGTTGAGCAAACCATGGAAGTCTTCATGGATGATTTCTCGGTCTTCGGGGATTCCTTCTCTGCTTGCCTTGCCAATTTGGAACGTATGCTTAAGCGGTGCGAAGACACTCGCCTTGTTCTAAATTGGGAAAAGTGCCATTTTATGGTAAAAGAAGGCATTGTGCTAGGACACAAAATCTCTAAAGCCGGTCTTGAAGTTGACCGTGCTAAAGTTGATGTCATAGCCAAATTACCTCCACCTTCAACCGTGAAGGGTGTGAGAAGTTTTCTGGGTCATGCGGGTTTCTATCGTAGATTCATTCAGGATTTCTCTAAAATCGCTCGCCCGATGACCCACCTCTTAGAAAAAGATACTCCTTTTATCTTTTCTAAAGAGTGTCTCGAAGCCTTCAATCTTCTTAAGGATAAGCTAACTAAGGCACCGGTCTTGGTCACCCCAAATTGGGAGCTGCCTTTTGAATTGATGTGCGATGCTAGCGACTTTGCTATTGGTGCGGTTTTGGGCCAACGAGTGAATAAACACTTCCAACCAATCCACTACGCTAGCAAAACAATGACGGGGGCTCAATTGCATTATACGACAACCGAAAAAGAGCTTTTAGCTGTTGTTTATGCTTTTGAGAAATTTCGCCCCTATCTTGTTTTATCCACCACCATCGTATACACGGACCATTCCGCGTTGAGGTACTTGATGACAAAGAACGATTCTAAGCCAAGACTTCTTCGCTGGGTTTTGCTCCTTCAAGAATTCAACATTGAAATTCGTGACAAGAAGGGAGCCGAAAACCTGGCCGCGGATCATTTGAGTCGACTTGAGGATCCATATCAGGGGGATCATCCGAACAAAGAGATCAATGACTCTTTCCCCCTGGAGACTCTAATGTCTATAAATCTCAATCTTGATGGCACCCCGTGGTTTGCGGACATTGCAAACTACTTAGCGGGTGGTATTCTCATCCAAGGGTTAACATCCCAACAAAGGAAGAAGTTCTTGAACGATGTTAAGACTTACTTTTGGGATGACCCTTATCTATTCAAACAGTGTGCTGATCTGATTATTCGTCGATGTGTTGACGGACCGGCAGCTTTTGACATTCTTCAAGCTTGCCACAAAGGACCCACCGGTGGTCACTTTGGTCCCAACTACACCGCTAAGAAAGTGTTTGATTCTGGATTCTACTGGCCCACCATTTATCGTGACGCTCACGAAATGGTTAAGCATTGTGATGCTTGCCAACGTCAAGGCAAGATCACACATAAGGATGAGATGCCTCAAAATTTCATACAGGAATGTGAAATCTTTGATGTATGGGGCATCGACTTTATGGGGCCATTTCCATCATCCAAAGGGAACAAGTACATCCTCGTCGCCGTCGACTACGTCTCTAAATGGGTTGAAGCCAAGGCTCTTCCTACGAATGATGCGAGGGTGGTTGTGAACTTTTTGAAGCAGCTTTTCGCTCGATTTGGCGTTCCTCGTGCTATTATCAGTGACCGCGGGACTCATTTTTGCAACGATCAATTTGCACGAGTCATGGCAAAGTATGGTGTCAATCACCGTCTTTCCACCGCCTATCATCCCCAAACCAATGGGCAAGCCGAAATTTCCAATCGTGGCTTGAAGAGAATTTTGGAGCGTACTGTGGGAGAGCATCGTGTCGCGTGGGCCGATAAGTTAGATGATGCTCTGTGGGCTTTTCGTACTGCTTACAAGACCCCGATCGGTTGTACACCCTATCGTCTTGTGTACGGGAAAGCTTGCCACCTACCCATCGAGCTGGAACATAAGGCGCACTGGGCCTTGAAGTGGGCGAACTTCGACATCATTAAAGCCGGTGATCATCGCAAGGTTCAACTCAACGAGCTACAAGAACTGAGGAATGAAGCTTATGAGAACTCGCTGATCTACAAGGAGAAGACAAAGATGATCCACGATGCTAAAATCAAGAACCGAGAGTTCCACGTTGGAGATCACGTTCTACTCTTTAACTCTCGGTTGAAGATCTTCTCTGGCAAGTTGAAGAGCCGCTGGACTGGTCCATTCACCGTCGCCAAAGTTTTTCCATATGGGACCATTGAGCTTTCTCAGCCGAATGGGCCCAATTTCAAGGTGAATGGCCAGCGTTTGAAGCTGTACTTTGGTAAGGACATCTCTCAGGAGATGATTCCATCCCTCACCACGTTCCCCATGAACTAAAATTGGGTCGAGTCAGGCTCATGACTCGGTGAACAAAAACAAGCGCTTCTCGGGAGGCAACCCGTGTTCTATCTTTTACTGCTTTTACAATAAGTGTAGGGGGAGCCCCGCATATGTTTGTTGTCTTGTTTCTTGTGATGTGCAGGGATTAAAGCTTCAGAGAGCATCTTGATGACTTTTGACAAACCGTGATACCATGTTTTCCATCTTCCCGGTTCTATCCTAAACTCTTGTGATTCAATATTTCATATTCTATATGTTCACATTGAATTCACTTTAGTTGTCCTTTCCTTAGCAAGATTTAAACAAAGTGCACAATGTCCTAAGTGTAGGGGAGTTTCCTCCCACATGCTTAAACATTGAGGACAATGTTTATCTCAAGTGTAGGGGGGACTTCTATCGAAGTAAGTGGTCTTTTCCATGAATTTGCCCTCATTTTAACCGGAAAATTGGATTTTTCGACATTTTTCAAAATTTTTAATCTATTTTGGCCTAGTTGTATAGTTGTATTTGCCTTTGTTATGTTTCCTTTGCTAGAATAAATTTTCAAATAAGTGGTTTTAGATTTTTCTTTGTCGTGAACATTTTGACTCAACCCGAGTTTACTTGCCTAAGTTTACTCTAACTAGTACCCTTAACGTGTTTAAGTCAAGTTTTGCTAGGCTTTTATATAGGGAGCTATAAAACGCGAAAGTCTTAACTCTCACGGGTTAAGAACAAGAACTTTTCGCAAGTTCCTATAATTGATCCTAGAGAATCGTTTATCAAGGGAACTTTAAAATGCGATTTCTAAACTTGAAAAAGTCTAAGAATTTGCAAGATCCTATAGGCGACTCGAAAACCCGAAACTTTGATTTAATAGGCTAAGCATCCACGAGTCTCATTACTTGAGATTTTAAACTGTGGAGAACGAGAGATGATAGAGTCAATTATAAGTTCGGTATTCTTTCGTTAATTTATGTGAGTTAATTATGAGCCTATTCTCCCTCCGCTTGTTAATAAATTAACCTGCTAATAAATAAGGTTGTATGATTTAAAAGGTTACTTAGCTTCTAGCCCCAGATCGTTTAAAAGTTGCTCGGTAATGACGAGAGTTCATAGCCAAGGCATAACTTATGAAGCGGGGCGCGAAGATTGGCGAGTCCAAAAAGGCCCTAACAAGGCATGAGGGCTACATTTTGTTGCTAAAGATCCAAAAGTGATGTGAAGAATCATTTATCGAAAATCAATATGAAGGATCGAGACACACGGCGAAAAGCAAGAACTCCCCAAAAGTCATGGAGAAGTCTATCCGAAAAGACCCTAACAAGGTATGAGGATAAATAGATCCAAGTCCTAAAAGGAGGCGGATCGTTGTATATCAAAGTCCAAAATAAAGATTGGAGAAAAATGAAGAAGTCGTGGTCCAAAGATGAAGAATCTCTCAAAAACTTCAAGTGAAGAAATTCCTATTATGAAGAGAAGACCATAATTTCAAGAACGTCTCTCGAAGATTCGAAGTATGAAGTCGCTGCCAAATATCGGCCCGAGAAAGGTCTCAAATCGCGAACCAAGTTATGCCAAGATATGAACTTTCTGATATCCCGAGAAGCAGTTTTAAAAGATTTGGTCCTTTAGCTAACTATTGATTAAATCGTTCACCTTATTTTCGGACTAAATAACTATCGAAATAAGTCAAACAATGCATCCTTGTGATCATTCAAGACAAAAATAAAATATAAGAGATACACCTAGGAATAAGGGAGTCTAAGTGAGTAATTGGCCCACATGAGTTCGTGATAGTTTGCTAACTTATAATAACAATGATCTCGTTTCTAAGCTTGGTATGGGGAACGTGAAACTTGAGGATGATAAACGTTCATGGCCGCCAAAACCCAATGTAAGTTTTTAATTTCTTTATTTATTTCTATCTTTTATGTTTAGTATCGAATAAAGGCCAAGATGGGTTATTTATGATGGGAAATGTAAACCGTGCTTAAAATTAATGCATTGCATGAGGGCATTGCAATGGTCAAGTGTAGGGGATTTAATAAGTGTGAAAACACTTATCCTTTTACCACTTATTTCCAATAATAACAAGACCAAAACGTGTGATTTATGTCATAAAAGTCGGAATTATGCGTGGTTTGTGTTTTTATTGTGTTTTAGGACCAAAAGAAGAAAAAGGAAGAAAACACGGGCTTTCACGGGCTTTTATCGAAGAAAACGGGAAAAGACGAAGTCAAAAGATCAAGAGTGCTTAAAGAACGGATGTCCAAGACCTATTCTGGAGATTTATCGAAGAGCAAGTCTAAAGACGGAAGTTTAATGAAGTCGAAGAACTTAAGTCTAATAGAAGAAGCAAATTAAAAGACAAGTTCAAATCCCGAGACTACAAAGACGAAGAATTAAAATCGAGTCGAGAAGAAAAAGAAAGAAGAAAGCACCACACATGCCTCCCACTTCCCTATAAATACCCTCCTAATCACATTAGGAGGGGGTTAGCTAGTTTTTATTTTCTTTAGTTTCTTTCTAGTTTTTCTCTCACTAGTTCATCTTTTTCTTTTAATCTTTCAAGATTAAACACTTTTTTTTTTGTATTGCTTATTTCATTAATCAAAGTTCTAGTTTAAGCTTTTGATCCTTATTCTCATTCTTCATTTCTTGATTTATTTACTTTTGATCCGAATATCATACTTCATTCGTATGATTTTATGATTTCGTGGTTAAAGGGGTTGATCTTTTAGTTTTACACACAAGCTCTTTCGTCTAAACCATAAGTTCGTAATGCTTATTGGCTTATTCGAATCATAGCTTATTGATTCTCGGATTTCTTCAAGGTTTTTAATGGTTTAAAGTTCATTTCATAAAGTTCTTGATTTTAAGTTTTGAAAAGTCATCGAATTTGAGCTTTTTGGGATTGTTTAAGATTCGTTTGGATTTGCTTATTGCGTTTGCTTATTGAGATTCACACTTGCCACGAATTTCGGAATCTGTTGCCTTCCATCGCAAAACTAGGGTTTTGTACTCATTCCGACGGTTACTCCACATTCCGATAGCCTTTGTTTTTGATCGCAATAACCCTTTAGGGTTTTACTTTGCGATCAGTTGGTTAACCCCCTTATTCCGATCTGGGTTGCGATCGCACATTGCGATCGCGTATTCCGACGGGACTTAAGGACTTGGTTAAGACGAAGTGCTGCCCATTTTTCGATAACATCATTCCGATAGATAGACATTGCGACAGTAGCATTTTACATCATTCCGATTTGGATCATTGCGATAGTGGCTTTCCGATAGATGGTCATTGCGATAGAATTGATCTTGACTATTCCGATGGTTAATGTTAGTTATATTCCGATGGTTGCTGTTTGGTGTATTCCGATGAACATGAATTGTTTTCTTACAATTGATTAAGTTTTTAAGTTTTTAAAGCTTTAAGTTTTAAGAATTTTCATCAATTAACTTTAAGTTTAATTTTGTCAAAGCTTTAATTTACTCAACGACACTTTAATTATTTGCTAGTAGTTTAAAACTAACAAATCAACCAAACCTTTGATTCACCAAAAGACGATTGAGTCGCACTTAAAACCGGTTTTCAATTCGAAAAGATTCGGAACTATAACGAACTTTGAACTTTAATATAGGGTGTCAAAAGCCTTGTATCAGTCAGCGTCTAGCTTTCACGTGTCAGCGTGTCTGAACAAACGTCTTGATATTTCTTCATTTTGGTTTTCTGCCACAACAACTTTTAGATCCAACACAATATATTTTCAAGTATACTTTATCACTATTTTGATTTGTCTTAATTTAGTAATATTCCCATATTATTAGTCGACAACGGACATTTAGCATAACAATTTATTCATTGATCAAAACATGTAAAATAGGATACACTTATTAAATAATAGGAATAAACGAAACTCAATCTTTATTTCATTATATAATAATGTCATAATATCCTTTATCCAAATACTAATCACAGATTTATTGCATGAGTTCGCTAGCTAGTTTCAGTCAATCGCCTTGGCATGCTTAACTACCTTTGGTCTAGGCAAAGCATTAGTTAAAGGATCGGCTACGTTATCATTTGTGTGAACTTTTATCAATTTCATTTCACGAGCTTCAACTTGTTCTCGGACGTAGTGATGTCTACGCATAAAGTGTCTGGCGTCTTTCATGACTCCAGGGTCATTGGCAAATATTATTGCGGCAGAATTGTCATAATACATATCTATAGGTTCTTTAATTGAAGGCATCACTTCAAGATCTTCAATAAACTTCCTAATCCAAACAGCTTACATTGCAGCTTCTGAAGCAGCCATGTACTCAGACTGAGTAGCATGCATTGCAATCATTGTCTGTTTCTTGCTCTTCCAGTCAACTGCTCCTCCATTGATAACAAAAATGTAACCCTTTCTGAGACTTCGTATCGTCTTAATCACATTTCCAGGACGCAACACATAAACCTGTCACATTCAATCATGTGTCTGCTTTCCCTCCATATACCAAGAACATATCTTTCGTACTCCTCAAATACTTTAGAATATGTTTAACAGCAGTCAAGTGGAGCTTCCCTGGATCCTGTTGATATCTACTGACCAAGTTCTGAGCAAACGCCACATTAGGCCTTGTGCATCTAACAGCATACATTATAGATCCTACAGCCGAAGCATAAGGCACCTTCTGCATGTATGCCTCCTCTTCAGGAGTTGATGCATCCATCTCATGACTCAGATTATGCTTAACTTCCATTATAGATCCTACAACCGAAGCATAAGGCACCTTCTGCATGTATGCCTCCCCTTCAGGAGTTGATGCATCCATCTCATGACTCAGATTATTCTTAACTTCCATAGGTAGAAAACCTTTCTTGGAATTATGCATATTATACTTCTTCAAAATCTTATCTATATAAGCATCTTGACATAGACCAATTAACCGTCTTTTCCTACCTCGATAGATCTTAATTCCCAGAATGTATGCAGCTTCTCCTAAATCCTTCATAGAAAAACATCTACCAAGATAATCCTTAACAGCTTTAAGTATTGGAATGTTACTTCTCATTATTAATATGTCATCAACATATAGGACTAGGAATACTACATCACTCCCACTAGCTTTGCGATATACACATGGCTCATCTCGATTCTGAATAAATCCAAACTTTTTTATTTCTTCGTCAAATCTTTATTCCATTGACGTGATGCTTGCTTCAAACCGTAAATGGATCTTTGAAGTTTGCACACATGTCCTGGATTCTCAGGATTAACATACCCTTCTAGTTGTTGCATATAGATGTCTTCATCTAAGCGACCGTTCAAGAAGGTAATTTTAACATCCATTTACCATATCTCATAGTCATAGTATGCTGCTATAGCTATGAGAATCCTAATAGCTCTTAAGTCCGCTACAGGAGAAAATGTCTCCTCGTAGTCTACGCCAAAAGTTTGAGTAAAACCTTTAGCTACTAAACGAGCTTTATAGGATTGTACTTTTCCGTCCATGTCGGTTTTCTTCTTGTATATCCACTTATGTCTCACTACTTTAGCATTTGGTGGTGGTTCTACAAGAATCCAAACATCATTACTTTCATGGATTTCATTTCCTCATCCATAGCAACCATCCACTTATCCTTCTCAGGATCAAGTATGGCGGATTTATAATTAGCGGGTTCACCAAGATCCCCTAACTCATCATCATCCTCTATGTTAAGACATATATTGCTATTTACGTTTTTAATCCTTTTGGATCTACGCAGAGGAACTAATTCCGGTGGAACCGCCAGACTTTCTGGTTCTACAGGAATTTCATCGCTAGTGTTTTCAGAAGGTAATGTATCTATATGACTCTCTTCAAGATCATAATTTCTCCCACTGAATTCTTGATTTACAAAATCAGATTTAAGGAAGTCTCCATACCTAGCAACAATCACTTTGTTCTCAGGTGGATAATAAAAGTAGTAACCCATAGTTTCCTTAGGGTATCCTACAAAGATACATTTTACAGATCGTTGTTGGAGTTTGTCACCCGAGTCACGTTTCACATACGCCTCGCAACCCCAGACCTTTAAATAAGACAAATATGGCTTCTTGCCATGCCATAGTTCATATGGTGTCTTATCGGCCTTCTTTGTGGGAACCATATTTAAAATGCGAACAACAGACTCTAAAGCATAATCCCAAAAGGATAAAGGTAAAGTTATAAGATTAAACATAGATCGCACCATATCCAATAATGTACGATTTCTCCTTTCGGATACACCAATTTGTTGTGGAGTATAGGGAGAAGTAAGATGCTGAACAATTCTATTCTCACTTAGATAATCTATAAACTCTTGACTTAAATATTCACCACCTCTATCGGAACGAAGAGATTTAATCTTCTTCCCTAATTGCAGTTCTACTTCTGCTTTAAACACTTTAAATGTTTCAAATACCTCATGTTTATGCTTAAGTAAATAAACATAACCATAACCGCTATAATCATCCGTAAATGTTAAGAAGTATCTAGCACCTTTCCTTGACGTATGTCTAAGTGGTCGACACACATCAGTATGTATTAGTCCAAGTAGATCAGTAGCTCTTTCAATATTGCTATTAAAAGGTTTCTTGGTCATCTTTCTAGAGATACAAGACTCATATTTATCAAATGATTCATCATTGATACTTTCCAAAAGACCTTCACGTTGAAGCTTTTGTATACGAGTCTTCCCAATATGGGCAAGTCTACAATGCCAACGATAAGAAGAGTTCTTGTCAAACTTTCTCTTCTTACTCATGCTAAAGACAGATTTATTATTCTTGGATTCATTATCATGCATGTCTATTTCAAACAAACCATTCACAGAAATTGCATTAAAATAGAAAATACCATTTTTCAAACAGAAATTCCATTATTATCAATCGTGTGAACAAATCTATTATTTAACAAATAAGAAAAGGAAATAACACCCCTAGCAATTGTAGGTGCATAATGACAATCATTTAAAATCAGTACTAAACCCAAAGGTAAAACTAAATTACATGTTCATATAGCTTCAACCGCTGCTTGTGCGCCATTGTCCACTTGCAGAAATTGATCCCCATAGGAAAGCTTCCTTTCCAGATTAAATCCCTGCAGTGTATTACAAATGTTAATACCGGATCCCGTATCATATACCCAGGAATTTAATTTGTATGTTAAATTGAACAATTCAATCATAAATGAAGTACCTGAGCTGCAGCGCTCTGCTCAGACTTCTTCTTTATTTCTCGTAATTCTTCGAGTTAAAGAGGGTAATTCCTCTTCCAGTGACCACTTGCCTTACAATGGTGAGAAATCTCATCCTTCTGCGATCTATTCTTCTTGACAAAGTTTTGCTTAGGTTTTGAATAAGTCGCAACTTGTTTGTCCTTATCACCCTTGCCTTTGCCTTTCTTCTTATTCGCTTGCGGATTTGGCTTACTCACTCTACCCTTTTATATGGTTAGTACAGAAGGTGTAGCGGTAGATGCCTTGTCTTTCAACCCCTTTTCATCGTCAATGAGCATTGCAT